>OW203767.1:34155343-34782150 GCA_934045905.1 Leuctra nigra | reverse complement strand
TTTAATTTCGATTTTAAATTTATTTTTTAAGTCGTTTTTAATTTTTATGTTTTGGTTAAAGTTTACAATGATGGTTCACTTAGATTGTATTCTTCAAATTTGGACACAACGTTAGGTTTATAGTGCTGCGCTTGGTGGCAGTAACTGGGCGAAATGATTTCACGAATTTTAAGTGCGAAAATGTTTAAACAATATATTATTGCTTGGCCCTTCTTTTAGATCTCAATTGTTTTAAGTGGGAAGGTGCTTGGCAGTTTTATTACAAGTTTTTGTTTTTGTTCAACATGTCATATGGGGTATAAGTTTATAGCAGCTTTCACTGATCATTAAGTGTTACCTATCATTACAGTAAACGCCAATAACGTCACTTCTTGTCTAAAGTTTTTCTGTTTTTCTTTCAATAGTTCCGAAGTTAGTATAACGAAAGGGTCAATTTCTTTTGGTTGAATTTGAGTTATCTCAAATTATAATTTGTTAAAAGTTCACAACTTTGAGTCATGTGAATAACATAAATTGTAAGTGTATTGTTCCGGTGTAGACCGAAATTTGTGCGTTCATCTCGTACTACATATTTGTCGCAACTTGGAAAACTGAAAGGTACGCGAAAGATAGATGATTGCAAATGCGTTTCCTCATTTTTAAATTCTCCCAAGTCCACTTTTTTATGTCATATAAACTCAATTGGTAAATCGTGCAGACTTACAGATGTTTACAACACATTTTAAATAAAATCCGGATGGTTTTGGAAGGCAATGTAATTTAAAAGGAACTTAGTTAAGATTTACTAGCTGAGCCACCTGGTGTTTATAGTGCTGGTGGGAAGGAGTATGACGGGTGATGAAATTTACGCTACCCGCCTTACTCGCATGTACAGTCAGGGAAACTAGATGGTTCATACTCTGCCTCTCTCTGACCCATAACATAAACATGTTTTTATATGGAGCAAAGAGAGATAGAGTATGAACCATCTAGTTTCCTTGACTATACACGGATAGCATGGGCCGGCCTATACCTGGCATCTCCACCTCTCTGCCTCTCCCTGACAGGTCAACTTAATGTCTACCTTTGTTCATGGCGATTACGATCGATGTCCATTTATTATTGTTGTCTTCTTCTATATGTACTTGTATACAGTTATCTAGCTTGCATTTTAATTAGTCTACTGATCTTATTTAGTGATTATTATATTGTTTTGTGATGTTGCTGTGGAAGATAATATTTTCATATTTTTAAACCAGGAAACTACTTCGTGCTATTGCCTTTGAAGAATATTATTGTATTTCCGATGTAAACAAGCCAGACCACTTCCGTATATAACGTTGCATCAAAACCAATGTTTATTTTATTATTAGTGTCAGATTAGGAGGAACATCAGTTTCAGTTTCATTTATTTCCGTTAAACAATGTCACTTGGTGAGACTTTGACTCACAGTTTGGAAATAAATCATGATAATTTAAAAGCGTTTTATTATTCTAACTTTTTAACGTAGGCATTGTTGGATGATGAAATGAAATTTAAATCTCTCATACCCACAGATTTCCATTAAATGTTTTACACACCTATAAATACACCTTGCATGGACCCTTTAGTGTAGTTTCTTGTTTATTGTAACCGATCTTCTAAGATTGACAGATTACAACATCTGAAATAATGAAATATTGACTAAGTTGTGAACACCTAATATACCTAGTAATGGAGCCATTTTGTGGGGTTTCTTGTTTCGTAACTGAACCATCAAGATTGACAAATTAGCATAATTAAAATAATTAGAAACTTAAAGTTGTGATCACGTAATGGAGCCCTTTTGTGTGGTTTCTTGTTTCGTGTTGTTCTTGATTCTTGTTAAGCCACCAATATTGACAAATTAACTCTATTTTAAATAATTAAATAAGTGTGACAAATGAAGAGTTGTAAACACCTAATACACTGAATATTAGTAATGGAACCTTTACTGAATTTTACTATTTACCTAATTAACTGAATTTTACATAATTAAATAATTCTGATAAATTAAAAGCTGTGACAACCTAATGCACCCAGTAATGGAGCCTTTTTGTGTGGTTTATAGTTTAGTAACTGAGCCACCAAGATTCTGTTGATTAGCATTGACCACGAACTTTACGTATACAACGTGTACATTGACAATAATTTTTAGAGTCCAATGAGTTAATTATTAAAAAGAGTAGCTATGTAATCGTTAAATGTATTCGGATTAGCATTTTGAATATATACACAAGAAGGTTAAACATTTTTTAAGTAAATAAAAAATATAAAAAATAAAACGTTTGTTACGGGGATCGAACCTGTCAACGCCGTGTTCGAAGTCTCATGCCTCATGTGATCGAGCCAATTTGCCACACAGAAACCGAAGTAGTCTGATACTATCAAGATACTATCAAAGAAGAATAGCGGAACGTAAAACGACGTGCGCGTAATTTCTGTTTCCCTGATATCTTCAGTGTTCACGATGGCAACTGGCGTGCCGCGATTGCGAGTTTTCGGTCTATTGATGGTCTACACGGCATCCCTGGACCTCTCATTTGAATATATATCCATGAAGGTATCATCGCTTATACAAATTAAAAAATAATATATGAAAAAAAAAGTTTTCCGGGATCGGGAATCGAACGCGTTATGCAGGAGTCGAAGACAGCTGCTTTCCTAACTGAGCTATCAGCCCGATGGAAATTAGAGTCGCTGTTTAGTGCATCAAAGAAGAAGGGCGGAACGTAAATATTGATAATTTTCCACTTCCGGGTTGACATTTTAGTTTTTTCTTGAAGTGAAGTGTCTAGCAATACATTGTCTTAAATGTTGCCAAATTTCAAAACTCTCGATGGACCCGTTTGATTTTTAAAATATTTAAAATTTAAAATTGTAATAACTTCACTTCCGGTCAAAATTTTCCAGATTTTCTTTCAAAGGGCACCGCTATAAATAAATATGACTCTATATCTCTGCCAAATTACAACTCTCTAGAACAAACCGTTCAACCTGTGGAGATGGGCAAACAAATTGACCGTGGGCTCTAACTAACTAACTAGCATGGAAGTCAATCCATGCATGTTTGAGGCCCAAAATTCACGCCGAAGGGATGATCGCAGCACTTTGATATTTGGTTAGGTGTTGTCAGGTGGCTAAATATACCCGATAACCATGGTTTTCAACTTTCATTTCACACTGCTTGCATGCGTACTGACACCCCGAAAACAAGCGTGAAGCGCTTGCAGTATACAGTAGTGGCAGTAAGCTCGCCGCGTTTAAAAGTAGACCTCGTATTGACACGGTGCTTGGCAGCTTCGAGCTAACGCCCGACTAGATACTCTGATACTAATACTAATCTGATACTGATACTAATGCCTCCAGCTCTGATCTGGGGAAGAGATAAGGAGAAACAAGCTGTCAGAGCATACGAGAATGCCACTGGAGAACAAGTAATACAATGTGACAATTTCATTGACATTGAAAAGGGGTTTATTGCCGCGTCTCCAGATGGACTTGTCGGGGAGGATACAGTGCTAGAGGTGAAATGCCTTACCTGTAACCTCTCGAGAGGTTACACCACAGGAAGCCGCCAATGACTGGGGATTTTACGCCGAGTTGTTGGAAGATGGGGTTCTCTTCGGATGAAACGGAATAATAAGTATAATTTCCAGGGTAACTACTTCAATTTTCTAATATTTTATATTCAAATATATTTTGAATTTGAGTTTTTAATTTCTATGTACTTAACATTTTTAGGTGCAAGGTCAACTACGAGCAACCGACCGCATTTCAATGCGACTTCGTCATATGGCATTTCCATAGAAAGCATCGTTAGAGATGAGGAATTCATCTCTATCATGATGCAGAAAATAGAATCAATCTTCTTAAAATACATGATTTTAGAATCCGCATGTTTAACGTCCATTAGAAACACGAACGCAAATAAGTGACTTGGTGATTCCAGACTCGAGATCTCCGACACAGCGCGACTGGCAGGTGTTTCTACAATTACTCATGCAGTATCTTGATAATCACCTGTGCAGCATGTAATTAGTATCAGTGACGTCAGAGACTTGTCAACGCCTCGCTCTTGTCCTCGGATTGTCTGGAGGTTGTGTGGAACATCGTGGGATGTCGCTAGTGTTTTTGCTCTCTTCGCAAGCCGCCAGTGTGTTCCACGGCCTAATACTGGCCTAATATCATGTTTCTTCAATAGTTTGCCAATTCTATCTGTTAATTGATAGACAGGTTCTTCTATCAAGAAATTACATGATTTTCTTGATCACCTCAATGGCATACATAAGGACATAAAATTCACGATGGAAGTGGAATCTAATGATAGCCTCTCATTTCTGGACGTTCTAGTAATAAAAAATGCAGACAATAGCCTTGGGCATACCGTTTACAGAAAATCGACGCACACTGACCGATATCTGAACGCGTTATCACATCACCATCCTGCACAAGTACGTTCCGTGGCGTACACATTGGCCACAAGATCTAGACGTATCGCGGATGATTGCCACATTACTCAAGAACTGAAGCAACTGCAACATGCACTGTTACAAAACAACTTCCAACACGTGTCATCCAAAAGGCATTCCATAGAAAACCTAGGAGAGCGGAGAATGATTTGACTGTTGAAGACAAACGTCCTCTTGCTTTTTTGCCCTTTGTGGAAGGTGTAACAGATAGAATTGGCAAACTATTGAAGAAACATGATATTAGGCCAGTTTTTGACACAGACAAGAAAATAGGAGCCATGTTACGAAGCACGAAGGACAGAATTCCATTAGAAGGATGGGGTGTTTATGAAATACCATGTGGGGATTGTTCCAGAACATACGTCGGTGAATCAGGGAGGAACATTTCCATTCGACATGATGAACATCAAAGAAATGTTTTTCAAAATGCAAGCACATCAGCGCTAGCTCAGCATTGTCAAGAAACATCACATTGCATTGATTTTGAGAACATGAGAATGCTAGCTCCAGTACGAAGGCATCTTACTAGAGTTGTTCGAGAAGCGATCGAAATCGACTTGCGGCCAAACTGTATGAACAGACAACTGGAGAGTAATCGGCTGCCACAATCATGGAAACCCATCACGTCTACCAGACATGTTCCACCTGTTACTCCATCTGCGGCGACAAGCTGGAAGGCGAGACACCCTCCTCCTAAAATTGATAAAAGACGTAAACAGACTAGCAGCATGTTGCATCAAACTGATGATGATGAGGACCTCCCTCTCGCCACTGTGAGACTAAATCTACTAGCAGAAAGAAGTCGCAGATCTGCACCGAGGACAAGACATTCTAGAAGAAGTCATAATAACACAAGTGATCAGTCTGGGGAAGATGATGACATCCCACTGGCTACATTAAGGGCTCATCTCGCAAAGGAACATCCAAGAAAACAAGTACTGAGAAGAAGAGGAAGAAAGATGAAACCGTGAACTAATGTAGAACACCTGTCAAGAAAAATGAGAAGAAAGAGAAAATTGAGACATTTATTGTACCTTGACTCTGTTTTAATTTTTAGAAGGCTGGAGTTTTGTTTATGATCTGTCACTTTTGATTATTTGTGTTGGTGAATGACATCTTGTTAATTTAGTTCAAATTTTATACCTATTTTTAAGTTATTTCGTTTTGTGTGCCTTGAAAAGGCTGGCTGGATAGCTAGCGAAACGTCGGCAGCAAATTAAATGTCCACAGCAAAATACCGTGAAATGTTTCAATTCATGTATATATATATATATATTTATATATATATATAACCATAAAACCATACTACCATACATAACCATACATAAAACCATACATAAAACCATATAAGTCATATATATATGTCAAACTTGGTTTTTCTGATGACCTCAGATGGGGTGATGATAATTAATACCAACTGCAAATTGAAAATATTTGCCTACTGTGGGGATCGAACCCACGTCCCTGAATTGCCGGTCCAGTGCTCTAACCACTAAGCTAAGCAGGCTATTCAATCTGCACCATTCTGTGACAAGGCGCGACTAAGAGTTTTCCTAAGAGGTTTTCCTAACAGAATAATCCAAAAGGCATTCAAGAGGAAGATTAATGCGGAAATTGGTGTAAGTGAAGAGAAAGATTATATTTCCAGGGCGTTCCTTCCGTACATCCAAGGAATTACTGATCGTATTGGCAAATTCTTAGACAAAGAGAAGATTAAAACAATTTTCGACACTGATAGGAAGATTGGTTCAATGTTAAAGAGTCCAAATGATAGAATAAACCTTGAAGGGAGAGGTGTGTATGAAGTTCCTTGTGGGGATTGTGTCCAAACGTATGTAGGTCGATCAAACAGGAACTTGTTTCAAAGATAGCAAGAACATAGGTTGGCTATTGCTCAGAATTTGAAATCGTCTGCACTCGCGCAATATATAAGACAAACTAATCATGTGATTAATATTGAAGGAATGAAGACATTGGCAAATGTAAAGGGTGAAGGGCAGAGGATCTTTCTGAAGCTCTTGAAATTGAGAAACGCCCGCATGCGATGAACACTCAAACAGACAACAAATCTCTTCATCCTTCATGGAAAGTCCTGGTCCCCTCCATCCTTGTGACGCCGATGCAGCCGACTGAAGAGACAAGACGAGCAGTGAGGAATCAGCCAAAAAGGATCGACAAGAGACTGAAAGTTATACCATGTGATAGGCAAGTGAACACGAACAATCAACATCAAAGAGTTCAAACTCGTTCAAGGGGAGCAATCCGAAAGACAACTGGTTTATCACAAGGTGTTGGGAGAATCTCACTATCTTCGCCAATGCATGCAAGAGGACGAATGTCTCGAAGCGTCAAAGAACCATTGACGAGGAGGCCAAGAAGATATAAGATCGTTTCGACCTTCTTCATCTCAAGAAGATGACACATCTTCTGCGTCGTCAGATAGCAACGTGGGGAGGGTAACGCGATCGATGAAGATGAAAAAGAAGTCATGAATATATTGTCCACCTTGATTTTTCATCTTGATGCTTGTGATGCTACATTCATATTATTGTATAAGCTTGTTGGATGTTTTCTATTAGTGTGCAGTGTTTTGCTTTTGTTACCGATTTATTCTCTCTTTTCATAAGCTGTCAATTTGTAGTACCTAGTCGTTATTGTATTTTATTAGTTTTATTTGATTCATGATTATGAACAGTCAAATCTGTTCGAAACGTCGAATTGAGAGAAATTCGAATAATAAACTTG
Source organism: Leuctra nigra (assembly GCA_934045905.1). Taxonomy (NCBI): domain Eukaryota; kingdom Metazoa; phylum Arthropoda; class Insecta; order Plecoptera; family Leuctridae; genus Leuctra; species Leuctra nigra. The sequence continues at coordinate 34,774,935 of OW203767.1, read as the reverse complement.
GCAATTCCGAAAAACCTTTGATTTTAATACCTGGTGGCCATGAAAGTTTACGTTATCATAATTATATATATATTAAAGACATGATACGGTATTATGCTACGTAAATAGTTTATTCAAACCGACGTTTCGACAGGCGTCCGCCCACCCTTATCAAGGTACAAACCAAAAAATCAAAAACCTCCGATATGAAATGATCGGAATCCCGAAATGAGCCTCTTAGTATTGTATATGTTCTGTTTCTGGCATTGATTTTTCTTATTTGACAGCTGACAGATTTCTCTGTACATTTTTAGTTTTTGATTTTTTGGTTTGTACCTTGATAAGGGTGGGCGGACGCCTGTCGAAACGTCGGTTTGAATAAACTATTTACGTAGCATAATACCGTATCATGTCTTTAATACCTAGTGGCTACGAGAACTTACATGAACAAAATATATATATATATATATATATATATATATATATAAACGTGGTTATTTGAGCACTGGACATATAGTGCTCGTGGACAAACGTGGATATATATATATATATATATATATATATATATATATATATATATAGCTTATATTGGAACACAACCGCTGCAATGTTAACTGCCTCGATAGCTCAGCTGGTAGAGCATCTGACTGGATATCGGAAGGTCGTGGGTTCGAGTCCCACTCGAGGAAAATCTTTTCTCATTGCAGTTGGTATTAATTTACATCTACCTATCTGAGGTTATCAGCGAAAACCATATTTCACACATATGCGCACTCATCTGCTTATGAGGAAACCAAGTCGAGTGAAGTTAGTCAGTTGTCAAACGTGGAACATATTCCACGGTCTTCTGACCCTATCTTCAAATCTCGGTAAGTTGCTAACGCAGCTTATATTGGAACACAACCGCTGCAATGTTAACTGCCTCGATAGCTCAGCTGGTAGAGCATCTGACTGGATATCGGAAGGTCGTGGGTTCGAGTCCCACTCGAGGAAAATCTTTTCTCATTGCAGTTGGTATTAATTTACATCTACCTATCTGAGGTTATCAGCGAAAACCATATTTCATATATATATATATATATATATATATATATATATATATATTGGTGAATGGTTTCAGATTCGTAGCCATGATTTATTAAGTAATTCATATTCGGTTTTTGCTACGTATTTATTTCAATAGCCGATGGAAGAGACCGATTACCTGACTTCTTAGATCACCTAAACAGCATTCATACAGAGATACAGTTTACAATGGAAATTGAAACGGACCATCGTTTACCTTTCTTAGATGTTTTAGTCATGAAGAAGCAAGATGACACTCTGGGTCATACGGTATATAGGAAACCGACACACACCAACAGATATTTGCACGCAACTTCACACCATCATCCATCACAAATACGATCTGTTGCCTATACACTTGCTACCCGATCACGTCGTATCGCAGACGAAGATAACATCAAGGATGAATTGAAATCACTTGAAGACGCTCTCCTGCTGAATGGATTCGCCCCAAATGTCATCAAAAAGGCAATTATGAGAAAAACTAACGCAGAAAGACAGCGAGAAATTGAAAAGGAAAGAGAGGACCAACAAGAGACTGATAAATCGGAAGATCAAGTTGTAGAACGAGAAAAGTCATATCTAGCATTTATGCCCTATGTGTGCGGTGTCACTGATAGAATTAGTAAACTCTTGAAAGAAGTAAACGTAAAAACAGTATTTGATACTGACAGAAAGCTGGCAAGTCTTATTAGAAACTGTAAAGATTCAAGGCATCTTGAAGGATGGGGCGTGTACCAGGTCCCGTGTGAGAATTGTGACAAAGTATATGTCGGGCAAACTAATCGCAATGTCTCTCAACGTATCCAAGAGCATCGTTTGGACGTAAGACAGGACAAAACTACATCATCACTTGCGGGTCACGTGAGAGAAAGCGGGCACAGAATAGATTATGATGCAGCAACTGTCCTTGTCCGATCAGAAAAGTTGCTTCCAAGATTGATAAGAGAGGCAATAGAAATCGAGAGACGGCCAACTTTCTGCTTAAACAAGCAAGTTGATAGCCGAAAACTTTCTCAATCCTGGGCGCCATTAGCACCACTCATCAACATAAAGCCACGTGAGAAAGCAAAATCCACACATGTCGTATCAAGGAGATCAAGGAGATCAGTGAGGACAAGGAGATCCGATGTCCAATTTTCAGACTCAGATGAAGAGCCTCTAGTGTCATCGCAACCAGACTGAGAAATAAGGAGAAACAAAAGGATGATACAAGAACAAACATCTCAGCGAAAACCCAAACAAAGTCCAGGACCAAACACAAAGATGGAGCAAGAAAAAGTAGTACATCATATGAAGCAACTACAAGCACGCCCAGAGTCACTAGATCAATGGCAAAGAAGAGAACTTTAAGATGAGCCAGCTGGATACAAAATATTCTTGCACTGTTTTTGTAAAATTTGATTTGTTTTTTGTGAAATAATTTGACAGTAGTGTGTTTTAGATTTTTCAATAATTTAATTACCTGTTTTACTTGCGCCTTGAAAAGGCCAACTGGAGTGTTGGCGAAACGTCGGCGATTAAACTATATTACGTGGCAATACCGTACAATGTATTATTTGCAATTTGCAGTCAGGGACGTGGGTTCGATCCCCACAGTAGGCAAATCTTTTCAATTTGCAGTTGGTATTAATTATCATCACCCTCTCTGAGGTCATCAGAAAAAACCATGTTAGTCACCTATAAGTACTCATCGTATATGAGAAAAATCCATACTAGAAGGTGAATGTCAGTTGTCAAACGTGGAAAGGATTCCACGGTCTTCTGACCTCTTCATCACGCGTCTCGGACTGTAGAAATACAGTTTATATGGAACAAAACCACTGCAGATTGAATAGCCTGCTTAGCTTAGTGGTTAGAGCACTGGACCGGCAATTCAGGGACGTGGGTTCGATCCCCACAGTAGGCAAATCTTTTCAATTTGCAGTTGGTATTAATTATATATATATATATATATATATATATATATATACCATATATTATATATATATAATTAATACCAACTGCAAATTGAAAAGATTTAAAAAAAGAAAAGATTTATATATATATATATGTTATATTATTCTTTCGGGAATCAGTTCGTGCTCTTTTCTCTCTTGGACAATCTTTATTTATCCAACGTTTCGGTAGAATTACATCCACCATCTTCAGGGACACATACAAAGAGAAAATAAAATTACTAGAAAAATCACCTGTCAAAACTCCCGATTTCAAAGACACAATTAAAAACAACTATTCACTGCATACTATTAACTACCAAAAACCAAAGACTATAAAAATTATGAACCAAATTGACTAAACTAATCTAATCCTAATGCAGTGTGAATATAAACGTTTTGTGAAATCAACAGAACACAAGTGATTTTACCAGGAACAATTATACATGAATGTGAGTTAGGTATTGAAGCGAAGCGCAGTTGTCTCTCTGGATCTTGTTTGGCTTCTTGTGACACGTCCACCATTCAAGTTGGAAGTAGAAGGAGGAGGTTCGATGACATTCGGGGTGTTATTGTCATTGTCAGGTAACTTCTTCTTTCTCTTATCTATTCTTACAAGTGGCCGGTATGGATCGTTTCTTGTTTCAGGAAATGTTGGTGTAATACGAAGATTTACCAATGCTGGTTTCCATGCTGCTGGAAGTCTTTGGGCGTCATCTCTAGTATTGAGATTATGCACTCTCTTTTCTATTTCAATGGCTTCTCTGCAGATCCGTGGAATTTCATGGTTCAACTTTGCTAAAGTTTTCGCTTTCTCGAAATCAATCCAGTGATGCTCTTCAACCACATGTTGTGCGAGAGATGAAGCCTTAGTATCCAAATAACAAACAGCGCGCTTATGTTCTTCAAGGCGTACTGATATTTTTCTGTTCGTTTTTCCGATATAAGTCTTCTCACATGTGCCGCATGGCACTTCGTACACTCCATGTGATTCATACGGTATTCTATCTTTAGGTGATTGAAGCATTGAAGAGATTTTTCTATCCGTCCCGAAGATAGTTTTTATGCCATGTTTTAATAAAAGGCGTCCGATTATATCAGTTGTACCCTTAACATATGGTAAGTAAGCTATCTTCGGAGGTTCTTGTTTCTCTTCATGTTCCTGGGTCACCTCTGGTACAGATGTCGAGGCTTTTTCCTTGTTTGGTATTCTATTGAATGCCTTGGATATGATATAATTCGAAAATCCATTGGCTTGTAATGCATAACGAAGCCCTTTCATCTCTTCGGTTACATGATCTTTATCAGCAAGTCTTTTAGACCTAATTGCTAATGTGTTGGCCACTGCATTAATCTGCGATGGTTTATGGTGTGATGTAGCGTTTAGATAACGATTTGTGTGGGTGGGTTTCCGATATACAGTGTTTCCCATACTTCCATCCGCCCTTTTCTTCACCAATACATCTAGAAATGGCAGGCACCCATTCTTCTCCATTTCCATGGTGAACTTAATGTCTTCGTGCTGGTTATTCAGATGATCAACGAATATGTTCAGCTCTGAGTTTCCATGAGGCCAAATTAAGAAGACGTCGTCCACGTATCGCAGCCATAGACTTGGTTTCAATGTAGCAGAATTGAGTGCTTTCTCTTCAAAGTTGATCATGAAGATATTGGCAATCACGGGAGAAAGAGGGGAGCCCATTGGAGCACCAATCACCTGCTTGTACATTTGCTTATCATATATGAAGTAAGTGTTAGACAGGCAATGTTCCGCCAAGTCTACCACATACTTTGCTGGCTTAAGATCTTTTCTGATGATTTCTAGTGTCTCTTTCACTGGCACTTTAGTGAATAAAGAAACCACATCTAAACTCAAGATCAGATCGTTTGGACCAAGAACGTGTGTACTTATGAGTTGTAGGAAGTGTTCTGCATTCTTCACATATGATTCCGTGTATTCTACATATGGTTGTAGACTTTTCGCAAGATGTTTTGCTAAGAGCTGGACTGGGGAGCCAATGGAGCTTACAATGGGACGAAGAGGAACATTATCCTTGTGAATCTTTGCCACACCCATAATTTTTGGGCACTGTGAAGAATTCATATTAGGTATTAAATATGCTTTAAGTTTAGGATCAAGATGAGTATCTAAAATCTTATCTCTAGTTAACTTCTCCAAGTAAGTGGTCGGATCTCGATCGTGAAGCTTGTATGCAGGATCACTTAGAATATTCTTCATCTTATCCTTGTATTCTCCAGTGTTCATTACTACCGACGCATTTCCTTTGTCTGCTCGAAGAACAATTATATCCTCATTTTGTCTTAAAGCTTTCAATGCTTGGTATTCCTCGTAGGTAAGGTTTCTTTTTGGAGGCTTAGATCTGCGTATGATACGGCATGCTTCTTGCCGTAGAACCTCGGCGTCTTGTTTAGGTACATTACACAATGCTGATTCCACACCAGTAATAATTCTCTCAACTGGAATCCTTGACGGAGCTATGGCATAGTTAAAACCTTTAGCCAGGACTGATTTTTATAGTCTTTGGTTTTTGGTAGTTAATAGTATGCAGTGAATAGTTGTTTTTAATTGTGTCTTTGAAATCGGGAGTTTTGACAGGTGATTTTTTCTAGTAATTTTATTTTCTCTTTGTATGTGTCCCTGAAGATGGTGGATGTAATTCTACCGAAACGTTGGATAAATAAAGATTGTCCAAGAGAGAAAAGAGCACGAACTGATTCCCGAAAGAATAATATAACATATAACTCATATGTTCGTGAAAATACGAAATTAAACATATATATATATATATATATATATATCTGCTGGGAGTTTTTTGATTTGTAAAGTTTTGGCAATCTGATGATGACAGTTGCAATACTGTCGAAACGTTATTGCACTATTAAATATCGCTTGGCATAATACCGAAAATGAGTTTTCTTATAAATAACGGCCACGAAAACCTTCATGAACAGATATATATATATATGATGGTGTAGATTTTCGCAGCAATTATTATGTTCAAAATTTAATTCTGGATTGATCTGCGTCATGTTATTTATTAAAACAACGTTTCGAGCTCAATTGTGAGCCCTTCTTTTATATTTTATATTTTATATTTTATTTGTCTAATAACCTGAAGAAGGGCTCACAATTGAGCTCGAAACGTTGTTTTAATAAATAACATGACGCAGATCAATCCAGAATTAAATTTTGAACATATATATATCTTAAAAATCTATATATATCTATCTATATATATCTTGAAAATCTTAAACTCCCACAAGCCTGGAAAACTGTTCTATGTAGTCTGCGAGTATCTCCGTCTAGTCCATCGGCTGAAGACAGTCAACAAGCACGAAATCCTCCACCTAGAGTAGACAAAAGGAAGAAGAAAGCTAGTGGAAGTCAAGACTGGGACACTGTAGACCTACTAGATGAACCTGATGACCACATCCCGTTAGCTACACTGGCTTCTCTTTGGCGACAAGAGAATGTAGCTCAGTCTCCAAGTTCATCAGGTGTTTCTTCGGAAGAGGTTCGTCGAGTAAGGAAGAAGAAAGCGAGTGGAAGTCAAGACGGTGCCACTGTGGAGCTTCTAGATGATCCTGAAGATAACCTCCCGTTAGCTACACTGACTTCTCGGTCGCAACAAGAGAATGCAGATCTATCTCACAGTTCATCAGGTTCTTCGGACGAGCTTCGTCGAGTGACAAGATCCATGTACAAGAGATGTAATCGACCCTGATTGGTTGACGTTTTTATGGATTTCGAGATGGCTGTTTTTCCTGAGCCTCTTAGTATTGTATTTGTTCTGTTTCTGGCATTGTTTTTTCTTATTTGACTGCTGACAGATTTCTCTGTACATTTTTAGTTTTTGAGATTTTGGTTTGTACCTTGATAAGGGTGGGCGGACGCCTGTCGAAACGTCGGTTTGAATAAACTATTTACGTAGCATAATACCGTATCATGTCTTTAATACCTAGTGGCTACGAGAACTTACATGAACATATATATATATATATATATATATGTGAAATATGTTTTTCGCTGATAACCTCAGATAGGTAGATGTAAATAAATACCAACTGCAATGAGAAAAGATTTTCCTCGAGTGGGACTCGAACCCACGACCTTCCGATATCCAGTCAGATGCTCATATATATATATATATATATATATATATATATATATGTTGGTGAATGGTTTCAGATTCGTAGCCATGATTTATTAAGTAATTCATATTCGGTTTTTGCTACGTATTTATTTCAATAGCCGACGTTTCGTCCGTCCTCCGACAGACTTTTTCAAGGCTCAAGCAAACAAACTAATAAAATAAGAGTAAATTCAAAACACACTACTTTCTATACAAGTGGAAATGCAGTAAATGTCAACATGACAGAAAATCAAAAAACAGATAAAGTTACATAGATAGTCTGGCTCCAGGAGGCTCATTTCTTCTTCATCATGGATCTAGTGACCCTGGTAGAACCTGTTGCACTAGTTGTTGAGTGTCGTGTTCTTGATCTGGTTGTCTGTCTGATGACTCGAGGTGGCACAGGAGAAGCTCTCAATTCGGAATTTTCTGGAGAAGTCGCTGGCGAGGGAGATAGTTGTCTACCGGCTCTTTTACGTGTTGCTCTTGTTGACACTGGTGACTCTTCTATCTCAATGGCATCTACCGAAGCTACTGTTGAAGGGTATTGGGCTGCTCGTTGTTCCTTCGGCTTAACAGAGAATAAATTTGCTATAGAATTCCAAGATGGAGAAAGTATACGGCTGTCTAGTTGTTTATTGAGGCAGTGAGTTGAACGCTTTCCAATCTCTATGGCTTCTCTTATGAGTCTTGGGAAGAGTTTGTCTGACTTGGCAATGATGGTTGTGCCCTCATAGTTTATCACATGGCCACTTTCTCGAACATGTTGCGCGAGGGCCGATTTCTCTTGGTCCTGCGCCACTTGCAATCTGTGTTCTTGCACCCGCTGAGATACGTTTCGATTCGTTTGGCCTACGTAAACTTTCTCACAATTGTCACAAGGGATCTCATAAACTCCCCACCCCTCAAGCTGCCGGACATCTTTCACGCTTCGTAAACAGCTTCCAAGTTTTCTATCTGTGTCAAACACTGTCTTGATGTCTTCTTCTCTTAGCAGCTTGCTGATTCTGTCAGTGACTCCGCTTACGTATGGCAGAAAAGCTGGGTATTGATACTGTTGTTTTTCTGTCATTTCTTCCTCTGGTGCATCAGTTCTAGTTTCAGTCTCTTTCTCTTGCTGTCTTTCTGCGTTGGTTTTCCTAGTGAAAGCCTTTTTGATTACTTTATTCTCAAAACCATTCTGCAAAAGGGCATGTTCAAGAGATTTTAGTTCCGATTTGATGTTCTTGTTGTCTGCAATGCGACGTGATCTTGTTGCGAGAGTGTATGCGATTGATCGGATCTGCGCAGGATGATGATGAGAAGAAGTGTGGAGATATCGGTTAGTATGTGTGGGCTTTCTATAAACTGTATGTCCTAGGGTGTTATCCGAATTCTTGGTTACTTTGACGTCTAAGAAAGGTAGGCTATTATCTGACTGGATTTCCATTGTAAAATTGATGTCCGGGTGAACACTGTTGATGTGGTTCAAGAAATCCGACAAGGTGTCATGTCCATGTTGCCAAATGACAAAAACATCGTCGACATAACGGAGCCAACACTTTGGTTTCAACATTGACGAATAGGTTGGCGATTCCAACCTATTCGATCGCCAACCTATTCATGCAGGAGTTTGAAACAAAGGCTTTGAATTCGTCAATGTTGAAACCAAAGTGTTGGCTCCGTTATGTCGACGATGTTTTTGTCATTTGGCAACATGGACATGACACCTTGTCGGATTTCTTGAACCACATCAACAGTGTTCACCCGGACATCAATTTTACAATGGAAATCCAGTCAGATAATAGCCTACCTTTCTTAGACGTCAAAGTAACCAAGAATTCGGATAACACCCTAGGACATACAGTTTATAGAAAGCCCACACATACTAACCGATATCTCCACACTTCTTCTCATCATCATCCTGCGCAGATCCGATCAATCGCATACACTCTCGCAACAAGATCACGTCGCATTGCAGACAACAAGAACATCAAATCGGAACTAAAATCTCTTGAACATGCCCTTTTGCAGAATGGTTTTGAGAATAAAGTAATCAAAAAGGCTTTCACTAGGAAAACCAACGCAGAAAGACAGCAAGAGAAAGAGACTGAAACTAGAACTGATGCACCAGAGGAAGAAATGACAGAAAAACAACAGTATCAATACCCAGCTTTTCTGCCATACGTAAGCGGAGTCACTGACAGAATCAGCAAGCTGCTAAGAGAAGAAGACATCAAGACAGTGTTTGACACAGATAGAAAACTTGGAAGCTGTTTACGAAGCGTGAAAGATGTCCGGCAGCTTGAGGGGTGGGGAGTTTATGAGATCCCTTGTGACAATTGTGAGAAAGTTTACGTAGGCCAAACGAATCGAAACGTATCTCAGCGGGTGCAAGAACACAGATTGCAAGTGGCGCAGGACCAAGAGAAACCGGCCCTCGCGCAACATGTTCGAGAAAGTGGCCATGTGATAAACTATGAGGGCACAACCATCATTGCCAAGTCAGACAAACTTTTCCCAAGACTCATAAGAGAAGCCATAGAGATTGGAAAGCGTTCAACTCACTGCCTCAATAAACAACTAGACAGCCGTATACTTTCTCCATCTTGGAATTATATAGCAAATTTATTCTCTGTTAAGCCGAAGGAACAACGAGCAGCCCAATACCCTTCAACAGTAGCTTCGGTAGATGCCATTGAGATAGAAGAGTCACCAGTGTCAACAAGAGCAACACGTAAAAGAGCCGGTAGACAACTATCTCCCTCGCCAGCGACTTCTCCAGAAAATTCCGAATTGAGAGCTTCTCCTGTGCCACCTCGAGTCATCAGACAGACTACCAGATCAAGAACACGACACTCAACAACTAGTGCAACAGGTTCTACCAGGGTCACTAGATCCATGATGAAGAAGAAATGAGCCTCCTGGAGCCAGACTATCTATGTAACTTTATCTGTTTTTTGATTTTCTGTCATGTTGACATTTACTGCATTTCCACTTGTATAGAAAGTAGTGTGTTTTGAATTTACTCTTATTTTATTAGTTTGTTTGCTTGAGCCTTGAAAAAGTCTGTCGGAGGACGGACGAAACGTCGGCTATTGAAATAAATACGTAGCAAAAACCGAATATGAATTACTTAATATATATATATATATACTAGGAAAACGCTCTGTGTAACGCGTTGATAAGCGAGCACGGATACGTGCAAAACCTCGAACCATAATTACTTAAAAGCCGGCAATCATATACCTAAAACAACTGAAATCTAGAAGCACGATCCACTAAATTATATAAAAACTAGCTGAATTTGCTTCTCATTGCAAGTAATTGCAACAGTTTTTGCAAGTCATTGCAACATGATACACACTCATGTGTATTTATTTCAGTATTTAGGTACGTAGGTATTATGGAATTATTATAAATAAAAAATACAGAGATTCAAACCACAAAATAGGCCATTATCTAAGTGCTAATATGAGCAAACATAATTTAAGAAACATTATCCATACAGTTACTTGCCGTTCCGTATAAAAGAGATTATTTCTTCTAGCACATTGCTTACCTAACACAAACCTAACACATTGTATCTGATACAAATGAAATAAATATTTCATAAACATAATTTCAAGTATCAACCAACCAATCTATTTCTACAATCAAGCAGACATTTCATCGGTCTACAAATAATTTGCTCAGCCTTTGAAAAGATTGGAAGTAATATAAACAATAAAAACCTATACCTATTAACTACATCTTCAAAAATAATAAAATAAACCCTAAGTATAACCTCGCATGTATTGCTTTAACTATTATCTAACCGCAAAGAAATAATTGTTACGTATTCAAACAAAAATAGATAGACAGCTGCTTGCTTTCGAGTTGTTTTGAATGGAGCGCATCGGGCGGCCGCAACGGACTCCTCGAACCTACAATGCTATTTATATGGGAAAACGCGATTTTTTTTATTTGTGAACGGATCTTTCTCAAATACTATACAGGTCTAAGTTAGTATGAGATGAAGGTGTGTGCAAAATTTCAGATCGATACGTTGACCGGTGCGGCCTGGGTTGAACCATCAAAACAAAAAAAAACAAAAAAAAACAAACACACACACAGAGAAAGTGCCGCAAAAGTCAAGTGGAGACGCTCGCTCCGCTCGCTTAATGATATTATAGACTTTAAGGTAGTAAACGTGTAATTATTTTCAACTTCGACGTTTCAACCAAATCACATTGGCCCTCCTCAGGAAAACATCATTTCTATAAAATTCCAGTGCAAACATATAACATATATACAAACATAACGTTTGCATAACAGTGCGAACATATATATGTGAAATATGGTTTTCGCTGATAACCTCAGATAGGTAGATGTAAGTAAATACCGACTGCAATGAGAAAAGATTTTCCTCGAGTGGGACTCGAACCCACGACTTTCCGATATCCAGTCAGATGCTCTACCAGCTGAGCTATCGAGGCAGTTAACATTGCAGCGGCTGTGTTCCAATATAAGCTGCGTTAGCAACTTACCGAGATTTGAAGATAGGGTCAGAAGACCGTGGAATATGTTCCATGTTTGACAACTGACTAACTTCACTCGACTTGGTTTCCTCATAAGCAGATGAGTGCGCATATGTGTGAAATATGGTTTTCGCTGATAACCTCAGATAGGTAGATGTTAGTAAATACCGACTGCAATGAGTAAAGATTTTCCTCGAGTGGGACTCGAACCCACGGAGTTATATATTTTATATATATAAGAATATATATATTTGATATTTGATATTTGATATTTGTTGATATTTATATATTATATTTGACGTTCTTGTGGTTATCGAGAGGGCTGTTTTTTCCAGAGCCCCATAGTATTGTATAATATGTTCTGTTTCTGGCATTGTTTTTTCTTATTTGACAGCTGACAGATTTCTCTGTACATTTTAGTATTTGATTTGTTGGTTTGTACCTTGATAAGGGTGGGCGGACGCCTATCGAAACGTCGGTTTGAATAAACTATTTACGTAGCATAATACCGTATCATGTCTCATGTCATATATATATATATATATATATATATATATATATATATATATATATATATATATATATGTGAAATATGATTTTTGCTGATAACCTCAGATGGGTCGATGTAAATAAATACCAACTGCAATGAGAAAAGATTTTCCTCGAGTGGGACTCGAACCCACGACCTTCCGATATCCAGTCAGATGCTCTACCAGCTGAGCTATCGAGGCAGTTAACATTGCAGCGGTTGTGTTCCAATATAAGCTGCGTTAGCAACTTACCGATATTTTGAAGATAGGGTCAGAAGACCGTGGAATTTGATCCACGCTTGACAACTGACCACTACTCCACTCGACTTGGATTTCTCATAGGCAGATGAGTGCGCATATGTGTGAAATATGATTTTTGCTGATAACCTCAGATGGGTCGATGTAAATAAATACCAACTGCAATGAGAAAAGATTTTCCTCGAGTGGGACTCGAACCCACGACCTTCCGATATCCAGTCAGATGCTCTACCAGCTGAGCTATCGAGGCAGTTAACATTGCAGCGGTTGTGTTCCAATATAAGCTGCGTTAGCAACTTACCGATATTTTGAAGATAGGGTCAGAAGACCGTGGAATTTGATCCACGCTTGACAACTGACCACTACTCCACTCGACTTGGATTTCTCATAGGCAGATGAGTGCGCATATGTGTGAAATATGATTTTTGCTGATAACCTCAGATGGGTCGATGTAAATAAATACCAACTGCAATGAGAAAAGATTTTCCTCGAGTGGGACTCGACCCACGACCTTTTATATATATATATATATATATAGTTGATAATAGTTTCTATAACGCAGTATTATACCTTAAAGCATGACATTATATAATAACAACTGCGAAAATCTATATATATATATATATATATATATATATATATATATATGACTAACATGGTTTTTTCTGATGACCTCAGAGAGGGTGATGATAATTAATACCAACTGCAAATTGAAAAGATTTGCCTACTGTGGGGATCGAACCCACGTCCCTGAACTGCCGGTCCAGTGCTCTAACCACTAAGCTAAGCAGGCTATTCAACCTGCAGTGGTTTTGTTCCATATAAACTGTATTTCTACAGTCCGAGACGCGTGATGAAGAGGTCAGAAGACCGTGGAATCCTTTCCACGTTTGACAACTGACATTCACCTTCTAGTATGGATTTTTCTCATATACGATGAGTACTTATAGGTGACTAACATGGTTTTTTCTGATGACCTCAGAGAGGGTGATGATAATGAATACCAACTGCAAATTGAAAAGATTTGCCTACTGTGGGGATCGAACCCACGTCCCTGAATTGCCGGTCCAGTGTTTATATAGGGTTATATAAGGTGATGACCCTCTCTGAGGTCATCAGAAAAAACCATGTTAGTCACCTATAAGTACTCATCGTATATGAGAAAAATCCATACTAGAAGGTGAATGTCAGTTGTCAAACGTGGAAAGGATTCCACGGTCTTCTGACCTCTTCATCACGCGTCTCGGACTGTAGAAATCTAGTGGAGCGGTCGCTCCACCCAGCCAAGTCGTACTGTACACTCACACTCATTCAACATACCGTAAATGCCTAATAAAATGAGGAGCAGACCAACCACTTTTACTGTAAGCAACAACATGGCATTTTCGGCCTACTGGATCATAAAATTGGAAAATCTCACATTGTTGTGAAATATCTTAATTTTGAGCTATGGCCCACCCCACCACATATACCAAATTTGGGAACAATAGGCTATACCATTTGCGAGCTAGAGGGCCGTGAAAACAGTGAAATTACATCACTTTCATCTTCTTTAGATGATGATGATGATGATTCAGAGGGTCAGGAAATACCGCAATCACCGCCACAACCTAAACGGCTTAGCCGATCGATCTGAAATTTTTACCACAATATGTGCACTTTTGGCGTCTGAGATGCCTTTTTAGAAAACCAACCGGTAGTCGTTATTTTGAAACCGGAAGTGACGTCATATCTCGAAAACGGCTAAACCGATCGGAATGAAACTAACGCCATATGATTCAGACGGTCGTCTATATGGAATATCAATAGTTAAAGTAGAGATGACTATTACCGAAACCGGAAATGACGTCATGAAAATGAAGATCTAGATTTTAATGACCTCTTACTACAATAACTACATATTCAGAAGGCTTATAATGATACATAACATTTATAGAAATAAATTCTAGGTGGCAGTTATTTCAGTCGCCATTTTGAAAACCGGAAGTGATACCATATCTCGAAAACGGCTGGACTGATTGGAACGAAGCTTTCGCAATTCTTCATGGAATATCACTTTAAGCTTAGGTATATTGAGCACCAAACACAATTTTTCGTATTAACCAATTCGTAAATGGCGTATTTTTTAAAAGTATTTAATCATTGTTGCTCCGATGTGTGTTACAAGTTGTGGAAATAAACTAAAAAAATAAGTGATATCCCCATAAAAAAACACTCCGTGTAAAAATACTAGCCAAGTCTCTTCAACTATAAATAAAATAGAATAAATCTAAAAATTCAGCACTGAAAAGTAGTGATATCAAAAAATGAGCCAAGTCAACACTTAATTTTAAAAACCAAAATATACTTGGCCCATCGTTTTTAAGGGCATTATAGGTATATTATATATATTTAGGTAGAAACATTTGATTTTTGGCATATGCTTCTATACTATTTATATACACGATGCGCCAAGTATATTTTGGTTTTTAAAATTATGTTTTGACTTGGCTCATTTTTTGATATCACTACTTTTCAGTGCTGAATTTTTAGATTTATTCTATTTTTTTTATAGTTGAAGAGACTTGGCTGGTATTTTTACACGGAGTGTTTTTTTATACAGTTTATATGGAACAAAACCACTGCAGGTTGAATAGCCTGCTTAGCTTAGTGGTTAGAGCACTGGACCGGCAATTCAGGGACGTGGGTTCGATCCCCACAGTAGGCAAATCTTTTCAATTTGCAGTTGGTATTAATTATCATCACCCTATCTGAGGTCATCAGAAAAAACCATGTTAGTCACCTATAAGTACTCATCGTATATGAGAAAAATCCATACTAGAAGGTGAATGTCAGTTGTCAAATAGGCCAAGCAACGAAGCCTAAAAACAGGCCGAACCCGGGACAAATTGCAAGATTTGTCTTTTTCATCAGACCTTATTCAGAAAAATTCGCTGATTACAACAAAAAAAGTTTTACGCAGAGATGTGAAGGGAAATTGCCCAAAATTACGTGTAAAGTTCAAATTTTGAGAACATAAAATATTTTTTTTAAGAATCACAGAAAACATTTTGATATTTGTTTTCAATAAAAAGTATGTATTATATTAGGATACAATACTCGAAAAAAAATTGGGTGATAATATTAATTATTTTTGGAAATATTCAATTATTTAATAAAATGACGTCATTTAAATAATTGGTCGTAGTGACGTAACTAAAGGAGCTAGAATAAATGTTTTTACGGGAAAATGTTGGTAATAAAGCCTAATATTTTTGGTATGAATATGATTAAAAGTTTACCACGCATCTACTAATTGTTGTCAAACAAGATTTTTATCAAATTATATGAGAAATTAAACATCAATATAACGCAATTATTGGCATAACGGCGGAACTGTTTCATCAGGAAATGTTGTCCCTTATAGAATTTTGGTGCCTGATAAAACCTAGCCCAGAGAGAGATTTACGACGCCATTTTGAAACCGGAAGTGGCATCATCTTGAAAACGGCTGAACCTAAATAACGGAACTGGTGGCAATTGACTCCAACAGTCATATGACAAAACCAATCAATAGTACAACCAGAAATTACCAATAACAAATACCGGAAATGACGTCACAAATATTCAAAATTCTTCTAAAATCCCCTGTTTAACAATAAATACATTATTCTGGCTTGTTATAATGTAATATATGAATTTATTTAAAAAAATCTATGTGGCATTGTTTTCAGTCGCCATTTTGAGAACCGGAAGTGATTCCATAGCTCGGAAACGTATTGGAATGAAATCAAATACCAATTAATTAAGTGGATACCACTCTGTGTCTGGATTCAGAAAAGGCCTTTTAAGCCTTATGCCGGCATAATTTTATGTGGGTACAGCATTATAACTAGGTACAAATATTTTTCATACCATGATATAACCATGTTAAAACTTATTATTTTATCATTATAAATAGCGACTTTTACAATTTAATTCAAAAAGATATGCATTTATGTATTTATTTAGTGTACTTATTGTTAAATAAGGGGTTTTAGAAGAATTTTGAATATTTGTGACGTCATTTCCGGTATTTGTTATTGGTAATTTCTGGTTTTACTATTGATCTGTTCTGTCATATGACCGTTGGAGTCGATTGCCACCAGTTCCGTTATTATCGGTTCAGCCGTTTTCAAGATGATGCCACTTCCGGTTTCAAAATGGCGTCCCAAATCTCTCTTTGGGCTAGGTTTTATCAGGCGCCAAAATTCTATAAGTGCCAACATTTTCTGATCAAACAGTTCCGCCGTTATGCCAATAATTGCGTTATATTGATGTTTAATTTCTCATATAATTTGATAAAAATTTTGTTTGACAACAATTAGTAGATGCGTGGTGAACTTTTGATCATATTCATACCAAAAATATTAGGCTTTATTACTAACATTTTCCCGTAAAAACATTTATTCTAGCTCCTTTAGTTACGTCACTACGACTAATTATTTAAATGACGTAATTTTATTAAATAATTGAATAAATCCAAAAATAATTAATATTATCACCCATTTTTTTTTCGAGTATTGTCATAGTTGTATCCTAATATAATACATACTTTTTATTGAAAACAAATATCAAAAAGTGTTCTGTAATTCTTAAAAAAAATATTTTATGTTCTCAAAATTTGAACTTTACACGTAATTTTGGGCAATTTCTCTTCACATCTCTGCGTAAAACTTTTTTTGTTGTAATCAGCGAATTTTTCTGAATAAGGTCTGATGAAAAAGACAAATCTTGCAATTTGTCCCGGGTTAATTGCTTCGTTGCTTGGCCTAAAACGTGGAAAGGATTCCACGGTCTTCTGACCTCTTCATCACGGGTCTCGGACTGTAGAAATACAGTTTATATGGAACAAAACCACTGCAGATTGAATAGCCTGCTTAGCTTAGTGGTTAGAGCACTGGACCGGCAATTCAGGGACGTGGGTTCGATCCCCACAGTAGGCAAATCTTTTCAATTTGCAGTTGGTATTAATTATCATCGCCCTATCTGAGGTCATCAGAAAAAACCATATTAGTCATATATATCTATATATATATACAATTAATACCAACTGCAAATTGAAAAGATTTGCCTACTGTGGGGATCTAACCCACGTCCCTGAATTGCCGGTCCAGTGCTCTACGCCGGACGCATATTTCCAAAGTATACCCAGCCCCAGCGCACCGTCGACTGATTGGTGTGTCTTGGTCACGTGGTCGATGGTTGAATGATCACCTCGGTTGCGAATCTGAAACTTATCTGTCAAAACATCTCAACCCATCACTGTCAAAGATAAATAAGTTAAGTTATCCACGGAGGAAACGAAGATGATACGTATTAAATGTGCATCTTAAAGTGTTTGCGTATTGTCTTTCTCAATAGCCCATTAGTATAGTTGCTTCCATAGAAGACTAACAAGTTGGACACTTTTTAACCTCACAATCGTCAGTGTCAGTTCACACCACACTTTCAGTGACTGATATTTACTATTTTTCAAATTGCGGGTGAATAATCTTAACACATGTAGATGAGTGACACAATCTATTTGTGTCAGAGTTATGCATTATGTCACAATGTCAACGTTTCTTCGCACCAATAAATAGTTTGCAGCTTACGTTGAACTTTAGAAGATAGCGCCATAGATTTCTTCAATAATAGTTAGTAATAACGAAAGGTAGTAAAACGATATCAATAGGATTGTAGGTCTCAATATGGACAGATATCAATCAAAGGATTTTCTCTCATTATACATTTCGAAGACTTTTTCTTAGTGCGTGGCTGTTGAGATGGTGTTGAGATCTGGGTTGAGATGTTTTGACAGATAACTTTCAGTTTCGCAACCTATGTGATCATTTAATTAAGACCACGTGACCAAGACACACCAATCAGTCGACGGTGCGCTGGGGCTGGGTATACTTTGGAAATACGCAACCCGCATAGTAGAAATACAGTTTATATGGAACAAAACCACTGCAGGTTGAATAGCCTGCTTAGCTTAGTGGTTAGAACACTGGACCGGCAATTCAGGGACGTGGGTTCGATCCCCACAGTAGGCAAATCTTTTCAATTTGCAGTTGGTATTAATTATCATCACCCTCTCTGAGGTCATCAGAAAAAACCATGTTAGTCATATATATATGAAGAATGGAAATCATTTCGTGGATCTTCTTAAAGACTTGAGATGCGAACCTGATGACTTGATGGTCAGTTTTGACGTTGTTTCGCTATTCACCCGAGTTCCGGTTAATGAAGCAAAAGTTGGTGCCAGAAGATGTTCTTAAGCTTTCAGAACATTGCATGGAGTCTACGTATTTTCTTTACGATAGCCAGTTCTATAGACAGATTTCAGGAGCTCCCATGGGATCTAGTGGAGCGGTCGCTCCACCCAGCCAAGTCGTACTATACACTCACACTCACTCAACATACCGTAATTGCCTAATAAACTGAGGAGCAGACCAAACACTTTTACTGTAAGCAACAACATAGCATTTTCGGCCTACTGGATCATAAAATTGGAAAACCTCACATTGTTGTAAAATATCTTAATTTCGAGCTATGGCCCACCCCACCCCATATACCAAATTTTGGAACAATAGGTTATGCCATTTGCGAGCTAGAGGGCCGTGAAAACAGTGAAATTACATCACTTTCATCTTCTTCTTCTTCTTCTTCTTCTTCTTCTTCTTCTTCTTCAGATGATGATGATGATGATGATGATATCAGGAAACACCGCTATCACCGCCACAGCCTAAACGGCTTAACCGATCGATCTAAAATTTTTACCACATGTGCAGTTTTGGCGTCTGATGTGCCTTTTTATAAAACCAACCGGAAGCCGCCATTTTGAAACCGGAAGTGACGTCATATCTCAAAAACGGCTAGACCGATCTGAATGAAACTATCGCCAAATGATTCAGACGGTCATCTTTGTGGAATATCAATAGTTGAAATAGAAATGTACTATTACCGAAACCGGAAATGACGTCATAAAAATTAAAAACATATTGAATCAACTCTTTATGCAAAAAAAATATGTATTCAGAAGGCTTTTACTGAGACATAACATTTATAGAAACAAATTATAGGTGGCAGTTATTTCAGCCGCCATTTTGAAAACCGGAAGAGATGCCATATATCGAAAACGGTTTGACCGATTGGAACGATGCTTTCACAAATCTACGTGGAATATCACTTTAAGCTTATAATTAACACCATACACAATTTTTCATAGTAACTATTCGGAAATGGCTTATTTTTTTAAAGGAATTAGTCATTGTTGCTCCGATATGTGTTAAAAGTTATGTAAATAAACTAAAAAAATGAGTGATATCCCCATAAAAAACACTCCGTGTAAAAATGCCAGCCAAGTCTCTTCAACTATAAAAAAATAGAAGAAATCTAAAAATTCAGCACTGAAAAGGAGTGATATCAAAAAATGGGCCAAGTCAAAACTTAATTTTAAAAACTAAAATATACTTGGCGCATCGTTTTTTACGGCATTATAGGGTAGATAGATTTAATGTACATCACACATCTGGCCTAAACTTCTAAACGATCTATATGCACGATGCGCCAAGTATATTTTGGTTTTTAAAATTAAGTTTTGACTTGGCCCATTTTTTGATATCACTCCTTTTCAGTGCTGAATTTTTAGATTTCTTCTATTTTTTTATAGTTGAAGAGACTTGGCTGGCATTTTTACACGGAGTGTTTTTTATGGGGTCACCTTTATCGCCAGTGGTTGCAAATATCTTCATGCAAGATTTCGAATCGAAAGCCTTGGACTCTGCGACTCTCAAACCTCGTTGCTGGTTTCGGTACGTGGACGACGTGTTCGCCATTTGGCAACACGGACGTAGTGAACTTGATCATTTTTTGGCCCATCTAAACAGTGTTCATTCCGATATCAATTTCACAATGGAAGAAGAAGTGGATGGTAAGCTTGCCTTTCTAGATGTTCAAGTGATCAGGAAACCAGACTCTACATTAGGCCACACAGTTCATCGTAAACCAACTCACACTAATAGATATCTTCACGCCTCTTCACATCACCATCCAGCACATATACGTTCCGTAGCCTATTCTCTAGCCACTAGATCGAAACGCATTGCGGATAAGGATCATCTTGATAATGAACTGCTGACACTCGAAACAGCTCTACTTCAGAACGGCTATTCCAGCAGTATTATCAAGAAAGCATTCTTGAGAAGAACTAATGCTGAAGCAGCAGCAGAAGCGGAAGCAGCAGCGGCAAGAAAAGCAGCGAGGGCAGATGGGGTGGGAGTACGAGCTGAAGAAGCGACAACAACGGAAAACATCGTTGCAGTGGAAGAAAAACGCATTACACGCGCATTTCTGCCGTATGTTTGTGGGGTGACTGACAGAATAAGTAGATTACTGAGGAAGGAGGATATTCAAACAGTATTTGATACGGATAAGAAGATAAGTATGCTTCTTAGAAGCTCTGTAGATCCAGTTCATCTAGATGGAAGGAGAGTATACGAGATACCATGCTCAGATTGTCCTCAGACATATGTTGGACTGACGGGAAGGAACATGTGGCAACGTCAGGATGAACACAGACTCCAGCTTGCCCAAGACTCTAGAACTTCTGCCCTGGCACAGCACGTAAGAGCCACATCTCATGTCATCCATCTAGAGAAAATGAAGAAGCTTGTGCCAGTCAAACGCTTAGAACATCTACCTATTCGGGAAGCGGTTGAGATAGAAATTAGACCTCACTGTATGAATAAGCAGCTTGAAAATCTTAAACTCCCACAAGCCTGGAAAACTGTTCTATGTAGTCTGCGAGTATCTCCGTCTAGTCCATCGGCTGAAGACAGTCAACAAGCACGAAATCCTCCACCTAGAGTAGACAAAAGGAAGAAGAAAGCTAGTGGAAGTCAAGACTGGGACACTGTAGACCTACTAGATGAACCTGATGACCACCTCCCGTTAGCTACACTGGCTTCTCTTTGGCGACAAGAGAATGTCCAAGTTCCAAGTTCATCCAAGTTCATCAGGTGTTTCTTCGGAAGAGGTTCGTCGAGTAAGGAAGAAGAAAGCGAGTGGAAGTCAAGACGGTGCCACTGTGGAGCTTCTAGATGATCCTGAAGATAGTCTCCCGCTAGCTACACTGGCTTCTCGGTCGCAACAAGAGAATGCAGATCAATCGCACAGTTCATCAGGTTCTTCGGACGAGCTTCGTCGAGTGACAAGATCCATGTACAAGAGATGTAATCGACCCTGATTGTTTGACGTTCTTATGGTTTTCGAGAGGGCGGTTTTTCCAGAGCCTCATAGTATTGTATAATATGTTCTGTTTCTGGCATTGTTTTTTTTTCTTATTTGACAGCTGACAGATTTCTCTGTACATTTTTAGTATTTGATTGGTTGGTTTGTACCTTGATAAGGGTGGACGGACGCCTATCGAAACGTCAATTGAATAAACTATTTACGTAGCATAATACCGTATCATGTCTTTAATATATAATATATGAGTTCAGATTTTCACAGTTCGCAATATTACGTACGTTCATTTTAAAGTAAAACTGTGTGCACAATATAGAAAAGCAGGTTTTTCCGACGTTTCGGTTAAATTTGATTAACCATCCTCAGGGAAAGACACACATAAGTTTCAAAATCAAAATATAGGATATCGCAAGATATCCTATAATCGCAAGATAGGGACTATGCTGAGAAGCTCGAAAGACAGATTTCCATTTGAACCACAGGGGGTTTATGAAATACCTTGCGGTTCTTGCGAAAAAACATACATCGGCCAGACAAACCGCAGAATTGAACATTGAGTAAGCGAACACAAGTTAGCGGTGGAGAGGTTTACGAAAACTTCGGCTTTAGCGCAGCACGCTAAGAAAGAAGGTCACTGGATCGACTTTGATAAATCAAGGACGCTTGCCATAGAAGAGCGTTTCGATCCGAGAGTTTTGCGAGTAGCAATAGAGATCTATCGTAGACCACACTCCATTAATAGCCGGGATGACTCCTCCCGTGTACCGACGACATGGAAAGCAGTATTATGTTCGGTTACTCCTACGTTTCCAACGGGTGATCTTCATCGTAATCAGCCTAAAAGAGTGGACAAGAGAAGAAAGGTAATTGAGTCATCTGTACTGATAGTACCAGAGGTACAGGTCGAATCTACGAGCGCCTCTGCATCACTGATCCTTTCTTCTGAGAGTCAAGCTCGCAGAACTCATACATCGGATGTTCAAGTTGACTCTTCGAGCGCATCTACATCACGGCTTTGCTCTTCTGACAGCCAAGGACCAATGACGAGAAGCCGAAGACGGCGTGGGGAGGCCACAAACCCAGCCTAATGTACTACCTGAGTCACATTCCACTGTGTGACTGATACCTATGCAAGTGATGCAACAAAATCTAAGAACTATGTCTAAGAACTATCTAAGAACTATCTAAGAACAATCTAAGAACTATGTAGTTCTTAGATTGAGTATTTTTATAATTATGTCAAGGTCTATTATGTTTAAATGTTTTCACTTTGTGTTACTGTACTTCTTCTGGGCTTTGGATATTTTGCAATTTTTGTCTTAATTTTTAATTTCTTGCTGTCATTTTGACCCATAAAAAACACTCCGTGTAAAAAAACAGCCAAGTCTCTTCAACTAAAAATAAATATGAAATTTAAAAAATTCTGCACTGAAAAGTAGTGATATAAAAAAATGGGCCAAGTCAAAACTTTATTTGAAAATCAAAAAATACTTGGCGCATCGTATACTATATAATTTGTTTAGAAGTATAGACCAGATAGAAAATATACATCAAATATACATAATACATATAATATACCTATAATGCCCTAAAAAAACGATGCGCCAAGTATTTTTTGATTTTCAAATAAAGTTTTGACTTGGCCCATTTTTTGATATCACTACTTTTCAGTGCAGAATTTTTTAAATTTCATATTTATTTTTTATTTAGTTTATTTTATAGTTTATTTAGTTTATTAGTTTATTTAGTTTATTTATTTATTTTTTCATATTTAGTTTGCCAAGAAACTTGAAGCAGATTTTGAGGGAAATAAGAAGATGATATATGGACTTGTGAAGTCAAAAAGAGACCAAAGAGAGGACCATATATGTATGAAAAGAGAGAATGGGGAAATAACAAGTAAGCAAGACGAAATCCTGGAAATGTGGAAGGTGTATTTTAAAAATCTTTTGAATGTGCAAGCCAGCAGACCAGGTTTGAGGGTCGATATGGATACGTGTGATGGGGATGAAGAGGAGGAGACTGAGTTGAGCGAGGTGGAAGTGTGGAGAGCCTTGGCAGAAATGAAGAACGGCAGGTCACCAGGGGTGGATGAAGTGACTACGGAGATGTTGAAATCAGCTGGGACAGTTGGCAGACAGTGGTTTTTACGCGTTATTCAGGCAGCGTGGAAACAAAGAAAGATTCCAAATGACTGGAAGAAAGGAATAATTGTTCCAGTGTTTAAGAAAGGAGACCGTAAGAAGTGTAATAATTACAGGGGTATCACACTGATGTGTCAGAGTGCTAAACTCTTTGAAAAGATCATTGAGTCGCGATTAAAATATATGTTGGATGGAAAATTAAGAGAGGAACAATACGGGTTTTGACCAGGCCGTTCAACAATTGATGCAATATTTGCTGTAAGACAGATTATGGAGAGAAGATGGGAGAATGGGCAAGAGATGTGTAAGGCATTCCTGGACTTGGAGAAAGCTTATGACCGCCTTCCAAGAGAACGAGTGTGGGAATGCTTAAGGATAAAGGGAGTTGGGAATGGAATAGTGGAGAGGATTCAGAGTTTGTATCATAACAGTATGAGTTGCGTGCAGACCAACATGGGACGAACAGAATGGTTTGAAGTAAGTGAGGGACTGAGACAAGGCAGTGTTCTATCCCCAACACTATTCATCGTAATAATGGATGAGATGCTGATTAAAGTAGAAGGAGGTAATAATGAAGAGGACTCTAGAACGTTAGTGTATGCAGATGATATTATGGTTTGGGGAGACAATTATGAAATGGTGCAAAGAAAGATTGACAGGTGGAGTGAAGTTACAGAAGAGTTTGTATTGAAAATCAGCAAGGAAAAGAGTGAAACTCTTAATATGAGGAAGGCAAAGAAAAATAAGAAGAGAGAAAGGATTATGTTGAAAGGTGTGGAGTTAGAAGAAAAAAGGGAATTTAAATATCTCGGAAGTATTATCTCAGAAGACGCAAAAATTAGTAGAGAAGTGGAAGGAAGAGTCAAGAAGGCAGAGAGCTTCTACCAAACTGTGAGAAAGTTATTATGGGACGAAGATTTTCCGATGTGCTGTAAGTTAATCATCTATCAGATGTATTTCATCCCTATACTAACTTACGGAGCAGTAACTTGGACAATCGGAGGAAAAGAAGAAACTCAAATACAATCATCAGAGATGAAATTTCTTAGAAGTATGAAGCGAGTAACAAAGTTAGATAAGATCAGAAGTACTAAGATAAGAAAGGAATTGGGAGTAGAAAGATTGTGCTTTAAGATTGGTAGAGGGCGTTTGAAATGGTTTGGGAATATCAAAAGGATGGACATGGAGAGAATACCTCGGAAAGAGTTTGAAAAGTTGGAGCAGGGAAAGAGGCAAAGAGGGAGACCGAGAGCGAGGTGGCGTGGTTTAGTTGAAGAAGATGTCGAAGTGAGAGGCGAAAAATGGGAGATGGTGAATAAAGATGAATGGTGGTTAAATAGAGACTTGTGGCGGGCATTGGTAGATAGAGAAGAAGATGAAGTGGAAGAAGAGGAAGAGGAAGTGGAAGAAGATGAAGCTAACGCAGAAGTTGAAGAAACGTCAGGTCCGGCCAGCCGGTTTCAATAATTAGTTTAATAGGCTCTTGCATTTGTGTGGGTAGGTTTTCCTACCTCCTTTACCCATTGTATTTTGGAAAAGGATAATAAAGATTATTATTATTTATTTTTAGTTGAAGAGACTTGGCTGTTTTTTTACACGGAGTGTTTTTTATGGGGATATCACTCCTTTTTTTAGTTTTTTCTTAGAACTTGTGACGTCATATCGATTGAACAATTACTAAATCCTTTAAAAAGAGTCGCCATTGACAATTTGGTTAACTAATGAAAATCTGCGTATGGTACTATATATTTGCTTTCAATGATCTTTCATGAAGAATAGCAAAGGTTTCATTCCTATCAGTCAACCGAGTTCCGAGATATGGCAACACTTCGGTTTTCAAAATGGCTGCTGAACTTACTGCACTGCCACATAGAATGTATATCTATAAATGATGTGTATCATTTTAAGCTTTCTGAATATGTATTTATTATAAAGGAGGGGATTATAATAATTTTTAAATTTGAATGACGTAATTTCCGGTCTCATAAATAGGAAAATTCTAGTTTGACTCTTCCTATTCCATATAGATGACCTTCCGAATCGTTTGGCGGTAGTTTCATACCGATCAGTCAACCGATTTTCAAGATATGACGTTACTTCCGGTTTCAAAATGGCTGCTGAAATCACTGACCCCTTGAATTATAATTTAAACATGATAAAATTTTATTATAAGCCGTCTCAAATAGTATATTTATTGTATCAAAATGTAAATTGTAAGATTTTTAAAATGTGTGACGTCATTTCCGGTTTCGGTATGGGTAACTGCAGATACAATTTATGATAATACATAAAGTTGACCGTCTAAATTGTTTAGCGCTGGTTTCGTTCAAATCTGTACCAGGGAATCAAAATTCTCGGACTTCTATGGGATCCTCGTACTGACACCTTTTCATTTCACACTCGCCCATTCGAAGGTATTGTGACAAAGCGCACTGTGCTCTCCTACATTGCCCGGATATTTGATCCGCTTGGATTTGTCACTCCTTTCGTCTGCTGGATGAAAATCTTCTTGCAGCAGTTGTGGCTTGTTCCCACACAATGGGATGATCCTCTCTCCGATCAGCTGACGCAAAGCTGGTCTACAGCAGTATTCGAAGTGTCAGCAACAAGAGGCGATTCCAGATGGTCAGCAGGTAGAGTATTCAAGGCGTCTGGAAGATTGGAGGACCACTTCCGGAGTTCAAAACCTCCTCTAGCGAGAAGACCTTGGAGTTGCGCTTGAAGATCTTGAGCTTCAGGAAGGTCACGGGCACCGGTGACGACGTCGTCGATGTAGGTGTGGTCTCTCAACGCACGCGAGGCGAGAGGAAAACGCGGACCTTCGTCAAGGACAAGCTGGCGGAGAACTCGTTGAGGGAGAAACGCAGAGGGTGAGAGTCCGTAGGTAACGGTATTTAATTAATACTCGATTACCGGGGAGGTCGGAGAAGATCGCCACAAGATGTGTTGAAAACGGCGGTCTTGAGGATGGACCAAAATCTGCCGATACATCTGCTTAATATCTGTACAGATGGCGATAGCGTGAGTCCGAAATGATGTGAGAATGTCAGGAAGCTCGGCTTGAAGCTTCGGACCACTCAAAAGCTGAGAATTGAGTGAAACACCTTTGTCGTCAGGAGAAGAGGCGTTGAACACGACTCGGAGTTTCGTGCTGGAACTGGACCACTTGTAGACGCAGTGATGAGGGATAATGTAACTCGAAGATCGTGGTGCAGTCGTCATGTGACGAGACTCGGAGTAATCTTGCATGAAGGCTTGGTAAGCTGCATCATGGTCGGGTTCCCGCTTCAGGCGTCGTTCCAGGCTGAGGTAATTCCGGAGGACGGCGTTATGGTTGGTGCCGAGAGGAGCTGACGACGGCTTGAACGGAAGAGCCACTGAATAGCGACCAGACGAGTCGCGCTGGTGCGTCTTCACGAAGTGTTACTCACACAATTGATCGACAGGATCCAGTTGTGGAGGGCGATGAACCTCTTCTGGTGTCGTCGAACACGCCAACAACGAGAGTGGGGACTGGATCGAGGCTTGATCTGACTGTACAGGTCCCAATATAACCCATCCAAATATGGTATTCAGAGCAGAGGGGTTTCCTCGAATGACCATGTCGCCCGACGTCTTTAAGATGTCTGGGTACAGGTCTGCGCCGATCAGAAAGTCAATCTGATCCGGTACATCGAAGCGGGAGTCGGCCAGAGAGAGGCCACGATAACGTTCGTAAACGTCGAGAGAAACTGGCGAAGATGGAAGTGGATTCGAGATGGTGGACAGGACGAGAGCCTGAACACTGAGGGGGGTATCAAGATTATGACGCCGTAAACCTGAGCAGAAGCGTTTCCAATTCCAACTAGCTGAGAATGACTGGGAGTGATTTTCAGCCCTAACTTTGTGTGAGTGTGACCTTCCTTGCAAAGAGGGCACGAGGCATGGCTGGGCATGGCAGAGGCGCGCGCTGAGAGAACTGGTTTCGTCGCGAGAAAGGAATTCATTTTCCTGGCGGGGGAGGGGGTAGGTTTCGCTTTAGAAATAGTCGTGGAAACATCCAAGCCGCACAATTCCATGGTTCGCGATTGTTCTTCAACAAAGGTAATTAGCGAAGCATACGTGGGAGTTGATCGCGAGGAATGTTTATTCTCGAATGCCTTGCGAGTACCAAGGTCAAGGTTATGCAAGGTGAGAGAGAACAGAAGATAATCTGCCAAATCGCCGATGTCATGCAGTGATTTTAGAGCTTCTACGTTGTTTTTATGAACTTGTAGAAAACTCTGAAGTCCAGAGTGCTGATTAGACTTGAGAGGCGTGAAATCAAGTATTTGCTTCACGTAGACAGATGCTAATAACCTTGGGTTATGATAGCGATTCACTAGGGCATTCAAAGCTAGCACATAGTTCTCCTTGGCTAATGAGAAACCTGCTATAACGGATTAAGCAGTGCCTGACAAAGTGGAACGCAAGTAATGGAACTTTTGAATGTCATTCAATGAATTATTCTCGTGAATGAGCGAGGTAAATAATGAATAATATTCTGTCCACTTGTTCATGTTGGTTCCGTCAAACTTTGGAATTGTTCAAGATGGAATTGGAATTGTTCAAGATGGCCGACACGGGTGGACGTGCTTCGGATCTGGTGAAAAGTAAAATCGAAGTGTTACCTTTGAAAGAGTTGAGAATAAAACTTACGAAGATTGGACTGAGCAAGGAGGGCAAGAAAGAAGAACTTACCGAAAGACTCATTTCTGCAGTGTCCGCGACATTGGAGCTGTGTGTGTGTTTTGGTCTCGAAATAGGCCTTCCAAAGGACGAGCCGGTCGACAGTGCGATCAAGGTGGGTGTAACTAATAATAGTACTGTTGACTATCACGTCGAGTTGATGAAGAACATTATTTCCGAGAAGGATAAACGTCTTGCCTCTCAAGAAGAAATAAACCAGCTACTACGAGATAAAATTGAATATCTGTCAAAATGCGCGACAGCAAGTCACGATACTACTGAAAAGAACAGGAGCATGGCATCTGCACTAAAGGCGGCAATTTCGAATAACGCAGGCAGCTCGTACGCCAACCAGATCAAGATGCCACTAAACCAGTTTCCCCCCCTCCAGTTCTCCCCCCGAGTCACCGACCGGGTCCAAGCATTTGAGGCGAATGATACTACGGTTGATAAGCAGCCAGCTGATAAAACCACGGCTGGTAAATCATCAACAATAACAACAACAACTATCGACTTGTCAGGCGAGGAATGGTTGACAGGAGCTGACGAAGACACGGAACGCTTCAAGGAGGATGACTTCACGAAGGTCAGAAGAAGACGCAAGCACACTTGGCACAGCAACAACTGGTAGCAACGGCAACGGACTGGCGGCGGCTGCAAGAAAAAGTTTCCTCCACGTGTGGAGGCTCAACAAGAATGTTAAGTGTGACGAAACGATAAAATTCATTAAAGACCAGTGCGCGGTTACAGACAATATAGATGATGTAATCACTTGTGAGCAACTTAACGCCAGAGGTGATTACAGTTCCTTCAAACTTGGCATGCCATCTAATCTATATGACATCGTGCTTGATGCTGCGTTCTGGCCCGAGGGCACAGCAATCAAAAGGTTTTTTCACCAGCGGGTGAAAACTCCTCCGATCAAATAGAGGAATCCAAGAATAATACAGGTCAGCTTGCTGAGAAGAAGACTTTGTTTAGTATAGTGCACCAGAATATTCAATCGCTTCGGAAAACAAAGACATTAGAAATTGAGCTAGCTCTTGAGCGGGTGGATGTTTTATGCTTGTGTGAACATTGGCTGGAGGAAAATGAGATTCCTCTATACGGTATTAACGGATTTCAAGTGGTTTCGTACTTCTGCAGATCGACATTACTGCACGGCGGAGTGTCAATTTTTGTACGCAATGGTCTGTAGTCGCTTGCGAGGTGTCGTCCGGATTTGATGATTTGGAATAAAGAAAGTCATTTTGAGATTTCAGCTGTGGAATTGACGCTTTCCAAAATGAAAGACGCATTGTGATAGTAGAAGTGTATAGGTCACCTCAAGGGTGCTTCGAAACATTTATAAGAAATCTCAGAAATCTCATAGATACAGCTTTGAGGAAAAGTAACATATCATTAATAATTACTGGGGATTTCAACATTAATTTCTCTAAGAATTCTCATGAAGTGCACCGAATAACTGACTTACTTGCGTCTTATGACATGTTAATAACCATTCAGGATCCAGCTAGAGTGACTCAATCATCGGCAACTTGCATCGATAACATTCTCACTAACATTTCAAATGTGAATTTTGTGTCATCAGTTAAGGACCTCGGCTTGTCCGACCACTCCTCCGTAAGAATTGAAGTTGATACTAATTTTGTGGAGCCTAAAGTGAAGTGTTCTATTCCAGTAAAACGTAGGATTCTCAATCGTCGCAATATTGACAAACAGAATACGGAATTGGGTATGATAAATTGGAGCGTGATGAATTCCTATGACACTGTGAATGAAATGGCCGATTATTTTATGGAAAGGTATTTGACCACTGTTAATAAATGTGTTCCTATTGTTTCGGTTAAACCCAAAACAACCAATAAAGTGTGGATTTCAGAGGAAGTATTAAATATGAAATGTGAACTAGATGCCACCTATCGTTTGGCTAAATTAACCAAGTCTGATGTTCATGTAAACAAATATAAAAATGTCAGGTATGATTACAGGAAAGCTATACGTGAAGCCAAAAAATATTCTATTGATGAACAGATTAATAATAGTGGAGTCAAGATGTCTTATATAATGGCAAATTAGTGCGTTTATGATACCTTTTGTGAAAATTTGTACCCTTACTAATTCGAGTATGAGGAATCCAAAAATCAATGGCACCAACCTGAGAATGTAATACTCTCTGCGTAATTAGCATAAGTAGCATAATTAATAAACATGGATAAAATAATATATAATTTTATAATATGGTCTTTATGTGTATCCATCGAAAGCTCGTCATGTCTACCTACAATCCATATAAATCATAAAAAATTAATTTTTTTCATTCACATAATAATTAACCGCATAATTAATTATTTTATAAAAATCGCCATTCAACAAAAAGCTTAAATGACCCCCTCAGATTTTGATAAAACTTGGTAGGATTGGTCACAAGCCCAAAGTAAAACATACGTATTTTTTGGTTTGTCCATTTATTGAGTACTTTTGGATTTCCAGGCCCTCAAAAATCGAAAAATCGAATTTGATGAAAATTTTGTGTTTAGTTCCTAATTAGCATAATTAATTATTAATTGATTGGTCACAATCCCAAATGAAAACATACTTGTTTTTTGGTTTGTCCATTTATTGAGTACTTTTGGATTTCCAGGCCCTCAAAAATCGAAAAATCGAATTTTGATCAAAATTTTGTGTTAAGTTCCTAATTAGCATAATTAATTATAATTAATTATCTATCCATAACTAATTAGCATAATTAATTTTATTAATTATGCTAATTAGGAACTAAACACAAAATTTTGATAAAAATTCGATTTTTCGATTTTTGAGGGCCTGGAAATCCAAAAGTACTCAATAAATGGACAAACCAAAAAATACGTATGGTTTTCTTTGGGCTTGTGACCAATCCTACCAAGTTTTTTCAAAATCGGAGAGGGTAATTTTAAGCTTTTTGCTGAATAACGATTTTTAAAAAATAACTAATTATACGATTAATTATTATGTGAATGAAAAAATTGAAATTTTTATGATTTATATGGATTGTTGACATGACGAGCTTTTGATGGATACACATAAAGACCATATTATAAAATTTTATATTATTTTATCTATGTTTATTAATTATGCTAATTATGCTAATTACGCAGAAAGTATTAATTTCTCAGGTTGGTGCCATTGATTTTTGGATTCCTCATACTCGATTTAGTAAGGGTACCAATTTTCACGAAAGGTATCACAAATGCACTAATTTTAGACATCTTTACTCCACTATAAGGCAAGTAATGTAATATCGGAGTCATGGAGGGTTATTAAGAATGAAAAGGGTAATTATCATGTGCCAACGGTAATAAAAAGCATTTCTGTGAACGATTATGTCAGCACCAACGCTACTGAAATAGCCAATGCACTAAATGATTATTTTGTGAAAGTTGCTGTACAACTGACAGAAAATATTACTGTTACATCAAACATTGATACAGATGTAAATTCAACTTTTGTAAACGAGTCAATGTATCTTGCTCCAGTGACTGAAGAAGAATTAATTAATGTAATTCAGAATCTCAAATCTAAAGCAACTCCTGATACTTATGGCATATCGGCCAAATTATTAAAAAATAGTTGGCAATTCTTGCTTTTTCCACTTATGTGTATATATGCAATACATCTCTGGAATCAGGTATTTTCCCGACTATGTTTAAGAGAGCTAAAGTTTTCCCCCTATTTAAGAAAGGACGGAAATGTGATCCCTCTAACTATAGGCCGATTTCAATTCTGCCAGTCTTTTCAAAGGTCATTGAAAGAGTAGTATTCGACAGATTGAGTGGTTTCTTGAAGAAACATGACGTCATAAATAAATGTCAGTTCGGTTTTCAAAAAAATAAATCAACAGTTCAGGCAGTTAATTCTTTTTTACAACATGTTTATAGCTCACTTGATTTGCATCAATCAATCATGGGAATTTCGTGCGATTTGTCGAAAGCATTCGACTGTGTTGTACATCCAATTCTGCTACGTAAGCTTCATGAGTGTGGTATAAGGGGTGATTCAAATGAGTGGGTCCAATCCTATCTTGCAAACAGGCAACAGTCTGTGGAAGTGATCAGTGATGTAGGTCTATCATGTAGCTCAAGATGGGATAATCTAACGGCACAACAGCCGTCGAGCCCGACGGCTGGTGTGTTGGATACCTCGGTTCTCGTTAGATCACCGAGGTTAAGCAACATTGAGCGCAGTCAGCGATTGGATGGGTGACCATTCAACTCTGCCTTGCCAGGTTGCTGCCGTTGGGCCAGAGAGACTGGGGTGTTTGGGGGTTAGTGTGACGACCTCCCTCCACCTGTTATCAGTCTCTCGACGGCGCGGGTTGTGGAGGCTCGTGCTGTGAATGTTACACCGTCCTTCGGAAGGGACGTTAAGCCGTTGGTCCCCTTGGTATCTTTCGTCAGGAGTAGGCTACATGCCGGTACCGGGTTTCCTCTCCTCCCTTCTCTATATTACATTCTCACTAGTGGAGCCTCGGCTCTGTTGAGAATATAGACTTAATAATAATAATAATAATAATAATAAAATAACGACAAACACAGTCACTTCACTAGGAATGCTCATCAATTGGCGGTAGCTCAACACAATCTAAAGATATTCGAGAAAAGTGTGTATTACAATGGTTCTAAAATGTTTAATTACCTTCCAAGTGCATTAACTTCGATTAATAGTTATAAATTATAGGGCCTCGTTCACTAACATATCTTTAAGTAATTTTTTAAATATATTTAGAAAATTACTTAAAGATATGTTAGTGAACGAGGCCCTGTATAGGGTTGATGATTTTTATAGTATGTGTTTTAATTGCCGAGTCCCATGACGAGTCCCAAGCATTGAAGAGATTTTTCTATCCGTCCCGAAGATAGTTTTTATGTCATGTTTTAATAAAAGGCGTCCGATTATATCAGTTGTACCCTTAACATATGGTAAGTAAGCCATCTTCGGAGGTTCTTGTTTCTCTTCATGTTCCTGGGTCACCTCTGGTACAGATGTCGATGCTTTTTCCTTGTTTGGTATTCTATTGAATGCCTTGGATATGATATAATTCGAAAATCCATTGGCTTGTAATGCATAGCGAAGCCCTTTCATCTCTTCGGCTACATGATCTTTATCAGCAAGTCTTTTAGACCTAATTGCTATTGTGTTGGCCACTGCATTAATCTGCGATGGTTTATGGTGTGATGTAGCGTTTAGATAACGATTTGTGTGGGTGGGTTTCCGATATACAGTGTTTCCCATACTTCCATCCGCCCTTTTCTTCACCAATACATCTAGAAATGGCAGGCACCCATTCTTCTCCATTTCCATGGTGAACTTAATGTCTTCGTGCTGGTTATTCAGATGATCAACGAATGTGTTCAGCTCTGTGTTTCCATGAGGCCAAATTGAGAAGACGTCGTCCACGTATCGCAGCCATAGACTTGGTTTCAATGTAGCAGAATTGAGTGCTTTCTCTTCAAAGTTGATCATGAAGATGTTGGCATCACGGGAGAAAGCGGGGAGCCCATTGGAGCACCAATCACCTGCTTGTACATTTGCTTATCATATATGAAGTAAGTGTTAGACAGGCAATGTTCCGCCAAGTCTACCACATACTTTGCTGGCTTAAGATCTTTTCTGATCATTTGATTTCTAGATGATGTTCTAGTGTAGATTTCTAGTGAAAGAGACACTAGAAATCATCAGAAAAGATCTTAAGCCAGCATAGTATTATTATTAATTAATTTATTGACAACGGGACCCAAGGGTCCCACAAGTGCAATACAATAAAAACACATTAAAAACAACATATTTACACAACAATAAAATCAGACTTAAAGTTCAAACAAAACAAGCAATGTATCAGAGAAATAGGTATCACATTATCACAATACTAGGAAAACGCTCTGTGTAACGCGTTGATAAGCGAGCACGGATACGTGCAAAATCTCGAACCATAATTCCTTAAAAGCCGGCAATAATATACCTAAAACAACTGAAATCTAGAAGCACGATCCACTAAATTATATAAAAAATAGCTGAATTTGCTTCTCATTGCAAGTTATTGCAACAGTTATTGCAAGTCATTGCAACATGATACACACTCATGTGTATTTATTTCAGTATTTAGGTACGTAGGTATTATGGAATTATTATAAATAAAAAATACAGAGATTCAAACCACTAAATAGGCCATTATCTAAGTGCTAAAATGAGCAAACATAATTTAGGAAACATTACCCAAACAGTTACTTGCCGTTCCGTATAAAAGAGCTTATTTCTTCTAGCACATTGCTTACCTAACACAAACCTAACACATTGTATCTGATACAAATGAAATAAATATTTCATAAACATAATTTCAATTATCAACCAACCAATCTATTTCTACAATCAAGCAGACATTTCATCGGTCTACAAATAATTTGCTCAGCCTTTGAAAAGATTGGAAGTAAGACTGCATGTTAAAACTCTCATAAACAATAAATACCTATACCAATTAACTACATCTTCAAAAATAATAGAATAAACCCTAAGTATAACCTCGCATGTATTGCTTTAACTATTATCTAACCGCAAAGAAATAAAATTGTTACGTATTCAAACAATAATAGATAGACAGCTGCTTGCTTCCGAGTTGTTTTGAATGGAGCGCATCAGGCGGCCGCAACGGACTCCTCGAACCTACAATGCTATTTATATGGGAAAACGCGATTTTTTTGTTTGTGAACGGATCTTTCTCAAAAACTATACAGGTCTAAGTTAGTATGAGATGAAGGTGTGTGCAAAATTTCAGATCGATACGTTGACCGGTGCGGCCTGGGTTGAACCAGCAAAAAAAAAAAAAAAACACACACACAGAGAAAGTGCCGCAAGAGTCAAGTGGAGACGCTCGCTCCGCTCGCTTAATTATATCACATGCCCCTGACTAGATCTACAATAACGGCTTTAAAAATATCCAATGAACAGTTATTTATATCAATTCTATCTTGAGGTAAAGTGTTAAAAGTTGAAAGAATTCTATTGATACACGAATATTTAAAAACATTAATGCGACTTCGACATGGGACAAATACATCTCTGTTTCGTGATTTACTTGGAACCCGAAAATTAATCAATTCTAAAAGTCTGTCGTCATAATAACTATTAACAATTTTATACAAGAAAAGTAAGTCAGTTACAGTTTGCCTTTGGGCTAGGGTCGTTAAATTAAAATTCCTACAACTATCAAGATAATCCATACGGTGATATGGCACATGCGATTTGAAACACATTAACTTCATAAATCTTTGTTGTACACTTTCAACACAGCTTGCATGATGGACGTGTGAGCCATTAGGGTTCCAAATGACTGTGGCGTACTCAACTTGAGGCCTCACAAGCGATACATACATACATCGAAGGGTTGATGACTTCAAGTCTTTTAGGCAGTTACGCTTGATGAACCCGAGCTGTTTAAAGGCCCTCGGAACAATGTGGTAGCTGTCTACAGTGTCTACAGTGTGGTAGACTGTAGAAAATCTTTTCTCATTGCAGTTGGTATTTATTTATTTATATATATATATATATCATCGGTGTTTTGCCATAAGGGCCTATCTCATCAAAAATGCAAATTTCACTTTTTGGTGTTTTCCTGCAAGGTTTGATATACTTTATGATATTCCAGAAGGGCATATCTCTGAAGTGAAAACTGAGGCCAGTAGAGCTGTTTTAAAATTGGAAAAAGTCAATTAAATAATTAATTGATTTGCCAGAAGAACCTATCTCTACACAGACTAATAGCGTAGGGCCTGTAGAGGGGTACGTCATTTCGGGGGAAGCAATTTAACTCGGACAGCGAAACTAATATAGTGGGAATGGCCCAAATATACGATCTATTATCTTAACAAGTTTGACCTTGAAGAGTTTTTTAATCGATTTTTATCCATATCTTTTTCCAGTGTAAATGTTAACAAAATAGGGCTATGGACGTGAATTCAGAACAGTTCAATGAAAATAATTTCATAGTTTGGAATAAGTTATTAGTTTTATTTTGTCCAACAGGTGTTTAGAACCCGAAAATAAAGTAATTTTCGGGTTCCAAACTATGAAAATATTTTCATTGAACTGTTCTGAATTCACGTCCATAGCCCTATTTTGTTAACAATTACACTGGAAAAAGATATTGATAAAAATCGATTAAAAAACTCGTCAAGGCCACGCTCACTACCAAGCCCTCTTAAGAGAGCGTTACGATAATGAAATATTTATGATCTGTTCTAATTCCTGAACGTGTTTTTTTTCGAATCGTATCTCTCTTTTAACTTTACGGTGACTACATTATCGGCATTTCCCGAGTGGTCCGATTACTTCCAAACTAACGAATTGACTTGGTGGAAAAATTTTCTAACGACTTGATACTGAATTTCAAACGTTTTAAAAGAAAATCTTTCATTTGTTTTTGGAATTCCTTTGTGTCCACCATTTCGTTCTTTAAAATGCCCCAAGAAGTAAGAAAACGATCAAAAATCTTCTTCCAACGAGAGATATATCTGAGTTAGTAGATTCAGTTACTGTGAATATTGTCCCTATTAGAGATTCTTTCAAATACCATTCCCAAGGAATCTAATCAAGCCGCCTGGGAAGACGTCTACAACCGGGTAAATTCAATTAGGAATCCATCCCTGGTCCATCCCTGAATAAAGTAAGATTGATTCTGTATTATATTGCACTTTATACAGAGTGCATAGAAAATCACAACCTTGTACATGGCAACTGCATGCAGTGGACCCACTATTCTTCTTATGTATAGAAGCCTATGATTTCCATTCGCTTTGCTTTGAACTTGCCTTAACACATATATAGTGGAGCTATCGCTCCACCCAGCCAAGTCGTACTATACACTCACAGTCACTCAACATACCGTAAATGCCTAATAAACTAAGAAGCAGACCAAACACTTTTACTGTAAGCAACAACATGGCATTTTCGGCCTACTCGATCTTAAAATTCGAAAATCTCACATTGTTGCGAAAGATCTTAATTTCGAGCTATGGCCCACCCCACCCCCTATACCAAATTTGGGAACAATAGGTTATGCCATTTGCGATCAAGAGGGCCGTGAAAACAGTGAAATTACACCCCTTTTAAAAGCTATCTGATGATTCAGATATCAGGAAACACTGTTGACAGGGCCACAGCCTAAACGGATTAACAGATCGATCTGAAATTTTTACCACATGTGCACTTTTTGCGTCTGAGGTGCCTTTTGCTATAACTGGTTTTATGCCGCCATTTTGAAATCGGAAGTGACGTTATATCTCGAAAACGGCTGAACTGATCGGAACAAAATTTGCGCCAATCGATTCAGACGGTCATCTACATGAATTATCAATAGTCGCAATAAAAATGCACTATTACCAAAACCGGAAATGACGTCATAAATATGCCAAATCTGACTAAAATCATCTCTTATAACAATAACTACATATTCAGAAGTCTTATAATATTTCATTACATTTATAGATACAAATTTTAGGTGGCAGTGATTTCAGCCGCCATTTTGAAAACCGGAAGTGATGCGATCACTTGAGAACGGCTGGACGGATTGGAACGATTCTTTCGCAATTCATCATGGAATATAATTTTAAGCGTACATTTAGCACCAAACACAATTCTTCTTAGCAACCAAATCACGAAGGCGTATTTTTTAAAGGAATTATAGTCTTTGGTGACAGATATGTTACAAGTTGTAAGAATAAACTGAAAAAAGGAGTGATATCCCCCAAAAAAACACTCCGTGTAAAAATACCAGCCAAGTCTCTTCAACTAAAAAAAAAAGAAGAAATCTAAAAATTTAGCACTGAAATGTAGTAATATCAAAAAATGGCCAAGTCAAAACTTTTCAAAAAATACTTAGCGCATCGTTTCTTAGGAGATTATAGATTTATTTTGTGTATAGATGAGTATATTTGATTTACGGCCTACTTCTATACTATTCATATGCACGATGCGTCAAGTATTTTTTGAAAAGTTTTGACTTGGCCATTTTTTGATATCACTACTTTTCAGTGCTGAATTTTTAGTTTTCTTCTATTTTTTTTAGTTGAAGAGACTTGGCTGGTATTTTTACACGGAGTGTTTTTATGGTACTTTACTACTTAGAGGCACTAAATAATTTAATTCTGGTTGTAGCTTCAAAAAAATAGACTGATTTAAAAAGTGCTTGTCAGGAGAGAGGGAGTGATTGGGCTCGGTCGTTACAACGGACGGGTGGCGGCACTAATGAAGTCCTCCGCTGACTGAACTCGAGGAAGCGGTCATTCGGCTCATGGTGGCGGCACTAATGAAGTCCTCCGCTGACTGAACTCGAGGAAGCGGTCATTCGGCTCATGGTGGCGGCACTAATGAAGTCCTCCGCTGACTGAACTCGAGGAAGCGGTCATTCGGCTCATGGTGGCGGCACTAATGAAGTCCTCCGCTGACTGAACTCGAGGAAGCGGTCCTTCGGCTCATGGTGGCGGCACTAATGAAGTCCTCCGCTGACTGAACTCGAGGAAGCGGTCATTCGGCTCGTGGTGGCAAGTGAACGAGGGAAAGTCATGCCACAGAGTGCTGGCTAAAACCAATGAAAATAAGGGATAAATATATGACCACACAAGGTCAAAGAAACGAAGGGCGGGAAAACACAAATTATGGCGCAAACATTCCGCCCACAAAAAATGAACTTTTTGGCCGGGGTACAGCTGAATAACGCGCCCGATAGGCCAAGAGAGGGTGCTATTATTAGCCTCAAAAAGGTAAACGACGTCTTCTACTTGGAGATTGGGTGAACCACGTACCTACTTTCCCCGCTGCATCTGCGAGTTCACGTATTCTTCAGACCAGCGGGTCCAGAGAGTCTGGTGAAGTTGACGTACGAGGTGCCAGTGAACCAAAGGTGTATCGCTGGAGAATTCTTGCTCAGGCGGAGCAAGAAGTGATGTGCCAATGAGGAAGTGGTCGGGGGTCAGACCGGGGTCCGATGACGTAGCGCAAAGAGGGCGGCTGTTTAAGATAGCTTCGATTCTGGAGAATAACGTAGCATATTCTTCAACGGTGAACGATGAGTCGGCGATGAGACGATGAAGCAGAGACTTCGAAGATGTCGAGCAGCTCTCACGAAGTGTAGGCCGCAGTCAGAGTAGACGTGCGCGGGTAGACCTCGGCGCGAGGCGAAGCGGTCCAAACATGCGAGGAGGCTTCGGTGGACAAATTGCCACATCTGTCCCACCAATGTGAACTGGTCCGGCTAGTTCCTCAGTCGGGACTCGGGTCGTAGATACGTGAGGCAGAAAGTCATACAAGTTATAACAATGGAGTGAGGACTGGTTGAAATAGGTGCATTATACGTAAATCTAGTGGAGCGGTCGCTCCACCCAGCCAAGTCGTACTATACACTCACAGTCACTCAACATACCGTAAATGCCTAATAAACTGAGGAGCAGACCAAACACTTTTACTGTAAGCAACAACATGGCATTTTCGGCCTACTGGATCTCAAAATTGGTAAATCTCACATTGTTGCGA
This sequence comes from Leuctra nigra, assembly GCA_934045905.1. NCBI lineage: Eukaryota > Metazoa > Arthropoda > Insecta > Plecoptera > Leuctridae > Leuctra > Leuctra nigra. Next base: position 34,734,848 of record OW203767.1, on the reverse strand, counting down.
AATATCTTAATTTCGAGCTATGGCCCACCCCACTACATATACCAAATTTGGGAACAATAGGTTATGCCATTTGCGCGCTAGAGGACCGAGAAAACAGTGAAATTACACCACTTTCTGATTCTGAAGATGATGATGATTCTGATGATATCACGAAACGTCGCTATCACCGCCACAGCCTAAACGGCTGAACCGATCGACCTGAAATTTTTACCACATGTGCACTTTTGGCGTCTGAGGTGCCTTTTTATAAAACCAACCGGAAGCCGCCATTTTGAAACCGGAAGTGACGTCATAACTCAAAAACGTCTGGACCGATTAGAACGAAATTAGCGCCATTCGATTTAGATGGTCATCTTTATGAAGTATCAATAAAAAAAATATTATTTTCTTATTTTCTAAACCGGAAGTGACGTCATAAATACGCAATATTTAACTTATTTCAACAAATTATACTTAAAATACGTACATAATTAACTTACATTGTAACATAGACAATACAATTTATATATTCAAGGTAGCAGTGTTCTCGGCCGCCATTCCTGAAACCGGAAGTGACGTCATATATCTAAAACGCCTGTACCGATTGCAACTGAACTAGCTCCTGCGTATTCATTCTGCTATTTATTTGAAAAATCAATTGTGAAAAATGAATAAATAAATTAATGGTACCGGAAATGGCGGCAGGAACCACTAAATGAAACCGGAAGTGACGTCATATATTACAAACGGCATGACCGATTTTACGGAAATATAGGGATTAGGAATTCAGATGGTCGTTCATGAAGGTATCAACTAGATAAAACTAGATTGTTTTCTTATTACCTATACCGGAATTCGGCCGCTATTTCAAAACCGGAAGTGACGTCATGTATCGAAAACGGCTGGATCGATTATAACGAAACTTAAGCTATTCTTCTTGGATAATCATTTTCATCTTATACCAAACGCAACTTTTCATAGTAACCAAATCGGTTGAGGCGTATTTTTTTAAAGAAATTAGTCCCTGCTCGGACATGTGCTACAAGCTGTATGAATAAACTAACAAAAGAAGTGATATCCCAGAAAAAACACTCCGTGTAAAAATACCAGCCAAGTCTCTTTAACTATAAAAAAAAATAGACGAAATCTAAAAATTCAGCACTGAAAAGGAGTGATATCAAAAAAGGAGCCAAGTCAACGAATTTTCCAAATTTTAATCGTACCATTGAAATAAAAATATCAACCCCCGAGAAATACTTAAAAAAGGACTTGGCGCATCGTTTTTTTAAAGACATTTTTCTATTCTTAAGCTTATGCCACTCACATACTACGTAGTTCAGAAATGCCTAGAAAAATTGGGACAAAACTTTCAAATTAAATATTGAACATTCTGTAAAATATTTTAAATTTAAATATAAGTACGCAAAGAAACATAGCATTGTCTTACAAGCAATAAATACAGAACAGTTGTGTTTGTGATTGGTAGGTACCTATAGTTTTGTGGGTACATCAACATACCTACTACAGCATTATACTTTGAACCTTCTCGCCGTGTAATTAATTGCTATTAATTAACATTTTCTACCAAAAAAATTCATAAATTACATAACGTATTACTTTAGATAAAAATCTAGTCAGTAATTATTTGAGCAGCATGGCTCAGTGCACTAGTCACTTATACAAATCTCATTGACGGCCTTCTTGTAATGAGCGCTTTCGCTATTTCCCTCAGTCACGATATTGAGAAGTATGATTGATTAATATGACCCTAGAAATAGTGGCAATAACGAATAGACTAGGCCGCTTCCGTTTATTCGTTATTCGTTTATCCGTTTATTTCCTCTGAATATTGACAAAATACCAAAACTGCCAGTAGGTAAGAGTACTAGTTATATTAAAACGTAGTATGATTCGTCGATAATGAATGTGATATACTCAGGAAAATATACTTGTAGAGTTCTTCCTATACTTTTAGGATAGAAAAGTGTCTTTAAAAAAACGATGCGCCAAGTCCTTTTTTTAAGTATTTCTCGGGGGTTGATATTTTTATTTCAATGGTACGATTAAAATTTGGAAAATTCGTTGACTTGGCTCCTTTTTTGATATCACTCCTTTTCAGTGCTGAATTTTTAGATTTCTTCTATTTTTTTTTATAGTTAAAGAGACTTGGCTGGTATTTTTACACGGAGTGTTTTTTCTGGGATTGATTGTACATTAAAAAAAACAATGAGATATGCTCTGAAGTGAATGAAGTTACTATGAAATTGAACAAAGCAAGAAACATGGAAAGATAATTAAATAATAAAGTGAGGCAAAAGCCTGACTTACCAGATCTCTTTCTTCTCGAGAAACTACTACACTACCTACTGTCAAAATGGGCTAGTGGTGACCTTGACTTGGTCAGCACGTATTTAGTCTGAAATTCTCCTACCTACTCTTTCTCATACTTCAAATTGTAAAGAATAAGACGTTTACAATGCGTCAGAAAATAATACGAAAGGTCTAAATTTGTTTAAACATGTCGAGAATAATAATAATAAGCTACAATCGGAGCTGTCCGAACAGTTTGGACGGCTTAATTTGAGTCTGATCAGGACCCAGCACAGAAAGACACGAGGGCACGCACTCACGTATGACTCACTAATATCATGCAAGGTTGTTCCTAAAAGAAGAAACACACCTAGCTCCGCACCAGCAAGGATTAAGAAAGGAGTCTAAGAAAATGTTAACTAAATGCGAACTACTACGGCAGTAGTAGAATAGCCAGAGGGGCAGAAGACCGAAAAGTAAAATTTCAAATACCCTGAGTGCAGCGTACCGAGGTTGAAGTTCTGTGACCGTCCTCCCTGTTTACCAACTCCGAAAGAGGAGTTGGACTGAGGACTGAGGACTGATCGGAACAAAATTTGCGCCAATCGATTCAGACGGTCATCTACATGAATTATCAATAGTCGCAATAGAAATGCACAATTACCAAAACCGGAAATGACGTCATAAATATGCCAAATCTGACTAAAATCATCTCTTATAACAATAACTACATATTCAGAAGTCTTATAATATTTCATTACATTTATAGATACAAATTTTAGGTGGCAGTGATTTCAGCCGCCATTTTGAAAACCGGAAGTGATGCGATCACTTGAGAACGGCTGGACGGATTGGAACGATTCTTTCGCAATTCATCATGGAATATAATTTTAAGCGTACATTTAGCACCAAACACAATTCTTCTTAGCAACCATCGAGGATCAGTCCTCGATTTACCAGCAAGACAATTGCAAATACGTCACATGGAACATTCTACCCCTGCGGCGGAACCGCCCCCTGTTCTGATCAGTTGTCACAAGAGTCCAAGCGGCCGTGCGCGGCCTTGAGCTATCAATGCGCTATCTCTCGGCGTACCGAGTAACAATAACAAATGTTTGAATAATGACAAGCGCGAAAAGCAAGCTGTTACAAAATCTGTCACCATTTCCAAGTGGACGGCCTTGGAAGCCATGCAGACGAACAAGCAGAGGTACCCTTTGGTACATGGGGCGTTGCGACGAGTGCTGGTCTTGATCTTGAAGGGTCCAGCATAGTCGATGCCGACATGAGCGAAGGCGCGAGACATCTGCACACGTGGAGGATGAAGATCACCCATAGGAGGTTGCAGAGGCTTGGTTCTGAACTTATGACACGTCAAGCATAGGCGAATCCGTTGACGAAGTAGTCCACGAAGAGAGACATTCCAATAACGCTGCTGGATCAACGCTTGAACTGTCCTGGGGCCTGAGTGTAGAGACGTTTTGTGATATGAATCACACAGCAAAGCAGAGAAAATGGCTTCCTTAAGTAGAAGGAGAGGGTGGCGAGCGTCTTCATGAAGCGATGCGTGACGCAGCCTCCCGCCCACCCTGAGAAACCCCGAGATGTCGAGAAAAGGCATGAGTGCGGCAAGTCGGGACTTGACTTGACCGTGCTGGGCGAGCTGACTGAGCTCGGCGGAGAAGTACTGATTTTGAGTGGATCTGACGAAGATGTCGAGAGCGTCTTGAAGTTCTCGAGGCGTCAACGGGCCGGTCGGAACAGGTGTTTGAGATCGTTTGGCCAGCAGAATTCTGGCGAAACGGACAACATGGCCAAATACTCTTTGCGCACGGAGAAGAGTCGAAAACTTGTTGAAGTTGACGAGAAGAGGCTCGACGTCGACTCGAGCAGCGAGTATGACCACGGCAGGCTTGACTTCGGGGTGCTCCTGATCGGATGCGAGAGGAGGCGTAGCTCGAGGCCATGAAGTCGGAGAGTCGTGTAGGAAGTCGGGGCCGGCTAACCACAACGGATGCTCACGAAGCTGTGATGGCGACAAACCGCGAGAGGCACAGTCGGCTGGGTTGTCCGACGACGGGACGTGCGCCCATGACGTCAGAGAGGAGGCTTCCAGAATATCCACCACGCGGTTGCCGAGGAGTAGCAAGTAGGAGTAGCAAGCCAAGCTAGTACTATGGTGGAGTCAGTGTACAGATGGACAGAGGCGATGGACAAGTTGCTGGTTGCACTGGAGACGTCCTTCAACAGACGTGCCAGCAACAAGGCGGCCGAGAGTTCCAGCTTTGGAATGGTCAGTGGCTTGACGGGGGCCACTTTGCTTCTGGCTCGTTGACGTCTGACGAGGAGGTTGAAGCGGTTTCTGTGAGAACGTAGACGACAGCAGCGTAGGCTATCTCGGAGGCGTCACAGAAGCCAACAATTCGACGAGTGCCAGGGGCGGCGGAGAAAGTGCGAGGAATTCTGAAGCTGGAGAACTGGTGGACCTCGGAGACGGCGCATGTCCAAGCATCAGAGGGAGACTGAGAGCTGAGAAAGCTGAGGGGGTATAGCGTCGTCCCACTGCAATTGAGTGAGCCACAGTAGCTGTAGAAATATCTTCATCCAACAGATGAACGGACAAAGGAAACAGAGAGGGTCGAAAATACGGGCGATGTGTGACAGAGAAGAGCTTTTAGTGACTACCCCTTCAAAGGGTTGAGCGTGAAACGAGAATGAATCAGCGCTAGGATCCCAAAGAAGACCAAGAATCTTGATGCCTACATCATCATTCGAGAAGACGAGAGGAGTTTCGAGATGATCTTCTGGAAGAGCTTGCAGGGCTGCAGGAACATTGCTTGACCACTTGCGTAGTTCGAAACCTCCCAACGCGAGGAGAGATTTCAGTTGCTTGAGATCATCAGCACCGGACCCAACATCATCAATGTACATGTGCGCCGTTAAAGCACGAGACGCGAGAGGAAATCGAGCTCCTTCGTCGCATACTAGTTGCTGCAATACTTTCTGGGCGAGGAAAGCAGAAGGAGTGAGACCGAATGTTACAGTATTCAACTCGTACTCCTGTACAGGGGATTCTGGTGTCGGTCGCCTAAATATGTGCTGGAAATGACGATCTTCGGGATGGATCAGAATTTGTCGATACATTTGCTAAATGTCGGCGCAGACAGCAATGGGATGAGATCGAAACCCAGTAAGAATGCCAGGAAGTTTACCTTGAAGTTTTGGACCGCTCAACAGGAACTGGTTAAGCGCAACGCTATTCTGTGATTTCCTAAAAAAGTGATTTACCCCAAAAAACCACTCCGTGTAAAAAAGGCAGCCAATTTCACTTCAAATAAGAAAAAAATTAAGTTAATCCAAAAATTCAGCACTGAAAAGTAGTGATATCAAAAAAATAGGCCAAGTCAGAACTATTTCAAAATCTAAAAAAAATACTTTGCGCATTGTTTTCATGTGTAGATATTATAAGTAGACATTTGATTACTGGCCTACGCGTCTATTTTATTTATATATTCAAGTGTACCTATATTCAAAGTATATATACCACCTACACGATGCGCAATGTTTTTTTTAAGTTTTGACTTGGCCCATTTTTTTAATATCACTACTTTAGGGATGAATTTTTAGATTTATTATATTTTTTCTAATTTGAAAAGACTTGGCTGCCTTTTGTACAGCTTTGGAATAATATCTCGATCATCCCTACGCTTATACCCTCCCGCCATACAACGGAGATCGTACAGTGGTATACCAGCGCTCCGTTGTATGGCGGGATGGTATAAGCGTAGGGATGATCGACACATTTTTCCACGACCCTACACGTAGTGTTTTTTTTATATCTACTAACACAATCAGATGGAGCCACAACTGATAACATCATGGAATTAGTTCAACGCTGAACCAACAGATCGCGTCCATGCTGCTTGGGACAACGCCACTATCTGAAGAGATAACTGTCGAGATCGTCGAGGAGAGATGAAGACGATGATTGTCATTTTAATCTCAGTTCTGCTCCACAAGTCTCAGCTATCGCAGTCAATTGGTAAGATAAATGGTCGACCTTATTCAAATATACTAGGAAAACGCTCTGAGTAACGCGTTGATGAGCGAGCACGGATACACGCAACACCTCGAACCGAAATTATGTCTATCAAAAATGTCATTAAAAGCCAATAATTCTTGAATTTCGTCACAGACTTGTGTAAATATCTCCAAAATTTCCAAAAATATTGGTCCCAATAACCTTGCTAAGTTTTAAGTCGATCGATTAAACCTTTGATTGAACGGTTCCTTGTTAAGTTTCAAAAATCACATGATATCCTTCAAACAATATACCTGGGACCACTCATATGATCTAGTGGAGCGGTCGCTCCACCCAGCCAAGTCGTACCGTACACTCACAGTCACTCAACATACCGTAAATGCCTAATAAACCGAGGAGCAGACCAAACACTTTTACTGTAAGCAACAACATGGCATTTTCGGCCTACTGGATCATAAAATTGGAAAATCTCACATTGTTGTGAAATATCTTAATTTCGAGCTATGGCCCACCCCACTCCATATACTAAATTTGGGAACAATAGGTTATGCCATTTGCGTGCTAGAGGGCCGTGAAAACAGTGAAATTACACCCCTTTTAAAACCTATCTGATGATATCAGGAAACACCGCTATCACCGCCACAGCCTAAACGGCTTAGCCGATCGATCTGAAATTTTTACCACATGTGCACTTTTGGCGTCTGAGGTGCCTTTTTATAAATCAAACCGGTAGTCGCCATTTTGAAACCGGAAGTGACGTCATATCTCAAAAACGGCTTAACCGATCGGAACGAAATTTGCGCCAATCGATTCAGACGGTCCTCTTTATGAAATAACAATAGTTATATTAAAGTTTTCTTATTACTGAAACCGGAAATGACGTCATAGTTTAGCGAAATCTGCTTAAATTCACTTCCCTTTATATAAAAACCAACTATATATTCAGAAGGCTTATAATGAAATATTAGTATTTATATACATATTAATACCTACAATGTGTAAGAGCTTTCAGCCGCCATTTTGAAAACCGGAAGTGATGCCATATCTCGAAAACGGCTGGACCTATTGGAACGATGCTTTCGCAATTCTTCATGGCATATCACTTTAAGTTTATATTTAGCTCCAAACAATATTTTTCTTAGTAACTAATTCGGAAATAGCGTATTTTTTTAAAGGAATTAGTCATTGTTGCCCCAATAAGTTTTACAAGTTGTGTAAATAAACTAAAAAATAAGTGATATCCCCATAAAAAACACCCCGTGTAAAAAAAACAGCCAAGTCTCTTCAACTAAAAAAACATTATGAAATCTAAAAATTCTGCACTGAAACGTAGTGATATCAAAAAATGAGCCAAGTCAAAACTTTATTTGAAAATTAAAAAATACTTGGCGCATTGTTTTTTTAGGGCATTGTAGGTATACTATAAGTATATGTATTTATATCTAGCCTATACTACTTAGCTATTTATTTACACGATGCGCCAAGTATTTTTTAATTTTCAAATAAAGTTTTGACTTGGCTCTTTTTTTGATATCACTACGTTTCAGTGCAGAATTTTTAGATTTCATAATGTTTTTTTAGTTGAAGAGACTTGGCTGTTTTTTTTACACGGAGTGTTTTTTATGGGTATGATATTACTGTGGACACAATATCAGATCAATCTGTTAAACGGTCATTATTAGTTTCATTTCGTTTGAAACTTTCTGCTCTAACTACCTTGCCTTGAACTGAAGATTCGAAGTCGCCGTGAATTTGACAGCCAACACACAAAATGTCCCTAAAATTACAAAAACTTTTGAAAATAACTACAAATTAGACTGAAAATTGGCAAAAATACCTTAAATGTTGCTACCAATTACCATGCGAAGTTTTTAGTTGGTCGGTCAATCGGCAATACCCGCTGCACGAGAGCGGGTATTGCGTTGATTGTTTGAGTATCTCCTTGCAGCAGTCTGGTCGGGGGTCTCTTTGCTCCTTGATGCTTTATTATTAACGACATTTTGTTTCAACCTTTTAGATTTAGCTTCGTCAGTTTCTTGATCTTCAATTTCACGCAGACGCTTTTTCGCCTTTATGGCTTTCATTCTAGCAGAAGTCTTTCCATTTTTCGGCATGTTTAAATAGGGATAAGATAGGTAATGAAAAAGTAAGAAGTAGAGTACCTACCTAATTAAAGTACAATAATATTTGTGTGATCAATGTTTGAAATGCACGAAATGTGTGCTCAAAGACGTAATGTATTCAATGTCGTAATGTTACGAAATGAATCTTGAACAAAACTTCGCAAATATGAAAATAAAGTAAACACCTTTCAACTAATAAGCGAAAGGAATCAAAGTTCCACACACAAAAAACGGATCAGGTAAAATAGTAACTACCTAGTTTAGAAACGGAATGAATCCAACGTTCCACAATTAAAATAAGACAACGTAATGTTTTGAACTGAATGAATCAAAACTTTCAAAAAAAAATAGCAACCTTCAAGGAAATGTCAGGCTAGACAGAAGCTCAGAAACGGAATAAATCCAACGTTTCCAAGAAGAAAATAATTTGAAATAATCAATCCCCTGGACAAAAACTGTAGATACCTAATATCTATGCTTTAAAAGCGATTCAATTTTACTAATACCTTCACAAAGTACACCAAATTGCCAAAATTATCAACGAAAAGAAGCAAAATGCAGGAGAGATTTGGAATGACGTGTGAACGCTAGAAGAGAACAAACGCCACTCAATGATATTATTGAAATGTGAGCTTATGTTTCTAATCCCTCCTGGATGCAAAATCAGCCAAATAGAAACACCGGAGGCACGGCCATCAGAACTACGAATTGACGAAAAGACAATCAAGGTCCTTAAAAACTCGAAATGATTTGTTGGAAACTATGATCCAAATTGAATTATTCAAATTTGATCAACTCAATAAACATAAAAATATCTGCTTTTCACTAAAAAAGTGTACATACCATCAAAACACTCTTGTACCTAAAGCAAATCAGATTCAGTTGCATTGGAAAGACATTCATTTTCAATGTTTCATTTCTGACAGCTATTAAAAATGTCAATAAGTGCATACTTTCTTGACAGATTCGGCTGAAAATTTGTAAATAAGTGACATTGTTGGTCTTACTGACCATGCTAAATATGAGTTTGATCACATTTCTCGAAGACCATTTTCATTTTTTAGGCTATCAGGAGATACTTATTTTAACAATGAACCAATGGATGGATTTCAAAAAAAAATTGGGTCTGCAAACAGAGAAGGTTGTCTTTACATGTGTGCAAAATTTCAGGTCGATCGGTGAAACGGTGCGACTTCTATTGCTTCCTTTAGCATACAAAAACAAAAACAAAAAAAAAAACAAAAAAAAAACAGAGGTCCGTGCTAAAAGAGCCAAATGGAGTCGCTCGCTTCGCTCGCTCAAAAACCTATACGAGAGGCTTAGATTTGATTCACTTTTTTAACAATTTATTGACCAAATATGCATTATATTCTCAATCTCCAGGTTTCTAGAAAACTACTGTTTCGAAGACAATCCTATACATAAGTTTTAATTCTGCTTCAAAAACAAGGTTACAGAATAACCAGTTTTCCCATACAAAAGTTCAAAATTTAATTTTTCTGACAAGGATTCCCCCTAATGAAGTAAGATCCTAATATGTGTGCAAAAATATTTCAGTAAAGCCCCAAAAGGAGTCGCTCGCTCAATTATTTATAATATTTAGTATTTCAGAACCCAAAGTTTGATAATACTTGCTTCAGAGGCACAGTGAGATGAAAATTAATATCAGCTGTTTGACAGCGAATTTTTGCTGGCATTTTCAGGCTTCTTGTGTTTTAGGTGAATAATTGAAGAGCGGATACTTATTTCATTTTATGATGTGGATTTTTTTAAGAGCGTCGAGCGTAACCACAGTCTTATGGATGTTCCTCAGTGTGTGTTCTCTTTTTGTCAGTCTGTCTGTCCGTTTCTATCTTTCTGTGTTTTGCCTGCACTGCACTGCCCATATCAAACCGTTCAAACAAACGATCAGGAGTTTGCACATCCACTAATGCCATCATAAGAGCTGAGTTTGAGAGTCTGAACAGGATCCTATAGGATATACTTCAGAAGTGATTTACATTTTTCATATATTAAATTCGTGTTTATATCTTTAATATAGACATATTCATACTTAATGTTACATTGTCGAACATTTTAATCTTAAGGACATGTTAATTTTCCATACACCTGCACACTGGTACTTGTATCATAGGGTATATATTTGTTATATTACATCTGTACTATGTAAAAAAAAACTGGAAATAAAAACTACTTCTACTACTACTACATTAAAATGTCAGTTATTCGAAATCGTTTATGTTTCGGAACTGTTGGATTAAATAACAGTAATAATTGCGTTGGTTCCGTTGTAAAATACAACGGAACCCCAATGATGACTGCTGTCAGATGTTAAATCACTGCTTATTTGACGCATTTCGTGTCGACTCTTTCCAAGGTCTGTAGAGTAGGATCTTTCAAACGCATGAGGCACGCTTATCGAGGCGTTCCGCAGAGCGATTTCCTAGTTGGATTTGAGTGCCTTCACCTCACTACAAGAGGCATGAAGATACCCGCAACCTTTCGCAGAGACGTCGCTTTAAAACACCGTCAAACATAGCAAAAACTGTAAATAATTTTTAATAAGCTACATTGCAAATATTACATTGTTCTTGTTGTGTAAAATATCGGTATGTCTTTTATAATTCTGTGAGGCGGCGTCCATCCATAAACTGCTATAAAAACCCCAAAAATTATGAACGTGGCATAAATAATTGAGGGGCCGCGTTGATAAACCATCTAAGAAACTTTTGTTCGCGCAGAGCAAGTCAGGGCTTTTATTCAATGTTGGACACACTTCAATTTCGGACAGATGTAGGTTTTCTTCAATTGATGGTATAGATAGAAAACTATAGGCTATCTACGAAAATATAAGAAAGGATCCATCTGTCCGCAATTCAAGTATAAACATTATTGAAAATAATGTATACTTGCGTTGTGCGAGCAAATGTTAGTTAAATGGTTCATAGACGCGGCCTCTCAAATGTATTCAAAAAGTATTCTTTCAGCAATGCGACGCTATTTGAAAAATCTAAATTCGCAACATAACATTACATCGGCTATCAGTGTCACAGTGTCACTGAGGCTGCAAACACACGGAGCAGGGTGCATTATTAGTGTTTTAAGTTAACTAGGAAAACGCTCAGTGTAACGCGTTGATGAGCGAGCACAGAACATGCAACATCCCCAATCACGATAAACGACACGGCACAAGTCGATTTTTCTGCAACTTTCCAATCTCAATATACATACTCTGGATGAATATCAGATCTATTGTGTCGTGACTTTCCTACGTCATACTTTTTCCAGCTATTGACAACCCATACTAAACTCGTAAAATTACAATTAATACTTTACTGAATGCTGGGCTTACTACGTGTACAATTTAAGATTTTGTTGGTCTTGATCACCATGCAAAATTTGAACTTAATCGGAACTTTTTGATTGTCGACCAATCAGAAGATGGCGACATTGAAGACATTGAAGATGGACATTGAAGATGGCTCCTAATGCGTTGCGACAGAGACCTTCCATATCAGGTTTTTATTGTTACTAGCCAGTAATCACGCGCTATTTAAACCTCTTTAAGTGTATATTGTATTAAGTGTGCCACAAGTGTAATTTATTTATTTATTTATTTAATTTTACACAGCTTTGGAAATAAATTTCCGGTGGCTGGAGATGGAATTACATATATAAAATACATTTAAGTGTTGTTACAATGCAATTGACAATATTCAAGAAATCAGATCTGGAATTCATCGGAGAGTATATTCTCCAATTGGGCAGCGTCAGGTAGGGACTCCATCTTCTTCGCTGGCAAGCGGTTCCAGAGCCGACAAGTTCTACCCAGGAATGAGTGCAGACCGATGTTCGTCTTGTATCGCCTTAGATTTAGTTTGAGGCTATGGTCATGCCGGGTGATGTTGGTTGAGAATGACCATAGCCCATCTAGGCCTTGCCAGGCTGGCTTCCTGCTTAAAGCTTTAAGAAGACAGCGGAGACCAACCCTACTTCTTCTCGTTGCCAGTGTTTCCCACCCCAGCTCTGTCAGGAGTTTGGTCACGCTGACATGTGGCCGTCCATTCTCCGTCGACCACCACCGCAGGTTGTTCGTGACGTGCCTCGCTGCTCGCCGCTGGACAATTTCGAAGTCATAGGTCCTACACGAGGTATACGGATCCCATACCCCACAACAGTATTCGAGCAATGGTCGGATGAGACACTTGTAGGCGTGGGCTTTGGTGCGACGATGGCTACCACGGAGGTTCCTCATTACGAAGCTCAAATTTCTCTTCGCCTTACTGATAACTCTACCTATGTGGTTATTCCAGCTTAGATCTGATGAAAGTGTGACTCCGAGATATTTACATGTTGATGATTTAACGAGGCTGTCTCCCTGGATATGATATGTAGTAGGTATTGGTGATCTTCTCCTGGTGAAACTGATTACTGTTGTTTTGCTGGTGTTTAATTTCATACCATTGACAGTACCCCAAGTGTTGATTTTGTCGATGTCTTGCTGGAGTTTCAGCTGATCTTCTGTTCCCTTTATGGTGTAGTATACTATACAATCATCAGCAAAGAGGCGTATGTTGGTTTGCATATTGTCAGCTATATCATTTATGTATCCAGTGAAGAGAGTCGGACCTAAAACTGATCCTTGCGGGACTCCGGATGTGACGTTTGCTAGATCTGATGTTGCTTCTCCTATTTGAACTCGCTGGGTTCTATTAGTTAGGAACTCACGAATCCACTGTATCACTTTGTTATCCAGGTTCATTCCCATGATCTTGTCGAGTAAGCGTTTATGTGGTACCACATCAAACGCCTTGGCGAAATCGATCAAGATTGCATCCACTTGATCCCCTTGATCCAGTGCCTCAGCTAGCTCTTGAGTGAATACCGTAAGAGACGATTCACACGAATAGCCTTTCCTAAAGCCGTGTTGATTGTCAAACAGCCAGTTTTCCTCATTCCAGGTGGCGTGGATGTAATCCGTGATAATTCGCTCCAATAACTTGCAGACGATCGATGTATTGCTAATTGGACGGTAATTAGCAGGATTATCACGGCTGCCGTTCTTGTAGATGGGTCGTACTGTGGCCGTTTTCCAATCTTCTGGGACTTCAGAGTTGTTGATGGATATGACGAAAAGTCGATGTAGATAAGGGGCAATAACAGATCCTCCGATTTTCAACATTTGTGAAGTTATCCCGTCCGGGCCTGGTGACGTGTTTATTTTCAAGCGTTGTATAGCAGATTTTATGGCACTGATGTTAATTGTGAAACTGTTCTGGTTGTTTGCGGACATGGCTTGAGGTAAGGATGTAGAGTTGGCTAAGCTCCAAATTGGACTTGCACTAAATACCTTACTGTATGTGAGGTTTAGTAAGTTAGCTTTTTCAACATCCGTCGTTGCACTCTGGGCATCTGGACTCTTAAGAAGGGTTGGTATTGAATTATTGTCACCTTTCTTTGAATTTACGTGCCTGTGAAAACGGTTCCAGTTTCCAGGTTTATCCACTTCCAATAATGTATGCATGTAATTATTGAGAGAAGTGCTTTTAAGGTCAAGGAGATCTCGGCTGAGATTTTTAAATTTGTCACTGGTGAATCTCGTGGAGTAAGCCTGTCTACACTTCTTTTTCAATTTTCGTATCTCTGTGTTGTAATACAGAGGGTCTGGATTATTGGCAAGTAATCGTTGTGGGACAAACTTGGATCTTGCAGTTTCTAGTAGTTCTTTGAAGCTAGTCCAGTAATTATGAATGTTCCCTGGTTGGTTGCTCCAGGAATCGAAAGCTTCTATGAGAAAGGAGGCAATTTGTGGTTTGTCTGCTTTAGCATAAGACCACACTGTCTTCCGTTCGTTGCTTTTTTTGCGATTAGTAGGAAGAGTGACACATAAATTAATGAGCATGTGGTCACTTATCCCTGTCTCTACACAGCTTGACAAGTAAATGTCCGGGGGGCTAACAAGAAAAACATCCAGCACGTTGCTTGATACATGTGTAGGAACAGAAATGACTTGTTGGAAGTTAAAGTCTTCAAGCAAAGTGTTAATGGAGGTTTGGATTGTGCACTGTGTAACGATCGGATCTGCATCCCAAACAATATTTGGTAGATTTAGATCCCCTCCGAAAATGAAGCAATGATTTGTCGTTCCTTCCTTGTAAAGTGGGCTAAGATGATCAGTTAACACATTGAGAAATTGGATGGCATTACAATCTTGTGGACGGTATGCACCAATGATATATGCATTGCCTGATAAGCATTTAATTGTTACACATAACATCTCAAACATTGTGTCAGTCCAGGTGATTGAACAAGAGAGATTATCCCTTACACCAATAAATACACCGCCTCCTCGCTTCTCCACTCGGTCACGTCGAAAAATATTATAGTTTCGGGTGAATATCTCATTAGTCGTAATATCCTGTGTCAACCAGGACTCCGTGCCTATGAATACATCAGAGTTATGCAGTTCGATTGCTGAGTTGAATTCTTCAATCTTGTTACAAATGCTTCGGCAGTTAGGTTGGGTTATTTTCAGCTTCAGAGGAGCATCATAGCGCAAAACACTTGGCTCTACAGACAATGATGTAACGTGACTAGTGGCATGCGGTCCCCAAGCCGGAAATTCTGCCTCTGCGATCTGGGGTTGATGAAGAACCTACGGACCGCAGTCCCCTCTGGCCAAAAGCATGGCTTGTTCAAAGTTTCAAGCAGAGATGAGTCTGCACCAACCTTGAAGGTGCTCTGTAATGCTTCTCCAGCATTAAGCCTTTCCACGGAGAACTCCCGTCCTGGTAGTTGCTTCTCTAGGTAGCTCATGATCATCTGCGGAGTTACAGACGTACTTAGCCGGCCTAAATGAAACCACACTTTCCTTGAGGCTATTTCTAGCCCTGTGCCCTCAGTGGTTGCAGTTCCAATCACGAGAGTCCGTGGGCGTTGTTTTCGTCGTCTACCGATCACTGTGCTGTAGCTATCCAATCTATCATTCTGTGCAAATGGCTGGTTGATCTCGTAGGAAGAAGTAGATGCCAGAGTTTCTGCATTGTTTTCCTTCTCCAGAGATCCTTCATTGCCATCTTCAATGCTGTTCACTTTAATCGCCTTTGACTTTGCTTTCATGCGCTCTAGTTGGTGTCTTGATAGGCTATATATGTCAATAGTTATGTCGATATCTCTGAATACCTCTTGCAGGATCGGCTTCACATCAGTCCATTCCTTCCTATCGAGACCACTTGCAATCTTCGGAATTGCCAATGCCTTAATTTGCTGCTCTACGCAAATATTCCTGAGGTTGACGAGACAGGATTTGATAGCTGCCAGCGTGGGTTTTTGCTCAGAATATTTCTTTGTTAACAAATAAAATAATTTTCGAGATCCACTCTGTAACCAGGCCACTTCACCAACCTTCTTCTCTTGATCCAAGAGCTCTTCCACACATCCGAACTTGTTTCTGAATTCAAGTGCAATGCCTTGCCGCATTCCAAAATCTTCCGCTACAGCGTGTGCCAAAGCAACTGAGGCTCCTGAAGAGAACAGATCGCCTGATATTTCATTAATAGTGCACTTATGCAGTGCACTGTGTTTTAATGTTTCAGAATTTCCACCCGTTACTTCATGATTTGATAATTCAAAATTCCCGCCTTCGGAATCATTAGTACTCATTGCTGCCGCAGTCATAACCTGCGCCAATGTCAAGGCGTGTGGCGCCGTCAGTCGTGATTTTGCTGTACTCGAACTGTCTTGACTTTTTTCTGTTTCGTGGACAGACTTAACCTCTTTTATGACATTTTTCACCCCATTTAGTTCTTTACTAGCGTATGAGGCTCGCTTATTACTAGCTTCTTCGACTAATTTGAAGCGCAATTCCAACTCGCTAATAAGGCGTCTAGTAGTTTCTAGCTCGCGCTCAGTATTATTGGCTAGCCGCATCCAAACTGCACATTGCTTACATTCAGAGCAAGGCGGTGGCCTGTTTTCAACGGAACTATCTTGATCTTGTGATAAAACATTCCTCAACCTTTCAGATAAAACTGCTTTTGAACCAGCTTTAGACTCACCCCTTTTGTCCAGTTCAGCCTTCAGCTCCAGCACACTTAACAGTTCAATATCTTTTAGCACTGCAGATGCACTTCCATCACCATCCGCCATCTTGACTCTTTATTTTATATATATATATATATATATATATATGTTCAAAATTTAATTCTGGATTGATCTGCGTCATGTGATCATGACGAACATGCGAACATGCGTCATGCGAACATGCGAACATGCGAACATGCGAACATGCGAACATGCGAACATGTTCGCAGATCGAACATGCGAACATGCGAACATGCGAACATGCGTCATGCGAACATGACGCAGATCAATCCAGAATTAAATTTTGAACATAATAATTGCTGCGAAAATCTACACCATCATATATATATATATATATATATATATATTATTAATGTGTAAATTTTCACGGGTGTAATACATTATTAATAAGTTTCTTAGGCTTTATACCGTGTAAATCACTTTTATTCCTCTCCCAACAGTTTCGACCACATAACAGCGATCATTTTCAAGGGACTACAAATTCATAGAAATAATTTGACAGCTAATAGAAAAATTGAACAAAGTCATAGCATACTTGAAACAGAAAAAGTCAAATTCAGAGTCTACAAATGATAATACACTATGCAAAATAACAATTGTCATCAATAACTTAGCATGAACAAAATAAATATTTTCAAGTATCAAGTATCACTAGACGATCTGCTAGCGGAAGCGTATCAACGTCACGTGCTTGGCTTCGTGTCACTCTTCGATTGACTTGTGTATCAGATGAACCTCTATTGTCCTCTTGAGTCTGCACTTGGAGGAGAACTAGACGATCCGATAAGGGTAGTGTATCAAGGTCACGTGCTTGGCTTCGTGTTACTCGACGATTGTCTTCGTTATCATAAGACAAACCATTGACATTTAAGTCAAGTCCTAGTCTTCGATTGCCTCGCTGATTGTCTGTGTTTACAGCCGCATCACCACTGCACAAGTTTTCATCCACCCGATCAAGGCCGCTAGATTTTGATTGAACTGAGATGATCGAATTTGATAAAGCAGGTAACCACGTTATTGGCAATCTTTTAGCGTCATCTCTTTTGTTTAAGTTGTCAGGTCTTTTAACTATTTCGATCGCTTCTCTATAAATACGCGGATAGAAATTCATTTCACAAGCTAGAGTTTTCGCTTCATCGAAATTAATCAAGTGTTGAGAACCTCGGACATGTTGTGCCAGAGCAGATTTCGGATCATCTTGAAAAACTGCCCTCTTATGTTCTTCTACTCTGTTTGATATGCGTCTATTAGTCTGACCCACATATACTCGATCACAAGAGCCACATGGGATTTCATAAACGCCTTGCGATTCTAAGGGAATATGATCTTTCACACCTCTCAATAACGAACTTATCTTGTTGTCAGAGTGGAACGTCGTAGCAATGCCTTGCTTTCTCAGGATTCTAGCTATTTTATCAGAAGTTCCTTGAACATAAGGTAAGTATGCAGTTGGAAGTTTCTCCTTCTCGGAATCTTCTTTGGGTTCATGTTTGAACGCCTGATTGATAATATAGTCAGAGTAACCGTTGGACCTCAGAGTACTCCTAAGAAACTTCATTTCTTCATGCAAATGATTCTCATCAGCTAATCTTTTAGACCGAGTGGAAAGGGAAAGAGCCACAGACTTCAATTGCGCAGGATGGTGGTGTGATTTAGCATTTAAATACCTGTGTGTATTAGTGGGCTTGCGATAGACTGTATGCCCAAAAGAGTTATCATCATTCCGAATTATGAGAAGATCCAAAAACGGAAGCTGTTTGTTCTCCTCAATCTCCATAGTGAAACGAATCTTCTCGTGTTGATTATTGAGATGATCAAGGAATGTTGAAAGAGCCTCACGTCCATGTGTCCAAATGACTAAGACATCATCAATATACCTTAACCATAGATCAGGTTTCATATGAGAGGATGCAATGGCCTTCAGCTCGAAATCCTCCATAAACAGATTGGCAACAACTGGGGATAAAGAGGACCCCATGGGTGCTCCCTCAATTTGTTTATAACGTTGTCCGTCAAACATGAAAAATGTATTAGATAGACAGTGTGAAGCTAAATCTAAAATGTGTTTTGGAGGATTATGATTTATCTTGATGATGTCGAGTGTTTCCTGGATAGGAACTTTAGTGTAAAGTGAGACAACATCGAAGCTTACTAGAATACTTTCAGGTGGAAATACATGACTCTTCAAAATATCAACTAAATGATCAGCGTTCTGGACATAAGACGCAGCTGAAGTTGCATATGGCTGTAACTGTTTACCCAAGAACCGAGCAAGAGGTTGAAGAGGAGAATCTCTAGAACTCACGATCGGTCTTAAAGGTGCTCCAACCTTATGTATTTTGGGGAGGCCAAAAAATTTCGGAAATCTCGAAGACTTCTCTCTCGGAATAAGCGAGATTTTTACGTCTTCTTCAATAGGTGATGCTATAATTACTATACACTTTACACTAAAGTTCCTATCCAGGAAACACTCGACATCATCAAGATAAATCATAATCCTCCAAAACACATTTTAGATTTAGCTTTCACACTGTCTATCTAATACATTTTTCATGTTTGACGGACAACGTTATAAACAAATTGAGGGGAGCACCCATGGGGTCCTCTTTATCCCCAGTTGTTGCCAATCTGTTTATGGAGGATTTCGAGCTGAAGGCCATTGCATCCTCTCATATGAAACCTGATCTATGGTTAAGGTATATTGATGATGTCTTAGTCATTTGGACACATGGACGTGAGGCTCTTTCAACATTCCTTGATCATCTCAATAATCAACACGAGAAGATTCGTTTCACTATGGAGATTGAGGAGAACAAACAGCTTCCGTTTTTGGATCTTCTCATAATTCGGAATGATGATAACTCTTTTGGGCATACAGTCTATCGCAAGCCCACTAATACACACAGGTATTTAAATGCTAAATCACACCACCATCCTGCGCAATTGAAGTCTGTGGCTCTTTCCCTTTCCACTCGGTCTAAAAGATTAGCTGATGAGAATCATTTGCATGAAGAAATGAAGTTTCTTAGGAGTACTCTGAGGTCCAACGGTTACTCTGACTATATTATCAATCAGGCGTTCAAACATGAACCCAAAGAAGATTCCGAGAAGGAGAAACTTCCAACTGCATACTTACCTTATGTTCAAGGAACTTCTGATAAAATAGCTAGAATCCTGAGAAAGCAAGGCATTGCTACGACGTTCCACTCTGACAACAAGATAAGTTCGTTATTGAGAGGTGTGAAAGATCATATTCCCTTAGAATCGCAAGGCGTTTATGAAATCCCATGTGGCTCTTGTGATCGAGTATATGTGGGTCAGACTAATAGACGCATATCAAACAGAGTAGAAGAACATAAGAGGGCAGTTTTTCAAGATGATCCGAAATCTGCTCTGGCACAACATGTCCGAGGTTCTCAACACTTGATTAATTTCGATGAAGCGAAAACTCTAGCTTGTGAAATGAATTTCTATCCGCGTATTTATAGAGAAGCGATCGAAATAGTTAAAAGACCTGACAACTTAAACAAAAGAGATGACGCTAAAAGATTGCCAATAACGTGGTTACCTGCTTTATCAAATTCGATCATCTCAGTTCAATCAAAATCTAGCGGCCTTGATCGGGTGGATGAAAACTTGTGCAGTGGTGATGCGGCTGTAAACACAGACAATCAGCGAGGCAATCGAAGACTAGGACTTGACTTAAATGTCAATGGTTTGTCTTATGATAACGAAGACAATCGTCGAGTAACACGAAGCCAAGCACGTGACCTTGATACACTACCCTTATCGGATCGTCTAGTTCTCCTCCAAGTGCAGACTCAAGAGGACAATAGAGGTTCATCTGATACACAAGTCAATCGAAGAGTGACACGAAGCCAAGCACGTGACGTTGATACGCTTCCGCTAGCAGATCGTCTAGTGATACTTGATACTTGAAAATATTTATTTTGTTCATGCTAAGTTATTGATGACAATTGTTATTTTGCATAGTGTATTATCATTTGTAGACTCTGAATTTGACTTTTTCTGTTTCAAGTATGCTATGACTTTGTTCAATTTTTCTATTAGCTGTCAAATTATTTCTATGAATTTGTAGTCCCTTGAAAATGATCGCTGTTATGTGGTCGAAACTGTTGGGAGAGGAATAAAAGTGATTTACACGGTATAAAGCCTAAGAAACTTATTAATAATGTATTACACCCGTGAAAATTTACACATTAATATCATAAACCTTTATGGGGAGGAAATATTTCAAGATACGAAGATTTTAGAGAAACTCATGTGCAGAAAAAGTAAGTTACTGTGTGATTTGGTGTTCTTGTGTCGCTGTCGTGATCAAGATATTATTCCAAACTTCGTCCGTTTAAAACACCACACAGTTAACTACGTAACTAATAGGATTTTGAAACGAGCTAGTGGAGCTATCCTTCGTGATGCGATTCATAGAACACGTCGCATGCTAGACCATGTTGGCATCCAACTTCTTGATCTACGTGAAGATCTAAGTACCACTTTACATCCTCTTTTATATGATACTATCGACAGAAGTTCTTTCCAAAGAGCTGAGTGCAACTCCATGATTAATACCGAGCGACATATACGTAAGTTTGAACGGCTTGTTGCCAGACAAAGACCAGCCATCGTCCATAGTGCGCAGACATCTCAATCAGTTACGATTGTACACAATCTTTCCGATATTCCTTTATCCGATGCTGCTATGAATGTATTATCAAGAGGTTTGAATTTTGCTGTTGTACCGAATCGTTTGCCTGTTGAGTCCATCATAAGTTCGGTAGAAGCTGCTATTCATCGTCTACCTGAAGAGACTGCAGAGAATATTCGTATTGAGGCTTGTCAAATCCTTCAGAAAGCGAGATTACCCAAGAGAAATATTACTTATGAAGAAAATCAAGCTCTCAAGTCGTTACGAGATAACAAAGACATTGTTGTTCTTCATGCCGACAAGGGGAATGCTACGGTAATAATGAATACAGCAGACTACAATAACAAGGTAAACATTCTGCTACAAGATCCGGCCTACATACCATACTTGACTGATCCGATTACATACCTGGAGAAAACGACTAAAGCCAAAATTATAGCATCACCTATTGAAGAAGACGTAAAAATCTCGCTTATTCCGAGAGAGAAGTCTTCGAGATTTCCGAAATTTTTTGGCCTCCCCAAAATACATAAGGTTGGAGCACCTTTAAGACCGATCGTGAGTTCTAGAGATTCTCCTCTTCAACCTCTTGCTCGGTTCTTGGGTAAACAGTTACAGCCATATGCAACTTCAGCTGCGTCTTATGTCCAGAACGCTGATCATTTAGTTGATATTTTGAAGAGTCATGTATTTCCACCTGAAAGTATTCTAGTAAGCTTCGATGTTGTCTCACTTTACACTAAAGTTCCTATCCAGGAAACACTCGACATCATCAAGATAAATCATAATCCTCCAAAACACATTTTAGATTTAGCTTCACACTGTCTATCTAATACATTTTTCATGTTTGACGGACAACGTTATAAACAAATTGAGGGAGCACCCATGGGGTCCTCTTTATCCCCAGTTGTTGCCAATCTGTTTATGGAGGATTTCGAGCTGAAGGCCATTGCATCCTCTCATATGAAACCTGATCTATGGTTAAGGTATATTGATGATGTCTTAGTCATTTGGACACATGGACGTGAGGCTCTTTCAACATTCCTTGATCATCTCAATAATCAACACGAGAAGATTCGTTTCACTATGGAGATTGAGGAGAACAAACAGCTTCCGTTTTTGGATCTTCTCATAATTCGGAATGATGATAACTCTTTTGGGCATACAGTCTATCGCAAGCCCACTAATACACACAGGTATTTAAATGCTAAATCACACCACCATCCTGCGCAATTGAAGTCTGTGGCTCTTTCCCTTTCCACTCGGTCTAAAAGATTAGCTGATGAGAATCATTTGCATGAAGAAATGAAGTTTCTTAGGAGTACTCTGAGGTCCAACGGTTACTCTGACTATATTATCAATCAGGCGTTCAAACATGAACCCAAAGAAGATTCCGAGAAGGAGAAACTTCCAACTGCATACTTACCTTATGTTCAAGGAACTTCTGATAAAATAGCTAGAATCCTGAGAAAGCAAGGCATTGCTACGACGTTCCACTCTGACAACAAGATAAGTTCGTTATTGAGAGGTGTGAAAGATCATATTCCCTTAGAATCGCAAGGCGTTTATGAAATCCCATGTGGCTCTTGTGATCGAGTATATGTGGGTCAGACTAATAGACGCATATCAAACAGAGTAGAAGAACATAAGAGGGCAGTTTTTCAAGATGATCCGAAATCTGCTCTGGCACAACATGTCCGAGGTTCTCAACACTTGATTAATTTCGATGAAGCGAAAACTCTAGCTTGTGAAATGAATTTCTATCCGCGTATTTATAGAGAAGCGATCGAAATAGTTAAAAGACCTGACAACTTAAACAAAAGAGATGACGCTAAAAGATTGCCAATAACGTGGTTACCTGCTTTATCAAATTCGATCATCTCAGTTCAATCAAAATCTAGCGGCCTTGATCGGGTGGATGAAAACTTGTGCAGTGGTGATGCGGCTGTAAACACAGACAATCAGCGAGGCAATCGAAGACTAGGACTTGACTTAAATGTCAATGGTTTGTCTTATGATAACGAAGACAATCGTCGAGTAACACGAAGCCAAGCACGTGACCTTGATACACTACCCTTATCGGATCGTCTAGTTCTCCTCCAAGTGCAGACTCAAGAGGACAATAGAGGTTCATCTGATACACAAGTCAATCGAAGAGTGACACGAAGCCAAGCACGTGACGTTGATACGCTTCCGCTAGCAGATCGTCTAGTGATACTTGATACTTGAAAATATTTATTTTGTTCATGCTAAGTTATTGATGACAATTGTTATTTTGCATAGTGTATTATCATTTGTAGACTCTGAATTTGACTTTTTCTGTTTCAAGTATGCTATGACTTTGTTCAATTTTTCTATTAGCTGTCAAATTATTTCTATGAATTTGTAGTCCCTTGAAAATGATCGCTGTTATGTGGTAGAAACTGTTGGGAGAGGAATAAAAGTGATTTACACGGTATAAAGCCTAAGAAACTTATTAATAATATATATATATATATATATATATATATATATATATATATATAAATATATATAATTATTTTATATATATTTTATATATATATGTGCCAATTTATTTTGTGATCTTGTGAACCATAATCTATAAAATGGATACAACGTGTACGTCAACCCTGTGGTCCCCCCAGAGACTAGGCCTGCAAGAAATCCTGTTCAACAACTGCCCTAAACATCAAATGGCCATAATTTCTGCACTGGTTGAGAAGGTAAATGAACTAAGACGTCTCCTAAAGCAACTCTGTGCCTACACATCATTCCCTTTAGAAGATAATGAAGATTTAGCTAAATACCCGCACGTGGTCCACCATGAAACTTCATTCAAAACTCAACAGATGGCAGCTTCAACAACTCACAAAAGTTCCCACAACGCCCGGCAGATAGCAGCACTCAGCAGCACAGCTCCCGGTATTGCCGCCATTACTGCCAAGTCTGCCAACAACTCAGAACCTAAATCACCAGATTACTGCATTACTTTAGTTAAGGGAGATTTATTTCAAGCTGGACCACACATGGTTTTGGTCCACAGCGTTTCTGAAATTCTCATGATGTCACAAGTCATAGCAGCTGATTTGCATCAAGCATTTTGGCAACAAACACCATCTTTTGGACCAAAACTGCCAAGTTGGAAACTTTGCAACCCTATTCACAAATGGCCGCCTTACCATACATCTTAATACTAAGAAAAATCATTATAATACTCCCCACTACAAAGATGTCAAACAAGCCCTACTCAACCTAAGACAATTCTGCATTATCCATCATATCAATAATCTTGCCATGCCTGAAATCTGCTGCGGACTGGACAAGTGGAAGTGGCCAATGATGAGAAACCTCCTCCACAACATCTTCATGCACACCGACATTAAAATTACAGTTTTCACTCCCCTGACCTCTTGTGCCGACGACAACATGCCTGAGTGTCAGGTTGATGCTGAATCTTCTCATGACCCCAGCAATGAAGAACAATCTAGCCCAAGGGGATCCGTCATCTCGTTTAAGAGCGGGGATTGAATTGTGGTTTCCTTTCTTGGAGTTAATGTGGGTGTAGAAGTTTTTCCAGTTGTCCTGCCTGTTGACAACTAAAAGTTTCTTCATGTGTTCAGCGAGAGCAACTTTCTTGGCGACTTTGAGTTGACGAGTTAGGTTGTGGAATGTCGAGTGTGGGCTTTTTCTTGTTTTATAGTCAGCTCTACACTTCCGCTTTAGTCTCCGTATCTCTTGAGTGTAGTATTTGGGGTCGCAGTTGTCTGTTCGGATGATGCGTTGGGGGACATATAGGGCTTGACTTCGGAGATGATATTTTTGAAACTAGTCTAGAAAGTGTGGATATCACCTGTTTGGGAGCTCCAGTTAGAGAAGGAAGCGAATAGGTGATTGGTGATGGCTGCTACGTCAGTTTTTTTTTATAGTTCCATACGGTCTTCGGAGGTTTGGGAGTGGTGTGTGATGGAGAACTAAGGTTGAGGATGACTAAGACTATCTCGTGGTCGCTGATGCCTGGCTCAACGCTGCTTGAGGCACACAATTCAGGAGGGCTGACGAGGAATACATCCAGAATGCTCACGGGTCCATGGGTGGGCTTGTCAATCACCTGGACCATGTTGAAAACGTCAAGAAGTAAGTTGATGGACTTCTGGGTGCCGCATCTGGTGAATATTGGGACTGGAGACCATGATACATTTGGGAGGTTCAAATCCCCTCCAATGATGATGGGGTTTGATGTAGTTCCATCTTTACTCAGGATTGAGAGGTGGGCGTGAAGTGAGTCTAGAAATGTTTTTTGGTCGGTATTTGGGGGACGGTAGGCAGCGATCACGTTCAGAGATTGGGATGCACTAGGTAGGATTTTTACACACATTATTTCGAGGGAAGGGTCGGTCCATGAGAGGGTGCTCACCAAAGTGTTCCGAACACCAATGAAAATTATAAATACCAACTGCAATGTGAAAAGATTTTCCTCGAGTGGGACTCGAACCCACGACCTTCCGATATCCAGTCAGATGCTCTACCAGCTGAGCTATCGCAGCTTATATTGGAACACAGCCGCTGCATTGGAACTGCCTCGATAGCTCAGCTGGTAGAGCATCTGACTGGATATCGGAAGGTGGTGGGTTCGAGTCCCACTCGAGGAAAATCTTTTCACATTGCAGTTGGTATTTATTAACATTCACCTAACTGAGGGAATCAGTAAAAATCATATTTCAACCAATGAAAATACCTCCTCCTCTAGAACCTTCTCTGTCAAGGCGGTATATAGTAGCATCCTTTGAGAAAATTTCGTTGTTGGTTATTTCATCAGTCAGCCATGATTCAGTTCCTATGAAGATGTCAGGATTGTGGAGCTCGATTGCGGTTTGAAATTGGACGATCTTGTTGCTGATACTTCGGCAATTTGTTTGGAGCATCTTTAGAGTGTGGACTTTGGGGTATTTAACTTTCTGGGGGTTGGGGTGAGTAGATAGCATTTATTGTTCCTGGACCAGGATCAGGAGGATCAGGAAAATCTCAGCTACGAGTGTGAGCCTATTTTATGACGTCACACCTTGTTTTGGCGCCATTTTTAAACGTGTTTCCGGTCCCGCGCTCTAGTGTCAGCATATTTTAACCATTTCCGCCATTTTATCCGTCATTTTGTTCCGCCATGTGCTTCTTGTCACGTATGTTTGACAGGGCGGCATTTTCAAACGTATTTCCGGTTTCTACACTCTAGTCCGAGCTTATTTTATACATTTCCGCCATTTGCTTCCTTCATGTCACGTGTGTTTTTCTGACGTCACTTTTTTAAAATTAAAAATGTATCTCGAGGTGGATTTGAACCTGCTACCATTGGAATACGAATCCAACGCCTTAACCTCTCAGCTAACTAGGCGATGAGAGAAAGACGACGCAATTAGCATATACATAGGTGGTTATTGGAGAAGGTCTTCACTGAAATATGATTTTAAAATTTTGAATCTGTCAGAACCATAGTTGACAAGATTTTTGACAAGTGAATCTAGAGAAGTGCTCATGAATTGAAAAAAGTCAATGAATCTTAACTGCCCCAATGAGAATGACACATACTTCTCTGTATTGTTGGGGATTACAATGATTTTCTGATTTTGAATTTTGCCAATGCCTTGCATAATAAGATGTGAATCGTAATTTCGAAGATTATGAAATATTACTGGAATATGCTCGGCTTGAGGTGCATTTATATTACATTCATTATGTGCTGCACCCCTAAATTTGCCAGTTATGTGATCATGGTCACGAACACGATCAACATCGTCCAGAGGCTTTTCACAAATGCTACACATGGTGGCCTGTGCAAAGGAAATCTCGTCTTCACCTGTCATCTTAAGAGGGATAATTTTGAACATTATTTTCAATAATTTCTCCTGCATGACCAGAAGTGAATTAAGAAAATGATCCACAACATTATCACCACTGTACACACGAGGTGGCTCGAACGCTTTTCCCTCCGCATCAATCACAACGAAGGCATATCCTGAAGGATCATGCAAGGCGGTCTTATGCGTATGTGATCGTGCATCATCAGGTTCACAACCCTTCAACTTCCTCACAAAACACTCAAAATCCGCATATATAGTAAAAGGAGTTTTAAACGAATAGCCCCTTTCACTATACGTCATGGAATTTTCCCCCTCTGGAGGCATAACAATTCTTTGAGGGTCGTGTGAGTCGCAGAGAGTGTGATGCGCTTCAAGCCTTTCCTCCGTGGAAAATCTATGCAGGCAACGATGACAATAAAACTTTTTATTTGTATTTTTGGTTAATGAAAACAACAGCTTATTTAGGTCCTTGATGAGGAAGTAATGAGAATTTTCTTCGTCAGACATGAATAACAAATTTATATGACTATCTCTATTTTCTTTCGTAATTCTAAGGGGGTACACTATTTTATAATTGCCGAATTTATCGGGCATTACACCATATACATTCACGGAAATGGACGTGTTTTGTTTCTCAAATCTATCTATGTTACTAATTTTTACAGGGTATTCTATTCCACTCATATTTACACTAGATTCAAAATTAACATAATTATTTACACGGTCAGAATGATCAGCTGCTGGGTGAAGATAGGCTAAAATACTCCATAAGAAACACTTTTGGTCGTCGTTTTTTACATTTATAATCGATTTTGTATAATATAATTTAGGTGGTAGGAGCATATAACTACTTGCAGCTAATGGAGCATATTTGACTGATTTTAATTCTAATTGTAAAACTCTATCTACGATCCAACCGCTCCCTTCACGTTGGAAATTCTGACATGCTTTAGCCATGGATGAAAAAGCTACATTAAATTGTTCGTCAAACTCATCCATATTATAAATTAAAACACCATTCTTACTTCTAAAACATGCTTTTGTGATGACCTCATCCTCACCCGCATTTTTTTTAAATTGAACCACTAAACTTAAATACCATTTTACACCTTTAAACACTTCTAAATCTTTTGCTAATTTCACTCAGTAAGTAAGTAAGTAAGTAAGTAAGTAAGTTTATTTCCATTTCAACATTACAAGTAATGTATACAAGCATTGTCAGTGACCCTTAAGCATAAATAATTATGCTTTGTCTTGGGTGTATGGAATTTATTATAATCTAATTTTACCATAATAAAGTATAGTCGCTATGAATAAATTAAAAGTAATTCATTCATTCTCAGTACATGGTTTCATTCATTCTAATACAAATAATAATAATAAGGAAAAAATCTATTATATTCTATTCTATTCAATCATTCATGTATTCATCTAAAGAGTAATATGCTTTATTAACTAGAAATGTTTTGAGTAAATACTTAAATCTATTAATGTCAGTTACATTTTTTATGTTCTCAGGTAGTTTGTTGTAAAGTTTGCATTTTATATAACTCGAGTTTTTTTGTGTTTGTTTTGTTCTATGATTTGAAGTGTGAACGTGTGTTTTTGTTCTTGTGTCGTGTGAGTGTATGTCTTCGTTGAGTGCGTGTTGTTGAATGTTCTTTTTCGTAATGAGTATGCATTCGTATATGTATATGCTGTGTACTGTTAGGATTTTGTGTTTTATAAATTGGGGTTTGCAGTGTGGCTTGATGAAGGAATCTTTTTTGCTTTTAAGGCCTAAAATTGTTCTTACTGCTCGCTTTTGGAGTGTAAATATTTTTCGTATTTGGCTTGAGTTTCCCCATTGTTCGATTGCGTATCGGACGTGGGATTCAAAATTTGCATAGTAGGCAATTTTTGCTGTTTTTATATTAGTTGTTTGCCTTACAATTTTTAGGGCAAAGCATGCAGAGCTCAGTTTCTTTTTTAGAATTTCACAGTGGCGATTCCAGTTAAGCTTTCCATCAATGGTGATGCCGAGAAATTTTGTATTGTCTACTTTCTTTATTAATGAATTATCAAGATTGTTTCGAATTGAATCAAAGCTTTGGGGGTCAATATTTTTATTGTTAAAGAGAATGAAATTAGTTTTGTTTGAGTTTAAGACTAGCTTGTTGTCTTGGAACCAGTTTGTGGCATCCTCCATAACCTTTTCTGCTTTTTTCTTAAGATCCTCTTTGCTATTTCCTTTTACTATGATGCTTGTATCATCCGCAAAGAGTTCTGCATTTTCTAGTGTATTTGGCAAGTCATTAATAAATATTATAAAAAGGAGTGGACCCAGAATCGATCCTTGTGGTACTCCTGTGGTAGTTAGAAGTGGCTCTGAAAGATATTTTGATTCTTTATTGTGTACATCATTTGCGGTTATTTCAACATATTGGATTCTATTTGTAAGATAAGATTCAAGCAGTTTGTGAGCTATCCCTCTAATGCCGTACCTGTCTAACTTTCTTAGCAGTGTGTCATGGTGTATGCAATCGAAAGCCTTTGTCAGGTCACAAAATATACCCATGACATGATCCTTTTCATCTATCCCTTTGATTACATTATCTAAGAAGTTACCTATTGTATTATTTGTGGACTTGCCCCTTCTAAATCCATTCTGTTTGTTCGTTAAATGGTTTTCTAGTTCTAGGAATAATGTGAGTCTATTGTGTAATATTTTTTCAAGAATTTTAGATACTGCTGGTAACAGGGATATTGGACGATAGTTCCCTAATTTGTTCTTTTCCCCCTTTTTGAATATTGGTATTATTTTGGAGATTTTTAATTTGTCTGGAAAAATTCCGTGTTCAATGCTAGAGTTGAATATGTCATTTAATGGTTGACTAATGTGCACAATGCATTTCTTAATGAGAGATATCGGTATGCCATCTATACCGCTCGAGTGTTTATTTTTTAAGTTGTATGTTATATTTACAATTTCTTTTGGACAAGTTGCATGGATAAAGATTGATTTGCTCGAGGTGTTTTCTAATACCGGCATATGTTTCAAAAATGCGTTATTGTTTGCAAGAGGATTGTCCGTTAGTTTTTTGGCAGCAGTAGCATATTCTTTATTGAAAGCATTCGATATTTGTGTGTGGTCCGTTATTATTACGTCTCTATCATCCAAAATTTTAATGTTTTCTGTTGGACGCATCTTAGTATTATTTTTATTTGTTTGAGTATTAATCGTATTCCAGATAAATTTTGATCGTGATTTTAAGTCGCATCTTTTGATTTTGTTGAGTATGTCTAGATTTTTTGCTGCTTTTAGGACCTTCTTGTATGTTTTTTTGTATGATTTATAATATGATTTTGTGAATTCACTCTGGAAATGTTTGTTCAGCTGAAATAGAAATTTTAAGTTAAGCCTTGATACTTTTATTCCATTTGTTATCCATTTAGATATTATTTGTCTTTGTTTGATTTTTACAATTTTTAACGGGAAATGAAAGTCGAATTTTTGTAGGAATATTTTTTCAAATGCACCGTATTTTTCATCAGGCGTAGATGAATCATAGACTTTGGACCAATCAGTTTCCTGAAGCGTTTCATTGAAAGATTTGACGTTTTCTTCATTGAATTTTCTCCGTTTTAGAATTTTAGGTATTGGCTTATTTGAGTGGAGCTGTATTGATATTTTCTGTGCAGTGTGATCTGAGAGGCAGTTTTCAATAACCTCAGTTGAAAAGTTATGAGATGGTATGTTTGTTATTATGTTATCGATTGTAGAAGAGGTATTGTGAATTTGACTAAATCTTGTAGGTTCTGTTATTGTTGCCTTCATATTATATGACAGCAGAAGGTTAGTAATATTTCTTTGGGATGTTGAATCTTTGCTGAAGTCTACGTTGAAGTCGCCTAGGATTATTATATCTTTGTTTTCATTTGATGTTATGTTTTGTAATAATATATCAAGAGTATTTAGGAAGATGTCATAACTCCCCAGTGGCGAGCGATAAAGTGTAATAATTAGGAGGTTGCGACGGGTGTTTACAATTTCTATCCCTGTTATTTCTATATGTTTTTCTTGGCTTGATAAGTTAATATCTACCCTCGGTTTAACAGTATTCATTAGTAAATTGTTTATATGTATAGCTACTCCTCCATGAATGTATTTCGATCTACAGAACGAATTTTGTAGTGTGAAATTGCATATGTTGAGGGATTCTATCTCATTGTTTTTTAGCCAATGTTCTGAAATACAAAGAATGTCGGTAGTTTCGCCTACAAGTGTTTGATTGTCAAGGAAAACTTCTATGCTATTTTGTGCGCTTTTGAGACTTTGAACGTTTTGGTGTATAATGTGCAGGTGTTCTTGTGTATTGTCTCCGTGTTCATTTGTTTTTGTTTTTTTGCGTAGGTTGTTGTTTGTAGGTTGTGTAATTTGTGTAGTTTGTGTTTCCTCGTCCTCATAGTCGTGTCAGTATGACGTCAAGACTTTCGGTGTTTTCTTCCGTTGGGGGCGAAGTTCAGGGATTTTTTTTATAGCACCATGTGCTTTCCCGGGGTTGGTCCTCGTTGCCTGTGTTGTCGATGCTGTCGATGTTCTCTTAGCTGTGGCCGATGATGGCTGCCCAGCTTTCTTCTCTGGGATGACGTTTCCCGACGATTTTCTTGCCGATGTTTGTGGCTTGGTCCCCGGGCTTGGCATCTTCGTCTTCAAAGTTTCACCTGCTTTTGTTTCAGTGTCTTTTACTTTTTTTATAGCTTCACGAACTTCTGACGCTTTAACTTGTTCTGTTACTTCTGGTTCGGATCTTGTCATTTCTACGACCTCTTGAACTTCCAGCTCTTCCTGTCTCGTTACGTTTGCAGGTGGACCTTTCATTGCCATTTCTTCCTCTTGTGGTCTATCTGTTTGGTTGTCTGGCTGGAGCTTAGGGCGTTGATCATCCTCGATTACGCGGGCAAGATGTGACATTAGTACTCGCTTCCCTCTAGTGTTGAGATGGAGCCCGTGCCGTGTGTAGTGTTCTCGTTTGAGAATGTTTTCTAGGTTCAGGATTATTGTATTTTCTAGAGGCGCTATATGTTCGTGGAATTTGGAGTTTATTAGCTGTATTGTTGGGTTGGTCTTCGGTTTATCATGGCGCAATGGAACTGTCATGATAATGAATTTTTTGTTTGGGCATGACCTTATGTTGTGGAGCAAGGGGTTTATAATGTTTTCAAGTATTGTTTCACTTTGTATGATGTCTTCACCTGAGTGTGGTGTTGGTAGCAGTGCATCCCAAGGTGCTACAGTCTCCACATCGTTAGTTCCACCAAAGATCACTGTGTAGTCCTCTTTGATGTTGTTGATGTATTTCTCGACTCCATTTCCTAGTAAGATTCCCTGCATTTTAGCGCCAGGCTTCATCACAACTGTGACTCTGCTTTCTAGCTGATCCTGCAATATAGCCTGGCACTTTCTACCGTGGCTGTCAGCAATGATTAATATGTTCGGTTTCTCTTGGGTGGTGAATGATTTATTTTTGACAGTGGTAGTGGTAGAAGTAGGTTCCTTATCAGTTCTGGTCGGTGCTGCCATCATTGGCGTCTGTGTAGGGTGTGGTAGGTACATGGAATGTAGGTTAATGCCATCCTCAGCGCGACGTGGTGCTATCTTGTGGGCATTTTCGGAACTGGGAGCAGTAGGTTCCTTAGCAGTTCTGGTCGGTGCTGCCATCTGTGTAGGGTGTAGTTTGGAATGTAGGTCAGTGCCATCCTCAGCGCGTAGTGGTGCTATCTTGTGGGCATTTTCGGAACTGGGAGCAGTAGGTTCCTTAGCAGTTCTGGTCGGTGCTGCCATCTGTGTAGGGTGTAGTTTGGAATGTAGGTCAGTGCCATTCTCAGCGCGTAGTGGTGCTATCTTGTGGGCAATTTCGGAACTGGGAGCGCGATCTCTTTTTCCCCATTTTTCATTGTAATTCTGATTGTAAGTTGGCTTTTGGGTACTATTACAGCTCAGGCTTTGTTTTAGAAGTAATCTCAGTTCATTCAACTCACGAAATAGTGCGGCATTGATGCTACACTGGTGTTCTTGAACATCCCTGCCATGCGCCTCCAGGCCTCGTTCATGCGTGTTCCACTGTGGGTTCCACTGTGGGTTGTATGTGGCCATAATAAAGTAATGAATGCTTTGCACAGGATATTAATACACTTTAAATGACATACGCATCTATCACTAAATATTAGTACACTTGTGTAGGGTCACAGATTGCAATGATATGCTTAAATGGTAAATAACTGAGCACTGAAAACACTGGAGTACTAGATGGCAGCCATCTTGGAATATACCGTGTCCATTCTGTCCGAAACAAATTTTAAAACATCTAAAGAATCCTGTTCAACGTCATCACTGTCTTCACCTCCTTTATACGTATATGATTTTACGTTTCCTCTGAGAGCACTACTCACTTCACACGTGTACTGGTCGGGTTCTTCTGCAGGCACCGATGATGTTGACGGCCCAGGAGTTGATGGTGAAGCTGAGTCGTCGACTTGTCCAACCCCCGCGTTTGAAGTACTCGGGGGCTTATGATACTTGACATGGGCCTGCAGATTATCCCTGCGGTTGAACGATGCGTTGCAGAGAGTACACGTGTGAAGAGCTGTTGAAGTGTTGCCAGCAGATGGAGGAGGAGGATGCATAGCCAATTTGTGACGTTTTAAATTTGAGTTGTTAGTAAACGTAACGCCACAAATTGTACAGGGGAACGTTGGATTCTTCCCCTTACTATGCACCCTGGCATGCTGCTTCAGGTATATGCTTTCTCTTTAAAATTATTATTTAAACGTACTTTGATTAAATTGCTAATTTTTCCCTTCGAAGACAGAAGATGAAAATGTATCGCAGCAAATCCAGAAACTGTAAATAAAAAAATGATAATTAGTTTACCTATATTGTAGAAATAATTTAAAGACATCCATTTAACTTCTTTTAAAAATTAAGAAAAACTCACCGTAATGTGTGAAAGACGCTGTTCTCTCTCGCTCCACAAAATGACACCGATTGACAGGAAATCACGTTTGTGTAACCTGTAAAAAATAAAATGCAAACATTAAATTCTATTCATAAAATTATATTTGTTATAAATACCTATTTTGCTTGAAAGTGAAAAAAACTTACCTTAAATCTTTGTAACACGCACTTGAAGAAATAAAAAAACTGTGTAATAATTATTATAATTAAATAAAGATTGAATAAACACTTGGATAAAACACACCGCTTGAAAATTCACTTGACACACACACTTCAATTATTCTGACGCAATATGAAGACGAACCGCACTGGTCAATTGATTTGAAGAGAATGATTGATTTGGCAATCAACACTTATTAATATTGTAACAAGAGGTCATACACCTGATATTAGTCTCGTACGAGGTACTCACTTATGGATGAACTAGCCTCAAACCAGGTGCTAAAATTGATGATGCAGCGATAACATTTCCGTTCAACTATGAGATGCAGGGTCCAAAGTCCAATATACGTCGCAATTGTCTCACGGATGTGATGATGCAGGTGTTCAATTGCGTCTTTAGAGTATCTTGTTACCTCAGCAGTAAAGTGTATTTGATAAATGCACTTGACATGAGATGCATTCATTCATTACAATGCTTTATTTAATATTTTGTACCATAGTTGGAATATGCGAACATAATTCAAAATTTCATAATAATAATTAAAAAGATGCTACCATCCACATCTTCATCCACATCCACATCCCAATCCTTTATAAGATGTAGGATTCAATGTCCAAATATCAGTTGGATTATATGAAAACAACACAAAATTTCAAATTATCTTAAAATTAAAATTTTTTGCGTTACTTTCCGTTAATAAAATTATTATCACCTAGAGAGTGCTACAGTCGAGCGCGAAATTCAAATTTAAATTTTTGTGCTGCTTTTATTAAATGTAATTATTATCACCTAGATGGTGTTGCAGTCGAGCGCAAAATATAAATTCAAATTTTTGTGCCGCTTTTCGTAAATACAATTATTGTCACCTAGATAGCGTTGCAGTCGAGTCAAGTTTTAATTCAAATTTTTGTGCCGCTTTTCATTAATGCAATTATTGTCACCTAGACAGCGTTGCAGTCGAGTCAAGTTTAAATGTTTGCGTCAATACCTACCTTGACAACTGGATGACGTTGCTGCACAGGTCAATAACCACCTATGTATATGCTAATTGCGTCGTCTTTCTCTCATCGCCTAGTTAGCTGAGAGGTTAAGGCGTTGGATTCGTATTCCAATGGTAGCAGGTTCAAATCCACCTCGAGATACATTTTTAATTTTAAAAAAGTGACGTCAGAAAAACACACGTGACATGAAGAAAGAAAATGGCGGAAATGTATAAAATAAGCTCGGACTAGAGTGTAGAAACCGGAAATACGTTTGAAAATGCCGCCCTGTCAAACATACGTGACAAGAAGCACATGGCGGAACAAAATGACGGATAAAATGGCGGAAATGGTTAAAATATGCTGACACTAGAGCGCGGGACCGGAAACACGTTTAAAAATGGCGCCAAAACAAGGTGTGACGTCATAAAATAGGCTCACACTCGTAGCTGAGATTTTCCTGATCCTCCTGATCCTGGTCCAGGAACAATAAATGCTATCTACTCACCCCAACCCCCAGAAAGTTAAATACCCCAAAGTCCACACTCTAAAGATGCTCCAAACAAATTGCCGAAGTATCAGCAACAAGATCGTCCAATTTCAAACCGCAATCGAGCTCCACAATCCTGACATCTTCATAGGAACTGAATCATGGCTGACTGATGAAATAACCAACAACGAAATTTTCTCAAAGGATGCTACTATATACCGCCTTGACAGAGAAGGTTCTAGAGGAGGAGGTATTTTCATTGGTTGAAATATGATTTTTACTGATTCCCTCAGTTAGGTGAATGTTAATAAATACCAACTGCAATGTGAAAAGATTTTCCTCGAGTGGGACTCGAACCCACCACCTTCCGATATCCAGTCAGATGCTCTACCAGCTGAGCTATCGAGGCAGTTCCAATGCAGCGGCTGTGTTCCAATATAAGCTGCGATAGCTCAGCTGGTAGAGCATCTGACTGGATATCGGAAGGTCGTGGGTTCGAGTCCCACTCGAGGAAAATCTTTTCACATTGCAGTTGGTATTTATAATTTTCATTGGTGTTCGGAACACTTTGGTGAGCACCCTCTCATGGACCGACCCTTCCCTCGAAATAATGTGTGTAAAAATCCTACCTAGTGCATCCCAATCTCTGAACGTGATCGCTGCCTACCGTCCCCCAAATACCGACCAAAAAACATTTCTAGACTCACTTCACGCCCACCTCTCAATCCTGAGTAAAGATGGAACTACATCAAACCCCATCATCATTGGAGGGGATTTGAACCTCCCAAATGTATCATGGTCTCCAGTCCCAATATTCACTAGATGCGGCACCCAGAAGTCCATCAACTTACTTCTTGACGTCTTCAACATGGTCCAGGTGATTGACAAGCCCACCCATGGACCCGTGAGCATTCTGGATGTATTCCTCGTCAGCCCTCCTGAATTGTGTGCCTCAAGCAGCGTTGAGCCAGGCATCAGCGACCACGAGATAGTCTTAGTCATCCTCAACCTTAGTTCTCCATCACACACCACTCCCAAACCTCCGAAGACCGTATGGAACTATAAAAAAAACTGACGTAGCAGCCATCACCAATCACCTATTCGCTTCCTTCTCTAACTGGAGCTCCCAAACAGGTGATATCCACACTTTCTAGACTAGTTTCAAAAATATCATCTCCGAAGTCAAGCCCTATATGTCCCCCAACGCATCATCCGAACAGACAACTGCGACCCCAAATACTACACTCAAGAGATACGGAGACTAAAGCGGAAGTGTAGAGCTGACTATAAAACAAGAAAAAGCCCACACTCGACATTTCACAACCTAACCCGTCAACTCAAAGTCGCCAAGAAAGTTGCTCTCGCTGAACACATGAAGAAACTTTTAGTTGTCAACAGGCAGGACAACTGGAAAAACTTCTACACCCACATTAACTCCAAGAAAGGAAACCACAATTCAATCCCCGCTCTTAAACGAGATGACGGATCATTAGCCACTACAGATGAAGAAAAAGCGCGGGAACTAAATGAACGGTACCAAAGGGTCTTTAATACCGACTCTCAGCTGCTCCAGCAAAATACCCCTTCCCCCACCCCTCCTTTCACTGACACTTCGTGCTTCACTTTCAATACTTATAAAATCAGTTCCATAATCTCAAAAATTAAATTCAATACAGCTCCTGGGCCCGACGGAATTCCCTCTCAAATTCTGAAAATGGCTCGCCTCACAGATCATCATAAAATTTTGTGTACTTATTGATATTCATGACAAACATAATCCCTGAAAAAATTAAACACTTCTCGTGTCTAGTTTCTGAGATAATTTGAGTTTTCTCCCCCATGTTATCTTATGGCAGCCAAGTAAAATCGTGTAATTTTTAAGCTAAAATGAAGTTCTAATTATTTTGTACCGTCAGATTTTAACAAAAAACTTTTTTTCTGGTAGACATACGGACTTACCATGAGGAAAAAAATTGAAAACGATACCAACGTGTGCTATTTTAAAAGTTATTAACCAAATTCGAAATGATTTTCCTATACCTCCCATGTTAATGTTTTGTACATTCTCAAAAGACATAAAATTGAAAACTCATTATTGGGCGGGAGTTGCAAACTACAGGACATTAAAT
This sequence comes from Leuctra nigra, assembly GCA_934045905.1. Lineage (NCBI taxonomy): Eukaryota > Metazoa > Arthropoda > Insecta > Plecoptera > Leuctridae > Leuctra > Leuctra nigra. The sequence continues at coordinate 34,697,014 of OW203767.1, read as the reverse complement.
GAGTATTTTATGCTTAAATATAGTTGAACTGTTGTAAAAGGTATTTTGAAATGGTAGTTTCAAAAATAAATAAAAATGTGCTATATCGAGTGATCGTGCCACGTTAACAGACTCTTCTCCATCTCTATCAACAACTGCCAGCTACCGAAAGATTGGAAGACAGCAACCATTCTCCCTATCTTTAAGAAAGGCTCTCGGAGTGACCCCACCAACTACCGCCCGATCAGCAACACATCCATTGTCTGCAAGATTCTTGAGCGTCTGATCACCGACCACATACACGACACCTGGGAGAACAACAACTGGCTCACCAACGCTTCCGGAAGAATTTCTCTTGTGAATCCTCACTAATTGGATTCACGCAGCAACTTGCAGACTACATTGACAAGGGAACCCAAGTGGACGGTTTATTCCTCGATTTCTCCAAGGCCTTCGATGTTGTCTCGCACCGTATCCTAATTAAGAAATTCTCCAAAATGAACTTGGATGTAAAAGTTGTTGCATGGATTGAAGAATTTCTAACAAGCAGATCTCAGACTGTCAAGGTTGGGCAGTCATTATCAACACTAGTCAACGTTACTTCTGGCGTACCGCAGGGGACTGTCCTCGGCCCAGCGCTCTTCATCGGCTTCATAAATAATATAGTCGAAGGATTAAATAGCCCGGTACGGCTATTTGCAGACGACTGTATTATCTATGCTCCCATCACCTGCAAAGCCGATGAACAGTCCTTGCAAGACGACCTTAACAAGATCCATCTTTGGACGACAACCAACGAGATGAGGCTTAATGAAGACAAGACATGCATTATAAGTTTCACTAAGAAGAAGATTGCAATAGACTCTCAGTACACCTTAAATGGACTCCAACTTTCCAAATCAAAATCCTGTAAATATCTTGGCAATAACCTCCATCAAAATCTATCCTGGAATAATCACATCAACCTAACCCAGTCAAATGCCAAACGGAAACTACATTTTGTAATGCGTAACCTTAGAGGGAGTCTGCCAGCAACTAAGGAACACGCTTACAAATGCCTGATACGTCCCCTGCTGGAGTACTGCAGTGCCGTTTGGAACCCCCACACTGAGAATATGAAATATGCATTAGAATCCATCCAAAACAAAGCGGCCCGCTATGTTGTGGACAATCACCGCCGATGGTCAAAAGAGCTGAATCGACCATGTCTTAGTGTCAGCAAGACTAAAGCAAAACTCAATTGGGAATGGCTTCACCGGCGAAGATCCCGAGTTGCCCTCCGCTGTCTCTTCAAGACCATGACCGGCCTCCCTGCCTGGGAAGATGTAGCGAAACTCATCAATCCGGCAACGTACCGGGGAAGAAGCGATCATCTTCTGAAGATCTTCATTCCTCGCTTCAACTCGGACACGGGACGACACTCCTTCCTGGGCCAAACTACCCGTCTGTGGAACAATCTTCCTAAAGATCTCATGGATATCTTGCCCCCCAAACTAAACATGTTTAATGCCGTTATCAACTCTGCTGTTTAGCCCAACATAATTTACAACCTAATATCTTATCCTAACTTAGCTCACATTTTCTATTTCTTTTTTCTTTTCTTATTTACATTTTTTTCCTCCTGTACATCAATAACTATCATGTCACCTCATTCATTGTATATTACATATTAACCCTTGTATTTTTAGCTTGTATGTTAATCAATTTACCATTAATTACCATGTAATTACCACCCCATAAAAAACACTCCGTGTTAAAATACCAGCCAAGTCTCTTCAACTATAAAAAAATATAGGAAATCTAAAAAATTCAGCACTGAAAAGTAGTGATATCAAAAAATGGGCCAAGTCAAAACATGATTTTATAAACCGAAAATATACTTGACGCATCGTGTATAAATAATTGAGCGAGCGTAGCGAGCGTCACCACGGTACTCTTACGGCACTTTCTCTGTGTGTTTTTTTTGTTTTTTTGTTTTTTTGTTTTTTTGTTTTTTTGTTTTTTTTTTGTGTTCACTGCCTAGGTCAAACGGCACAACCAATCGATCTGAAATTTTGCACATATACTAACGTAATCTATGCGGTCCCAGGGATCGTTTTTGAACGGGCTCATGTGATTGGTTCAAATGTTAAAAAAATATCTTTCGATTGGTAGTTCCGAACAATTTGAAATTTTGACAAGTCATGGCGACCAACATTGTACCCAATCTTACAAAGTTTCAGCCAAATCCTCCCATTGGTTTAAATTTAAAAAAATCTTTTATGTCATTTTTTAAATTTAAACTTGAACCGTATGACTGATCAACTTAAAACTTTGCATGGTCATTTGGACTAACATTATCTGCATTTTTGACAATTTTCAGACTAATCTATGTTTAAATCCAAAAGTTATTGACGTTTTACGGACATTTTGCGTGTTGGCTGTCAAATTTCTCGAAAATGTTGATTACGGCTACTTCGACTCTAATTCCAAGGTAGTTAGAGTAGAAACTTTCAAACGTATTAAACTGATATGACCATTCAACAGATCAATCTAATATTGTGTAAGTACACACAATAATATCATATGAGTGGTCCCAGCAGGGCGATTGTATAACTTTCTTAGCCGAGATAATGGATCGTTATCTATACCAATTGATGAAAGCAAACTATTAATATCATTGTTAACCATTTGAATTGTGCAAAAGCTACGAGGATATGAAATATAATCACATTATTTATCTCAGGAAGTCGACTTTAAGCACTTTAAATTGCTTTACCTTCTAATAGGCTAAATTACTTTCATCAATTGGTATCGATAACGATCCATTATCTCGGCTAAGAAGTTATACAATCGCACTGCTGGTCTATTTTTTTTAAGAGATCCTGTGATTTTTGAATATTAACGAGGAACAGTTCAATCAGAAAGGTTCAAAAGGTTCAAGCTTTGCATGGTTATTGGGACTAATGTTTTAGGACAATTTTGAGATTTTTATACTTGAGTCTGACGAAATTCAAGAATTATTGGCTTTTAATGATATTTTCGATAGACATAATTTCGGTTCGAGGTGTTGCGCCTGTCCGTGCTCGCTCATCAACGCGTTATACAGAGCGTTTTCCTAGTATAGACGTGTATGCCAAAAATCAAATGTAAATAAATATAAATAATTGAGCGAGCGTAGCGAGCGTCACCACGGTACTCTTATGGCACTTTCTCTGTGTGTTTGTTTTTTTGTTGTTTTTTTTGTGGTCACAGCCCAGGTCAAACCGCTCAAGCAATCGATCTGAAATTTTGTACACATACTAACGTAATCTATGCGGTCCCTGGGATCGTTTTTGAATGGGCTCCCGTGATTGGTTCAAATTTAAAAAAAAATATCTTTCGATTGGGCTCTTTGATCAATTTGAAATTTAGCAAAAACATTGCAACCAACATTGTACCCAATCATAAAAAGTTTCAGCCAAATCCTCTTATTGGTTCAAATTTAAAACCATTTTTCATGTGATTTTTGACATTTAAACTAGAACAGATTGACCGATCAACTTGAAACTTCGCGTGGTCATTGGTACCAACATTTTAGATATTTTTGCCAATTTTCAGTCTAATCTGTCGTTATTTTCAAAAGTTTTGTCATTTTAAGGTTATTTTATTCCATAATCTTGAAAAATGTATACTAAATTGTCATCCCTGCCTTCTTTAAGCTTCTGTTCCAAGGCAAGGCCTGTAGAGCAGCCAAGCTATCCACAATGTACAGTAAAATCATGAACTAATAAATGAAAGCATTTTTGAGCTAGCGCATAAAATCGGATGCAGTACGAAGGCCAAATCCTCTAATTGGTTTAAGTTTAAATAATGTCTTCTGATTGGTCGACAATAAAAATGTTCACATTAAGTTCAAATTGTGCATGGTGATCAAGACCAACTTAATATTAAATTTTACATATTGTAAGCCCAATCAGTCAAGTATTAATTGTAATTTTACGAGTTTAGTATGGGATGTCACAAGAGATTTCTGGAGTAGGTATGTAGGTAAGACTTCACGACACAATGGATCTGTTATTCATCCAGAGTATTATGGAGATTGAAAAATTGCAGAGAAAATCGTCTTGTGCCGTGTCGTGCATCGTTACTATGGGGATGTTGCATGTTCTGTGCTCGCTCATCAACGCGTTACACTGAGCGTTTTCCTAGTATACCTTAATGTCCTAAAAAAACGATGCGCCAAGTATATTTCGGTTTAAAAAATCATGTTTTGACTTGGCCCATTTTTTGATATCACTACTTTTCAGTGCTGAATTTTTTAGATTTCCTATATTTTTTTATAGTTGAAGAGACTTGGCTGGTATTTTTACAAGGAGTGTTTTTTATGGGGATATCACTCCTTTTTTAGATGATTTTCACACTTGTAACACAAATCGGAGCAACAATTACTAATTCCTTTAAAAAATAAGCAATTTCCGATTTGGTTACTAAGAAAACATGCGTTTGGTACTAAATAATGCTTAAAATGATATTCCATGAGCAATAGCGAAAGCTTCGTTTCAATCGGTCCAGCCGTTTTCGAGATATGGCATCACTTCCGGTTAACAAAATGGCGACTGAAATCACTGCCACCAAGAATTAATTTATATAAATGTTTTGTATCATTATAAGCCTTCTGGATTTGTAGTTATTATAGTAAGAGGTGATTTAAGTCTAATTTTTAATTTTTATGACGTCATTTTCGGTTTCGGTAATAGTAAATGTATATGGCGACTATTGATATTTCATATAGAGGACAATCTGAATCGATTGGCGCAAATCTCGTTCCGATCAATTAAGCCGTTTTTGAGATATGACGTCACTTCCGGTTTCAAAATGGCGGCACAAAAAATTCATAAGGGCAAGGTATCATCAGGCAGACGAGCTTTATATGTGATGAAAATTTCGGGTCAATCGACCCAGCCGTTTAGGCTGTGGCGGAGACCGCGGAATTTATTGGAAGATGATTAAGAGGCAAACGGAAGCGAGCGGGAATTGCACGGTTCGTCAGAGCGTTTTTTTTTGAAATTTTGTCTTTCCACTAAATAATTTTAAACAATCAGATAGTAACGACCCATAACAGCCTAATAGACTAAATATTGCCGCACACTGGAGTACTTTATGACCTCTGGTGCGACCTCAAAGTATTAAATAACATTATTTTTTAATATTTTACTAAAAATATCGTATTTAACACTTTGAGGTCGTACCAGAGGTCATAATGAACTCCAGTGTGCGGCAATATTTAGTCTATTAGGCTGTAATGGGTCGTTACTATATGATTTTTTAAAATTATTCAGGGGGAAGACAAAATTTCAAAAAATCGCTCTGACGAACCGTGCGATTCCCGCTCGCTTCTATTTGCCTCTTAAGGTGGCTGCATATCACGTGACTTTTCAACCAAAAAGCTACACATTTTCATTTGGAAGGGTTCAGTTTAGCAAACACTTCTCACTCATCAGATAAGTTAGGACACATCAGTTGGAACTAATCTACGCAGAAAAGAACTGCGAAAATAACTTATTAGATGATTTTACTTCCTTGCACCTAAATATTCTCAAATCAAGACCTGAAGTTTAAGGAAATCCTATGAGTTGCCAAGAACAGCAAACTTTAATCTAATAAAAGGGCACATATGCATCACAAACCTGACACAATTTTGCCAACAAAACATGCGCTCTTTCTTCATCTTTCCAACGAAATGTTAAGATATTAATTATATCCACTATTATGAATGTAATATTTAAAATAACAGCACTTGGTTTTGACAGCTTTCAAACGCGTACGGATACACACGATTTTCATTTATTTTATTCTTAAACCACTGCAAAAATAAATATTATTGACTGAAATTATTGATAAGCTCCAGTATGCAGTGAATTTCCTTCATAATTCACCTTGGATTGCTCAGCATGAACGATGTAAGGTATGTACTCATAGGTAACTATTTCTTTTGATCGGATGAAGAGAAATAAAGTCACGTGATATGCATTGGCCTTAAGAATAATAATAATCATAATCATCAGATGGAAGCCGTCCAATTTCACGATATTCACGGACCTCCCGCTCGCAAACGGCATAACCCATTGTTCCCAAATTTGGTACATGTGGTGGGGTGGGCCATAGCTCGAAATTAAGATATTTCGCAACAATGTGAGATTGGCAATTTTTAAGATCCAGTAGGCCGAAAATGCCACTTTGATTCTTACAGTAAAAGTGGGTTGCTCCAGCCTTTTTAAATGAGAGTGTGCGCGCGCCGTACGACTTGGCTGGCGTGGAGCGACCGCTCCACTAGATTACCATTAGTCGACTAGCAGCCACTGGAATTTGTAACTGACTCGTGTTATTGTTAAGATAATATCTGTAAGTGATTCCTAAGCTGTTATTAAATAAATAAATAAATAAATGCATAAATAAATATTATTTAAACTTAAAACCAATTGGAGGATTTGGCCTTTGTACTGCATCCGATTTGATATGCGCTAGTTTTACTGTAAATTGTGGACCGCTTGGCTGCTCTACAGGCCTTGGAGCAGAAGCTTAAAGAAGGCAGGGATGAAAATGTAGTTTACAATATTATTGAGCGAGCGAAGCGAGCGTCTCCTTTTGGCTCTTTTGGCACGGACCTCTGTTTTTTATTTTATTTTTATTTTTTTGCGTGTTTTTTTTCTGTTACTGACGATATACAAGTCACAGTTTTTCTTTGATCAAGCTGAAATTTTGCACACATGTACTGACCATTTCTGGGCGTTGCAGAGCCCAATATTTTTGAAATCCCCTGATTGGTTCAAATTTAAAAAAAAAATATCTTTCGATTGGGTTGTTTGATCAAATTGAAATTTTGACAAGTCATTTCCACCAACATTTTACCCAATCATACAAAGTTTTAGCCAAATCCTCCCATTGGTTAAAATTTTAAACCATCTTTACTGTGATTTCTGAAATTTAAACTAGAACCGTTTGACCGATCAACTTAAAACTTTGCATGGTCATTGGGACCAACATTATCTGTGTTTTTGACCATTTTCAGACCCATCTGTGTTTAAATCCAAAAGTTATTGACATTTTACGGACATTTTGCTTGTTGCTATGGAAAAACGGCAACATTGACGCCTCAGTTCCAATGTTCCAAGGTAGTTAGAACAGAAACTTTCAAACGCATAATTATGACACTTATAATCAACAGATTGATCTGATATTGTGTACACACACTTATATCATATGAGTGGTCCCAGGTATATTTTGGAACAAGATCCTGTGATTTTTAAAAATTAACAAGGAACCATTCAATCATAAAGGTTCAATTGATCGACTTAAAACTTTGTATGGTTATTGGGACCAATATTTTTGGAATTTTTGGAGATTTTCATACAAGATTTTCGTTCGAGGTGTTGCGCGTATCCGTGCTCGCTCATCAACGCGTTACTCAGAGCGTTTTCCTAGTTATTATTAAGTCTATATTCTCAACAGAGCCAGGCTCCACTAGTGAGAATGTAATATAGAGAAGGGAGGAGAGGACAACCGGTACCGGCATGTAGCCTACTCCTGACGAAAGATACCAAGGGGACCAACGGCTTAACGTCCCTTCCGAAGGACGGTGTAACATTCACAGCACGAGCCTCCACAACCCGCGCCGTCGAGAGACTGATAACAAGTGGAGGGAGGTCGTCAGACTAACCCCCAAACACCCCAGTCTCTCTGGCCCAACGGCAGCAACCTGGCAAGGCAGAGTTGAATGGTCACTCATCCAATCGCTGACCGCGCTCAATATTGCTTAGCCTCAGTGATCTAACGAGAACCGAGGTATCCAACACACCAGCCGTTGGGCTACATACCAGCCGTTAGGCTACATACCAGCCGTTGGGCTGGTATGTACAGCCCAACGCCCAACGTCCAACGTTTTACAGCCCAACGTTGGGCTGGTATTTTACAAATATTTCAAGAATATGGAATAAAATGTCACTAAAATGACAAAAACTTTTAAAAATAACAACAGATTAGACTGAAAATTAGCAAAAAATACCTTAAATGTTGGTACCAATGACCATGCGTAGTTTTAAGTTGGTCGGCCAATCGGTTCTAGTTTAAATTTAATAAATCACATAAAAAATGTTTTAAATTTTAACCAATGAGAGGATTTGGCTGAAACTTTGTATGATTGGGTATAATGTTGGTTGCAATGTTTTTGCTCAATTTCAAATTGATCAGAGCAACCAATCGAAAGATAATTTTTTAAAACTTGAACCAATCACAGGAGCCCGTTCAAAAACGATCCCAGGGACCGCAAAGATTACGTTAGCATGTGTGCAAAGTTTCAGATCGATTGAATGTGCGGTTTGACCTGGGCCGTGACTACAAAAAAAAAAATAAACACACAGAGAAAGTGCCGTAAGAGTACCGTGGTGACGCTCGCTACGCTCGCTCAATTAACTTAGTTATCATGATTTTATCCAGTGGAGCGGTCGCTCCACCCAGCCAAGTCGTATCGTACACTCACACTCACTCAACATACCGTTACTGCCTAATAAATGAGGAGCAGACCAAACACTTTTACTGTAAGCAATAAAGTGCCATTTACACATGATGCTGCTACATACATGTGTGCCTGCAGGTTACACATGATGCTGCTACATGTGTGCTTGCAGGTTACACATGATGCTGCTACATGTGTGCTTGCAGGTTACACATGATGCTGCTACATACATGTGCTTGCAGGTTACACATGATGCTGCTACATGTGTGCTTGCAGGTTACACATGATGCTGCTACATACATGTGTGCTTGCAGGTTACACATGGTGCTGCTACATGTGTGCTTGCAGGTTACACATGATGCTGCTACATACATGTGTGCTTGCAGGTTACACATGATGCTACATACATGTGTTCTTGCAGGTTACACATGTTGCTGCTACATACATGTGTGCTTGCAGGTTACACATTATGCTGCTACAGGTGTGCTTGCAGGTAACACATGATGCTGCTACATACATGTGTGCTTGCAGGTTACACATGATGCTGCTACATACATGTGCTTGCAGGTTACACATGATGCTGCTACATACATGTGTGCTTGCAGGTTACACATGGTGCTGCTACATGTGTGCTTGCAGGTTACACATGATGCTGCTACATACATGTGTTGTGCAGGTTACACATGCTGCTGCTACATACATGTGTGCTTGTAGGTTACACATGGTGCTGCTACATGTGTGATTGCAGGTTACACATGATGCTGCTACACACATGTGTGCTTGCAGGTTACACATGATGCTGCTACATACATGTGTGCTTGCAGGTTACACATGATGCTGCTACATACATGTGTGCTTGCAGGTTACACATGGTGCTGCTACATGTGTGCTTGCAGGTTACACATGATGCTGCTACACACATGTGTGCTTGCAGGTTACACATGGTGCTGCTACATACATGTGTGCTTGCAGGTTACACATGATGCTGCTACATACATGTGCTTGCAGGTTACACATGATGCTGCTACATGTGTGCTTGCAGGTTACACATGATGCTGCTACATACATGTGTGCTTGCAGGTTACACATGGTGCTGCTACATGTGTGCTTGCAGGTTACACATGATGCTGCTACATACATGTGTTGTGCAGGTTACACATGCTGCTGCTACATACATGTGTGCTTGTAGGTTACACATGGTGCTGCTACATGTGTGCTTGCAGGTTACACATGATGCTGCTACACACATGTGTGCTTGCAGGTTACAAATGATGCTGCTACATACATGTGTGCTTGCAGGTTACACATGATGCTGCTACATACATGAGTGCTTGCAGGTTACACATGATGCTGCTACATACATGTGTGCTTGCAGGTTACACATGATGCTGCTACATACATGTGTGCTTGCAGGTTACACATGATGCTGCTACATACATGTGTGCTTGCAGGTTACACATGATGCTGCTACATACATGTGCGCTTGCAGGTTACACATGATGCTGCAACATGTGTGCTTGCGGGTTACACATGATGCTGCTACATACATGTGCTTGCAGGTTACACATGATGCTGCTACATACATGTGTGCTTGCAGGTTACACATGGTGCTGCTACATGTGTGCTTGCAGGTTACACATGGTGCTACATACATGTGTAATTGCAGGTTACACATGATGCTGCTACATGTGTGCTTGCAGGTTACACATGATGCTGCTACATACATGTGCTTGCAGGTTACACATGATGATGCAACATACATGTGTGCTTGCAGGTTACACATGATGCTGCTACATGTGTGCTTGCAGGTTACACATGATGCTGCTACATACATGTGTGCTTGCAGGTTACACATGGTGCTGCTACATGTGTGCTTGCAGGTTACACATGATGCTGCTACATACATGTGTTGTGCAGGTTACACATGCTGCTGCTACATACATGTGTGCTTGTAGGTTACACATGGTGCTGCTACATGTGTGATTGCAGGTTACACATGATGCTGCTACACACAATGTGTGCTTGCAGGTTACACATGATGCTGCTACATACATGTGTGCTTGCAGGTTACACATGATGCTGCTACATACATGTGTGCTTGCAGGTTACACATGGTGCTGCTACATGTGTGCTTGCAGGTTACACATGATGCTGCTACACACATGTGTGCTTGCAGGTTACACATGGTGCTGCTACATACATGTGTGCTTGCAGGTTACACATGATGCTGCTACATACATGTGCTTGCAGGTTACACATTATGCTGCTACATGTGTGCTTGCAGGTTACACATGGTGCTGCTACATACATGTGTGCTTGCAGGTTACACATGATGCTGCTACATGTGTGCTTGCAGGTTACACATGGTGCTGCTACATACATGTGTGCTTGCAGGTTACACATGGTGCTGCTACATGTGTGCTTGCAGGTTACACATGATGCTGCTTCATACATGTGTGCTTGCAGGTTACACATGATGCTGCTACATGTGTGCTTGCAGGTTACACATGATGCTGCTACATACATGTGTTGTGCAGGTTACACATGATGCTGCTACATACATGTGTGCTTGCAGGTTACACATGGTGCTGCTTCATACATGTGTGCTTGCAGGTTACACATGATGCTGCTACATGTGTGCTTGCAGGTTACACATTATGCTGCTACATGTGTGCTTGCAGGTTACACATGGTGCTGCTACATGTGTGCTTGCATTTTACACATGATGCTGCTACATACATGTGTGCTTGCAGGTTACACATAGTGCTGCTACATACATGTGTGCTTGCAGGTTACACATGATGCTGCTACATGTGTGCTTGCAGGTTACACATGATGCTGCTACATGTGTGCTTGCAGGTTACACATGATGCTGCTACATGTGTGCTTGCAGGTTACACATGATGCTGCTACATACATGTGCTTGCAGGTTACACATGATGCTGCTACATACATGTGTGCTTGCAGGTTACACATGATGCTGCTACATACATGTGTGCTTGCAGGTTACACATGATGCTGCTACATGTGTGCTTGCAGGTTACACATGATGCTGCTACATACATGTGTGCTTGCAGGTTACACATGTTGCTGCTACATGTGTGCTTGCAGGTTACACATGATGCTGCTACATACATGTGTGCTTGCAGGTTACACATGGTGCTGCTACATACATGTGCTTGCAGGTTACACATGATGCGGCTACATGTGTGCTTGCAGGTTACACCTGATGCTCCTACATGTGTGCTTGCAGGTTACACATGATGCTGCTACATACATGTGTGCTTGCAGGTTACACATGGTGCTGCTACATACATGTGTGCTTGCAGGTTACACATGATGCTGCTACATGTGTGCTTGCAGGTTACACATGATGCTGCTACATGTGTGCTTGCAGGTTACACATGGTGCTGCTACATACATGTGTGCTTGCAGGTTACACATGATGCTGCTACATGTGTGCTTGCAGGTTACACATGATGCTGCTACATACATGTGTGCTTGCAGGTTACACATGATGCTGCTACATGTGTGCCTGCAGGTTACACATGATGCTGCTACATGTGTGCTTGCAGGTTACACATGATGCTGCTACATACATGTGTGCTTGCAGGTTACACATGATGCTGCTACATACATGTGTGCTTGCAGGTTACACATGATGCTGCTACATGTGTGCTTGCAGGTTACACATAATGCTGCTACATACATGTGTGCTTGCAGGTTACACATGATGCTGCTACATGTGTGCTTGCAGGTTACACATGATGCTGCTACATGTGTGCTTGCAGGTTACACATGATGCTGCTACATACATGTGTGCTTGCAGGTTACACATGATGCTGCTACATACATGTGTGCTTGCAGGTTACACATGATGCTGCTACATGTGTGCTTGCAGGTTACACATGATGCTGCTACATACATGTGTGCTTGCAGGTTACACATGATGCTGCTACATGTGTGCTTGCAGGTTACACATGATGCTGCTACATACATGTGCTTGCAGGTTACACATGATGCTGCTACATACATGTGTGCTTGCAGGTTACACATGATGCTGCTGCTACATGTGTGCTTGCAGGTTACATATGGTGCTGCTACATGTGTGCTTGCAGGTAACACATGATGCTACATACATGTGTACTTGCAGGTTACACATGATGCTGCTACATACATGTGTGCTTGTAGGTTACACATGATGCTGCTACATACATGTGTGCTTGCAGGTTACACATGATGCTGCTACATACATGTGTGCTTGCAGGTTACACATGATGCTGCTACATTTGTGCTTGCAGGTTACGCATGATGCTGCTACATACATGTGCTTGCAGGTTACACATGATGCTGCTACATACATGTGTTTGCAGGTTACACATGATGCTGCTACATGTGTACTTGCAGGTTACACATGATGCTGCTACATGTGTGCTTGCAGGTTACACATGGTGCTGCTACATACATGTGCATGCAGGTTACACATGATGCTGCTACATACATGTGTTTGCAGGTTACACATGATGCTGCTACATGTGTACTTGCAGGTTACACATGATGCTGCTACATGTGTACTTGCAGGTTACACATGATGCTGCTACATGTGTGCTTGCAGGTTACACATTATGCTGCTACATGTGTGCTTGCAGGTTACACATGATGCTGCTACACACATGTGTGCTTGCAGGTTACACATGATGCTGCTACACACATGTGTACTTGCAGGTTACACATGATGCTGCTACATGTGTGCTTGCAGGTTACACATGATGCTGCTACATGTGTGCTTGCAGGTTACACATGGTGCTGCTACATGTGTGCTTGCAGGTTACACATGCTGCTGCTACATGTGTGCTTGCAGGTTACACATGATGCTGCTCACATGTGTGCTTGTGGGCGTGTTGGCCATGACTGCAGCCGGACCGTACAGACTACCTGGCAATGTCCGACCTGACAGCTACAATCTCCAAGTCGTGCCATACCTGGACAATGAGGGAGACAAGAACTTCACATTCACGGGAAAGGTAAGGGGGGGGGGTATTAGGGACATGTGGGTGGGGGGAGCGCAGCCATTGAAACAGTTTTGAATTTGGTGCATTTCTACTCTATTTTATCACTTTTTAAGCATATTTCTATCTTGACAAAGTTAAATGTGTAAAAACATAGGAAGGGGATTTAAATTAATGCAATTATAGGGAAACAGGCAAAATCGTCGCCGGATGAGGTAATTTCAAAATATTTAGTGAAAAAATATACTCCTGTAGAAATTGTAGAAGGCTTTTCACATTCCTTTTTGGAAGAAGTGAGAGTTATTAAGCATGATTGTGTCATTAAAACGATTCCATGCAACTATACTCAGAATGATCAATCAATGCATTTTAGACCAGCATCCCCAAATGAAATAGAAACTATAATAAGTAAATTAGATTTAGAGTCCTGGTATTGATGGAATCAGGATGAACGATATTAAATTATTGTCAAAAGAAATTAGTCCGTGCTTGGGCTGATAAATCTAACAGTACAAAGAGGAGTTATCCCTGATATCCTGAAGCAGTCTATAATAAGGCCAATCTTTAAAAATGGTGACCATAAGCTATTCAAAAATTACAGACCGATAGCAATAATGTCAGTGGTTGAAAAAATAATGGAGAAATATGTTTTGATGCAGCTAATTGCCTATGTAAATAAGTTTAATTTGATTAATGATGAACAATACGGATTTCAGAAAGGGAAGAGTACAGGTAAACTTCTTTCAGATTTCGCCGATCTTATATCGGGTGCTTTAAACAGGAACTTACATAAACAATTACAATGTTAAAGACTTTTTCACTCAAGAGTTTTCAGAATTATTTATTGAAATATTTCGGCTTTTTTTACAAATGCCTTCATCAGTCAATAATACTATAAAAAACTAAACTGACAAGCAAGATCTAAACAAAATTTATAGGCTTCCTTAAAATATGTAAAACAAGGTCATTGAACTTAATTTACAACATTTCCTAATTTACTCATTATTAGATTCTCAAATTTCTAATTTGAATTGTGATTAAATTTATAAATAACTTGTTCTTTGATAGTTTCAACCCAAATATTATCAAATTCTAAACTTCCCTGGCTTATAATACCAATTTTTTCTTGAAAAAACTCTTGAGTGAAAAAGTCTTTAACATTGTAATTGTTTATACATATAACCTCAAGAAAGAAGGAACGTCGAATAAATAAGGAACTTACATGTTGCAGTGGTTTTTATAGATTTTTCGAAGGCGTTCGACACGCTTTTGTATGATCGCCTTTTAAATGATTGGTATAGGGGGACCTATGTTAGAATGGTTTAGAAGTTATTTGTGTGGTAGGCAGGTATCTGTTAAATATAGAGATTTATTAAGCGATTTAAAGCCATGTGTGTCAGGTGTCCCGCAGGGCTCTATATTAGGTCCCTTGTTGTATATATTGTATGTAAATGATATGCATAAAGTAGTTAAAGATTGTAATATATTCCTTTATGCTGATGATACAGCTTTGGTTGCCATTCATAAAGATTTTGAAGCTGCAAATAGTCAACCCAAAAGTGATTTTTGTAACTTGTTAAAGTGGTCCCACGATAATGGCTTAACAATTAACTAAAAAAAAACTAAAGTGTTACATTATATCTAGTGGAGCGGTCGCTCCACGCCAGCCAAGTCGTACGGCGCGCGCACACTCTCATTTTAAAAGGCTGGAGCAACCCACTTTTACTGTAAGCATCAAAGTGGCATTTTCGGCCTACTTGATCTTAAAATTGGAAAATCTCACATTGTTGCGAAATATGTTAATTTCGAGCTATGGCCCACCCTACAACATATACCAAATTTGGGA
The DNA here is from genome assembly GCA_934045905.1 of Leuctra nigra. Classification (NCBI taxonomy): domain Eukaryota; kingdom Metazoa; phylum Arthropoda; class Insecta; order Plecoptera; family Leuctridae; genus Leuctra; species Leuctra nigra. The sequence goes on along the minus strand of OW203767.1, from coordinate 34,681,707 downwards.
ACAATAGGTTACGCCCTTTGCGAGCTAGAGAGCCGTGAAAACAGTGTTTTAGGGCTGTTTTAATCTCAGTAGTAGTAGTAGTAGTAGTCTCCTGGAATTCAAATCCGGTAAACAGGCCACAGCCTTAACGGCAGAACCGATTAATCTGACATTTTTACCACGTGTGCACTTTTGGCGTCTGATTTGCCCTCCCCCTTGACTTTTTTTGTGCCTCCATTTTGAAACCGGAAGTGACATCATATTTCGACAACGGCTGAGCTGATTGGAACGAAAATAGCGCCAAACGATTCGGACGGTCAACTATATGGATTGTAAATAGCAACAGACTAAAATTTATGTTAACGAAACCGGAAATGACGTCATGAAATTTGAAATACATCGATTGGCATTTCGGCGACTAAGGTTGATCCGATTATTTTGATATTTATGTAACGTATGTACTTTTGACATCTCATGTGACTTGTTATAAAACCAACCGGAAGACGCCATTTTGAAACCGGAAGTGACATCATATCTCAATAACGGTTAATTAGATTTGAACGATACCAGCGCTAAACAATTAAGACGGTCATCTTTATGTATTATCATCAATAATATTTGCAGTTTCCCTTACCGAAACCGGAAATGACGTCACACATTTTAATAATCTCACAAATTTACATTTTGATGCAATAAATATACTATTTGAGACAGCTTATAATAAAATGTAATCAGGTTTAAATTATAATTCAAGGGGTCAGAGAATTCAGCCGCCATTTTGAAACCGGAAGTAACGACATATCTCGAAAACTGGTAGACAGATCGGCATGAAACTAGCGCCAAACGATTCGGAATGCCATCTCTATGGAATAGGAACAGTCAAACTAGAATTTTCCTATTTATGAGACCGGAAATGCCGTCAATAAAATTTATAAATTATTATAATCCCCTCCTTTACAATAAATACATATTCAGAAAACTTAAAATGATACACATCATTTATAGATATAAATTCTATGTGGCAGTGCAGTACGTGCAGCAGCCATTTTGAAAACCGAAGTGTTGCCATATCTCGGAACTGGGTTGACCGATTGGAATGAAACCTTTGCTATTCTTCATAAAAGGTCATTTAAAGCAAATATTTAGAACCATACGCTGTTTTTCATTAGTAGTACCTAACCAAATTGTAAAGGGTGATTTTTTTAAAGGATTTAGTAATTGTTCATTCGATATGTGTCACAAGTTGTAAGAATAAACTAAAAAAGGAGTGATATCCCCATAAAAAACACTTCGTGTAAAAATACCAGCCAAGTCTCTTCAACTAAAAAAAAATATGAAATCTAAAAATTCTGGACTGAAAAGTAGTGATATCAAAAAATTAGCCAAGTCAAAACTTTATTTGAAAATCTTAAAATATTTGGCGTATAGGTTTACTATTATATTTGATGTATATTTTATATCTGCCCTATACTTCTAAGCTATTTATATACACGATGCGCCAAGTATTTTTTGATTTTCAAATAAAGTTTTGACTTGGCTAATTTTTTGATATCACTACTTTTCAGTCCAGAATTTTTAGATTTCATATTTTTTTTTAGTTGAAGAGACTTGGCTGGTATTTTTACACGAATTGTTTTTTATGGGTACATGCACGGGGAAAGCTTCGGAAAAGATTAATTTAGTTTTTCATGATTACGCGTGTTTACATACAAATCACGATGTTCTCATTAATTCTACTTCTCAAGGCGTGACCTGTAATGGCAGTACTTATACTTATTTGGGAGTTATATTTGACCACAATTTTAAATGGGATAGGCATATCAACAAACTATGTAATAAACTTAGATCTGGTATGTTCAGCATTCGCATATTAAAACCTTTTGTTAGCATCAACATTTTGAAATTAGTTTATTCTGCTCTAATTGAATCATTGATTACAAAAAAATTACTATATTGCAAAAATCTATTTGGAGTATTATATATGGAAAACATTCAAGTTGCGAGTGGCTTACAACCCAGCAACTACATTTTTATATTTTTATTTTAAGTAATTATTTTGATGACGAACATAAGAGATTATCGCAGCATTCCTATGAGAAGAGGAGCAAAGACAAATTTAAAGCGTCGAATGATGTGATAAATTCTTATGGACGGCAGCAAAAACAATTTTTAGTCCCTCACTTTTTTAATATATTGCCAGATGTTTTCCATGGTTTTCATAAAGTCTCCGATTTCAAGAAACCTCTCAAAACATGGATTTTAGAACATGATTTCCCTCAGTTATTTTGATTTGTATGTTTAAAGTTTATTTTTGTGAGTATGGTTATGTATATTTATATGTATTTATTTTGTATTTGAAGAGTTCGTACAATTTTTCTGTGTTATTATTATAATTTATGTATCTGCCCCGCAGTCAAGCCATTTTTTGGCTTTGTGGGGCTACAGTTTATTTTTTATTGTATCATTGTATTGTGTGATTGTTAAAAAAAAAAATCATTCCATTTTCATATATTAATTTACGTTTAAGGATGTGTGTTTTGCTAGATCCACCTGTTCTATGACTTTGATCCAAACTCCAGACGAAGCTGAAAACTTTTTCTTTTATGACTTTGGTACAACACAATTTGTCAACAAACTTCAATCACTCTATTCGATATTTGCAAATGAGGTGATGGGGATGAAAAAGTAACACGGCAAGCACAGAGGTAAACGCGGAATGAGAGCATGCATGGTTTGAATGGTTAATTGAGATATCTAGGGTACCGGAGGGAGTTTTGGCGTTTCCCACTCCACTCCACAGCACCTTCTCAATGTCTGGCATCTTGTCAACTTCCAGGTGCAGATTGTCTTGCGCGTGACAGAAGCGCTGAGTGAAATGACCATCCACAGCAACCAGCTCGACATTGACGAGAGTAAGACGCAGATAAGTGAGAGTCCATCATCTGGCAACGTCATCACAGTCCTCAGTCACGCCTACAACACTACTTACCAGTTCATGTACCTGACATTCGACAAGGATCTGGTGCCAGGACAAGACTACCAGCTGTCGTTTGAGTTCGCGGGAAAACTCAATGACGAGATGGTGGGATTCTACAGGAGCTCGTACAGACAGGACGATGGGATCAAGTAGGTCAATATTAGGGTTCAATATTAAGCACAGAGGTTGAGTGCTAATAATTTGAAGGGTACAGGGAAAGAACGCTATGAGTCGCATTCGGATGAAGTTGAGATAAACAAGGTGTTAGCTATGTTGAAACTTGTATATATCTTCCTTTCAAATCGATATTTCGATTGCGTTTTTCAAGACTTTGTGGCAATATTTTCTAGATATCGAGGGTATATTCTGAAAGCTCATAAATCTGTGGCTGGCAGGAATAACGGCTTAAGTACAAAAAATGCAAAAGTTAGATTTGTATATGTAAAATCTTTAAAAAAATCAAGGAATCCAATGGTGAAGTCAGATTTGAAAAATTGTACAAATATAGATTTGCTTAAGTACAGCGTTTTTGTTACTTCTGAAAATGTTGTTCCTGGAAAAACTACCTAAGTGCTGTTAAGCCACAGTCATCCATTCCATACAGCATTACAAATTGCTATTTCAGTGGCTGGAAACACGACCAAACTACTGCCTTACAAATCGCTTTTTCAGTGGCCGGAAAAACGACCAAATACACTTAAGCCATTCACAACACAGCGAACATTCAAAGTTAATTTAAAAAACCGTGCAATTTTAGGCCTGGAAAAACGACCTAAGTACACTTATTAGTTACATAACGGGATTTTATTAATTTAAAAAATCCTGTATCTAGTGGAGCGGTCGCTCCACGCCAGCCAAGTCGTACGGCGCGCGCACACTCTCATATAAAGGCTGGAGCAAACCCACTTTTACTGTAAGCATCAAAGTGGCATTTTCGGCCTACTGGATCTTAAAATTGAGAAATCTCACATTGTTGCGAAATATCTTAATTTCGAGCTATGGCCCACCCTACAACATATACCAAATTTGGGAACAATAGGTTACGCCCTTTGCGCGCTAGAGGGCCGTGAAAACAGTGTTTTAGGGCGGTTTTCATAATAATAATCTTAGTAGTAGTAGGCTGGAGCTAAAATCCGGTAAACAGGCCACAGCCTAAACGGCTGAACCGATTGATCTCACATTTTTACCACGTGTGCACTTTTGGCGTCTGATTTAACCTTCTCCCCATGACTTTTTTGTGCCGCCATTTTGAAACCGGAAGTGGCATCATATCTCGACAACCGCTGGACCGATTGGAACGAAATTTGCGCCAAACGATTCAGACGGTCATCTATATGCATTATCAGTAGCAAAATACTAAAAATTATGTTAACGAAACAGGAAATGACGTAATGAAATTTGAAATACATCTATTGGCATTTTGGCAACAAAGGTTGATCCTATTATTTTGATATTTATGTAACGTATGTACTTTTGACATCTCATTTGAATTGTTATAAAACCAACCGGAAGACGCCATTTTGAAACCGGAAGTGACATCATGTCTCAAAAACGGCTAAACAGATTAGAACAAAACCAGCGCTAAACGATTTAGACGGTCAACTTTATGTAATCAGTAATATTTGATGATTCAAATATCGAAACCGGAAATGACGTCACACATTTTATGACCTATACCGGAAATGACGTCATAAATATGCTAAATGACGCTAAATTCACCACTTTATACTTTAAAATAGATATAAGTAAACGTACTTTGTAAATAATTATAAATTCAAGGTTGCAGTGTTCTCGGCGGCCATTTTTAAAACCGGAAGTGACGTCATATATCATAAACGGTTGTACCGATTGCAACCTAAGTTTGGAAATGTGTTGGACTAATAATTATGAATTCAAGACGACATTATTTTCGGCCGCCATTGTTAAAACCGGAAGTGACGTCAAATATCGAAAATGGCTGTACCGATTGCAATCAAATTTTGGAAATGTGTTGTACTAATAATTATGAATTCAAGACGACATTATTTTCGGCCGCCATTGTTAAAACCGGAAGTGACGTCATATATCGAAAATGGCTGTACCGATTGCAACCAAATTTTGGAAATGTGTTGTACTAATAATTATGAATTCAAGACGACATTATTTTCGGCCGCCATTGTTAAAACCGGAAGTGACGTCATATATCAAAAACGGCTGTACCGATTGCAACCAAATTTTGGAAATGTGTAGGAGTAATAATTATGAATTCAAGACGACATTATTTTCGGCCGCCATTGCTAAAACCGGAAGTGACGTCATATATCGAAAACGGCTGGACCGATTGTAACGAAACTTAAAGCTATTCTTCTTGGATAATTATTTTAATCTTATATACCAAACGCAACTTTTCTAAGTATCCAAATCGGCATAGGCGTATTTTTTTAAAGAAATAAGTTCTTGCACGGACACAAGCTGTGCTACAAGCTGTATGAATAAACTAACAAAAGAAGTGATATCCCAGAAAAAAACACTCCGTGTAAAAAAGGCAGCCAAGTCTCTTTACTTTAAAAAAATTCAACACCGAAAAGGAGTGATATCAAAAAAGGAGCCAAGTCAATGACATTTCCAAATATTTAATCGTATCTTTGAAATAAAAGTATAAACACCGAGAAATACTTTACAAAAGGACTTGGCGCATCGTTTTTTTAAAGACATTTTTCTATTCATAAGCATGTGCCATTTATATACAACCGTCATTTTGAATGTTTAGAATAATAGGGAAACATCTTTCAATTAGGTACATATTATACATACCTTCTGTAAAATATTTTCTATATGATTATATACGCTATGAAACTTGTTGTCTATGCTTTCTATAAATATACACAATAGTTATCTTCGTAATATTGTTTCGTGGTGAATATAATTAAGTCTCATGCGTTATACCTTCTCATCATGTAACAATTTCTATTAATACACATTTTATAAAAATACATTTCACAAAGAAGACAGTCATATTGAATTTCTATTAAAAAATTTAACTTTATACACTTGACACTTCAAAAATATATAATTGTGTTCCATTAGTTAGTAATTATTTGACAACGTTTCATGATTTCCTTCAGTCAAGATCAAATTATGAAAAGATACCAGTCTAATATCGCCATATTAACAGTACTGCAAGAATCTGTATGAGCCCACTTCCAATTGATATGAAGGGATGTGTGTTGTGAAAAATATCCGACCGAACCGGGGCACGAACTTGGGACCTCTCACTTGCCGGGCGAGAGCTCTACCAACTGAGCTACCCGATCGGACGGGCGGACATTAGACACAACACACTGATGAGGATCCTGACTCCTGACTCCATGGAAGTTTTCCAAAGAAACCTACATTCTCACCACTTCCAATTGTTATGTAATTCTTTCACCCTTATATTACTTATATATTACAGCATAAAATCATGCTTCTATCGCCATTGACAAAACTATAAAATAGTCATTACTAAAAGTAGCTTGATTCATAGATTCTGGCTCTAATAGAAAGAGGAAAATGTACCTACTTGTAAATTTCTTTTCACTTTTAGGATAGAATGATGTCTTTAAAAAAACGATGCGCCAAGTCCTTTTGTAAAGTATTTCTCGGTGTTTATACTTTTATTTCAAAGATACGATTAAATATTTGGAAATGTCATTGACTTGGCTCCTTTTTTGATATCACTCCTTTTCGGTGTTGAATTTTTTTAAAGTAAAGAGACTTGGCTGCCTTTTTTACACGGAGTGTTTTTTTCTGGTATTACTTACATTATTATAATAACTTTCTGACATTAATATTTCAAAAATATTTAATAATGTAGTTGCTACAATTTAAAATGTTGTTTTAGTATCTACTGAAAAATCAGGTTTTTGTAGTTATAAGCAGTTATTCCTGCCAGCCACTGAAATATCACTGCAAGATTACAACTTGAACCCAAGTTTTCTAAAAATGGACTCATAGTGCTGTATTGTATAGGTACTAATTGTACATTTTACTGTACCCTTCATTTGTTACTATACTTTGATTTGTATTTATATACAATGTATGTATTTATTGAGGGGCTGCGTAAGACCAGCCAAATAGGCAGCGTGTTTAGACTACAGATAGCGCTGCAAAAAGTACAGACACAGCCACCTAAGCTGTGGGAAGGAAGCTTACCTCTGGCAAGGCGTCCAAGTCGCTGCAGTTATACGTTATGTTACTGCACATATTACGCATTATCACTCCTTAAAATATATACAAGTTTATCTAATGTTTATTCGCCTACAAAATATGAATAATAAAGTGTTCACAATTTCACTGAATCTGATCACAATAGTAATTTGGCGACTTGGTTCTGATTCCGAAATATTTTGAGTACAATTGTTGACATTTGATCGGTTGCTAGGTCACGGCCAATGAGAAATGAAACAGTTAAAGATCATTCCCACAAATGTTGCTTATTTCTTTCACTCGTGGCGCTGGGGGTATGAACTCTCGGTGCCTATAGCAGGTATTGTTTTGCCCGTCAGGCACGCCAAAGATTTATACCGGGTGGCGCAAAATAATGCTCTCAATGTTTGAGGGGTCATTCCGACAGAACTAAGTATAAAAGATAAAGAGCTGAAACTTTCACAGAATATACATAGACAAAATATAAACATATTTTCATTTGAGCAATTTCCAGAATTTTTTTATTAATGAGAAAAAGTTACTGACGTAGAAAAACCGTTTATAACTTTTATAATAATAAACGTCTTCATTTGGAGCGAAGTAAAGCCCAGGGTACCTATTCTATATATTTTTTTGAACTCGTCGCGGCCGCCTTCATTTCGGCTTCATGCTATCTTAATGGCAGTGAAATGAATGCGGCCGCGACGAGATTAAAAAAAGATATAGAACAGGCCTCCAGGGCCTTTTTTACACTGAACTATTTTGTTTGTACATACATTACTTTTATGTAATTTATGCACGTGCATTTATTTATGCAGCAATAACTAGCACAACAAACAAAAATCAAAACAAACCTGGCCTCTAATTTCGGTGTCAAAGATTCAGAAATCTATAATCTATATTACAACGGAAAATCGTATGCGATAGTTCCCAAGGAAAATGGTGGAACGAATAACATAAATTCACCTATATCCCATTACGTAACTCCATGTCAATTTATCTGGTTTATTCTGTTTTTTCAGCCGTAACTTCAATCTTTTCTAAGATTTTTCCTACTCAACAAATATGTTTGAAACTTAAAAATATTAGTATGTTTTCTAAAATGGGTAAAAATTTCAGTACTCAACCTTGAATGGTTTCGATATAGTGACCTCTCAAACAGGGGGATTTTTCTTGCGTCACTCGGTATTGCCATAGTCCACTCAGTTTCAATATTTCTTGATCAATGAGAGAGCAGTTCATTTATTGGTAGGAAAGAAGTGACAAATGGTTGTTCCCTGCTCCAGATGGATGGCGACGACGCTGTTCGCAGCGACCGAAGCGCGCCGGGCGTTCCCGTGCTTCGACGAGCCGCAGTGGAAGGCGAGGTTCACGATCAACATCGCCAGGACCCAGGACCTCCACGTGCTCGGCAACAAACCTCTCCTTAGCACCTCCGCACCAGAGTAAGTCCCAACATAGCGTGACTATCATCTCATCTCACCAGTGCCCGCTTATTGTGTGCTCGTGTTAATATTTGTACCCTGCATAGCTGGCCGACCTAACAAGCGACTCAAGGAGCATGTACTAAAAAACCGTCAAATACAATGTCAACCTCCCCAGACTCTCAGTCACCTGAAAGTTCAAAGTCATATTTATATCAATTTGTATTTGTATTTGCATTTTGTATTCGGTTTGTGGAAAAACATTCATATAGGTATTTATAAACAATGTAAAATCATAAATATCTTAAACATGTCATAAAATCATGTTTTACTTAGAGTAAAACAACACGCTCTATAAACTCGCCAACATCATATAAAAACACTTTTTTTAAACAATAATTCGGGTCTCGTGGGGTTTAGAATAAGAGATTCGGGTGTTTTCTTCAAACGTTCTCTTTTATTTCTTGCGAGTGTTAACAACATCTTTAATATGAAATATGGTTTTTCCATTATGACCTAGGGTAGGTGGTGTTGTGAATAAATACGAACTGCAAGAAGAAAAGATTTTCCTTGAGTGGGATTTGAACCCACGACCTACCGATATCCAGTCAGATGCTCTACCAACTGAGCTACCAAGGCAGTTCAAATTGCAGACGCTGTGTTCCAATATGAACCGCGTTAGCAGTCCGAGATTGAAGATAGGAGTGCTACCGCGGTTCATATTGGAACACAGCGTCTGCAATTTGAACTGCCTTGGTAGCTCAGTTGGTAGAGCATCTGACTGGATATCGGAAGGTCGTGGGTTCAAATCCCACTCAAGGAAAATCTTTTCTTCTTGCAGTTCGTATGTATTAACATCTTTAATGTCCCACACCCCAACTGCTATGCCCCTCTATACAAAGATTAGTCCTTTCTCATTTCCTCAAACCCCTCCTCTCGGGACGACACGCTTTCTCCTTCCGACAGGACTCCAGTCTTCTCTGTCCGGGATGCGACTTTACATAAAGTCGCGTCCGGCGTCCATCCGTCGCATATGTCCCACAGCAACTGACAGAATGTGATATAAAACGGGACTTAACATCTAATGCGCTGTGTGTTTCCAGCTCTGCGATCGGCAACCGAGTCTGGGACACATTCGAGGAGACGGAGTTGATGTCGACCTACCTCGTGGCTTTCATCGTGTCGGACTTCCACGGCATCACCTACAACCACTTCATCGGCGTCTGGGCGCGCAGGAACTCCATCGAGCAGGGGATTCTCGCTCTGCAGGTCGCTCCCAAGGTGCTCCGAGCGCTCGAGGACTTCACTGGCATCGCGTACAGCTGGCCGAAGCTCGACATGGTGGCGATCGCAGACTTCGCAGCGGGAGCGATGGAGAACTGGGGACTTGTGACGTACAGGTATTCCATTGCTTCGAGTTTAGTGTTGGTTGATACTCGGAATTACACTTGCGATCATCAATTCCGTTTCCGTGGCTACCAAACATTGTAAAATACTCTCTGAAATGTAAGATGATGGCGCTAAATGATAATTATCTCAGATGTATCGGAGAGTTCACAGGAGACACGTAATATACAGAAGGGAGGAGAGGAAACCCAATACCCCAGTAGGTTAGTCCTATGAAAGATACCAAGCGGGCCAAAGGCTTAGCTTCCCATCCAAAGGATGGTGTGACATTCACAGCACAACCCGTGCCGTCGAGAGACTGGTATCAGGTGGAGGGAGGTCGTCACACTAACCCCCAAACATCCCAGTCCATTTGGCCCAACAATTCAGAGTTAAACGGTCACCCATCCAATCGCTGACCCCGCTCAATGTCCTTAGTGATCTGATCAGAACCGCGGGTTAACAAATAATACCAAATGGAAATGCTCAATTACCTCTATCCAGTGTATGTAGTTAGTGAGTTTCTGCTGCTATGCGCAGAGAAACGGCGCTGCTGTACGACCCTATGGAGTCGACGGAGAACAACCGCCAGTACGTGTCCACAGTCGTCGCGCACGAGTTTGCGCACATGTGGTTCGGTAACTTGGTGACGCTGGAGTGGTGGTCGTACGTGTGGCTGAACGAGGGCTTCGCGCGCTACCTCCAGGCCGTGGCGACTGACGTGGCGCATCCTGATTGGGACCTCATGCATCAGTTCGTCGTGGACCACATGCAGATGATCTTCCGCACAGACTCGCTGCTCACTGCGCAGCCGCTGACCAACCCCTGTGAGACGCCGTCGGAGATCCTGCAGATGTTCAATCCGATCTCCTATGCCAAGGGTAGGACACATTCATGCGATGTTCAATCCTATCTCCTATGCCAAGGGTAGGACACATTCATGCGATGTTCAATCCGATCTCCTATGCCAAGGGTAGGACACATTCATGCGATGTTCAATCCGATCTCCTATGCCAAGGGTAGGACACATTCATGCGATGCTCAATCCGATCTCCTATGCCAAGGGTAGGACACATTCATGCGATGTTCAATCCGATCTCCTATGCCAAGGGTAGGACACATTCATGCGATGTTCAATCCGATCTCCTATGCCAAGGGTAGGACACATTCAAGCGATGTTCAATCCGATCTCCTATGCCAAGGGTAGGACACATTCATGTGATGTTCAATCCGATCTCCTATGCCAAGGGTAGGACACATTCATGCGATGCACAATCCAATCTCCTATGCCAAGGGTAGGACACATTCATGCGATGTTCAATCCGATCTCCTATGCCAAGGGTAGGACACATTCATGCGATGTTCAATCCGATCTCCTATGCCAAGGGTAGGACACATTCATGCGATGCTCAATCCGATCTCCTATGCCAAGGGTAGGACACATTCATGCGATGTTCAATCCGATCTCCTATGCCAAGGGTAGGACACATTCATACGATGCTCAATCCGATCTCCTATGCCAAGGGTAGGACACATTCATGCGATGCTCAATCCGATCTCCTATGCCAAGGGTAGGACACATTCATGCGATGTTCAATCCGATCTCCTATGCCAAGGGTAGGACACATTCATGCGATGTTCAATCCGATCTCCTATGCCAAGGGTAGGACACATTCATGCGATGTTCAATCCGATCTCCTATGCCAAGGGTAGGACACATTCATGCGATGTTCAATCCGATCTCCTATGCCAAGGGTAGGACACATTCATGCGATGTTCAATCCGATCTCCTATGCCAAGGGTAGGACACATTCATGTGATGTTCAATCCGATCTCCTATGCCAAGGGTAGGACACATTCATGCGATGCACAATCCAATCTCCTATGCCAAGGGTAGGACACATTCATGCGATGTTCAATCCGATCTCCTATGCCAAGGGTAGGACACATTCATGTGATGTTCAATCCGATGTCCTATGCCAAGGGTAGGACACATTCATGCGATGCTCAATCCGATCTCCTATGCCAAGGGTAGGACACATTCATGCGATGTTCAATCCGATCTCCTATGCCAAGGGTAGGACACATTCATGCGATGTTCAATCCGATCTCCTATGCCAAGGGTAGGACACATTCATGCGATGCTCAATCCGATCTCCTATGCCAAGGGTAGGACACATTCATGCGATGCTCAATCCGATCTCCTATGCCAAGGGTAGGACACATTCATGCGATGTTCAATCCAATCTCCTATGCCAAGGGTAGGACACATTCATGCGATGTTCAATCCGATCTCCTATGCCAAGAGTAGGACACATTTATGCGATGTTCAATCCGATCTCCTATGCCAAGGGTAGGACACATTCATGCGATGTTCAATCCGATCTCCTATGCCAAGGGTAGGACACATTCATGCGATGTTCAATCCGATCTCCTATGCCAAGGGTAGGACACATTCATGCGATGCTTAATCCGATCTCCTATGCCAAGGGTAGGACACATTCATGCGATGTTCAATCCGATCTCCTAATCCAAGGGTAGGACACATTCATGCGATGCTCAATCCGATCTCCTATGCCAAGGGTAGGACACATTCATGCGATGTTCAATCCGATCTCCTATGCCAAGGGTAGGACACATTCATGCGATGTTCAATCCGATCTCCTAATCCAAGGGTAGGACACATTCATGCGATGCTCAATCCGATCTCCTATGCCAAGGGTAGGACACATTCATGCGATGTTCAATCCGATCTCCTATGCCAAGGGTAGGACACATTCATTTACACTTCCCATCCACACACAAACGGTCTTTACTCTAAGGAATCAATCAAAAATATTGCAAAAGTGATGCGATTTTTTATTTTCACTGAACAGTGAAAATCTGAACAGTTCTAAAAGTAAATACCTACATAACAGTTTGGAGCAAGGAACATTTTTTTTTGTTATGGCGTTACCGGACTGGTAGCCCAACTGCCGCCTCAACAACTCTACGCCTTTGACGATGCGCCATTATAGGAGGTGAATTGGTTGAGGATTCGTAACTATTAAGCGAGTGAATGGTTAGCTCCCTGCGCTCTTCTGGTTTTAACGTCCCATCTCAAGGACGGTGTAACGCCCGTCGAGAGACTGGTTACAGGTGGAGGTGGAATAAAACAAATTATATTATATTAGTTATACTTTTTGAGCGAGCGTCTCCATTCTGCACTTGTGGACACTTTCTCTGTTTTTTTATGTTTGGACAGACGGCACAGGCCACACTTTTCTTTCGATCGAGCTGAAATTTTGCTCACACACTACTATCACTTATGTCGTTTTCGGCTGGCCGCACTGGGGTTGCACTGAGTTCTTGATCGTGACGTCATGTCTTAACCTGGTTTTGCCCTAGTGCTGCCTAGTGCTGCCCCCAGTGCGGTCTCAGCCGAATACGAATGGTATGTTTTGATTTTGTGTTTTGACACTGACAGCTATTTTCAAATGGCAACCGAAGAAATTGAGCTCCCGAGTGTTTTGAAGGAAAACCTCCAGTAACAACATCAATTTTGTTTTTCGTGCCGCCATTTTGTCGGAGTGCGGCGGAGTGGAGGGGGCAACTATACCTAATATTTCCGAGCAAGAAATAGTGCACTGAGTGCGCACCCAGTGTGCACCACTTCCCAGTCGAATACGAAAACATTGCCCCAGAGCAACTGCGCACTGCCAGTCGAACACGCCACTTGCACTCAGTGCAGCTCAGTGCAACCCCAGTGCCGCCAGCCGAAAACGACATTAGTTTTTGAGAGCTGTCATTTGATTGGTTCAAAAATGAAAATATCTCCCGATTGGTCGGAAATCAAAACGTTCCGATTAACTTCTTATTTTGCATGCACATTAAGACTACCATTTTCTCTTATTTTACAAGTTTTCAGCCCAATCATTAGATAACTTATGCACTTATTGACATTATTTAATGTTTGGAACTGTCAGATATGATGGTATGTTTCGGGAAATTCCACCGCTTTCTGGATTTTTTTATTTATGTACAAAAGTGTATAGATAGCTATTCTAAGTTTCAATGAAAAACATATTCATGTTGATTGTGTGGAATATAATACAACCCAGAAAAAACACTCCGTGTAAAAAAGGCAGCCAAGTCTCTTTACTTTAAAAAAATTCAACACCGAAAAGTAGTGATATCAAAAAAGGAGCCAAGTCAATGACATTTCCAAATATTTAATCGTATTTTTGAAATAAAAGAATAAACACCGAAAAATACTTTACAAAAGGACTTGGCGCATCGTTTTTTTAAAGACATAATTCTATCCTAAAAGTGGAAAGAATTTTACAAGTAGGTACATTTTCCTCTTTCTATTAGAGTTAGAATCTATGAATCAAGCTACTTTTAGTAATGGTTATTTTATAGTTTTGTCAATGGCGATAGAAGAAAGATTTCATGCTGTAATAGATAAGTAATATAAGGATGGAAGAATTAAATAACAATTGGAAGTGGGCTCATACATATTCTTGCAGTACTGTTGGTGATATTAGAAGGGTATCTTTTCATAATTTGATCTTAACTGAAGGAAATCATGAAACGTTGTCAAATAATTACTAACTATCTATGGAACACTATTATATATTTTTAAAGTATGAAGATATTTTTTTTAATAGAAATACAATGTGACTGTGTACTTTGTGAAATGTATTGTTATAAAATGTGGATTAATTGAAATGTATTTCATGATGAGAAGGTATAACGCATGAGACTTAATTATGTTGACCACGAAACAATATTACGAAGATAACTATTGTGTATTTATAGAAAACATAGACAACAAGTTTCATCGCGTATATATTCAAATAGAAAATATTTTACAGTAGGTATGTATAATATGTAATTGAAAGATGTTTCCCTATTATTCTAAAAATTCTTAATGACTGTTGTATATAAATGACTTATGCTTATGAATAGAAAAATGTCTTTAAAAAAACGATGCGCCAAGTCCTTTTGTAAAGTATTTCTCGGTGTTTATTCTTTTATTTCAAAAATACGATTAAATATTTGGAAATGTCATTGACTTGGCTCCTTTTTTGATATCACTACTTTTCGATGTTGCATTTTTTTAAAGTAAAGAGACTTGGCTGCCTTTTTTACACGGAGTGTTTTTTCTGGGATATCACTTTTACAGCTTATAGCACATGTCCGAGCAAGGACTAATTTCTTTAAAAAAATACGCCTCAACCGATTTGGATAGGTACTAAGAAAAGTTGCGTTTGGTAAAAGATTAAAATGATTATCCAAGAAGAATAGCTTAGGTTTCGTACCAATCGGTCCAGCCGTTTTCGATATATGGCGCCACTGTCGGTTTTGAAATAGCGGCCGAAAATAATGTCGTCTTGAATTCATAATTATAAGTCCTACAAAATTACATAATTTGATTGCAATCGGTACAGCCGTTTTCGATATATAACGTCACTCCCGGTTTTGAAATGGCGGCCGAAAATAATGTCGTCTTGAATTCATAATTATTAGTCCTACATATTTCCAAAATTTGGTTGCAATCGGTACAGCCGTTTTCGATACATGCGTCAATTCCGGTTTTAAGAATGGCGGCCGAAAATAATGTCGTCTTTAATTCATAATTATTAGTCCTACACATTTCCAAAATTTGGTTGCAATTGGTACAGCCGTTTTCGATATATGACGTCACTTCCGGTATTAACAATGGCGGCCGAAAATAATGTCGCCTTAAATTCATAATCAATAATCATATGTCCTACATATTTACATAATTTAGTTGCAATCGGTACAGCCATTTTCGATATATGACGTCACTTCCGGTTTTAAAAATGGCGGCCGAGAACACTGCAACCTTGAATTTATAATTATTTACTATGTACGTTTACTAATATCTATTTAAAAGTATAAAGTGGTGAATTTAGTGTCATTTAGCATATTTATGACGTAATTTAGCATATTTATGACGTCATTTCCGGTATAGGTAATAAGAAAACAATCTAGTTTTATCTAGTTGATACTTCATGAACGACCATCTGAATTCATTATCACTATATTTCCGTAAAATCGGTCATGCCGTTTGTAATATATGACGTCACTTCCGGTTTCATTTAGTGGTTCCTGCCGCCATTTACGGTATTTTTAATTTATTTATTCATTTTTCACAATTGATTTTTCAAATAAATAGCAGAATGAATACGCAGGAGCTAGTTCAGTTGCAATCGGTACAGGCGTTTTAGATATATGACGTCACTTCCGGTTTCAGGAATGGCGGCCGAGAACACTGCTACCTTGAATATATAAATTATGTATGTATTTTAAGTATAATTTGTTGAAATAAGTTAAATATTGCGTATTTATGACGTCACTTCCGGTTTAGAAAATAAGAAAATAATATTTTTTTTATTGATACTTCATATAGATGACCATCGTAATCGAATGGCGCTAATTTCGTTCTAATCGGTCCAGACGTTTTTGAGTAATGACGTCACTTCCGGTTTAAAAATGGCGGCACAAAAAATCACAAGAAGCAAGGTATCATCAGACGCCAAAAGTGCATATGTGGTAAAAGTTTCAGGTTAATCGGTTTAGCCGTTTAGGCTGTGGCGGTGACAGCGGGGTTGCCTGATATCAGAATCATCATCATCATCATCATCATCATCATCATCATCAGATACCTTTTAAAAGTGATGTAATTTCACTGTTTTCACGGCCCTCTAGCTCGCAAAAGGCATAACCTGTTGTTCCCAAATTTGGTATATGGAGTGGGGTGGGCCATAGCTCGAAATTAAGATATTTCGCAACAATGTGAGATTTTTCAATTTTGAGATCCAGTAGGCCGAAAATGCCATGTTGTTGCTTACAGTAAAAGTGTTTGGTCTGCTCCTCAGTTTATTAGGTATTTACGGTATGTTGAGTGACTGTGAGTGTATAGTACGACTTGGCTGGGTGGAGCGACCGCTCCACTAGATTCATAAGGGATGTATATTATATGATGTATAAGTATGACTTCATTTTTTTTCTTTAATATTGATCGTGTTTCACAGTTATGTTAGAAGCAACGTTTTGACTAGACAGTACATGCAAAATCACACGTTTTACACATTTCCAGCCCAATCGGTAAAAAATGTACATACTTATATCTACTTTAAGTGTTTTGAATATCTGTTCACAGAGATTGATGGAGAAGTTGGTTACCTATCAAATTCATGTTACCTGTTATTAAATGTTTCCATAACGTTTATGGAAAGTTGCGAATAAGTAATGATGTATAGTTAGTTATCTTTGATTGAATGGATCGTGCTCGATTGGCGATGTTGCGCGTGTTGGTGCTCGCTCATCAACGCGTTACACAGAGCGTTTTCCTAGTAATTAGATAATAATATGTGAATCCTATGTATAAAATATGTCTCCTGCCTGCTTGCACGATCTACATTAAAGAGACTAGACCTACACTTCCCCCGCCCCACCACACGGAAAGAGCTTCATCTTCCAATGCTGCCAATGCTAATCCTTGAAGCACAAAAAAGTCCAGGAGCCTAAAATTCCCAGCGCCATCTTCCACGTGACAATGGAAGTAAATAAACAGTCGATGGCTCAGTCGATAATTGGTACATAAAAGTGTAGGGAATAAACAAATCTGACAGCTGCAATCCAAATCTCATATTTAGAGTGATTACTTGTGAAAGAAATATATTTAAGTAAGTACAAGAGAATAATAATACGCAATATTTATCCATACACATGTTCAAGTTAAATATTCATCTGAGAAACATGATTTACAGCTATTATTTATTTATAGCTTTGACACATTTCGCCTACTAGAGCATCCTCCATTTTTCTACCACTGTGACGTCACGAGCAGGATTCCTCTGGTAAACGCATTAAATACGTACATAGTAATTAAAAATACATTTATTTATTCATTTATATATTTATTTATAAATATATACGTAAATAGTTATATAAATATTTACATATTTAGATTATACGTAATGAAAAGTTCTCTCAGCTCGCACCACCACAGCGTTTCAGGAGCGCTGCGGTTTTAGGCTCCCGATTTCCGACGCTTGTTATTGGCCATTTTCAGTCCGCGAAAATCTGGAAGATGACGCTCTTTACGTGTGGTGGGGCGGGGTAAGTGTAGGTCTAGTCTCTTTAATCTACATGTACTTACTTGAAATGTTTTACTCTATCTCTTGATCTCGTGCGTCAGGTGGCTCCATTCTCCGCATGTTGGATCACACGCTGACGCGAGACACGTTCAAGAAGGCGCTGAACAACTATCTCAATGATAAGTAAGTGTGTTTCCAACCTACCTGTTACATAATACTAAGGGAACCCTCAGTGTAACGCGTTGATGAGCGAGCACCGACACGCGCAACATCGCCAACCGAGCACGATCCACTCAATAAAAGATAACTTACTTCGTCATTACTAATTTTCATTGCAACTTTCCCATCTAAATACTCGGTATAAATTTAAAGAGATGTGTCGTCATAATATTATAAATGCAAGATTGAAGTTAATGGTGGTGTATTGGGACTTTCTTAACTCTGTTACGTTTAAAAATGACCAGCAACCATAGTAAGTCCCCATGTTATTTTCCATAAGAGAGAACCCCAAAATGCTCTGGAAGTGCCTAGTGGACGTGGCTCTCTGTACTCTATTGATTTCAGCCGCCACGGGTCCTCGACTCCCGCCAAGCTGTTCAAAGCTCTGGACGATCAAGCTGCTTTGGACGGAGTTCTGCCTGCTGGCGTCACTGTGGCGGAGTTCGCTGAGAACTGGACCACCCTGCCCGGGTACCCTGTCGTCACCATCACCAGGAGCCATGAGGACATGAGCATGATTGTGATATCACAGGTTGGTCATGCAGAGATATCATTCAATACAGTTGAGGCTGGAATGACGACATGTTCTTACAATCTCAGATGGGATGATGTTATACCATGCAAATTTAAAAGATTTACCACAGTGGGACACGAGCCGACGACCTTTAAATTGCCGGTCTAGGGCTCTACCAACAAGCTGCGGTGCACCATTCAATTTTGCATATTTTTATAATAGACCCTATGGTGCGTAATTTTGAGTTCCTTCAGTTTCCAAAATAAATGAATCAATTATTCAATTCTTACACAAGGCTCTTAATTTACAACATAATCGAATCCGTTTCGGTCTGAAATCATGTCAGATCGTGACGTGTCAGATCGTGACGTGTCAGATCGTGTCAGATCGAGACATGTCAGATCATGTCAGATCGTGACGTGTCAGATCGTGTGTGTCAGATCGTGTTGTATCAGATCGTGTCAGATCGTGACGTGTCAGATCATGTCAGATCGTGACGTGTCAGATCATGTCAGATCGTGACGTGTCAGATCGTGACGTGTCATATCGTGTCAGATCGTGACGTGTCAGATCGTGTCAGATCGTGACGTGTCAGATCGTGTCAGATCGTGACGTGTCAGATCGTGTCAGATCGTGACGTGTCAGACGTGACGTGTCAGATCGTGACGTGTCAGATCGCGACGAGTCAGATCGTGACGTGTCAGATCGTGACGTGTCAGATCTTGACGTGTCAGATCGTGACGTGTCAGATCGTGACGTGTCAGATCGTGTCAGTTCGTGACGTGTCAATCGTGTCAGATCGTGTCAGATCGTGGTCGTAACATGATTTCAGGTCGAAATGACGTGTCAACTCATTACAGAATATATTATGACTTTCTCCAATCGCCTGACAGCGGTCTAATCTCTAATGAGACTCCTCAGAGTGCTTTGTCAGGTCCGTGAAATTGGCAGCCCCACTTAAATTGCACTAATTGCAGGAATTACATCAGCAATTAGTGCTCAATTAGTTCTATACGTCCATACTCATAATTAGTGCTAAATTATTTTGGGAGATACTACTATACTTGTATGTGGGGGCTGCTTACTTCACGTAACATAATCACTAAAAACACTAATTTCCGGATGGATACCAATTCAATAATTACATGGATACTCAATTAGTTCTTTCGAGTGGCACCAACCCCATAATTAGTGCTTTCATATTTTCGAAAATATTTGTACTCACTAAATCCGAATGATTTCAAAGTTGAAAGATAATTAGAGCTCAATTAGTGCTCAATTAGGGCTTTCGATTGGCACCACCACCATAACCGCCCTAAGTGTGTCTTTTTTAATTAAAATTTGATATTAATTGGTTAACGGGTTTGGTCTCCAATCGTATAGGAAATTCCGCGGTTTTGCGCGGTTGGTTTTGTTGGTTGGTTTTGTGGGTTTGGTTCGGCGCCTAATTAACAATGCACGAAGCAAAAATAAAAGAGTGCTAATAATATACAATCAGACTGATCATGTGAACGTCCTATCAAAGTTACACCCACTTATGAAATAACTATTCTCTCTGAATGAGCTAAAACGCCCAAGCTCTTGCGGATTGTTTCAGTCTCACTTCCTGTTGAACGAGTCAGCGACGACAGACACGCTCTGGTGGGTTCCTCTGACGTGCAATGTCCGGATTGTTTCAGTCTCACTTCCTGTTCAACGAGTCAGCGACGACAGACACGCTCTGGTGGGTTCCTCTGACGTGCAATGTCCGGATTGTTTCAGTCTCACTTCCTGTTGAACGAGTCAGCGACGACAGACACGCTCTGGTGGGTTCCTCTGACGTGCAATGTCCGGATTGTTTCAGTCTCACTTCCTGTTGAACGAGTCAGCGACGACAGACACGCTCTGGTGGGTTCCTCTGACGTGCAATGTCCGGATTGTTTCAGTCTCACTTCCTGTTCAACGAGTCAGCGACGACAGACACGCTCTGGTGGGTTCCTCTGACGTGCAATGTCCGGATTGTTTCAGTCTCACTTCCTGTTCAACGAGTCAGCGACGACAGACACGCTCTGGTGGGTTCCTCTGACGTGCAATGTCCGGATTGTTTCAGTCTCACTTCCTGTTCAACGAGTCAGCGACGACAGACACGCTCTGGTGGGTTCCTCTGACGTGCAATGTCCGGATTGTTTCAGTCTCACTTCCTGTTGAACGAGTCAGCGACGACAGACACACTCTGGTGGGTTCCTCTGACGTGCAATGTCCGGATTGTTTCAGTCTCACTTCCTGTTGAACGAGTCAGCGACGACAGACACGCTCTGGTGGGTTCCTCTGACGTGCAATGTCCGGATTGTTTCAGTCTCACTTCCTGTTCAACGAGTCAGCGACGACAGACACGCTCTGGTGGGTTCCTCTGACGTGCAATGTCCGGATTGTTTCAGTCTCACTTCCTGTTGAACGAGTCAGCGACGACAGACACGCTCTGGTGGGTTCCTCTGACGTGCAATGTCCGGATTGTTTCAGTCTCACTTCCTGTTCAACGAGTCAGCGACGACAGACACACTCTGGTGGGTTCCTCTGACGTGCAATGTCCGGATTGTTTCAGTCTCACTTCCTGTTGAACGAGTCAGCGACGACAGACACGCTCTGGTGGGTTCCTCTGACGTGCAATGTCCGGATTGTTTCAGTCTCACTTCCTGTTGAACGAGTCAGCGACGACAGACACACTCTGGTGGGTTCCTCTGACGTGCAATGTCCGGATTGTTTCAGTCTCACTTCCTGTTGAACGAGTCAGCGACGACAGACACGCTCTGGTGGGTTCCTCTGACGTGCAATGTCCGGATTGTTTCAGTCTCACTTCCTGTTCAACGAGTCAGCGACGACAGACACGCTCTGGTGGGTTCCTCTGACGTGCAATGTCCGGATTGTTTCAGTCTCACTTCCTGTTCAACGAGTCAGCGACGACAGACACGCTCTGGTGGGTTCCTCTGACGTGCAATGTCCGGATTGTTTCAGTCTCACTTCCTGTTGAACGAGTCAGCGACGACAGACACGCTCTAGTGGGTTCCTCTGACGTGCAATGTCCGGATTGTTTCAGTCTCACTTCCTGTTGAACGAGTCAGCGACGACAGACACGCTCTGGTGGGTTCCTCTGACGTGCAATGTCCGGATTGTTTCAGTCTCACTTCCTGTTGAACGAGTCAGCGACGACAGACACGCTCTGGTGGGTTCCTCTGACGTGCAATGTCCGGATTGTTTCAGTCTCACTTCCTGTTCAACGAGTCAGCGACGACAGACACGCTCTGGTGGGTTCCTCTGACGTGCAATGTCCGGATTGTTTCAGTCTCACTTCCTGTTGAACGAGTCAGCGACGACAGACACGCTCTGGTGGGTTCCTCTGACGTGCAATGTCCGGATTGTTTCAGTCTCACTTCCTGTTCAACGAGTCAGCGACGACAGACACGCTCTGGTGGGTTCCTCTGACGTGCAATGTCCGGATTGTTTCAGTCTCACTTCCTGTTCAACGAGTCAGCGACGACAGACACGCTCTGGTGGGTTCCTCTGACGTGCAATGTCCGGATTGTTTCAGTCTCACTTCCTGTTGAACGAGTCAGCGACGACAGACACACTCTGGTGGGTTCCTCTGACGTGCAATGTCCGGATTGTTTCAGTCTCACTTCCTGTTGAACGAGTCAGCGACGACAGACACACTCTGGTGGGTTCCTCTGACGTGCAATGTCCGGATTGTTTCAGTCTCACTTCCTGTTGAACGAGTCAGCGACGACAGACACGCTCTGGTGGGTTCCTCTGACGTGCAATGTCCGGATTGTTTCAGTCTCACTTCCTGTTGAACGAGTCAGCGACGACAGACACGCTCTGGTGGGTTCCTCTGACGTGCAATGTCCGGATTGTTTCAGTCTCACTTCCTGTTCAACGAGTCAGCGACGACAGACACGCTCTGGTGGGTTCCTCTGACGTGCAATGTCCGGATTGTTTCAGTCTCACTTCCTGTTGAACGAGTCAGCGACGACAGACACGCTCTGGTGGGTTCCTCTGACGTGCAATGTCCGGATTGTTTCAGTCTCACTTCCTGTTCAACGAGTCAGCGACGACAGACACGCTCTGGTGGGTTCCTCTGACGTGCAATGTCCGGATTGTTTCAGTCTCACTTCCTGTTGAACGAGTCAGCGACGACAGACACGCTCTGGTGGGTTCCTCTGACGTGCAATGTCCGGATTGTTTCAGTCTCACTTCCTGTTCAACGAGTCAGCGACGACAGACACGCTCTGGTGGGTTCCTCTGACGTGCAATGTCCGGATTGTTTCAGTCTCACTTCCTGTTGAACGAGTCAGCGACGACAGACACGCTCTGGTGGGTTCCTCTGACGTGCAATGTCCGGATTGTTTCAGTCTCACTTCCTGTTGAACGAGTCAGCGACGACAGACACACTCTGGTGGGTTCCTCTGACGTGCAATGTCCGGATTGTTTCAGTCTCACTTCCTGTTGAACGAGTCAGCGACGACAGACACGCTCTGGTGGGTTCCTCTGACGTGCAATGTCCGGATTGTTTCAGTCTCACTTCCTGTTGAACGAGTCAGCGACGACAGACACACTCTGGTGGGTTCCTCTGACGTGCAATGTCCGGATTGTTTCAGTCTCACTTCCTGTTGAACGAGTCAGCGACGACAGACACGCTCTGGTGGGTTCCTCTGACGTGCAATGTCCGGATTGTTTCAGTCTCACTTCCTGTTCAACGAGTCAGCGACGACAGACACGCTCTGGTGGGTTCCTCTGACGTGCAATGTCCGGATTGTTTCAGTCTCACTTCCTGTTCAACGAGTCAGCGACGACAGACACGCTCTGGTGGGTTCCTCTGACGTGCAATGTCCGGATTGTTTCAGTCTCACTTCCTGTTGAACGAGTCAGCGACGACAGACACGCTCTAGTGGGTTCCTCTGACGTGCAATGTCCGGATTGTTTCAGTCTCACTTCCTGTTGAACGAGTCAGCGACGACAGACACGCTCTGGTGGGTTCCTCTGACGTGCAATGTCCGGATTGTTTCAGTCTCACTTCCTGTTGAACGAGTCAGCGACGACAGACACGCTCTGGTGGGTTCCTCTGACGTGCAATGTCCGGATTGTTTCAGTCTCACTTCCTGTTCAACGAGTCAGCGACGACAGACACGCTCTGGTGGGTTCCTCTGACGTGCAATGTCCGGATTGTTTCAGTCTCACTTCCTGTTGAACGAGTCAGCGACGACAGACACGCTCTGGTGGGTTCCTCTGACGTGCAATGTCCGGATTGTTTCAGTCTCACTTCCTGTTCAACGAGTCAGCGACGACAGACACGCTCTGGTGGGTTCCTCTGACGTGCAATGTCCGGATTGTTTCAGTCTCACTTCCTGTTCAACGAGTCAGCGACGACAGACACGCTCTGGTGGGTTCCTCTGACGTGCAATGTCCGGATTGTTTCAGTCTCACTTCCTGTTGAACGAGTCAGCGACGACAGACACACTCTGGTGGGTTCCTCTGACGTGCAATGTCCGGATTGTTTCAGTCTCACTTCCTGTTGAACGAGTCAGCGACGACAGACACACTCTGGTGGGTTCCTCTGACGTGCAATGTCCGGATTGTTTCAGTCTCACTTCCTGTTGAACGAGTCAGCGACGACAGACACGCTCTGGTGGGTTCCTCTGACGTGCAATGTCCGGATTGTTTCAGTCTCACTTCCTGTTGAACGAGTCAGCGACGACAGACACGCTCTGGTGGGTTCCTCTGACGTGCAATGTCCGGATTGTTTCAGTCTCACTTCCTGTTCAACGAGTCAGCGACGACAGACACGCTCTGGTGGGTTCCTCTGACGTGCAATGTCCGGATTGTTTCAGTCTCACTTCCTGTTCAACGAGTCAGCGACGACAGACACGCTCTGGTGGGTTCCTCTGACGTGCAATGTCCGGATTGTTTCAGTCTCACTTCCTGTTGAACGAGTCAGCGACGACAGACACGCTCTGGTGGGTTCCTCTGACGTGCAATGTCCGGATTGTTTCAGTCTCACTTCCTGTTGAACGAGTCAGCGACGACAGACTCGCTCTGGTGGGTTCCTCTGACGTGCAATGTCCGGATTGTTTCAGTCTCACTTCCTGTTGAACGAGTCAGCGACGACAGACACGCTCTGGTGGGTTCCTCTGACGTGCAATGTCCGGATTGTTTCAGTCTCACTTCCTGTTCAACGAGTCAGCGACGACAGACACGCTCTGGTGGGTTCCTCTGACGTGCAATGTCCGGATTGTTTCAGTCTCACTTCCTGTTGAACGAGTCAGCGACGACAGACACGCTCTGGTGGGTTCCTCTGACGTGCAATGTCCGGATTGTTTCAGTCTCACTTCCTGTTGAACGAGTCAGCGACGACAGACACGCTCTGGTGGGTTCCTCTGACGTGCAATGTCCGGATTGTTTCAGTCTCACTTCCTGTTCAACGAGTCAGCGACGACAGACACGCTCTGGTGGGTTCCTCTGACGTGCAATGTCCGGATTGTTTCAGTCTCACTTCCTGTTCAACGAGTCAGCGACGACAGACACGCTCTGGTGGGTTCCTCTGACGTGCAATGTCCGGATTGTTTCAGTCTCACTTCCTGTTGAACGAGTCAGCGACGACAGACACGCTCTGGTGGGTTCCTCTGACGTGCAATGTCCGGATTGTTTCAGTCTCACTTCCTGTTGAACGAGTCAGCGACGACAGACACACTCTGGTGGGTTCCTCTGACGTGCAATGTCCGGATTGTTTCAGTCTCACTTCCTGTTGAACGAGTCAGCGACGACAGACACGCTCTGGTGGGTTCCTCTGACGTGCAATGTCCGGATTGTTTCAGTCTCACTTCCTGTTGAACGAGTCAGCGACGACAGACACGCTCTGGTGGGTTCCTCTGACGTGCAATGTCCGGATTGTTTCAGTCTCACTTCCTGTTGAACGAGTCAGCGACGACAGACACGCTCTGGTGGGTTCCTCTGACGTGCAATGTCCGGATTGTTTCAGTCTCACTTCCTGTTCAACGATTCAGCGACGACAGACACACTCTGGTGGGTTCCTCTGACGTGCAATGTCCGGATTGTTTCAGTCTCACTTCCTGTTGAACGAGTCAGCGACGACAGACACGCTCTGGTGGGTTCCTCTGACGTGCAATGTCCGGATTGTTTCAGTCTCACTTCCTGTTGAACGAGTCAGCGACGACAGACACACTCTGGTGGGTTCCTCTGACGTGCAATGTCCGGATTGTTTCAGTCTCACTTCCTGTTGAACGAGTCAGCGACGACAGACACGCTCTGGTGGGTTCCTCTGACGTGCAATGTCCGGATTGTTTCAGTCTCACTTCCTGTTCAACGAGTCAGCGACGACAGACACGCTCTGGTGGGTTCCTCTGACGTGCAATGTCCGGATTGTTTCAGTCTCACTTCCTGTTCAACGAGTCAGCGACGACAGACACGCTCTGGTGGGTTCCTCTGACGTGCAATGTCCGGATTGTTTCAGTCTCACTTCCTGTTCAACGAGTCAGCGACGACAGACACGCTCTGGTGGGTTCCTCTGACGTGCAATGTCCGGATTGTTTCAGTCTCACTTCCTGTTGAACGAGTCAGCGACGACAGACACGCTCTGGTGGGTTCCTCTGACGTGCAATGTCCGGATTGTTTCAGTCTCACTTCCTGTTGAACGAGTCAGCGACGACAGACACGCTCTGGTGGGTTCCTCTGACGTGCAATGTCCGGATTGTTTCAGTCTCACTTCCTGTTCAACGAGTCAGCGACGACAGACACGCTCTGGTGGGTTCCTCTGACGTGCAATGTCCGGATTGTTTCAGTCTCACTTCCTGTTGAACGAGTCAGCGACGACAGACACGCTCTGGTGGGTTCCTCTGACGTGCAATGTCCGGATTGTTTCAGTCTCACTTCCTGTTCAACGAGTCAGCGACGACAGACACGCTCTGGTGGGTTCCTCTGACGTGCAATGTCCGGATTGTTTCAGTCTCACTTCCTGTTCAACGAGTCAGCGACGACAGACACGCTCTGGTGGGTTCCTCTGACGTGCAATGTCCGGATTGTTTCAGTCTCACTTCCTGTTGAACGAGTCAGCGACGACAGACACACTCTGGTGGGTTCCTCTGACGTGCAATGTCCGGATTGTTTCAGTCTCACTTCCTGTTGAACGAGTCAGCGACGACAGACACACTCTGGTGGGTTCCTCTGACGTGCAATGTCCGGATTGTTTCAGTCTCACTTCCTGTTGAACGAGTCAGCGACGACAGACACGCTCTGGTGGGTTCCTCTGACGTGCAATGTCCGGATTGTTTCAGTCTCACTTCCTGTTGAACGAGTCAGCGACGACAGACACGCTCTGGTGGGTTCCTCTGACGTGCAATGTCCGGATTGTTTCAGTCTCACTTCCTGTTCAACGAGTCAGCGACGACAGACACGCTCTGGTGGGTTCCTCTGACGTGCAATGTCCGGATTGTTTCAGTCTCACTTCCTGTTCAACGAGTCAGCGACGACAGACACGCTCTGGTGGGTTCCTCTGACGTGCAATGTCCGGATTGTTTCAGTCTCACTTCCTGTTGAACGAGTCAGCGACGACAGACACGCTCTGGTGGGTTCCTCTGACGTGCAATGTCCGGATTGTTTCAGTCTCACTTCCTGTTGAACGAGTCAGCGACGACAGACTCGCTCTGGTGGGTTCCTCTGACGTGCAATGTCCGGATTGTTTCAGTCTCACTTCCTGTTGAACGAGTCAGCGACGACAGACACGCTCTGGTGGGTTCCTCTGACGTGCAATGTCCGGATTGTTTCAGTCTCACTTCCTGTTCAACGAGTCAGCGACGACAGACACGCTCTGGTGGGTTCCTCTGACGTGCAATGTCCGGATTGTTTCAGTCTCACTTCCTGTTCAACGAGTCAGCGACGACAGACACGCTCTGGTGGGTTCCTCTGACGTGCAATGTCCGGATTGTTTCAGTCTCACTTCCTGTTGAACGAGTCAGCGACGACAGACACGCTCTGGTGGGTTCCTCTGACGTGCAATGTCCGGATTGTTTCAGTCTCACTTCCTGTTGAACGAGTCAGCGACGACAGACACGCTCTGGTGGGTTCCTCTGACGTGCAATGTCCGGATTGTTTCAGTCTCACTTCCTGTTCAACGAGTCAGCGACGACAGACACGCTCTGGTGGGTTCCTCTGACGTGCAATGTCCGGATTGTTTCAGTCTCACTTCCTGTTCAACGAGTCAGCGACGACAGACACGCTCTGGTGGGTTCCTCTGACGTGCAATGTCCGGATTGTTTCAGTCTCACTTCCTGTTGAACGAGTCAGCGACGACAGACACGCTCTGGTGGGTTCCTCTGACGTGCAATGTCCGGATTGTTTCAGTCTCACTTCCTGTTGAACGAGTCAGCGACGACAGACACGCTCTGGTGGGTTCCTCTGACGTGCAATGTCCGGATTGTTTCAGTCTCACTTCCTGTTGAACGAGTCAGCGACGACAGACACGCTCTGGTGGGTTCCTCTGACGTGCAATGTCCGGATTGTTTCAGTCTCACTTCCTGTTCAACGAGTCAGCGACGACAGACACGCTCTGGTGGGTTCCTCTGACGTGCAATGTCCGGATTGTTTCAGTCTCACTTCCTGTTCAACGAGTCAGCGACGACAGACACGCTCTGGTGGGTTCCTCTGACGTGCAATGTCCGGATTGTTTCAGTCTCACTTCCTGTTGAACGAGTCAGCGACGACAGACACGCTCTGGTGGGTTCCTCTGACGTGCAATGTCCGGATTGTTTCAGTCTCACTTCCTGTTGAACGAGTCAGCGACGACAGACACGCTCTGGTGGGTTCCTCTGACGTGCAATGTCCGGATTGTTTCAGTCTCACTTCCTGTTGAACGAGTCAGCGACGACAGACACGCTCTGGTGGGTTCCTCTGACGTGCAATGTCCGGATTGTTTCAGTCTCACTTCCTGTTGAACGAGTCAGCGACGACAGACACGCTCTGGTGGGTTCCTCTGACGTGCAATGTCCGGATTGTTTCAGTCTCACTTCCTGTTGAACGAGTCAGCGACGACAGACACGCTCTGGTGGGTTCCTCTGACGTGCAATGTCCGGATTGTTTCAGTCTCACTTCCTGTTGAACGAGTCAGCGACGACAGACACGCTCTGGTGGGTTCCTCTGACGTGCAATGTCCGGATTGTTTCAGTCTCACTTCCTGTTCAACGAGTCAGCGACGACAGACACGCTCTGGTGGGTTCCTCTGACGTGCAATGTCCGGATTGTTTCAGTCTCACTTCCTGTTCAACGAGTCAGCGACGACAGACACGCTCTGGTGGGTTCCTCTGACGTGCAATGTCCGGATTGTTTCAGTCTCACTTCCTGTTGAACGAGTCAGCGACGACAGACACACTCTGGTGGGTTCCTCTGACGTGCAATGTCCGTATTGTTTCAGTCTCACTTCCTGTTGAACGAGTCAGCGACGACAGACACGCTCTGGTGGGTTCCTCTGACGTGCAATGTCCGGATTGTTTCAGTCTCACTTCCTGTTGAACGAGTCAGCGACGACAGACACGCTCTGGTGGGTTCCTCTGACGTGCAATGTCCGGATTGTTTCAGTCTCACTTTCTGTTGAACGAGTCAGCGACGACAGACACGCTCTGGTGGGTTCCTCTGACGTGCAATGTCCGGATTGTTTCAGTCTCACTTCCTGTTGAACGAGTCAGCGACGACAGACACGCTCTGGTGGGTTCCTCTGACGTGCAATGTCCGGATTGTTTCAGTCTCACTTCCTGTTCAACGAGTCAGCGACGACAGACACGCTCTGGTGGGTTCCTCTGACGTGCAATGTCCGGATTGTTTCAGTCTCACTTCCAGTTGAACGAGTCAGCGACGACAGACACGCTCTGGTGGGTTCCTCTGACGTGCAATGTCCGGATTGTTTCAGTCTCACTTCCTGTTGAACGAGTCAGCGACGACAGACACGCTCTGGTGGGTTCCTCTGACGTGCAATGTCCGGATTGTTTCAGTCTCACTTCCTGTTCAACGAGTCAGCGACGACAGACACGCTCTGGTGGGTTCCTCTGACGTGCAATGTCCGGATTGTTTCAGTCTCACTTCCTGTTCAACGAGTCAGCGACGACAGACACGCTCTGGTGGGTTCCTCTGACGTGCAATGTCCGGATTGTTTCAGTCTCACTTCCTGTTGAACGAGTCAGCGACGACAGACACGCTCTGGTGGGTTCCTCTGACGTGCAATGTCCGGATTGTTTCAGTCTCACTTCCTGTTCAACGAGTCAGCGACGACAGACACTCTCTGGTGGGTTCCTCTGACGTGCAATGTCCGGATTGTTTCAGTCTCACTTCCTGTTCAACGAGTCAGCGACGACAGACACGCTCTGGTGGGTTCCTCTGACGTGCAATGTCCGGATTGTTTCAGTCTCACTTCCTGTTGAACGAGTCAGCGACGACAGACACGCTCTGGTGGGTTCCTCTGACGTGCAATGTCCGGATTGTTTCAGTCTCACTTCCTGTTGAACGAGTCAGCGACGACAGACACGCTCTGGTGGGTTCCTCTGACGTGCAATGTCCGGATTGTTTCAGTCTCACTTCCTGTTGAACGAGTCAGCGACGACAGACACGCTCTGGTGGGTTCCTCTGACGTGCAATGTCCGGATTGTTTCAGTCTCACTTCCTGTTCAACGAGTCAGCGACGACAGACACGCTCTGGTGGGTTCCTCTGACGTGCAATGTCCGGATTGTTTCAGTCTCACTTCCTGTTGAACGAGTCAGCGACGACAGACACGCTCTGGTGGGTTCCTCTGACGTGCAATGTCCGGATTGTTTCAGTCTCACTTCCTGTTCAACGAGTCAGCGACGACAGACACGCTCTGGTGGGTTCCTCTGACGTGCAATGTCCGGATTGTTTCAGTCTCACTTCCTGTTGAACGAGTCAGCGACGACAGACACGCTCTGGTGGGTTCCTCTGACGTGCAATGTCCGGATTGTTTCAGTCTCACTTCCTGTTCAACGAGTCAGCGACGACAGACACGCTCTGGTGGGTTCCTCTGACGTGCAATGTCCGGATTGTTTCAGTCTCACTTCCTGTTGAACGAGTCAGCGACGACAGACACGCTCTGGTGGGTTCCTCTGACGTGCAATGTCCGGATTGTTTCAGTCTCACTTCCTGTTCAACGAGTCAGCGACGACAGACACGCTCTGGTGGGTTCCTCTGACGTGCAATGTCCGGATTGTTTCAGTCTCACTTCCTGTTGAACGAGTCAGCGACGACAGACACGCTCTGGTGGGTTCCTCTGACGTGCAATGTCCGGATTGTTTCAGTCTCACTTCCTGTTGAACGAGTCAGCGACGACAGACACGCTCTGGTGGGTTCCTCTGACGTGCAATGTCCGGATTGTTTCAGTCTCACTTCCTGTTGAACGAGTCAGCGACGACAGACACGCTCTGGTGGGTTCCTCTGACGTGCAATGTCCGGATTGTTTCAGTCTCACTTCCTGTTGAACGAGTCAGCGACGACAGACACGCTCTGGTGGGTTCCTCTGACGTGCAATGTCCGGATTGTTTCTGTCTCACTTCCTGTTGAACGAGTCAGCGACGACAGACACGCTCTGGTGGGTTCCTCTGACGTGCAATGTCCGGATTGTTTCAGTCTCACTTCCTGTTCAACGAGTCAGCGACGACAGACACGCTCTGGTGGGTTCCTCTGACGTGCAATGTCCGGATTGTTTCAGTCTCACTTCCTGTTGAACGAGTCAGCGACGACAGACACGCTCTGGTGGGTTCCTCTGACGTGCAATGTCCGGATTGTTTCAGTCTCACTTCCTGTTCAACGAGTCAGCGACGACAGACACGCTCTGGTGGGTTCCTCTGACGTGCAATGTCCGGATTGTTTCAGTCTCACTTCCTGTTGAACGAGTCAGCGACGACAGACACGCTCTGGTGGGTTCCTCTGACGTGCAATGTCCGGATTGTTTCAGTCTCACTTCCTGTTCAACGAGTCAGCGACGACAGACACGCTCTGGTGGGTTCCTCTGACGTGCAATGTCCGGATTGTTTCAGTCTCACTTCCTGTTGAACGAGTCAGCGACGACAGACACGCTCTGGTGGGTTCCTCTGACGTGCAATGTCCGGATTGTTTCAGTCTCACTTCCTGTTCAACGAGTCAGCGACGACAGACACGCTCTGGAGGGTTCCTCTGACGTGCAATGTCCGGATTGTTTCAGTCTCACTTCCTGTTGAACGAGTCAGCGACGACAGACACGCTCTGGTGGGTTCCTCTGACGTGCAATGTCCGGATTGTTTCAGTCTCACTTCCTGTTGAACGAGTCAGCGACGACAGACACGCTCTGGTGGGTTCCTCTGACGTGCAATGTCCGGATTGTTTCAGTCTCACTTCCTGTTCAACGAGTCAGCGACGACAGACACGCTCTGGTGGGTTCCTCTGACGTGCAATGTCCGGATTGTTTCAGTCTCACTTCCTGTTCAACGAGTCAGCGACGACAGACACGCTCTGGTGGGTTCCTCTGACGTGCAATGTCCGGATTGTTTCAGTCTCACTTCCTGTTGAACGAGTCAGCGACGACAGACACGCTCTGGTGGGTTCCTCTGACGTGCAATGTCCGGATTGTTTCAGTCTCACTTCCTGTTGAACGAGTCAGCGACGACAGACACGCTCTGGTGGGTTCCTCTGACGTGCAATGTCCGGATTGTTTCAGTCTCACTTCCTGTTGAACGAGTCAGCGACGACAGACACGCTCTGGTGGGTTCCTCTGACGTGCAATGTCCGGATTGTTTCAGTCTCACTTCCTGTTGAACGAGTCAGCGACGACAGACACGCTCTGGTGGGTTCCTCTGACGTGCAATGTCCGGATTGTTTCAGTCTCACTTCCTGTTGAACGAGTCAGCGACGACAGACACGCTCTGGTGGGTTCCTCTGACGTGCAATGTCCGGATTGTTTCAGTCTCACTTCCTGTTGAACGAGTCAGCGACGACAGACACGCTCTGGTGGGTTCCTCTGACGTGCAATGTCCGGATTGTTTCAGTCTCACTTCCTGTTCAACGAGTCAGCGACGACAGACACGCTCTGGTGGGTTCCTCTGACGTGCAATGTCCGGATTGTTTCAGTCTCACTTCCTGTTGAACGAGTCAGCGACGACAGACACGCTCTGGTGGGTTCCTCTGACGTGCAATGTCCGGATTGTTTCAGTCTCACTTCCTGTTGAACGAGTCAGCGACGACAGACACGCTCTGGTGGGTTCCTCTGACGTGCAATGTCCGGATTGTTTCAGTCTCACTTCCTGTTGAACGAGTCAGCGACGACAGACACGCTCTGGTGGGTTCCTCTGACGTGCAATGTCCGGATTGTTTCAGTCTCACTTCCTGTTCAACGAGTCAGCGACGACAGACACGCTCTGGTGGGTTCCTCTGACGTGCAATGTCCGGATTGTTTCAGTCTCACTTCCTGTTGAACGAGTCAGCGACGACAGACACGCTCTGGTGGGTTCCTCTGACGTGCAATGTCCGGATTGTTTCAGTCTCACTTCCTGTTGAACGAGTCAGCGACGACAGACACGCTCTGGTGGGTTCCTCTGACGTGCAATGTCCGGATTGTTTCAGTCTCACTTCCTGTTCAACGAGTCAGCGACGACAGACACGCTCTGGTGGGTTCCTCTGACGTGCAATGTCCGGATTGTTTCAGTCTCACTTCCTGTTGAACGAGTCAGCGACGACAGACACGCTCTGGTGGGTTCCTCTGACGTGCAATGTCCGGATTGTTTCAGTCTCACTTCCTGTTGAACGAGTCAGCGACGACAGACACGCTCTGGTGGGTTCCTCTGACGTGCAATGTCCGGATTGTTTCAGTCTCACTTCCTGTTGAACGAGTCAGCGACGACAGACACGCTCTGGTGGGTTCCTCTGACGTGCAATGTCCGGATTGTTTCAGTCTCACTTCCTGTTCAACGAGTCAGCGACGACAGACACGCTCTGGTGGGTTCCTCTGACGTGCAATGTCCGGATTGTTTCAGTCTCACTTCCTGTTGAACGAGTCAGCGACGACAGACACGCTCTGGTGGGTTCCTCTGACGTGCAATGTCCGGATTGTTTCAGTCTCACTTCCTGTTGAACGAGTCAGCGACGACAGACACGCTCTGGTGGGTTCCTCTGACGTGCAATGTCCGGATTGTTTCAGTCTCACTTCCTGTTGAACGAGTCAGCGACGACAGACACGCTCTGGTGGGTTCCTCTGACGTGCAATGTCCGGATTGTTTCAGTCTCACTTCCTGTTCAACGAGTCAGCGACGACAGACACGCTCTGGTGGGTTCCTCTGACGTGCAATGTCCGGATTGTTTCAGTCTCACTTCCTGTTGAACGAGTCAGCGACGACAGACACGCTCTGGTGGGTTCCTCTGACGTGCAATGTCCGGATTGTTTCAGTCTCACTTCCTGTTGAACGAGTCAGCGACGACAGACACGCTCTGGTGGGTTCCTCTGACGTGCAATGTCCGGATTGTTTCAGTCTCACTTCCTGTTCAACGAGTCAGCGACGACAGACACGCTCTGGTGGGTTCCTCTGACGTGCAATGTCCGGATTGTTTCAGTCTCACTTCCTGTTGAACGAGTCAGCGACGACAGACACGCTCTGGTGGGTTCCTCTGACGTGCAATGTCCGGATTGTTTCAGTCTCACTTCCTGTTGAACGAGTCAGCGACGACAGACACGCTCTGGTGGGTTCCTCTGACGTGCAATGTCCGGATTGTTTCAGTCTCACTTCCTGTTGAACGAGTCAGCGACGACAGACACGCTCTGGTGGGTTCCTCTGACGTGCAATGTCCGGATTGTTTCAGTCTCACTTCCTGTTCAACGAGTCAGCGACGACAGACACGCTCTGGTGGGTTCCTCTGACGTGCAATGTCCGGATTGTTTCAGTCTCACTTCCTGTTGAACGAGTCAGCGACGACAGACACGCTCTGGTGGGTTCCATTGACGTGCAATGTCCGGATTGTTTCAGTCTCACTTCCTGTTCAACGAGTCAGCGACGACAGACACGCTCTGGTGGGTTCCTCTGACGTGCAATGTCCGGATTGTTTCAGTCTCACTTCCTGTTGAACGAGTCAGCGACGACAGACACGCTCTGGTGGGTTCCTCTGACGTGCAATGTCCGGATTGTTTCAGTCTCACTTCCTGTTGAACGAGTCAGCGACGACAGACACGCTCTGGTGGGTTCCTCTGACGTGCAATGTCCGGATTGTTTCAGTCTCACTTCCTGTTGAACGAGTCAGCGACGACAGACACGCTCTGGTGGGTTCCTCTGACGTGCAATGTCCGGATTGTTTCAGTCTCACTTCCTGTTGAACGAGTCAGCGACGACAGACACGCTCTGGTGGGTTCCTCTGACGTGCAATGTCCGGATTGTTTCAGTCTCACTTCCTGTTGAACGAGTCAGCGACGACAGACACGCTCTGGTGGGTTCCTCTGACGTGCAATGTCCGGATTGTTTCAGTCTCACTTCCTGTTGAACGAGTCAGCGACGACAGACACGCTCTGGTGGGTTCCTCTGACGTGCAATGTCCGGATTGTTTCAGTCTCACTTCCTGTT
This sequence comes from Leuctra nigra, assembly GCA_934045905.1. Taxonomy (NCBI): domain Eukaryota; kingdom Metazoa; phylum Arthropoda; class Insecta; order Plecoptera; family Leuctridae; genus Leuctra; species Leuctra nigra. Next base: position 34,646,313 of record OW203767.1, on the reverse strand, counting down.
CAACGAGTCAGCGACGACAGACACGCTCTGGTGGGTTCCTCTGACGTGCAATGTCCGGATTGTTTCAGTCTCACTTCCTGTTGAACGAGTCAGCGACGACAGACACGCTCTGGTGGGTTCCTCTGACGTGCAATGTCCGGATTGTTTCAGTCTCACTTCCTGTTGAACGAGTCAGCGACGACAGACACGCTCTGGTGGGTTCCTCTGACGTGCAATGTCCGGATTGTTTCAGTCTCACTTCCTGTTGAACGAGTCAGCGACGACAGACACGCTCTGGTGGGTTCCTCTGACGTGCAATGTCCGGATTGTTTCAGTCTCACTTCCTGTTCAACGAGTCAGCGACGACAGACACGCTCTGGTGGGTTCCTCTGACGTGCAATGTCCGGATTGTTTCAGTCTCACTTCCTGTTGAACGAGTCAGCGACGACAGACACGCTCTGGTGGGTTCCTCTGACGTGCAATGTCCGGATTGTTTCAGTCTCACTTCCTGTTGAACGAGTCAGCGACGACAGACACGCTCTGGTGGGTTCCTCTGACGTGCAATGTCCGGATTGTTTCAGTCTCACTTCCTGTTCAACGAGTCAGCGACGACAGACACGCTCTGGTGGGTTCCTCTGACGTGCAATGTCCGGATTGTTTCAGTCTCACTTCCTGTTGAACGAGTCAGCGACGACAGACACGCTCTGGTGGGTTCCTCTGACGTGCAATGTCCGGATTGTTTCAGTCTCACTTCCTGTTGAACGAGTCAGCGACGACAGACACGCTCTGGTGGGTTCCTCTGACGTGCAATGTCCGGATTGTTTCAGTCTCACTTCCTGTTGAACGAGTCAGCGACGACAGACACGCTCTGGTGGGTTCCTCTGACGTGCAATGTCCGGATTGTTTCAGTCTCACTTCCTGTTCAACGAGTCAGCGACGACAGACACGCTCTGGTGGGTTCCTCTGACGTGCAATGTCCGGATTGTTTCAGTCTCACTTCCTGTTGAACGAGTCAGCGACGACAGACACGCTCTGGTGGGTTCCTCTGACGTGCAATGTCCGGATTGTTTCAGTCTCACTTCCTGTTGAACGAGTCAGCGACGACAGACACGCTCTGGTGGGTTCCTCTGACGTGCAATGTCCGGATTGTTTCAGTCTCACTTCCTGTTGAACGAGTCAGCGACGACAGACACGCTCTGGTGGGTTCCTCTGACGTGCAATGTCCGGATTGTTTCAGTCTCACTTCCTGTTCAACGAGTCAGCGACGACAGACACGCTCTGGTGGGTTCCTCTGACGTGCAATGTCCGGATTGTTTCAGTCTCACTTCCTGTTGAACGAGTCAGCGACGACAGACACGCTCTGGTGGGTTCCTCTGACGTGCAATGTCCGGATTGTTTCAGTCTCACTTCCTGTTGAACGAGTCAGCGACGACAGACACGCTCTGGTGGGTTCCTCTGACGTGCAATGTCCGGATTGTTTCAGTCTCACTTCCTGTTCAACGAGTCAGCGACGACAGACACGCTCTGGTGGGTTCCTCTGACGTGCAATGTCCGGATTGTTTCAGTCTCACTTCCTGTTGAACGAGTCAGCGACGACAGACACGCTCTGGTGGGTTCCTCTGACGTGCAATGTCCGGATTGTTTCAGTCTCACTTCCTGTTCAACGAGTCAGCGACGACAGACACGCTCTGGTGGGTTCCTCTGACGTGCAATGTCCGGATTGTTTCAGTCTCACTTCCTGTTGAACGAGTCAGCGACGACAGACACGCTCTGGTGGGTTCCTCTGACGTGCAATGTCCGGATTGTTTCAGTCTCACTTCCTGTTGAACGAGTCAGCGACGACAGACACGCTCTGGTGGGTTCCTCTGACGTGCAATGTCCGGATTGTTTCAGTCTCACTTCCTGTTGAACGAGTCAGCGACGACAGACACGCTCTGGTGGGTTCCTCTGACGTGCAATGTCCGGATTGTTTCAGTCTCACTTCCTGTTCAACGAGTCAGCGACGACAGACACGCTCTGGTGGGTTCCTCTGACGTGCAATGTCCGGATTGTTTCAGTCTCACTTCCTGTTGAACGAGTCAGCGACGACAGACACGCTCTGGTGGGTTCCTCTGACGTGCAATGTCCGGATTGTTTCAGTCTCACTTCCTGTTGAACGAGTCAGCGACGACAGACACGCTCTGGTGGGTTCCTCTGACGTGCAATGTCCGGATTGTTTCAGTCTCACTTCCTGTTCAACGAGTCAGCGACGACAGACACGCTCTGGTGGGTTCCTCTGACGTGCAATGTCCGGATTGTTTCAGTCTCACTTCCTGTTGAACGAGTCAGCGACGACAGACACGCTCTGGTGGGTTCCTCTGACGTGCAATGTCCGGATTGTTTCAGTCTCACTTCCTGTTCAACGAGTCAGCGACGAGAGACACGCTCTGGTGGGTTCCTCTGACGTGCAATGTCCGGATTGTTTCAGTCTCACTTCCTGTTCAACGAGTCAGCGACGACAGACACGCTCTGGTGGGTTCCTCTGACGTGCAATGTCCGGATTGTTTCAGTCTCACTTCCTGTTGAACGAGTCAGCGACGACCGACACGCTCTGGTGGGTTCCTCTGACGTGCAATGTCCGGATTGTTTCAGTCTCACTTCCTGTTGAACGAGTCAGCGACGACAGACACGCTCTGGTGGGTTCCTCTGACGTGCAATGTCCGGATTGTTTCAGTCTCACTTCCTGTTCAACGAGTCAGCGACGACAGACACACTCTGGTGGGTTCCTCTGACGTGCAATGTCCGGATTGTTTCAGTCTCACTTCCTGTTGAACGAGTCAGCGACGACAGACACGCTCTGGTGGGTTCCTCTGACGTGCAATGTCCGGATTGTTTCAGTCTCACTTCCTGTTGAACGAGTCAGCGACGACAGACACGCTCTGGTGGGTTCCTCTGACGTGCAATGTCCGGATTGTTTCAGTCTCACTTCCTGTTCAACGAGTCAGCGACGACCGACACGCTCTGGTGGGTTCCTCTGACGTGCAATGTCCGGATTGTTTCAGTCTCACTGCCTGTTCAACGAGTCAGCGACGACAGACACGCTCTGGTGGGTTCCTCTGACGTGCAATGTCCGGATTGTTTCAGTCTCACTTCCTGTTCAACGAGTCAGCGACGACAGACACGCTCTGGTGGGTTCCTCTGACGTGCAATGTCCGGATTGTTTCAGTCTCACTTCCTGTTGAACGAGTCAGCGACGACAGACACGCTCTGGTGGGTTCCTCTGACGTGCAATGTCCGGATTGTTTCAGTCTCACTTCCTGTTGAACGAGTCAGCGACGACAGACACACTCTGGTGGGTTCCTCTGACGTGCAATGTCCGGATTGTTTCAGTCTCACTTCCTGTTCAACGAGTCAGCGACGACAGACACGCTCTGGTGGGTTCCTCTGACGTGCAATGTCCGGATTGTTTCAGTCTCACTTCCTGTTCAACGAGTCAGCGACGACAGACACACTCTGGTGGGTTCCTCTGACGTGCAATGTCCGGATTGTTTCAGTCTCACTTCCTGTTGAACGAGTCAGCGACGACAGACACGCTCTGGTGGGTTCCTCTGACGTGCAATGTCCGGATTGTTTCAGTCTCACTTCCTGTTCAACGAGTCAGCGACGACAGACACGCTCTGGTGGGTTCCTCTGACGTGCAATGTCCGGATTGTTTCAGTCTCACTTCCTGTTGAACGAGTCAGCGACGACAGACACGCTCTGGTGGGTTCCTCTGACGTGCAATGTCCGGATTGTTTCAGTCTCACTTCCTGTTCAACGAGTCAGCGACGACAGACACGCTCTGGTGGGTTCCTCTGACGTGCAATGTCCGGATTGTTTCAGTCTCACTTCCTGTTGAACGAGTCAGCGACGACAGACACGCTCTGGTGGGTTTCTCTGACGTGCAATGTCCGGATTGTTTCAGTCTCACTTCCTGTTGAACGAGTCAGCGACGACAGACACGCTCTGGTGGGTTCCTCTGACGTGCAATGTCCGGATTGTTTCAGTCTCACTTCCTGTTGAACGAGTCAGCGACGACAGACACGCTCTGGTGGGTTTCTCTGACGTGCAATGTCCGGATTGTTTCAGTCTCACTTCCTGTTCAACGAGTCAGCGACGACAGACACGCTCTGGTGGGTTCCTCTGACGTGCAATGTCCGGATTGTTTCAGTCTCACTTCCTGTTCAACGAGTCAGCGACGACAGACACGCTCTGGTGGGTTCCTCTGACGTGCAATGTCCGGATTGTTTCAGTCTCACTTCCTGTTGAACGAGTCAGCGACGACAGACACGCTCTGGTGGGTTCCTCTGACGTGCAATGTCCGGATTGTTTCAGTCTCACTTCCTGTTGAACGAGTCAGCGACGACAGACACGCTCTGGTGGGTTCCTCTGACGTGCAATGTCCGGATTGTTTCAGTCTCACTTCCTGTTGAACGAGTCAGCGACGACAGACACGCTCTGGTGGGTTCCTCTGACGTGCAATGTCCGGATTGTTTCAGTCTCACTTCCTGTTGAACGAGTCAGCGACGACAGACACGCTCTGGTGGGTTCCTCTGACGTGCAATGTCCGGATTGTTTCAGTCTCACTTCCTGTTCAACGAGTCAGCGACGACAGACACGCTCTGGTGGGTTCCTCTGACGTGCAATGTCCGGATTGTTTCAGTCTCACTTCCTGTTCAACGAGTCAGCGACGACAGACACGCTCTGGTGGGTTCCTCTGACGTGCAATGTCCGGATTGTTTCAGTCTCACTTCCTGTTGAACGAGTCAGCGACGACAGACACACTCTGGTGGGTTCCTCTGACGTGCAATGTCCGGATTGTTTCAGTCTCACTTCCTGTTCAACGAGTCAGCGACGACAGACACGCTCTGGTGGGTTCCTCTGACGTGCAATGTCCGGATTGTTTCAGTCTCACTTCCTGTTGAACGAGTCAGCGACGACAGACACGCTCTGGTGGGTTCCTCTGACGTGCAATGTCCGGATTGTTTCAGTCTCACTTCCTGTTCAACGAGTCAGCGACGACAGACACGCTCTGGTGGGTTCCTCTGACGTGCAATGTCCGGATTGTTTCAGTCTCACTTCCTGTTCAACGAGTCAGCGACGACAGACACGCTCTGGTGGGTTCCTCTGACGTGCAATGTCCGGATTGTTTCAGTCTCACTTCCTGTTCAACGAGTCAGCGACGACAGACACGCTCTGGTGGGTTCCTCTGATGTGCAATGTCCGGATTGTTTCAGTCTCACTTCCTGTTGAACGAGTCAGCGACGACAGACACGCTCTGGTGGGTTCCTCTGACGTGCAATGTCCGGATTGTTTCAGTCTCACTTCCTGTTCAACGAGTCAGCGACGACAGACACGCTCTGGTGGGTTCCTCTGACGTGCAATGTCCGGATTGTTTCAGTCTCACTTCCTGTTCAACGAGTCAGCGACGACAGACACTCTCTGGTGGGTTCCTCTGACGTGCAATGTCCGGATTGTTTCAGTCTCACTTCCTGTTCAACGAGTCAGCGACGACCGACACACTCTGGTGGGTTCCTCTGACGTGCAATGTCCGGATTGTTTCAGTCTCACTTCCTGTTCAACGAGTCAGCGACGACAGACACGCTCTGGTGGGTTCCTCTGACGTGCAATGTCCGGATTGTTTCAGTCTCACTTCCTGTTGAACGAGTCAGCGACGACAGACACGCTCTGGTGGGTTCCTCTGACGTGCAATGTCCGGATTGTTTCAGTCTCACTTCCTGTTGAACGAGTCAGCGACGACAGACACGCTCTGGTGGGTTCCTCTGACGTGCAATGTTCGGATTGTTTCAGTCTCACTTCCTGTTCAACGAGTCAGCGACGACAGACACGCTCTGGTGGGTTCCTCTGACGTGCAATGTCCGGATTGTTTCAGTCTCACTTCCTGTTGAACGAGTCAGCGACGACAGACACGCTCTGGTGGGTTCCTCTGACGTGCAATGTCCGGATTGTTTCAGTCTCACTTCCTGTTGAACGAGTCAGCGACGACAGACACGCTCTGGTGGGTTCCTCTGACGTGCAATGTCCGGATTGTTTCAGTCTCACTTCCTGTTGAACGAGTCAGCGACGACAGACACGCTCTGGTGGGTTCCTCTGACGTGCAATGTCCGGATTGTTTCAGTCTCACTTCCTGTTCAACGAGTCAGCGACGACAGACACGCTCTGGTGGGTTCCTCTGACGTGCAATGTCCGGATTGTTTCAGTCTCACTTCCTGTTCAACGAGTCAGCGACGACAGACACGCTCTGGTGGGTTCCTCTGACGTGCAATGTCCGGATTGTTTCAGTCTCACTTCCTGTTGAACGAGTCAGCGACGACAGACACGCTCTGGTGGGTTCCTCTGACGTGGACCAAGGCTTCGGACCTGAGCTCGAGCGCGTTCACAAACACAGCTGCGCAGTACTGGCTGCGCGGCGTCCAGACTCAGACGTTCAACATCCCAGTGAGACATGAAGAGTGGATTATTTTCAACAACCAGCAGACCGGTGAGATTACTTCATGTGCTTTAAATGGGAATGGGTTAGAGTAGATAGTACTCACCGATGATGTTGAGGTGATGAATATCTGCAGTGGGAATACATAAGACTTTAGTGATACCTATCTTGTCACGATGACAAGCTTCTCATCTCAATGTTATCCACGGCCTTCTAGGGTGAGATGAAGCTTGCCACAGTGACAAGGTTACTTATGTTATCCCACCTCTGAGGTCTTCGACGCCGTGTTCTTGGAGATGACGCCATGAGCGTTGGTCATGTGGCGAGGTGCGATGGAAATCTAATCTAGTCTGATCTAAGAAGTATATTAGGAAGTAAGGATAAGTATTGAATACTGGGATGCTGTAATGAAAGGGTGGTGCGAGTTCTTGTGTAGAGAATACTGCTAGGCATATAAGTCCGACGGACAGAACACAGAAAACTGAGCTGAACTCCTCGAGATGACAAACAGACTGTGCTCAATGAGGGTTGATGACGAACCTATGTGACCTGGGCCAAGCAAAGTCACGAAACACTTAACTTTACTTCAATAGAGGGGACCTAAATGAATGAATCTGTAATGATGGTAATGATGGTTTTGTCGCCAACACCACTGAACTATAGTACTGGCTTCCTCCCCCAGGTTACTACCGCGTGGCCTACGACCCCGACGTCGCCTGGCCGCTCATCACCAAGGCGTTGCAGAGCGCCGACTTCGAGCAGATCCACGTGTTGAACCGCGCCCAGATCATCGACGACGCTCTGAACCTCGCTCGTGGCGGCGTCGGTTCCTACGACGACGCCCTCGCCGCGACGCTGTACCTGAGACACGAGGTGGCGTACATCCCCTGGGCGGCGGCGTTCAACAGCTTCAGCTTCCTGGAGTCCAGACTCAACACGCATCCAGACTTCAGCGCGTTCAAGGTCAGGACTGTGACGACTTCTCAAGCCCAATACGAGCTTCGACCTTCTCAATTGTCTGCCGCCAGTGGACCTATTCCATACCTCTTTTTGATCTCGTCGCTACTGATTTCATTTCACTGTCATTAAGACAGCATTACATCGAAATGAATTCGGTCGCGACGAGACGAGATCATAAAGAGATGGATAATAGATATGTTATCCCCATAAAAAACACTCCGTGTAAAAATACCAGCCCAGTCTCTTCAACTAAAAAAAAAATTTGAAATCTAAAAATTCTGCACTGAAACGTAGTGATATCAAAAAATTAGCCAAGTCAAAACTTTATTTGAAAATTAAAAAATACTTGGCGCATCGTGTATATAAATAGCTTAGAAGTATAGGCTAGATATAAATACATATACTTATAGTATACCGACAATGCCCTAAAAAAACGATGCGCCAAGTATATTTTAATTTTTAAATAAAGTTTTGACTTGGCTAATTTTTTGATATCACTACATTTCAGTGCAGAATTTTTAGATTTCATATTTTTTTTTTAGTTGAAGAGACTTGGCTGGTATTTTTACACGGAGTGTTTTTTATGGGGATATCACTTATTTTTTTAGTTTATTTACACAACTTGTAAAACTTATTGGGGCAACAATGACTAATTCCTTTAAAAAAATACGCTATTTCCGAATTAGTAACTAAGAAAAATATTGTTTGGAGCTAAATATAAACTTAAAGTGATATGCCATGAAGAATTGCGAAAGCATCGTTCCAATAGGTCCAGCCGTTTTCGAGATATGGCATCACTTCCGGTTTCTAAAATGGCGGCTGAAAGTTCTTACACATTGTATTAATATGTATATAAATACTAATATTTCATTATAAGCCTTCTGAATATGTAGTTGGTTTTTATATAAAGGGGAAGTGAATTTAGGCAGATTTCGCTAAACTATGACGTCATTTCCGGTTTCAGTAATTAGACAACTTTAATTTCACTGTTGTTATTTCATATAAAGGACCGTCTGAATCGATTGGCGCAAATTTCGTTCCGATCGGTTTAGCCGTTTTTGAGATATGACGTCACTTCCGGTTTCAAAATGGCGGCACAAACAATTAATAAAGGCAAGGTATCACCAGGCAGACGAGCTGTATATGTGGTGAAAATTTCGGGTCAATCAACCCAGCCGTTTAGGCTGTGGCGGAGACCGCGGAATTTATTGGAAGATGAATCATCATAATTATCTAGTGGAGCGGTCGCTCCACCCAGCCAAGTCGTACTGTACACTCACACTCACTCAACATACCGTAAAATCCTAATAAACTGAGGAGCAGACCAAACACTTTTACTGTAAGCAACAACATAGCATTTTCGGCCTACTGGATCTCAAAATTGGGAAATCTCACATTGTTGCGAAATATCTTAATTTCGAGCTATGGCCCACAACACCACTTGTACCTCATTTTGGAACTATACGTTATGCCGTTTGCGAGCTGGGGGGCCATGAAAACAGTGAAATTACACCACTTTGATCTTTAGATGATGATGATGATTCAGAGTGTCAGGAAACCCCGCAATCACCGCCACAGCCTAAACGGCAAAACCGATCGATCTGAAATTTTTACCACATGTGCACTTTTGGCGTCTGAGGTGCCTTTTTATAAAACCAACCGGTAGCCGCCATTTTGAAACCGGAAGTGCCGTCATATCTCATAAACAGATGAACCGATTGGGACGAAATTAGCGCCAAACGATTCGGACGGTAATCTATATAAAATATCAATAGTCGAAATAGACATGCACTATTACCGAAACCGGAAATGACGTCATAAAGATGCCAAATCTGACTAAAATCATCTCTCATAACAATATCTACATTTTCAGAAGGCTTATTAGGTTTCATAACATTTATAGATACAAATTTTAGGTGGCAGTGATGTCATCCGCCGTTTTGAAAACCGGAAGTGATGTCATAACTCGAGAACGGCTGGACCGATTGGAACGAAACTTTCGCTATACTTCATAGCATATTATTTATAGCATACACAGTAACAAGCACAACTTCTTAGCAACCAAGTCACACAGGCATATTTTTTAAAGGAATTATAGTCGTTAGTGCCACAATATATGTTAGAAGTTGTAAGAATGAACTGAAAAAAGGAGTGATATCCCCATAAAAAAACACTCCGTATAAAAATACCAGCCAAGTCTCTTACTCTAAAAAAACAGAAGAAATCTAAAAATTCAGCACTGAAAAGTAGTGATATCAAAAAAATTGTCAAGTCAAAACTTTTCAAAAAATACTTGGCGCATCGTTTTTTTAGTGCATTATAGATATATTATGTAAAGATGAGTTTATTTGATTAACGGCCTACTTCTATACTATTTATATGCACGATGCGCCAAGTATTTTTTGAAAAGTTTTGACTTGGCAATTTTTTTGATATCACTACTTTTCAGTGCTGAATTTTTAGATTTCTTCTGTTTTTTTAGAGTAAGAGACTTGGCTGGTATTTTTACACGGAGTGTTTTGTTATGGGGTCTTCTTTAGATGATGATGATGATTCAGATTCAGAGGGTCAGGAAATACCGCAATCACCGCCACAACCTAAACGTCTTAGCCGATCGATCTGAAATTTTTACCACATGTGCACTTTTGGCGTCTGAGGTGCCTTTTTATAAATCAAACCGGTAGTCGCCATTTTGAAACCGGAAGTGACGTCATATCTCAAAAACGGCTTAACCGATCGGAACGAAATTTGCGCCAATCGATTCAGACGGTCCTCTTTATGAAATAACAATAGTTAAATAAAAGTTTTCTAATTACTGAAACCGGAAATGACGTCATAGTTTAGCGAAATCTGCTTAAATTCACTTCCCTTTATATAAAAACCAACTATATATTCAGAAGGCTTATAATGAAATATAAGTATTTATATTCATATTAATACCTACAATGTGTAAGAGCTTTCAGCCGCCATTTTGAAAACCGGAAGTGATGCCATATCTCGAAAACGGCTGGACCTATTGGAACGATGCTTTCGCAATTCTTCATGGCATATCACTTTAAGTTTAAATTTAGCTCCAAACAATATTTTTTTAGTAACTAATTCGGAAATGGCGTATTTTTTTAAAGGAATTAGCCATTGTTGACCTAATAAGTTTTACAAATTGTGTAAATAAACTAAAAAAATAAGTGATATCCCCATAAAAAAACCCTCCGTGTAAAAAAACAGCCAAGTCTCTTCAACTAAAAAAAAAAATCATGAAATCTAAAAATTCTGCACTGAAACGTAGTGATATCAAAAAATGAGCCAAGTCAAAACTTAATTTGAAAATTAAAAAATACTTGGCGCATCGTTTTTTTAGGGCATTGTAGGTATAGGTACTATAAGTATATGTATTTATATCTAGCCTATACTTCTAAGCTATTTATATACACGATGCGCCAAGTATTTTTTAATTTTCAAATAAAGTTTTGACTTGGCTCATTTTTTGATATCACTACGTTTCAGTGCAGAATTTTTAGATTTCATAATTATTTTTTTTAGTTGAAGAGACTTGGCTGTTTTTTTACACGGAGTGTTTTTTTATGGGTACTTTTTAACCTAACACAAAGGCTCAAAACAATTTTAAAATAATAAATAAGTGCTTATGAGTGTTAAAAGTGAGGCTATGTCATCCAAGAGTGATTTTGTTTCCAACTTGAACTGACAGCTGGAACATATTTTGGAAATAACATAACTGGACCATTCATATGAAATCTCCTCACTGTCATTAGAATAACACTGCACTGAATCGACAAATTAAGGTAATAATTACAGAATCGTCACCAGATAGTGCGTCAATAGATAAAGTGAGTGTGTCTGACGTGCTAAAGTGAGACGTCATTTAAATGTATGTTTAACATACTCTATTAAAGTGAGCGTGTAGAAGGGGTATCAGTCTTGACCATGGGCTTCAAGTATACTTTGTGCTTTTTCGATCGTGACCAAATAGCAGTGAGGAAAGTAAAGTCACGTGAGAGTAGTCAGACAACGACAGAAATGTTCTTCACTCTGCTTTCATAAACTTGATAGTGTGTCCCGTGTTTTCTTAGCACATATTTTTTAATGTTGGAAATCTTTTATTGTGCTGTAATTTTTTATGTTGCGTATTTGTTTCGTATAATTAACTCATTTGGGTATGATTTCGGATTCAGAATTTGGATTCGTTTAGATTCGTTCACAACTTTTTCAGTTGTTGTTTACAATATTCTATATGTATATTTAATACCTAAGTATATCAAATAAGTATATTCATTTGGAAATTGCCACTTGGGTTTCTTCTTCACTGAACAGATTCCATTCATATTTAATTATTGTTTCGGTTTGTTTAGAAAAAAAATAAGATTTAGAATTGAGTTGCTATTGAGATCGGTAGTTCTGTGAGGGTCAAGTCAATTGTCACGATCAGTCAATTCGTCAGCAAGAGTGGTTCGAGGATTGCGCCACCTATTATACCTTGATCAGAAAAGATTGTGATTAGGTCATGTGTTACATGGCGGAGCTCTCTAGTACAATGTTAAAGTCGTCGTCCGTCCGCGTTCGATTGTGAACAACCAGAGTGAATATGTCATACCTAAACATAGTATCCGTCTCCGTCGTCCGTCCGCGTCAATTGTGCATCGGCCTTTAGGCATGACGTCTCCGTCGTCCGTCGGCGTCAATTGTGCATCGGCCTAATGATCAAATAATAACATTTATTATTCAAAGTAACAAATGTCTACAGAGGCAGTTGGTCCTACGAGTGTTGACTGATGAATAATGAATGTGTCTGTCTCACGCAGGCGTACGTGCTGGAGAGTCTGGACGAGCTCTACTCGCAAGTCACCTTCTTCGAGAGCCTGAACGAGGTGCAGACGTCCATCTTGAACCGCATGAACGCGTTGGCGTAGGCGTGCAAGTACGCCATGAATAATGAATGTGTCTGTCTCGCGCAGGCGTACGTGCTGGAGAGTCTGGACGAGCTCTACTCGCAAGTCACCTTCTTCGAGAGCCTGAACGAGGTGCAGACGTCCATCTTGAACCGCATGAACGCGTTGGCGTGGGCGTGCAAGTACGCCATGAATAATGAATGTGTCTGTCTCGCGCAGGCGTACGTGCTGGAGAGTCTGGACGAGCTCTACTCGCAAGTCACCTTCTTCGAGAGCCTGAACGAGGTGCAGACGTCCATCTTGAACCGCATGAACGCGTTGGCGTGGGCGTGCAAGTACGCCATGAATAATGAATGTGTCTGTCTCGCGCAGGCGTACGTGCTGGAGAGTCTGGACGAGCTCTACTCGCAAGTCACCTTCTTCGAGAGCCTGAACGAGGTGCAGACGTCCATCTTGAACCGCATGAACGCGTTGGCGTGGGCGTGCAAGTACGCCATGAATAATGAATGTGTCTGTCTCGCGCAGGCGTACGTGCTGGAGAGTCTGGACGAGCTCTACTCGCAAGTCACCTTCTTCGAGAGCCTGAACGAGGTGCAGACGTCCATCTTGAACCGCATGAACGCGTTGGCGTGGGCGTGCAAGTACGCCATGAATAATGAATGTGTCTGTCTCGCGCAGGCGTACGTGCTGGAGAGTCTGGACGAGCTCTACTCGCAAGTCACCTTCTTCGAGAGCCTGAACGAGGTGCAGACGTCCATCTTGAACCGCATGAACGCGTTGGCGTGGGCGTGCAAGTACGCCATGAATAATGAATGTGTCTGTCTCGCGCAGGCGTACGTGCTGGAGAGTCTGGACGAGCTCTACTCGCAAGTCACCTTCTTCGAGAGCCTGAACGAGGTGCAGACGTCCATCTTGAACCGCATGAACGCGTTGGCGTGGGCGTGCAAGTACGCCATGAATAATGAATGTGTCTGTCTCGCGCAGGCGTACGTGCTGGAGAGTCTGGACGAGCTCTACTCGCAAGTCACCTTCTTCGAGAGCCTGAACGAGGTGCAGACGTCCATCTTGAACCGCATGAACGCGTTGGCGTGGGCGTGCAAGTACGCCATGAATAATGAATGTGTCTGTCTCGCGCAGGCGTACGTGCTGGTGAGTCTGGACGAGCTATACTCGCAAGTCACCTTCTTCGAGAGCCTGAACGAGGTGCAGACGTCCATCTTGAACCGCATGAACGCGTTGGCGTAAGCGTGCAAGTACGCCATGAATAATGAATGTGTCTGTCTCGCGCAGGCGTACGTGCTGGAGAGTCTGGACGAGCTCTACTCGCAAGTCACCTTCTTCGAGAGCCTGAACGAGGTGCAGACGTCCATCTTGAACCGCATGAACGCGTTGGCGTGGGCGTGCAAGTACGCCATGAATAAAGACTGTGTCTGTCTCGCGCAGGCGTACGTGCTGGAGGGTCTGGACGAGCTCTACTCGCAAGTCACCTTCTTCGAGAGCCTGAACGAGGTGCAGACGTCCATCTTGAACCGCATGAACGCGTTGGCGTGGGCGTGCAAGTACGCCATGAATAATGAATGTGTCTGTCTCGCGCAGGCGTACGTGCTGGAGAGTCTGGACGAGCTCTACTCGCAAGTCACCTTCTTCGAGAGCCTGAACGAGGTGCAGACGTCCATCTTGAACCGCATGAACGCGTTGGCGTGGGCGTGCAAGTACGCCATGAATAATGAATGTGTCTGTCTCGCGCAGGCGTACGTGCTGGAGAGTCTGGACGAGCTCTACTCGCAAGTCACCTTCTTCGAGAGCCTGAACGAGGTGCAGACGTCCATCTTGAACCGCATGAACGCGTTGGCGTGGGCGTGCAAGTACGCCATGAATTATGAATGTGTCTGTCTCGCGCAGGCGTACGTGCTGGAGAGTCTGGACGAGCTCTACTCGCAAGTCACCTTCTTCGAGAGCCTGAACGAGGTGCAGACGTCCATCTTGAACCGCATGAACGCGTTGGCGTGGGCGTGCAAGTACGCCATGAATAATGAATGTGTCTGTCTCGCGCAGGCGTACGTGCTGGAGAGTCTGGACGAGCTCTACTCGCAAGTCACCTTCTTCGAGAGCCTGAACGAGGTGCAGACGTCCATCTTGAACCGCATGAACGCGTTGGCGTGGGCGTGCAAGTACGCCATGAATAATGAATGTGTCTGTCTCGCGCAGGCGTACGTGCTGGAGAGTCTGGACGAGCTCTACTCGCAAGTCACCTTCTGCGAGAGCCTGAACGAGGTGCAGACGTCCATCTAGAACCGCATGAACGCGTTGACGTGGGCGTGCAAGTACGCCATGAATAATGAATGTGTCTGTCTCGCGCAACGTACGTGCTGGAGAGTCTGGACGAGCTCTACTCGCAAGTCACCTTCTTCGAGAGCCTGAACGAGGTGCAGACGTTCATCTTGAACCGCATGAACACGTTAGCGTGGGCGTGCAAGTACGCCATGAATAATGAATGTGTCTGTCTCGCGCAGGCTTACGTGCTGGAGAGTCTGGACGAGCTCTACTCGCAAGTCACCTTCTTCGAGAGCCTGAACGAGGTGCAGACGTCCATCTTGAACCGCATGAAAGCGTTGGCGTGGGCGTGCAAGTACGCCATGAATAATGAATGTGTCTGTCTCGCGCAGGCGTACGTGCTGGAGAATCTGGACGTGCTCTCCTCGCAAGTCACCTTCTTCGAGAGCCTGAACGAGGTGCAGACGTCCATCTTGAACTGCAAGAACGCGTTGGCGTGGGCGTGCAAGTACGCCATGAATAATGAATGTGTCTGTCTCGCGCAGGCGTACGTGCTGGAGAGTCTGGACGAGCTCTACTCGCAAGTCACCTTCTTCGAGAGCCTGAACGAGGTGCAGACGTCCATCTTGAACCGCATGAACGCGTTGGCGTGGGCGTGCAAGTACGCCATGAATAATGAATGTGTCTGTCTCGCGCAGGCGTACGTGCTGGAGAGTCTGGACGAGCTCTACTCGCAAGTCACCTTCTTCGAGAGCCTGAACGAGGTGCAGACGTCCATCTTGAACCGCATGAACGCGTTGGCGTGGGCGTGCAAGTACGCCATGAATAATGAATGTGTCTGTCTCGCGCAGGCGTACGTGCTGGAGAGTCTGGACGAGCTCTACTCGCAAGTCACCTTCTGCGAGAGCCTGAACGAGGTGCAGACGTCCATCTTGAACCGCATGAACGCGTTGACGTGGGCGTGCAAGTACGCCATGAATAATGAATGTGTCTGTCTCGCGCAGGCGTACGTGCTGGAGAGTCTGGACGAGCTCTACTCGCAAGTCACCTTCTTCGAGAGCCTGAACGAGGTGCAGACGTCCATCTTGAACCGCATGAACGCGTTGGCGTGGGCGTGCAAGTACGCCATGAATAATGAATGTGTCTGTCTCGCGCAGGCGTACGTGCTGGAGAGTCTGGACGAGCTCTACTCGCAAGTCATCTTCTTCGAGAGCCTGAACGAGGTGCAGACGTCCATCTTGAACCGCATGAACGCGTTAGCGTGGGCGTGCAAGTACGCCATGAATAATGAATGTGTCTGTCTCGCGCAGGCGTACGTGCTGGAGAGTCTGGACGAGCTCTACTCGCAAGTCACCTTCTTCGAGAGCCTGAACGAGGTGCAGACGTCCATCTTGAACCGCATGAACGCGTTGGCGTAGGCGTGCAAGTACGCCATGAATATTGAATGTGTCTGTCTCGCGCAAGCGTACGTGCTGGAGAGTCTGGACGAGCTCTACTCGCAAGTCACCTTCTTCGAGAGCCTGAACGAGGTGCAGACGTCCATCTTGAACCGCATGAACGCGTTGGCGTGGGCGTGCAAGTACGCCATGAATAATGAATGTGTCTGTCTCGCGCAGGCATACGTGCTGGAGAGTCTGGACGAGCTCTACTCGCAAGTCACCTTCTTCGAGAGCCTGAACGAGGTGCTGACGTCCATCTTGAACCGCATGAACGCGTTGGCGTGGGCGTGCAAGTACGCCATGAATAATGAATGTGTCTGTCTCGCGCAGGCGTACGTGCTGGAGAGTCTGGACGAGCTCTACTCGCAAGTTTCCTTCTTCGAGAGCCTGAACGAGGTGCAGACGTCCATTTTGAACCGCATGAACGCGTTGGCGTGGGCGTGCAAGTACGCCATGAATAATGAATGTGTCTGTCTCGCGCAGGCGTACGTGCTGGAGAGTCTGGACGAGCTCTACTCGCAAGTCACCTTCTTCGAGAGCCTGAACGAAGTGCAGACGTCCATCTTGAACCGCATGAACGCGTTAGCGTGGGCGTGCAAGTACGCCATAAATAATGAATGTGTCTGTCTCGCGCAGGCGTACGTGCTGGAGAGTCTGGACGAGCTCTACTCGCAAGTCACCTTCTTCGAGAGCCTGAACGAGGTGCAGACGTCCATCTTGAACCGCATGAACGCGTTGGCGTGGGCGTGCAAGTACGCCATGAATAATGAATGTGTCTGTCTCGCGCAGGCGTACGTGCTGGAGAGTCTGGACGAGCTCTACTCGCAAGTCACCTTCTTCGAGAGCCTGAACGAGGTGCAGACGTCCATCTTGAACCGCATGAACGCGTTGGCGTGGGCGTGCAAGTACGCCATGAATAATGAATGTGTCTGTCTCGCGCAGGCGTACGTGCTGGAGAGTCTGGACGAGCTCTACTCGCAAGTCACCTTCTTCGAGAGCCTGAACGAGGTGCAGACGTCCATCTTGAACCGCATGAACGCGTTGGCGTGGGCGTGCAAGTACGCCATGAATAATGAATGTGTCTGTCTCGCGCAGGCGTACGTGATGGAGAGTCTGGACGAGCTCTACTCGCAAGTCACCTTCTTCGAGAGCCTGAACGAGGTGCAGACGTCCATCTTGAACCGCATAAACGCGTTGGCGTGGGCGTTCAAGTACGCCATGAATAATGAATGTGTCTGTCTCGCGCAGGCGTACGTGCTGGAGA
This sequence comes from Leuctra nigra, assembly GCA_934045905.1. NCBI lineage: Eukaryota > Metazoa > Arthropoda > Insecta > Plecoptera > Leuctridae > Leuctra > Leuctra nigra. Next base: position 34,629,024 of record OW203767.1, on the reverse strand, counting down.
GTCTGGACGAGCTCTACTCGCAAGTCACCTTCTTCGAGAGCCTGAACGAGGTGCAGACGTCCATCTTGAACCGCATGAACGCGTTGTCGTGGGCGTGCAAGTACGCCATGAATAATGAATGTGTCTGTCTCGCGCAGGCGTACGTGCTGGAGAGTCTGGACGAGCTCTACTCGCAAGTCACCTTCTTCGAGAGCCTGAACGAGGTGCAGACGTCCATCTTGAACCGCATGAACGCGTTAGCGTGGGCGTGCAAGTACGCCATGAATAATGAATGTGTCTGTCTCGCGCAGGCGTACGTGCTGGAGAGTCTGGACGAGCTCTTCTCGCACGTCACCTTCTTCGAGAGCCTGAACGAGGTGCAGACGTCCAACTTGAACCGCATGAACGCGTTGGCGTGGGCGTGCAAGTACGCCATGAATAATGAATGTGTCTGTCTCGCGCAGGCGTACGTGCTGGAGAGTCTGGACGAGCTCTACTCGCAAGTCACCTTCTTCGAGAGCCTGAACGAGGTGCAGACGTCCATCTTGAACCGCATGAACGCGTTGGCGTGGGCGTGCAAGTACGCCATGAATAATGAATGTGTCTGTCTCGCGCAGGCGTACGTGCTGGAGAGTCTGGACGAGCTCTACTCGCAAGTCACCTTCTTCGAGAGCCTGAACGAGGTGCAGACGTCCATCTTGAACCGCATGAACGCGTTAGCGTGGGCGTGCAAGTACGCCATGAATAATGAATGTGTCTGTCTCGCGCAGGCGTACGTGCTGGAGAGTCTGGACGAGCTCTACTCGCAAGTCACCTTCTTCGAGAGCCTGAACGAGGTGCAGACGTCCATCTTGAACCGCATGAACGCGTTGGCGTGGGCGTGCAAGTACGCCATGAATAATGAATGTGTCTGTCTCGCGCAGGCGTACGTGCTGGAGAGTCTGGACGAGCTCTACTCGCAAGTCACCTTCTTCGAGAGCCTGAACGAGGTGCAGACGTCCATCTTGAACCGCATGAACGCGTTGGCGTGGGCGTGCAAGTACGCCATGAATAATGAATGTGTCTGTCTCGCGCAGGCGTACGTGCTGGAGAGTCTGGACGAGCTCTACTCGCAAGTCACCTTCTTCGAGAGCCTGAACGAGGTGCAGACGTCTATCTTGAACCGCATGAACGCGTTGGCGTGGGCGTGCAAGTACGCCATGAATAATGAATGTGTCTGTCTCGCGCAGGCGTACGTGCTGGAGAGTCTGGACGAGCTCTACTCGCAAGTCACCTTCTTCGAGAGCCTGAACGAGGTGCAGACGTCCATCTTGAACCGCATGAACGCGTTGGCGTGGGCGTGCAAGTACGCCATGAATAATGAATGTGTCTGTCTCGCGCAGGCGTACGTGCTGCAGAGTCTGGACGAGCTCTACTCGCAAGTCACCTTCTTCGAGAGCCTGAACGAGGTGCAGACGTCCATCTTGAACAGCATGAACGCGTTGGCGTGGGCGTGCAAGTACGCCATGAATAATGAATGTGTCTGTCTCGCGCAGGCGTACGTGCTGGAGAGTCTGGACGAGCTCTACTCGCAAGTCACCTTCTTCGAGAGCCTGAACGAGGTGCAGACGTCCATCTTGAACCGCATAAACGCGTTAGCGTGGGCGTGCAAGTACGCCATGAATAATGAATGTGTCTGTCTCGCGCAGGCGTACGTGCTGGAGAGTCTGGACGAGCTCTACTCGCAAGTCACCTTCTTCGAGAGCCTGAACGAGGTGCAGACGTCCATCTTGAACCGCATGAACGCGTTGGCGTGGGCGTGCAAGTACGCCATGAATAATGAATGTGTCTGTCTCGCGCAGGCGTACGTGCTGGAGAGTCTGGACGAGCTCTACTCGCAAGTCACCTTCTTCGAGAGCCTGAACGAGGTGCAGACGTCCATCTTGAACCGCATGAACGCGTTGGCGTGGGCGAACAAGTACGCCATGAATAATAAATGTGTCTGTCTCGCGCAGGCGTACGTGCTGGAGAGTCTGGACGAGCTCTACTCGCAAGTCACCTTCTTCGAGAGCCTGAACGAGGTGCAGACGTCCATCTTGAACCGCATGAACGCGTTAGCGTGGGCGTGCAAGTACGCCATTAATAATGAATGTGTCTGTCTCGCGCAGGCGTACGTGCTGGAGAGTCTGGACGAGCTCTACTCGCAAGTCACCTTCTTCGAGAGCCTGAACGAGGTGCAGACGTCCATCTTGAACCGCATGAACGCGTTGGCGTGGGCGTGCAAGTACGCCATGAATAATGAATGTGTCTGTCTCGCGCAGGCGTACGTGCTGGAGAGTCTGGACGAGCTCTACTCGCAAGTCACCTTCTTCGAGAGCCTGAACGAGGTGCAGACGTCCATCTTGAACCGCATGAACGCGTTGGCGTGGGCGTGCAAGTACGCCATGAATAATGAATGTGTCTGTCTCGCGCAGGCGTACGTGCTGGAGAGTCTGGACGAGCTCTACTCGCAAGTCACCTTCTTCGAGAGCCTGAACGAGGTGCAGACGTCCATCTTGAACCGCATGAACGCGTTGGCGTGGGCGTGCAAGTACGCCATGAATAATGAATGTGTCTGTCTCGCGCAGGCGTACGTGCTGGAGAGTCTGGACGAGCTCTACTCGCAAGTCACCTTCTTCGAGAGCCTGAACGAGGTGCAGACGTCCATCTTGAACCGCATGAACGCGTTGGCGTGGGCGTGCAAGTACGCCATGAATAATGAATGTGTCTGTCTCGCGCAGGCGTACGTGCTGGAGAGTCTGGACGAGCTCTACTCGCAAGTCACCTTCTTCGAGAGCCTGAACGAGGTGCAGACGTCCATCTTGAACCGCATGAACGCGTTGGCGTGGGCGTGCAAGTACGCCATGAATAATGAATGTGTCTGTCTCGCGCAGGCGTACGTGCTGGAGAGTCTGGACGAGCTCTTCTCGCAAGTCACCTTCTTCGAGAGCCTGAACGAGGTGCAGACGTCCATCTTGAACCGCATGAACGCGTTGGCGTGGGCGTGCAAGTACGCCATGAATAATGAATGTGTCTGTCTCGCGCAGGCGTACGTGCTGGAGAGTCTGGACGAGCTCTACTCGCAAGTCACCTTCTTCGAGAGCCTGAACGAGGTGCAGACGTCCATCTTGAACCGCATGAACGCGTTGGCGTGGGCGTGCAAGTACGCCATGAATAATGAATGTGTCTGTCTCGCGCAGGCGTACGTGCTGGAGAGTCTGGACGAGCTCTACTCGCAAGTCACCTTCTTCGAGAGCCTGAACGAGGTGCAGACGTCCATCTTGAACCGCATGAACGCGTTGGCGTGGGCGTGCAAGTACGCCATGAATAATGAATGTGTCTGTCTCGCGCAGGCGTACGTGCTGGAGAGTCTGGACGAGCTCTACTCGCAAGTCACCTTCTTCGAGAGCCTGAACGAGGTGCAGACGTCTATCTTGAACCGCATGAACGCGTTGGCGTGGGCGTGCAAGTACGCCATGAATAATGAATGTGTCTGTCTCGCGCAGGCGTACGTGCTGGAGTGTCTGGACGAGCTCTACTCGCAAGTCACCTTCTTCGAGAGCCTGAACGAGGTGCAGACGTCCATCTTGAACCGCATGAACGCGTTGTCGTGGGCGTGCAAGTACGGCCTGAAGGACTGCGTAGACAAGGCCACCGCGGAGTTCGAGGACTTGAAGGACAAGGGCAGAATGTACGTGTCCTGTTTCATATCAAGTATATCTTATGTTAGTGGGGTTGAGGACGACGAGGGAGGTTTTTCCAAAGCCCGATTTTCACGGTGTCATTTATTGAACAACTTCTGTGCCACAGACTTTGGCACAGTCTTTGTCACATTTCTTGAAGAAAATTACAACATGTTTTTAGTTCTGTGACAGAAAGTTGTTTCGTGTAAATGCAAAATTGTGTGAAAACTGGGAATATGACAGTAGTTGTTCAAGAAATTGTACCGTGTAAATCGGGCTAATGGGTGTTCCAGGGTTTCGTCATAAGATTGAGATTTTGTTGTAATTCATACCAAAGATTAGTGATACCATGTTACATGCAACCAGCAAACAAATATTTGCCCCATTATATTTAATTAGATATTCTTGTTTGACGTATCACTTTTACCCCATAAGAAACATAGTAGACATGAAATCGTCCCGGAATATTGGACTTGAATTACTCCTTAAACCGCAAATGGAATGACAAGTATATTGAAAATTGTCTCAATTAAAGGACAACCCAGAAAAAAACACTCCGTGTAAAAAAGGCAGCCAAGTCTCTTTACTTTAAAAAAATTCAACACCGAAAAGGAGTGATATCAAAAAAGGAGCCAAGTCAATGACATTTCCAAATATTTAATCGTATCTTTGAAATAAAAGTATAAACACCGAGAAATACTTTACAAAAGGACTTGGCGCATCGTTTTTTTAAAGACATCATTCTATCCTAAAAGTGGAAAGAAATTTACAAGTAGGTACATTTTCCTCTTTCTATTAGAGCCAGAATCTATGAATCAAGCTACTTTTAGTAATGACTATTTTATAGTTTTGTCAATGGCGATAGAAGCATGATTTTATGCTGTAATATATAAGTAATATAAGGGTGAAAGAATTACATAACAATTGGAAGTGGTGAGAATGTAGGTTTCTTTGGAAAACTTCCATGGAGTCAGGAGTCAGGATCCTCATCAGTGTGTTGTGTCTAATGTCCGCCCGTCCGATCGGGTAGCTCAGTTGGTAGAGCTCTCGCCCGGCAAGTGAGAGGTCCCAAGTTCGTGCCCCGGTTCGGTCGGATATTTTTCACAACACACATCCCTTCATATCAATTGGAAGTGGGCTCATACATATTCTTGCAGTACTGTTAATATGGCGATATTAGACTGGTATCTTTTCATAATTTGATCTTGACTGAAGGAAATCATGAAACGTTGTCAAATAATTACTAACTAATGGAACACAATTATATATTTTTGAAGTGTCAAGTGTATAAAGTTAAATTTTTTAATAGAAATTCAATATGACTGTCTTCTTTGTGAAATGTATTTTTATAAAATGTGTATTAATAGAAATTGTTACATGATGTGCAGGTATAACGCATGATGAGACTTAATTATATTCACCACGAAACAATATTACGAAGATAACTATTGTGTATATTTATAGAAAGCATAGACAACAAGTTTCATAGCGTATATATTCATATAGAAAATATTTTACAGAAGGTATGTATAATATGTACCTAATTGAAAGATGTTTCCCTATTATTCCAAACATTCAAAATGACGGTTGTATATAAATGGCACATGCTTATGAATAGAAAAATGTCTTTAAAAAAACGATGCGCCAAGTCCTTTTGTAAAGTATTTCTCGGTGTTTATACTTTTATTTCAAAGATACGATTAAATATTTGGAAATGTCATTGACTTGGCTCCTTTTTTGATATCACTCCTTTTCGGTGTTGAATTTTTTTAAAGTAAAGAGACTTGGCTGCCTTTTTTACACGGAGTGTTTTTTTATGGGATATCACTTCTTTTGTTAGTTTATTCATACAGCTTGTAGCACAGCTTGTGTCCGTGCAAGAACTTATTTCTTTAAAAAAATACGCCTATGCCGATTTGGATACTTAGAAAAGTTGCGTTTGGTATATAATATTAAAATAATTATCCAAGAAGAATAGCTTTAAGTTTCGTTACAATCGGTCCAGCCGTTTTCGATATATGACGTCACTTCCGGTTTTAGCAATGGCGGCCGAAAATAATGTCGTCTTGAATTCATAATTATTACTCCTACACATTTCCAAAATTTGGTTGCAATCGGTACAGCCGTTTTTGATATATGACGTCACTTCCGGTTTTAACAATGGCGGCCGAAAATAATGTCGTCTTGAATTCATAATTATTAGTACAACACATTTCCAAAATTTGGTTGCAATCGGTACAGCCATTTTCGATATATGACGTCACTTCCGGTTTTAACAATGGCGGCCGAAAATAATGTCGTCTTGAATTCATAATTATTAGTACAACACATTTCCAAAATTTGATTGCAATCGGTACAGCCATTTTCGATATTTGACGTCACTTCCGGTTTTAACAATGGCGGCCGAAAATAATGTCGTCTTGAATTCATAATTATTAGTCCAACACATTTCCAAACTTAGGTTGCAATCGGTACAACCGTTTACGATATATGACGTCACTTCCGGTTTTAAAAATGGCCGCCGAGAACACTGCAACCTTGAATTTATAATTATTTACAAAGTACGTTTACTTATATCTGTTTTAAAGTATAAAGTGGTGAATTTAGCGTCATTTAGCATATTTATGACGTCATTTCCGGTATAGGTCATAAAATGTGTGACGTCATTTCCGGTTTCGATATTTGAATCATCAAATATTACTGATTACATAAAGTTGACCGTCTAAATCGTTTAGCGCTGGTTTTGTTCTAATCTGTTTAGCCGTTTTTGAGACATGATGTCACTTCCGGTTTCAAAATGGCGGCTTCCGGTTGGTTTTATAACAAGTCAAATGAAATATCAAAAGTACAAACGTTACATAAATATCAAGACAATCGGATCAACAGTTGTTGCTGAAATGCAAATCGATGTATTTCAAATTTTATGACGTCATTTCCGGTTTATTTAAAATAATGTTCAGTCTTTTGATATTGATAATCCATATAGATGACCGTCTGAAACGATTGGCGCAAATTTCGTTCCGATCGGTCCAACCGTTGACGAGATATGACGTCACTTCCGGTTTCAAAATGGCGGCACAAAAAATTCATGGGGACAAGGTTAAATCAGACGCCAAAAGTGCACACGTGGTAAAAATGTGAGATCAATCGGTTCAGCCGTTTAGGCTGTGGCCTGTTTACCGGATTTTAGCTCCAGCCTACTACTACTACTAAGATTATTATTATGAAAACCGCCCTAAAACACTGTTTTCACGGCCCTCTAGCGCGCAAAGGGCGTAAACTATTGTTCCCAAATTTGGTATATGTTGTAGGGTGGGCCATAGCTCGAAATTAAGATATTTCGCAACAATGTGAGATTTCTCAATTTTAAGATCCAGTAGGCCGAAAATGCCACTTTGATGCTTACAGTAAAAGTGGGTTTGCTCCAGCCTTTATATGAGAGTGTGCGCGCGCCGTACGACTTGGCTGGCGTGGAGCGACCGCTCCACTAGATACTTTTTAGAATAAAACTGCCGTTCTAAATATAGGCTTACCGGCAAATGAAAAATAAAAGGTTTATATTGCGAAAACTTTACCATTAATCTGGAATTGCAATTTTTAAATTACTTTGGCATCATATATTTAGTGGAACTTATATTAAGAACATTTGGATCAAACGGTAACGTTTAATTTTATGCTGTTGTGTGAAGTATTTCATCCATCAGTAATTTGTTCGAATAACAGCAAATTCTAAGCACCATGGCTGAATCCCTGGTAACACTTGAATAGATAATTTTAAATATTATCTCTGTGGCTTTGCTTTCTAAGAAAAATCATATGCAGTTTGATTTCCAGACTCCTTAGTCCCTGTTTCAACAATAGGTAAAACAGGGACTAAGGTGTCTGGAAATAATACTGCATATGATTTTTCTTAAAAAGCAGAGCCACCGAGATAATATTTAAAATTGTCTATAGTTCGTAACGACTTGGAATGTGCAGGGTGTCGCCCAACAAGAAGAGCGTGGTGTACTGCACAGCGTTGCAACATGGCCGGACATCCGACTGGACCTTCATGTGGGACAAGTACGTGGCGAGCGATCTGGCCACAGAGCAGGTCCTGATCCTCACCGCGCTGGGATGCACGGGCAACGCCACCACACTCGACGAGTAAGTCCCACCATTGACTTCAGCTAAATATGGGATTTGCGAGACTGACGTCGATGTCTATACATTATACCTAGGGCAGAGACACTCAATGTTCTCGGTTTATAATGTATCGTAAAATCATTTGCTCTCATTGTATCCTCAACCATTTATTGCCCATCCCTTGTTCGAGGTCGCTTACAACCTTGTAGCTCTTAGCTCTCTAAGGGTTGTATAAATTCGTTCCAATAAATGGACCTTAAGTGGAGAAAAAAGTGGACACATTTGGGGGTCTAAATGGACTCTGTGGCAGAGCTAATACAGAGAACATACCATAGCTGAGGTATGTTTTGACACTTATTGGTTTTTACGATAGGGTCAGGTCCAATGTAAGTGAGAACAATGAGTGTCTCTAGGTCTGAAACGGACAATAGTAACAAAGAGTACCGACCCGTTAAATACACACATATTAAGTCACTGAGAGGAATGAATAACACATTTGTAACAGCGTTGTAGCGTAACATCGCTCTAGTTGTGACGTTATGTGTTGTGATGTTCCTAGGTACTTGATGATGTCCATCACTGACGGCTCCGGCATTCGAAAGCAAGACGCACAGTCCGTGATCACTGCCGTCTACAACAACCCGGCAGGAGTAACATCGCTCTAGTTGTGATGTTATGTGTTGTGATGTTCCTAGGTACTTGATGATGTCCATCACTGACGGCTCCGGCATTCGCAAGCAAGACGCACAGTCCGTGGTCACTGCCGTCTACAGCCACCCGGCAGGAGTAACATCGCTCTAGTTGTGATGTTATGTGTTGTGATGTTCCTAGGTACTTGATGATGTCCATCACTGACGGCTCCGGCATTCGCAAGCAAGACGCACAGTCCGTGTTCGCTGCCGTCTACAACCACCCGGCAGGAGTAACATCGCTCTAGTTGTGATGTTATGTGTTGTGATGTTCCTAGGTACTTGATGATGTCCATCACTGACGGCTCCGGCATTCGCAAGCAAGACGCACAGTCCGTGTTCACTGCCGTCTACAACAACCCGGCAGGAGTAACATCGCTCTAGTTGTGATGTTATGTGTTGTGATGTTCCTAGGTACTTGATGATGTCCATCACTGACGGCTCCGGCATTCGCAAGCAAGACGCACAGTCCGTGTTCACTGCCGTCTACAACAACCCGGCAGGAGTAACATCGCTCTAGTTGTGATGTTATGTGTTGTGATGTTCCTAGGTACTTGATGATGTCCATCACTGACGGCTCCGGCATTCGCAAGCAAGACGCACAGTCCGTGTTCACTGCCGTCTACAGCCACCCGGCAGGAGTAACATCGCTCTAGTTGTGATGTTATGTGTTGTGATGTTCCTAGGTACTTGATGATGTCCATCACTGACGGCTCCGGCATTCGCAAGCAAGACGCACAGTCCGTGTTCACTGCCGTCTACAGCCACCCGGCAGGAGTAACATCGCTCTAGTTGTGATGTTATGTGTTGTGATGTTCCTAGGTACTTGATGATGTCCATCACTGACGGCTCTGGCATTCGCAAGCAAGACGCACAGTCCGTGTTCACTGCCGTCTACAACAACCCGGCAGGAGTCGACATCGCTCTAGTTGTGATGTTATGTGTTGTGATGTTCCTAGGTACTTGATGATGTTCATCACTGACGGCTCCGGCATTCGCAAGCAAGACGCACAGTCCGTGTTCACTGCCGTCTACAACAACCCGGCAGGAGTCGACATCGCTCTAGTTGTGATGTTATGTGTTGTGATGTTCCTAGGTACTTGATAATGTCCATCACTGACGGCTCCGGCATTCGCAAGCAAGACGCACAGTCCGTGTTCACTGCCGTCTACAGCCACCCGGCAGGAGTAACATCGCTCTAGTTGTGATGTTATGTGTTGTGATGTTCCTAGGTACCTGATGATGTCCATCACTGACGGCTCCGGCATTCGCAAGCAAGACGCACAGTCCGTGTTCACTGCCGTCTACAGCCACCCGGCAGGAGTAACATCGCTCTAGTTGTGATGTTATGTGTTGTGATGTTCCTAGGTACTTGATGATGTCCATCACTGACGGCTCCGGCATTCGCAAGCAAGACGCACAGTCCGTGTTCACTGCCGTCTACAGCCACCCGGCAGGAGTAACATCGCTCTAGTTGTGATGTTATGTGTTGTGATGTTCCTAGGTACTTGATGATGTCCATCACTGACGGCTCCGGCATTCGCAAGCAAGACGCACAGTCCGTGTTCACTGCCGTCTACAACAACCCGGCAGGAGTCGACATCGCTCTAGTTGTGATGTTATGTGTTGTGATGTTCCTAGGTACTTGATGATGTCCATCACTGACGGCTCCGGCATTCGCAAGCAAGACGCACAGTCCGTGTTCACTGCCGTCTACAACAACCCGGCAGGAGTAACATCGCTCTAGTTGTGATGGTATGTGTTGTGATGTTCCTAGGTACTTGATGATGTCCATCACTGACGGCTCCGGCATTCGCAAGCAAGACGCACAGTCCGTGTTCACTGCCGTCTACAGCCACCCGGCAGGAGTAACATCGCTCTAGTTGTGATTTTATGTGTTGCGATGTTCCTAGGTACTTGATGATGTCCATCACTGACGGCTCCGGCATTCGCAAGCAAGACGCACAGTCCGTGTTCACTGCCGTCTACAACAACCCGGCAGGAGTAACATCGCTCTAGTTGTGATGTTCTGTGTTGTGATGTTCCTAGGTACTTGATGATGTCCATCACTGACGGCTCCGGCATTCGCAAGCTAGACGCACAGTCCGTGTTCACTGCCGTCTACAACAACCCGGCAGGAGTAACATCGCTCTAGTTGTGATGTTATGTGTTGTGATGTTCCTAGGTACTTGATGATGTCCATCACTGACGGCTCTGGCATTCGCAAGCAAGACGCACAGTCCGTGTTCACTGCCGTCTACAACAACCCGGCAGGAGTCGACATCGCTCTAGTTGTGATGTTATGTGTTGTGATGTTCCTAGGTACTTGATGATGTCCATCACTGACGGCTCCGGCATTCGCAAGCAAGACGCACAGTCCGTGTTCACTGCCGTCTACAACAACCCGGCAGGAGTCGAAATCGCTCTAGTTTTGATGTTATGTGTTGTGATGTTCCTAGGTACTTGATGATGTCCATCACTGACGGTTCCGGCATTCGCAAGCAAGACGCACAGTCCGTGTTCACTGCCGTCTACAACAACCCGGCAGGAGTAACATCGCTCTAGTTGTGATGTTATGTGTTGTGATGTTCCTAGGTACTTGATGATGTCCATCACTGACGGCTCCGGCATTCGCAAGCAAGACGCACAGTCCGTGGTCACTGCCGTCTACAGCCACCCGGCAGGAGTAACATCGCTCTAGTTGTGATGTTATGTGTTGTGATGTTCCTAGGTACTTGATAATGTCCATCACTGACGGCTCCGGCATTCGCAAGCAAGACGCACAGTCCGTGTTCACTGCCGTCTACAGCCACCCGGCAGGAGTAACATCGCTCTAGTTGTGATGTTATGTGTTGTGATGTTCCTAGGTACCTGATGATGTCCATCACTGACGGCTCCGGCATTCGCAAGCAAGACGCACAGTCCGTGTTCACTGCCGTCTACAGCCACCCGGCAGGAGTAACATCGCTCTAGTTGTGATGTTATGTGTTGTGATGTTCCTAGGTACTTGATGATGTCCATCACTGACGGCTCCGGCATTCGCAAGCAAGACGCACAGTCCGTGTTCACTGCCGTCTAAAGCCACCCAGCAGGAGTAACATCGCTCTAGTTGTGATGTTATGTGTTGTGATGTTCCTAGGTACTTGATGATGTCCATCACTGACGGCTCCGGCATTCGCAAGCAAGACGCACAGTCCGTGTTCACTGCCGTCTACAGCCACCCGGCAGGAGTAACATCGCTCTAGTTGTGATGTTATGTGTTGTGATGTTCCTAGGTACTTGATGATGTCCATCACTGACGGCTCCGGCATTCGCAAGCAAGACGCACAGTCCGTGTTCACTGCCGTCTACAACAACCCGGCAGGAGTCGACATCGCTCTAGTTGTGATGTTATGTGTTGTGATGTTCCTAGGTACTTGATGATGTCCATCACTGACGGCTCCGGCATTCGCAAGCAAGACGCACAGTCCGTGTTCACTGCCGTCTACAACAACCCGGCAGGAGTAACATCGCTCTAGTTGTGATGGTATGTGTTGTGATGTTCCTAGGTACTTGATGATGTCCATCACTGACGGCTCCGGCATTCGCAAGCAAGACGCACAGTCCGTGTTCACTGCCGTCTACAGCCACCCGGCAGGAGTAACATCGCTCTAGTTGTGATTTTATGTGTTGCGATGTTCCTAGGTACTTGATGATGTCCATCACTGACGGCTCCGGCATTCGCAAGCAAGACGCACAGTCCGTGTTCACTGCCGTCTACAACAACCCGGCAGGAGTAACATCGCTCTAGTTGTGATGTTCTGTGTTGTGATGTTCCTAGGTACTTGATGATGTCCATCACTGACGGCTCCGGCATTCGCAAGCTAGACGCACAGTCCGTGTTCACTGCCGTCTACAACAACCCGGCAGGAGTAACATCGCTCTAGTTGTGATGTTATGTGTTGTGATGTTCCTAGGTACTTGATGATGTCCATCACTGACGGCTCTGGCATTCGCAAGCAAGACGCACAGTCCGTGTTCACTGCCGTCTACAACAACCCGGCAGGAGTCGACATCGCTCTAGTTGTGATGTTATGTGTTGTGATGTTCCTAGGTACTTGATGATGTCCATCACTGACGGCTCCGGCATTCGCAAGCAAGACGCACAGTCCGTGTTCACTGCCGTCTACAACAACCCGGCAGGAGTCGAAATCGCTCTAGTTTTGATGTTATGTGTTGTGATGTTCCTAGGTACTTGATGATGTCCATCACTGACGGTTCCGGCATTCGCAAGCAAGACGCACAGTCCGTGTTCACTGCCGTCTACAACAACCCGGCAGGAGTAACATCGCTCTAGTTGTGATGTTATGTGTTGTGATGTTCCTAGGTACTTGATGATGTCCATCACTGACGGCTCCGGCATTCGCAAGCAAGACGCACAGTCCGTGGTCACTGCCGTCTACAGCCACCCGGCAGGAGTAACATCGCTCTAGTTGTGATGTTATGTGTTGTGATGTTCCTAGGTACTTGATGATGTCCATCACTGACGGCTCCGGCATTCGCAAGCAAGACGCACAGTCCGTGTTCACTGCCGTCTACAGCCACCCGGCAGGAGTAACATCGCTCTAGTTGTGATTTTATGTGTTGCGATGTTCCTAGGTACTTGATGATGTCCATCACTGACGGCTCCGGCATTCGCAAGCAAGACGCACAGTCCGTGTTCACTGCCGTCTACAACAACCCGGCAGGAGTAACATCGCTCTAGTTGTGATGTTATGTGTTGTGATGTTCCTAGGTACTTGATGATGTCCATCACTGACGGCTCCGGCATTCGCAAGCTAGACGCACAGTCCGTGTTCACTGCCGTCTACAACAACCCGGCAGGAGTAACATCGCTCTAGTTGTGATGTTATGTGTTGTGATGTTCCTAGGTACTTGATGATGTCCATCACTGACGGCTCTGGCATTCGCAAGCAAGACGCACAGTCCGTGTTCACTGCCGTCTACAACAACCCGGCAGGAGTCGACATCGCTCTAGTTGTGATGTTATGTGTTGTGATGTTCCTAGGTACTTGATGATGTCCATCACTGACGGCTCCGGCATTCGCAAGCAAGACGCACAGTCCGTGTTCACTGCCGTCTACAACAACCCGGCAGGAGTCGACATCGCTCTAGTTGTGATGTTATGTGTTGTGATGTTCCTAGGTACTTGATGATGTCCATCACTGACGGTTCCGGCATTCGCAAGCAAGACGCACAGTCCGTGTTCACTGCCGTCTACAACAACCCGGCAGGAGTAACATCGCTCTAGTTGTGATGTTATGTGTTGTGATGTTCCTAGGTACTTGATGATGTCCATCACTGACGGCTCCGGCATTCGCAAGCAAGACGCACAGTCCGTGTTCACTGCCGTCTACAACAACCCGGCAGGAGTCGACATCGCTCTAGTTGTGATGTTATGTGTTGTGATGTTCCTAGGTACTTGATGATGTCCATCACTGACGGCTCCGGCATTCGCAAGCAAGACGCACAGTCCGTGTTCACTGCCGTCTACAACAACCCGGCAGGAGTCGACATCGCTCTAGTTGTGATGTTATGTGTTGTGATGTTCCTAGGTACTTGATGATGCCATCACTGACGGCTCCGGCATTCGCAAGCAAGACGCACAGTCCGTGTTCACTGCCGTCTACAACAACCCGGCAGGAGTCGACATCGCTCTAGTTGTGATGTTATGTGTTGTGATGTTCCTAGGTACTTGATGATGTCCATCACTGACGGCTCCGGCATTCGCAAGCAAGACGCACAGTCCGTGTTCACTGCCGTCTACAACAACCCGGCAGGAGTAACATCGCTCTAGTTGTGATGTTATGTGTTGTGATGTTCCTAGGTACTTGATGATGTCTATCACTGACGGTTCCGGCATTCGCAAGCAAGACGCACAGTCCGTGTTCACTGCCGTCTACAACAACCCGGCAGGAGTAACATCGCTCTAGTTGTGATGTTATGTGTTGCGATGTTCCTAGGTACTTGATGATGTCCATCACTGACGGCTCCGGCATTCGCAAGCAAGACGCACAGTCCGTGTTCACTGCCGTCTACAGCCACCCGGCAGGAGTAACATCGCTCTAGTTGTGATGTTATGTGTTGTGATGTTCCTAGGTACTTGATGATGTCCATCACTGACGGCTCCGGCATTCGCAAGCAAGACGCACAGTCCGTGTTCACTGCCGTCTACAGCCACCCGGCAGGAGTAACATCGCTCTAGTTGTGATTTTATGTGTTGCGATGTTCCTAGGTACTTGATGATGTCCATCACTGACGGCTCCGGCATTCGCAAGCAAGACGCACAGTCCGTGTTCACTGCCGTCTACAACAACCCGGCAGGAGTAACATCGCTCTAGTTGTGATGTTATGTGTTGTGATGTTCCTAGGTACTTGATGATGTCCATCACTGACGGCTCCGGCATTCGCAAGCTAGACGCACAGTCCGTGTTCACTGCCGTCTACAACAACCCGGCAGGAGTAACATCGCTCTAGTTGTGATGTTATGTGTTGTGATGTTCCTAGGTACTTGATGATGTCCATCACTGACGGCTCTGGCATTCGCAAGCAAGACGCACAGTCCGTGTTCACTGCCGTCTACAACAACAAGGCAGGAGTCGACATCGCTCTAGTTGTGATGTTATGTGTTGTGATGTTCCTAGGTACTTGATGATGTCCATCACTGACGGCTCCGGCATTCGCAAGCAAGACGCACAGTCCGTGTTCACTGCCGTCTACAACAACCCGGCAGGAGTCGACATCGCTCTAGTTGTGATGTTATGTGTTGTGATGTTCCTAGGTACTTGATGATGTCCATCACTGACGGTTCCGGCATTCGCAAGCAAGACGCACAGTCCGTGTTCACTGCCGTCTACAACAACCCGGCAGGAGTAACATCGCTCTAGTTGTGATGTTATGTGTTGTGATGTTCCTAGGTACTTGATGATGTCCATCACTGACGGCTCCGGCATTCGCAAGCAAGACGCACAGTCCGTGTTCACTGCCGTCTACAACAACCCGGCAGGAGTCGACATCGCTCTAGTTGTGATGTTATGTGTTGTGATGTTCCTAGGTACTTGATGATGTCCATCACTGACGGCTCCGGCATTCGCAAGCAAGACGCACAGTCCGTGTTCACTGCCGTCTACAGCCACCCGGCAGGAGTAACATCGCTCTAGTTGTGATGTTATGTGTTGTGATGTTCCTAGGTACTTGATGATGTCCATCACTGACGGCTCCGGCATTCGCAAGCAAGACGCACAGTCCGTGTTCACTGCCGTCTACAGCCACCCGGCAGGAGTCGACATCGCTCTCGACTTCCTGATCGACAACTTCAACGTCATTCCTGACTAGTAAGTTGAACACTGTGATTGTTTCTTATGCGTCGTGCAGAACATGCGTTCTAGAGCCTCTGCCTATGAGGAAGAACCGAATGGAAGACAGGAGGAGGAGGGAGATAAGGAGGAAGGCGAGGAACAGTTTGCAACAAATTGAAGAAACAGTATAAACTGTGAAAACGCTTTGTGTACCGCGTTGATAAGCGAGCTTTTGTACTGCATGCGATTTGATAAGTTTCTGCTCTACAGACTTTGGAACGAAAGCATTAAGTTAGCACATATAAAATAATTGAAAATTCCAGGCATACATTTGCAATTATTTCGGAAGCAAAAGGATTTCTTACGTTCTTCGTCGTTTTCACTGCCCACTTTCTACACATCATCTCGATGAGATACAGCTCGTGGCAGGTTTCTGCGGGTTAAACGAACAGAACTAAAATGTTACTATTTTTTTTAATGATAGGGCACTTGCCAAACTCCCTCCCGCTGGATTTATTTATTTTACTTTTTTGGATACATCATTTTATTCCAGTCCCACACAGTAGTCATGAAAAACGATCAGAGGTCAACAATCAAAAGTTAAATAATAAATACACGTAGGTATAACGTGACGGGAAGCCCCCGTTGGGAATCTCTGAGTGTGGGCTGACCCAGATAAAGATAAATAGGCAAAATCTTTCAAGATAGCTGAATTATTGTAATACTTAAAACACATGATGGGTATTATTATTATTATTTCGTATGGTTTATTACAATTACAATAAAGTTACAAAAATTGGTAATATAAAACACAAATCAAAGGACATAATTATCATAATAAGAAATCAATGTAAAACATAAAAAATATTGCTGTTCTGGCAGAAGCTTCTACAGCCGCACATCTAGATCTTCAAGCCACCTGAGGGCCTCCGGAGTGAGATCGCAGATGTCTCGAAGAGATCCTGTGAATCTGCGTAGTGGACACTCAGTGGCGATATGGAACGCAGATTGCACAGGGTGTCCGCAATCACACTCCGGAGACTCTCTCAGGCCCCACTTGTGCATCATCTGCCCGCATCGTCCGTGCCCAGTCCTCAGCCTATTCAATGTGGCCCATTCCCTCCGAGGAAGCTCAAATCCAGGCTGCTCGATGATGGGATCTTGAACCAATGCGTGGACGTCAGGATTATCTGAAGACCACTCTTCTGTCCACGCAGCGTCAACGTCAAATCCCTTCTCTGACAGAGCATTGGCCAATTTCCAGGGAGGATGCCTCGATTTGAGTCTTTGCCTCTCTGTTGCGGTGGTAAATTTGTGAACAGGAAGTTCTGGATTTGTCAGGCACTTCTCTCATTGTTTAACCAAGGCCCCTTGTCGTCGCAGATGAGGTGGCGGAATATTGCTGAGAACTGGGAGCCATTGAAGGGGAGTCGATCTCGTAGTGCCTGATATTATGCGCATGGTGATGTTCAGTTTTGAGTCCAGAGTTTTTGTATGATGACTGTTGACCCAAACAGGCGCACAATACTCCGCCGCAGAATACACCAGTGCAAGTGCCGATATCCTCAATGTAGAGGTACTGGCTCCCCAACTCGTGCCAGCAAGTTTCTGAATGATGTTGTTTCTCGTATTTATCTTAGCAGCAATGTTGTTGATATGGTGTTTAAATGTGAGTGAACGATCAAGTGTAACCCCGAGATACTTTGGATGACTATTGTTTTTCACGAAATGCCCATTAAACTTGACTTTAATATCGTGGTTTGCTTGATAGTTGGAAAGGTGAAATGTTCTTACTTCAGTTTTCGACGGGTTTGGACAAAGTCTCCAATTTGAAAAGTATTCCCCCAGGATGGATAGATCTTTCGTCAGTTCATCTTCGCATTCTTCAAAGGTTGTATTCTGTGACGCCACTGCAATATCGTCTGCATAGATAAACTTGCTTGAGTTGGTGGCTGGAATGTCGCTTGTATAGAGGTTGAAAAGCAACGGCGCAAGTACAGATCCCTGTGGCAGACCGTTGTTTAGTAATTGAGACTTACTTTTGTTGTTGTTGATATGCACTTCAAAACTTCTGTTGCTCAGCATGTTATTGAGCAATATGTACAAAGTTCTACAAGGAATAGCTTTGATAAACTTATACAGTAAGCCATGCCTCCAAACAGTATCGTATGCAGCAGTTAGATCAATAAATGCTACAGCAGTTTTTAAGTGTTTCTCAAAGCCGTCCTCTATGTGCGTTGTTAGGGCCAAGACTTGATCACAGCAGTTGCGGTTCGGTCGGAATCCAGCTTGTTCGACCGGCACTTGTCCGTTGATGACATGCGATATACGGTTGTATAGAAGTCTTTCAAAAAGTTTGTATGTTACACTCAACAAAGCTATTGGACGATAACTTTCCTCCTTGTCCGGCTGTTTGCCTGGCTTAAGGATAGCCACAACTTTAGTTTTCTTGAATAATGGAGGAAGGTATCCAGTAAGCAAAATATTGGTATAAAACTCTGATAGCCATTTGATTGTCTTTGGTCCACAAAACTTTAAAAACTCCGGAAATATACCGTCGACACCAGCCGCTTTACCATTTTTTACAGATCGCAAAGCATTTTCAACCTCGATAGTACTGAATGCACAAGCAAAGGTAGAAGTATCTTCTGCATCAAGCTGTGCTAACTTAAGTTTTGATTTAACACTTCTGCTGATATCCTTGTCAATGTTTACTCTAGACATCTTCACTATACGATTTGCAATCAGGTTTGGGTTTATATCAGTCTTTGGTTTGTTACTGTCTGTACTGGCCTCTAGACGGCGTAAAACAGACCATGCCTTTCTACTAGAATGTTGGAAATTCATGCTTTCAACAGTCTCAGACCATCGTTCCATTCTTGTCTTGTCCAATGCATGAAGCAGTCATCTGCAACTTCATGATCACCACTCTCGCTGAACTCATTATACAGTCGTGTACACTCATCAGTCCAACATGGAATATACTCTCTCCTATATCCTCTTGGTATACAGTTCTTAGCTTTTTTTATTACCAGTCCGACAAAGCGTCCGTAGTTTTGAGGCAAAGGGCTTATCCAACGTAGACTATTATCCAATTGGCGAGCAAAGTTTTTCCAGTTTGCCTTCCTAAAATTCCATCTAGGCTTCTGCAAGGAGTTGATAATGGGAATTTGTGTTCCCAAAGTGACGATAACTGGTCTATGCTGGCTGTGTGGGAAATGATCAACAACTCTGCGATATACGCAGGGAACTGTCCCGTCTTCATTTCGACTTACAAAACACAGATCTGGCGAATAATCTCTCTGCCACCGTCCTGAGCGAAAAGTACCAAGGTCTTTTGCATCATATATCAGAAACATATCATTATTATCGGCCCAATCAGTTAACTTTTCTCCATTCATGTCGTTCGTGCTGTATCCCCACAGATTATGATGACTATTAAAGTCGCCCATAATTAAGTGAGGATGAGCGTTTGTCGGAAGGACTTGATCCGGCCATGGTGTTGAGGGAGGTTTGTATACATTCGTAATCTTTAAATCGGCAAGTCCGACTGTAATTGAAAATATGTTACTGTCGCTGCTCTCTGTTATCGTTGAATAATTTTCGATATTGTCCCTGATGTATGTTGCAGAGCCGTAGCTTCTGTGATGTAAAGCACTTGCAAGCCTAAACCCACTGATGCAGCCTCTAGCACTTAACTGCATATCATCTGCAGTGTGTGTTTCTTGAAGGAGAAGTACGTCAATTCGTTCATCCTTGGCCAGTTTTGCAATGTATTCGCTTTTTGCCTTACTTATTCCTTCAATGTTTAATTGTAAAATTCGAACAGCTGATCCGATTGTTGTAGTCCGCTTATTCATAACGTTGTTCGTAATCTTGTAATTATGTCCTTAATATAATAAAAAATTACCAATTTTAGAACTTTCTTTCTATAATATGTAGCCGGGAGATTTGTTCTTACAAATAGTTCGGCACCAATTATTGTAGACTTTCAGCCGTTACGCGTCATAACGTTGCCAAGGTGCACCACATGGGGCAGTCTACATTTGCACCAAAAATCCATGTTGCCATTGAAGAGTCTTGACTCGTGTCGGATGATCTAGGTGTCTGTGGTTTGTACTTTTTATAAAGATGTCTTGTTAGACCTTGAGTGGGTTGTTTTTGTTTCGTATAATCTTTCAAATAGTAAAAAATACCTCATACACGATATGATTTTCGGCTTTCCTCTTCTTCCAGGTGAAGAATCAGCCGTAATTATTACATATAAAGCCTGATGCACAATTGAATTAAGGTTTATGGTTTAATGTTTAGTGATTAGTGTTTAAGATGTTATAACAGAGTCCAGTGCACAATTGCTTATTTCACGAGGTTATTTCACCACGTGATAAAATTTAATAATTGATCGAAAAATGATATGGAAACAAATATATGAGCAAGATTAGGCACAAATATCAAATTAAAATGCTTCCAATGACATTAATTCAGACGACTTTTCATTTTCCCGTACGAATTTGACATTGACATTTACTCTGCTCTCTTCTGATTGGTTCGTCATAAGGTGAAATAGTGTTTTGCAATAAGAAATGGATTTTGTTGATTTCTTATTTCAGCTTAAACCTTAAACACTAAACCTTATAACGCTTATGACAGTTGTGCATGGTAACGTTATAACAGCACCTTTCATTTCTCTTAAACACTAAACACTAAACCTTAATTCAATTGTGCATCAGGCTTTAAGGTGCAGAAGATTTTAGTACTCACAGTGATATACAATTCAATAGTCCCAATAGTATTAAAGTAATGGTATTATTGTAGAATAAGAAAAAATAATTATTATTGAGCGAGCGTAGCGAGCGTCACCTCGGAAATCATATGGCACTTTCTCTGTGTGTGTTTTTTTTGTCTGCACTGCCCAGGTCAAACCGCACAATCAATCAATCGATCTGAAATTTTGTACACATTCTAACGTAATCTATGCGGTCTCTGGGATCGTTTTTGTTAGGGATCCTGTGATAGGTCAAATTTTAAAAAAAATCTTTCGATGGGTGGTTTGATCAATTTGAAATTTTAAGAAGTTATTACGACCAACATTTTACCCAATCTTAAAAAGTTTCAGCCAAATCCTCCCATTGGTTCAAATTTAAACCCATATTTCAGGTGTTTTTTGAAATAAACTAGAACCGATTAACCGATCAACTTCAAACTTCGCATGGTAATTGGTACCCACATTTAAGGTATTTTTGACAATTTTCATGCTAATCTAGTGGAGCGGTCGCTCCACGCCAGCCAAGTCGTACGGCGCGCACACTCTCATATAAAGGCTGGAGCAAACCCACTTTTACTGTAAGCATCAAAGTGGCATTTTCTGCCTACTGGATCATAAAATTGGAAAATCTCACACTGTTGCGAAATATCTTAATTTCGAGCTATGGCCCACCCTACAACATGTACCAAATTTGGGAACAATAGGTTACGCCCTTTGCGAGCTAGAGGGCCGTGAAAACAGTGTTTTAGGGCGGTTTTCATAATCAGTAATAATCTCAGTAGTAGTAGAAGGCTGGAGCTAGAATCCGGTAAACAGGCCACAGCCTAAACGGCTGAATCGATTGGTCTCACATTTTTACCACGTGTGCACTTTTGGCGTCTAATTTGCCCTCCTCCCCTTGACTTTTTTTGTGCCGCCATTTTGAAACCGAAAGTGACGTCATATCTCAACAACGTCTGGACCGATTGGAACAAAAGTAGCGCCAAACGATTCGGACGGTCATCTATATGGATTATCAATAGCAACATACTCAAATTTATGTTAACAAAACCGGAAATGACTTCATGAAATTTGAAATTCATCGATTGGCATTTCGGCAACAAATTTGATACAATTGTTTTGATATTTATGTAACGTATGTACTTTTGATATCTCATTTGACTTGTTATAAAACCAACCGGAAGCCGCCATTTTGAAACCGGCAGGGACATCATATCTAAATAACGTCTAAATAGATTTTAACGAAACCAGGGCTAAACAATTTAGACGGTCAACTTTATGTTTTATCATCAATAATATTTGCAGTTTCCCATACCGAAACCGGAAATGACGTCACACATTTTAAAAATCTCACAAATTTACATTTTGATGCAATAAATATACTATTTGTGACAGCTTATAATAAAATGTAATCATGGTTAAATTATAATTCAAGAGGTCAGTGATTTCAGTAGCCATTTTGAAACCGGAAGAAACGTATTATCTCGAAAACTGGTTGACAGATCGGTATGAAACGGAAACTACGTTTACCCGAGATGGGTTACCAAGATGGCGGCTCAGTTTTAGTGTTATTTTCTGATCTAAAATGTTTCTCCTTGCTTTAATTCGTAGTTTTAATGTTTATAAACTGCTAATATATATAAATAAATACTTATCAATTCATAGAACAGGTTAAATGTGGTCACAAGTTGCTAGAATTCAGACTTCGACAGCTGATGAGCCTGAGTATGAATTTACCTTGTATTATGGCGTTTAAGAGTTTTACCCAGCATTGAGTTATTTTTAAATGATTACCCGAACATTGTTTTAGCCTGGGAACTTGGAAGTGATAATATTATTCATATGAAGCACTACGAAGTTACAATCTAATATTAAAGTCGTTTCTAAGAGGTACCCATTTCGGCCTAAAGTCACACTAGTATGAAACTAGCGCCAAACGATTCGGAAGGCCATCTCTATGGAATAGGAACAGGCCAAACTAGAATTTTCCTATTTATGAGGCCGGAATTGTCGTCATTCAAATTTATAAATTATTATAATCCCCTCCTATACAATAAATACATATTCAGAAAGCTTAAAATTATTCCCATCATTTATAGTTACTAGGAAAACGCTCCGTTTGATAATGATGGAAAAATTTAGTGAATCTCTCACTTAGGGATGGTGTTTTGGAGGTAACCTGCGAAATAAAAACGCGCACCCCGACTGGGAATCGAACCCAGATCCTTCGGGTTTCCGGCCCTATGCTTTAACCATACTCGGACTCGCAAGAGTTGTATGGCAACCCAACCTGCTGATTAAGAATGCGTCCCGATAGCTAATGGTTAAAGCATAGGGCCGGAAACCCGAAGGATCTGGGTTCGATTCCCAGTCGGGGTGCGCGTTTTTATTTCGCAGGTTACCTCCAAAAAACGCTCCGTGTAACGCGTTGATGAGCGAGCACCGATTCGCACGACATCGCCAATCGAGCCCGATCCATTTAATCAAAGAAAACTTACTACATTATTACCAAATTTCCTTACAACTTTCCATAAACACTCTGGAACAATTAAACAGACCAATACCATAAATTTGATACTTTTCCATCAATCTCTTTGGACAGATATTCAAAACACTTAAAATAGCAATACGTCTGTAAATTCTTGACCGATTGGGCTGGAATATGTAAAATATTATATGTATCTAGTCGAAACGTTGTTTTTTAAGTGAAACATGATCCATATCCAGAAAACAAGTATTTTAGATACAGATAATACCAACCTAATACCAATGTATATAACATACTATACATATTGCAAACAAACATTATGTATTGCAATATGATCACTCGATCAACATAAAGGAATCTGTTTTTCATTGAAACTGAGAATAGAGTACTAGAGTGCCACGCCCACTAGGTACTTCCGGAGTCTTTTTCAAAACCCTCTTATGGAAAATAACATGGGGACTTACTTCGATTGCTGGTCATTTATTAACAAAACAGAGTTAAGAAAATCGCAATACACCACCATTAAATTCAATCTTTCATTTATAATATTATGTCAACACATCTCTTCAAATATATACCAAATTTAAACTGTTCCAAGTTAAACAACACACTACACAGGGTATGACGTCACGAAAGTGTACACCGGTGCAAGATGTAAATTCAATGAACTGTCAGTCTACATTTCAACAGCTCATTACATGATTACATCTCATTTTATGGTATCCTGAAATCAAAATAACTATTATAATGAACTTGATTCAGTTTATAAACTCGAGGAGCACAGAAATACTTCAGTTTTGTTTACTTTTCGTCAACAATCAAAAATTGACGTGCAAGGTCTGGCATCATTGTTGAAAATTGTTTCATTTGTTTTTCATTTTTGTAAAGTCGCAGTTGCCAGCTCGCTACCCAGGACATCGCGCTGCGCCGTGTTACAATTTATTATTGATGTAGATTGCAACGTTGCACTTTGGAGCTGTTTAATAACTTAAACAGGTTACCTATGGTATATATTTGAAGAGATGTGTTGACATAATATTATAAATGAAAGATTGAATTTAATGGTGGTGCATTGCGATTATCTTAACTCTGTTTTGTTTATAAATGACCAGCAATCGAAGTAAGTCCCCATGTTATTTTCCATAAGAAGAAATCCAGAAATAATCCGGAAGTGCCTAGTGGGCGTGGCACTCTATACTCTATAGCCATCTATAAACTTTGCTTTGCTATAGCCTACATAGAGCAACCCAGAATGCAGTGGAATTTCTGTTTTGAAATGTCATTTCTGACAGATTCAAAACTTTAAAATTGCCAATAAGTGCATAAGTTCTATACTGATTGGGCTGAAAAGTTGTAAAATAATTGAAAATGGTACTCTCAATGGTCATGCAAAATTTGAGCTCGATCTGACCATTTTGATTTTTGGCCAATCAGAAGATATGTTTTTAATTGAACCAATCAGAATACAGATCTCAAAAACAATCCCAGACTGAGTTACAATGATATTAGTATGTGTGCAAAATTTCAGCTCGATCGAAAATAAAATGTGGCCAGCATCGTCGGGAAACACACACACACACACACACACACACACACACACACACACACACACACACACACACACACACACACACACACAAAAAACAGAGAAAGTGTCCAAAAGAGCCGAATGGAGACGCTCGCTACGCTCGCTCAATAAATTCTATGTGGCAGTGCAGAAAGTTCAGCAGCCATTTTGAAAACCGAAGTGTTGCCATATCTCGGAACTGGGTTGACCGATTGGAATGAAACCTTTGCTATTCTTTATAAGAATAACCAAATTGTAAAGGGTGATTTTTTTTTGGAGGATTTAGTAATTGTTCATTTGATATGTCTCACACATAAGTTGTAAGAATAAACTAAAAAAAGTAGTGATATCCCCATAAAAAACACTCCGTGTAAAAATACCAGCCAAGTCTCTTCAACTTAAAAATAAATAATGAAATCTTAAAATTCTGCACTGAAAAGTATTGATATCAAAAAGTTAGCCAAGTCAAAACTTTATTTGAAAATGAAAAAATACTTGGCGCATCGTTTTTTAGGGCATTATAGGTATATTATATGTATAGATGTATATTTGATGTATATTTCATATCTGGCATATACTTCTCAACTATTTATATACACGATGCGCCAAGTATTTTTTGATTTTCAAATAAAGTTTTGACTTGGCTAACTTTTTGATATCAATACTTTTCAGTGCAGAATTTTAAGATTTCATTATTTATTTTTAAGTTGAAGAGACTTGGCTGGTATTTTTACACGGAGTGTTTTTTATGGGGATCTGTAGTTATTTTAAAAAGTTTTTGTCATTTAGGAACATTTTATTCCATAATCTTGACATATTTGTAAAATGTTTACTACATTTTCATCCCTGCCTTCTTTAAGCTCCAAGACCTGTAGAGCAGCCAATCTGTCCACAATTTGCAATAAAACTAGCTCATATCAAATCGGATACAGTACGAATGCCTAATCCTCCAATTGGTAGTATAAATATTAAATAATATCTTCTGATTGGTTAACAATCAGAATGTTTTGCATTGTGATCAAGACCAACATAATCTAAATTTTTACACATTGTAAGCCCAATCAGTCAAGTATTTGTCATTTTACGAGTTTAAACTGGGTTGTCAAAAGCTGGAAAAAGTATGTAGGAAAGTCACGACACAATGAATCTGATATTCATCCAGAGTATGAAAGATGGAGATTTGAAAGTTGCATGTCGTGTATCGTGTCTGGGAATGTTGCATGTTCTGTGCTCGCTCATCAACGAGTTACACTGAGTTTTCCTATAGTAGTAGACAAACTAGTAAGTCACAAATATTTTGAACAGAAACACTGGTATTGTCAAATATAAAATAAAAAGAGTCTGCAATATTTCGTCGATGCGTTCGATCGACTTTGTCAAGCAAGACTGGTCTTGCTTGACAAAGGTCTTGCTTGCTTGCTTCTTGCTTGAAGCAAGACTGGTCTTGCTTGACAAAGTCGATCGAACGCATCGACGAAATATTGCAGACTCTTTTTATTTTATATTTGACAATACCAGTGTTTCTGTTCAAAATATTTGTGACTTACTAGTTGGTTCCTGGTATATTATCTTCTTCTTTCTTTTATTAGTAGACAAACTGTTGTGATAGACTGGTTTTATATACTGCGCAATCCACTTAGCATTAAATTACTACATTTTTACAGAAATTTCTACCCGAGGCAGAAATCCGAGATTTAACTTCGAATTTAAATATAACTGAATTTTTTAATTTTCTAATTTCAAATGGAAGTTTGTTAAAGAAGCGAGGCCGTAAAAGTGCAGATGTTGTTTCCCTTTCTGTTTAAATCTTTTTGGCATCCAGCATAAATTGATCTGAGTTTCTAGTGTTAACAGAAGACTTTTAAATTTTTGTTATGTTCTTATGAATGCATAATAAAAAGGCCTTAACATATAATTGCTTTAAGTCCAGCACTTTAGAGCTTCAATAATTTTATTAGATGGGTAGGTACTGTAAACTAAAGGCTTCCTAAAAATTAATTTTAATATTGCTGTTTGAATTACGGTGTGTGTGAATTACATCGCAACACAACACAAAACAAAAACGCGCACCACTAGATGATATAAAATAAAAAGATATTGCAATTCGCGTTTTCGGGGTGACCAGATGGCAGAACTTACCAGGCCGCTATAACCACCATGACACTGCGCAGTAACGCGCATTGGTTTGATTACGTTGTTTGGTGTCATGGCTTCATGGCGGAATCGAAATGTCAGTGAAGGTGTAATAACTTGTGAGTTGTGTTGTTTACGTTATAACTTTGTTACTTCATTTTATCATTTCCACCAGGAGGCCAAGTCTTGAAAAAAGCGTTTTGAAACCGTCTGGCGTTTTCATTGATCAAAACGCCAGACGGTTTCAAAACGCTTTTTTCAAGACTTGGGCTCCTGATTCCTTACCATAATTGTGGTTTATTTCCGAAGATAATAAATACTGCCTTTCTGATCAAAATGACATTGATAAGATCAATAACATTGGCGGCCGAAACGAAAACGACTCGAGTCTATAGCAGTTATACTTTCTCACACTAGAGTGTGCCCCCTTTGCTCGAAAACGCGAATTTCTAAATTAAAATCATGTCATAACGAAACTACACTTCCTAAGCTGTTTCATTGTTTCCATTTTGCCGTGAGCCAATCAAGAGAGCCTTGGAAACAAAAACAAAATACTGACATCTGTCATGAAAGGTCATAATAATAAATATCATTATTACAACACAATCTAATAATATCCCAATATCAACACCAATCCCTATAATAATACGAATTGTGTCGCAAGAATCGCCTCGACGCAAGCACCAACTAAAGTGACCGACCTGTCGTCTTAGCTTCTTTAGCTTCTTTCTTTACCTGGTCTTTGAATGGTGCTGTGTTTTATTTAACGAATCTGCCTGTATGTAGTTCAATGCATGTATGTTATTTAATTGATATTGGTCATTTAGAGTGCTGAACATCGCCCGTGTAACCCAATAAATAAATACTAATGTGTTTCAGCTACTTGGGACTGTCTGCACTCAGCAATTCGATCACTGGAATTGCTGGTAAACTCACAACCAGGGCCCAAGTCAACAAGGTACGATGATTCTTATTGCAACGTCGATTAATAATTAACTAAGTACCAACTTCAAATTGACATGAATTTACCACATGTGGGATGGAGTCCCACCCTTAGTAGTCGCCTGAACTGACTAAATTGCTATAATAGTAGTTAAAGTTAAATGCGCTAGTCAAAATATTGTAAAAAAAGTATATTGCATTATAAAAATATGTTGGTGATGATACAGAAATTTAACTTTATAGATTTCTTCAGAAAGTGTTCAAGGATCGCGGTGATTTCTAAAGAAATTAATTTGCTGTATTTCCGCAAATAAGTGATAGTATGTGATGGAGCCACTTCTGGAAAGATGGCTACTGTCAATCTATACAGATTAATTTATTTGTTTTTACATTTCGTGTCTCCATTGAGAAGTGAAAAAGGAGAAACAAATGAAATTGAAATTTAGTTATCCATAAATTTTTTTAGCCATAACGCACAACAAAAGTCAATATTTATATTTATATTTATACAAATGCGCCCTTGATAGCCGCCATTTACCTAGTACCACAATAGCCAGCAGAGTGCAGTCGTGTTCCTTCTCGAATTGTTTTCTGTCTGGACATCCTTTTGTGTTCAACAACAATAGATAAGCACATAGCTGGTAGGTAAACCGATCTGCATGGCTAAAAACCAGTGACACCTAAATACTTTCTCACAAACGGCTCGCTTTACTTGTCTACCAATCAGAATAATTGGAACCATATACGTGATGTTTACTGCGTCATATTTCGTCCCGACTAGAGAACAGCTTTAGACTGTAACCTAAACCCTGAGTACCCTGACCATGTGTTCCTTCCAGTTGATCCAGTTCATCGAGGACAACCAAG
The DNA here is from genome assembly GCA_934045905.1 of Leuctra nigra. Lineage (NCBI taxonomy): Eukaryota > Metazoa > Arthropoda > Insecta > Plecoptera > Leuctridae > Leuctra > Leuctra nigra. Next base: position 34,600,431 of record OW203767.1, on the reverse strand, counting down.
ACAGCCTGGACTCCAGCGTTGCTATCGCTGGACGCGAAGCTATCGAAGCCGCTGAAGCCGACCTGCAGTGGATCCAGAAGTATGACGTCACAATGTGTTCCTTCCAGTTGATCCAGTTCATCAAGGACAACCAAGACAGCCTGGACTCCAGCGTGGCTATCGCTGGACGCGAAGTTATCGAAGCCGCTGAAGCTGACCTGCAGTGGATCCAGAAGTATGACGTCACAATGTGTTCCTTCCAGTTGATCCAGTTCATCAAGGACAACCAAGACAGCCTGGACTCCAGCGTGGCTATCGCTGGACGCAAAGCTATCGAAGCCGCTGAAGCTGACCTGCAGTGGATCCAGAAGTATGACGTGACAATGTGTTCCATCCAGTTGATCCAGTTCATCGAGGACAACCAAGACAGCCTGGACTCCAGCGTTGCTATCGCTGGACGCAAAGCTATCGAAGCCGCTGAAGCTGACCTGCAGTGGATCCAGAAGTATGACGTGACAATGTGTTCCTTCCAGTTGATCCAGTTCATCGAGGACAACCAAGACAGCCTGGACTCCAGCGTGGCTATCGCTGGACGCAAAGCTATCGAAGCCGCTGAAGCTGACCTGCAGTGGATCCAGAAGTATGACGTGACAATGTGTTCCATCCAGTTGATCCAGTTCATCGAGGACAACCAAGACAGCCTGGACTCCAGCGTTGCTATCGCTGGACGCAAAGCTTTCGAAGCCGCTGAAGCTGACCTGCAGTGGATCCAGAAGTATGACGTGACAATGTGTTCCTTCCAGTTGATCCAGTTCATCGAGGACAACCAAGACAGCCTGGACTCCAGCGTTGCTATCGCTGGACGCAAAGCTATCGAAGCCGCTGAAGCTGACCTGCAGTGGATCCAGAAGTATGACGTGACAATGTGTTCCTTCCAGTTGATCCAGTTCATCGAGGACAACCAAGACAGCCTGGACTCCAGCGTTGCTATCGCTGGACGCAAAGCTATCGAAGCCGCTGAAGCCGACCTGCAGTGGATCCAGAAGTATGACGTCACGATCATGACGTGGATGAAAGCCAAGACTTCCGGCGCGGCCATGACGACAACCAGCGCCTTCTTGTGTGCGCTTATTGCTCTACTGGCAGTCATCAACAACACACGCGTCTAATAACGTCCTGATAAAGTTATCAGCCAGTTTCTTAATCGCGCTCTATTGAGTGGTGTCATTATTATAAACTAGGAAAACGCTCAGTGTAACGCGTTGATAAGCGAGCCTTCGTATTAATGCATGCGAATTAATTTGTGTGTCAAATATGTTCATCTACTTGAGATTGAGATCCCTAATGAAAGTTCCTACTAAATTTAAACCCATTGAAAGCAATCCGTTTAAAAATACCAGCCAAGTCTTTCCAACTAAAAAAATATAAGAAATCAGACATTCAAAAATGTATTTCAAAAATTAAAAAAATACTTGGCGCATCGTGCATATAGATAGTACCTATAGAGTGCCTGCATAATGATGTCACAGCTGACCAAATACTCACTGGTGCACAGATGATTTCAGTGTATACATAATAAATAATCAATATCTTCCTTGATTAATTTTCCTTATTTTATTTCATCTTTAAAATACGATATAACTGATGTTTTTCTTCGCTTCTCCGATTAGCAGGTCAGGGATTAGCACTTTTATTTTTATTTTATTTAACTATTGAGAAATTTCTTGTGAACCAGGAAAATAAACAAGATTGAGGTCCGTTACCTAGAAACCAGGTCTATACCCAGCAAACACAAGGTTGTACCTGAGACCTCCCCAGTCCCTCCTAATTAAGGTGGCTGCATATCACGTGACTTTTCAACCAAAAAGCTACACATTTTCATTTGGAAGGGTTCAGTTTAGCAAATACTTCTCACTCATCAGATAAGTTAGGACACATCTTTTGGAACAAATCTACGCAGAAAAGAACTGCGAAAATAACTTATTAGATGATTTTACTTCCTTGCACCTAAATATTCTCAAATCAAGACCTGAAGTTTAAGGAAATCCTATGAGTTGCCAAGAACAGCAAACTTTAATCTAATAAAAGGGCACATATGCATCACAAACCTGACACAATTTTGCCAACAAAACATGCGCTCTTTCTTCATCTTTCCAACGAAATGTTGAGATATTAATTATATCCACTATTATGAATGTAATATTTAAAATAACAGCACTGGGTTTTGACAGCTTTCAAACGCGTACGGATACACACGATTTTCATTTATTTTCTTCTTAAACCACTGCAAAAATAAATATTATTGACTGAAAATATTGATAAGCTCCAGAATGCAGTGAATTTACTTCATAAATCACCTTGGATTACTCAGCATGAACGATGTAAGGTATGTACTCATAGGTAACTATTTCTTTTGATCGGATGTAGAGAAATAAAGTCACGTGATATGTATTGGCCTTAAGGATGATGGATATCCCCAGTCCTTCCTAAAATGATCCTAAAAGCCTCCCCACAGCTTCCTAGGGGATCCTAAATGGCTCCCAGGTACATCCTGGGGAGGGAGGACCACCCTAAAAAAGGAAGGTCTGCCTTTTTGTAGGAAGTATTCTGCCTTTTTAGGAAGTATTCTGCCTTTTTTAGGATATCCATCTCCTAAATTAGGAGAAAAATTTCCTAGATTAGGTAGATCACTTTCCACGATATTACGATGAATGCCTTTTCAAAATGACTTATTTAATACACGACAGAACGATTATAGATCGACAGATACACTATGACAGAGTTAGGTTCACTCCACCAAAAAAGTGAAGCCCTTTTGCATCACTTGCGGGACACCGACAACAAACACCAACATTTGACAGTTTCAGATCAGCTGCAATTATTCATTTATATGAATGAATATGTCATTTCATTTATTTATTTAATTGTCAGTTACAATTTACATTATTTTAACAATAGTTATAGTAAGTGTAAATAATTAAAATACTCTCATCCTTCAAATCCACTCTTGAGAAATATAATATAAGAGAAATATAACATGAAATAGAGTTACATTTGTCAATCAATAGTAACTCTAATCTTATTCTTAACTTTATTCATCCATATATTCCTGTACCTTATAAAACGATTTATCAATAAGGTAATCTTTAAGGTTATTATAAAATATACTTGTAGTGAGGGCTGTAAGCACAAAAATAGTGCAAAATGTGATAGAAATTTTTCCTTTGGCAGTTTTATAGGAAATTTTCCGCTCTTTCCTAATTTCGAGATCCTCAAAAAATCGGACGGCCATTTTGGGCTCCAGGGCTGTCCAAAGTGCTAAAACATTTGTATTTCAGTGAAATTATAAAACTTTTATCAATTTATTGTTCAAGTATTATACAGTCATTTTAGAGCATACCAGCCGACATCTTAAATTTCTTGATTAAATACAACTTTGGTTAGGCTTATAATTTTTTTTTTTTTTTTTAATACAACTAAAGTTGTATTAAATCAAGAAATTAAAGATGTCGGCGGGTATGCTCTAAAATGACTGCCATTTTCAGGGAATTCGGGTTTCAAGGTTGCAGTTGATTATGTTTAGGTTCATAATATGGACATTTAACTTAAAAATCGATGGATCACGAAATTAACCCTTTGGGGGGTGGGGGGTGGAGACCTAAACGTTTCGATATCTGTAAAATAAACGACAGTAGATAGGGACTAATCATTTCTTGCACACACTAATAAAACTGTGCTCTGTTCGAAAAAAATCACGAGATTCCAAAATTATGCCGCCATCTTGGATGAGCAGCGTTTATATTTCGTTATTTTGCGCACAGCAGTTGAAAAATTATGACTAGGAAAACGCTCTGTGTAACGCGTTGATAAGCGAGCACGGATACGTGCAAAATCTCGAACCATAATTCCTGTAAAGCCGGCAATAATATACCTAAAACAACTGAAATCTAGAAGCACGATCCACTAAATTATATAAAAACTAGCTGAATTTGCTTCTCATTGCAAGTTATTGCAACAGTTATTGCAAGTCATTGCAACATGATAAACAGTCATGTGTATTTATTTCAGTATTTAGGTACGTAGGTATTATGGAATTATTATAAATAAAAAATACAGAGATTCAAACCACAAAATAGGCCATTATCTAAGAAACATTATCCAAACAGTTACTAGCCGTTCCGTATAAAAGAGCTTATTTCTTCTAGCACATTGCTTACCTAACACAAACCTAACACATTGTATCTGATACAAATGAAATAAATATTTCATAAACATAATTTCAATTATCAACCAACCAATCTATTTCTACAATCAAGCAGACATTTCATCGGTCTACAAATAATTTGCTCAGCCTTTGAAAAGATTGGAAGTAAGACTGCATGTTAAAACTCTCATAAACAATAAATACCTATACCTATTAACTACATCTTCAAAAATAATAAAATAAACCCTAAGTATAACCTCGCATGTATTGCTTTAACTATTATCTAACCGCAAAGAAATAATTGTTACGTATTCAAACAATAATAGATAGACAGCTGCTTGCTTCCGAGTTGTTTTGAATGGAGCGCATCGGGCGGCCGCAACGGACTCCTCGAACCTACAATGCTATTTATATGGGAAAACGCGATTTCTTTTATTTGTGAACGGATCTTTCTCAAAAACTATACAGGTCTAAGTTAGTATGAGATGAAGGTGTGTGCAAAATTTCAGATCGATACGTTGACCGGTGCGGCCTGGGTTGAACCAGCAAAAAAAAAGACAAACACACACACAGAGAAAGTGCCGCAAGAGTCAAGTGGAGACGCTCGCTCCGCTCGCTTAATAAATTGGCTACTTTGTTCATCCCTTGTTCACTGCAAAGGTATCGAGTCACGGCCTCCTGAACTAAAATTACATGTTAAAATCCCTATCTTGGGACGTTTTATCAACACACAAATGAAGTTTTAGGGAGAACGGTTGGAGATACAGAGAATATGTAAATTACAAATATCTTTACTATTATAAGGGCTATATTTTATGTCAAATAAACTTTTTCATATTGCATGCAAAACGTTACTTTAATTTACGAAAAAAGAAAAAGAAACACTTTTTATCCAAGATGGCGACCTAATTTTGAGTTCTCGTATTTTTTTTTGAAGAGAGCATATTTTTTTTAGTATGTGCAAGAAATCAATTTTTTGTAGCTAGTATGGGCTATTGTACAGATATCGAAACCTTTAGGTCTCCACCCTCCACCCTTCAAAGGGTTAATTTCGTGACCCATCGATTTTTAAGGTAAAGGTCTATAATTTGAACCTACATAAGCAATTGCAGCCTTGAAACACAAATTCCCTGAAAATGGCGGTCATTTTAGAGCGTACCCGCCGACAGCTTTAATTTCTTGATTAAATACAACTTTGGTTAGGCTTAGAATTTTTATTTTTTTATCGTACCTTCCTGAAACATGGTTTATTATACAAGAACGATAAAATGACAAAATTTTTATAATTTCACTGAAATACAAATTCTTTGGCACTTTGGATAGCCCTGGGGCCCGAAATGGCCATCCGAATTTTTGAGGATCTCAAAATTATGAAAGAGCGGAAAATTTCCTATAAAACCGCCAAAGGAAAAATTTCTATCACATTTTGCACTATTCTGCCAATATGATGTGCTAATTCAGCCCTCACTATTGTATTCTTCATCTCTTTAATTTGTTGGGAAGTTTATTGAAAAGATGTATTGCTGCTATTGATGTATTGATGTATCGATTCCACATGAATATAATTTTTTCTCCTTGTGTTAGTTGTGTTTTTCTTGTGTTTTTCTCCTTGTGCAAACTATAAATGTATATTCATTTTAATGCATCAAAATATCCAAGCAATAAAAACCTCTAAAACGGGACTAGAGACTTTTCTAGATATAAAAGAAGACCAAGGCAATCAAAAAGATATAATATGTTTATCAGAACATTGGTTGAACAGCGATAATTTAGAGTCAACAAACATTTGTAACTATAACCTTAAAAGTAACTTCAGCAGAGTAACACATAAACATGGGGGGTCAGCTATATTTGTAAACTAGGAAAACGCTCTGTGTAACGCGTTGATAAGCGAGCACGGATACGTACGACACCTCGAACTATAATTCCTTAAAACACGGCAATAATATACTGAAGGCTAGAAGCATGATTCACTAAATTATATAAAAAAAACTGCATTTGTGTCTCATTGCAAGTTAGTAACAGACACACACTCATGTGTATTTTTTGGAGTATTTAGGTGTGTATCAAAGGGATTTATTCCAAATAATAATTACAGAAACAAAACAGATAAATAAACAATACAGATAAATACAGAGATTGAAATTCCTAGGCATGTTGCCTAGGAAATAGGCAACATGACATAATTTAAGAAATAATATTCAAACAGTTACTTGCCGTTCCGTACAATAGAGCAATTTCCTATCCCAGAAAAAAACACTCCGTGTAAAAAAGGCAGCCAAGTCTCTTTACTTTAAAAAAATTCAACACCGAAAAGGAGTGATATCAAAAAAGAAGCCAAGTCAATGACATTTCCAAATATTTAATCGTATCTTTAAAATAAAAGTATAAACACCGAGAAATACTTTACAAAAGGACTTGGCGCATCGTTTTTTTAAAGACATCATTCTATCCTATAAGTGGAAAGAAATTTACAATTAGGTACATTTTCCTCTTTTTTTTAGAGCCAGTATCTATGAATCAAGCTACTTTTAGTAATGGCTATTTTATAGTTTTGTCAATGGCGATAGAAGAAAGATTTCATGTTGTAATAGATAAGTAATGTATGGGTGGAAGAATTAAATAACAATTGGAAGTGGGCTCATTTATATTTTTATAGCACTGTTAATATGGTGATATTAGAAGGGTATGTTTTCATAATTTGATCTTGATTGAGGGAAATCATGAAACGTTGTAAAATAATTACTAACTATCTATGGAACACTATTATATATTTTTGAAGTGTTAAGTGTATAAAGTTAAAAAATTTAAAGAAATTCCATGTGCCGTCTCTGTGTACTTTGTGAAATGTATTGTTATAAAATGCGGATTAATAGAAATGTATTTCATGATGCGAAGGTATAACCTTAACGCATGAGACTTAATTATGTTGACCACGAAACAATATTACGAAGATAACTATTGTGTATTTATAGAAAACATAGGCAACAAGTTTCATAGCGTATATATTCAAATAGAAAATATTTTACAGTAGGTATGTATAATATTTAATTGAAAGATGTGTCCCTATTATTCTAAAAATTCTAAATGACGGTTGTATATAAATGGCATATGCTTATGAATAGAAAAATGTCTTTAAAAAAACGATGCGCCAAGTCCTTTTGTAAAGTATTTCTCGGTGTTTATACTTTTATTTTAAAGATACGATTAAATATTTGGAAATGTCATTGACTTGGCTTCTTTTTTGATATCACTCCTTTTCGGTGTTGAATTTTTTTAAAGTAAAGAGACTTGGCTGCCTTTTTTACACGGAGTGTTTTTTTCTGGGATATCACTTCTTTTGTTAGTTTATTCATACAGCTTGTAGCACATGTCCTACCAAGGACTAATTTCTTTAAAAAAATAAGCCTCAACCGATTTGGTTAGTAAGAAAAGTTGCATTTGGTACAAGCTTAAAATGATTATCCAAGAAGAATAGTCTAAGTTTCGTTACAATCTGTCCAGACGTTTTCGATATCTGACTTCACTTCCAGTTTAAAAAATGTCGCTCAATAATACTGCCGCCTTGAATTCATAAAAGTGCAACATAATTGCATAATTAAGCTGCAATCTCGGCAGTTGTTTTCGATATATGACGTCACTTCCGGTTTTGAAATAGCGGCCGAAAATAATGTCATCTTGAATCCATAAATATAAGGGCTATATAATTACATAATTTAGTTGCAATCGGTACATCTGTTTTCTATAAATGACGTCACTTCCTGTTTTAAATATGGCGGCCAGAAATAATGTTGTCTTGAATTCATAATTATAAGTTCAACATAATTAGATAATTTAGTTGCAATCGGTACAGCCGTTTTCGACATATGACGTCACTTTCGGTTTTAACAATGGCGGTCGAAAATAATGTCGTCTTTAATTCAAAAATATAAGTCCTACATAATTACATAATTTAGTTGCAATCGGTACAGCCGTTTTCGATATATGACGTCACTTCCGGTTTTAACAATGGCGGTCGAAAATAATGTCGTCTTTAATTCAAAAATATAAGTCCTACATAATTACATAATTTAGTTGCAATCGGTACATCCGTTTTTGATATATGACGTCACTTCCGGTTTAAACAATGGCGGCCAAAAATAATGTCGTCTTGAATTCATAATTATTATTCATAATCATAATTATTCATGACCATATAGATGACCACCATATAGATGACCATTACAAGATGGTTCCGAAAACGTCCACGACATCATAATTATTAGTCCTACACAATTCCAAAATTTGGTTACAATCGATACAGCCGTTTTCGATATATGACGTCACTTCCGGTTTTTGCAAATGGCGGCCGAGTACACCGCAATCTTGAATTTATAATTATTCACAATGTATGTTTCTAAATATCTATTTAAAAGTATAGATTGGGGAAATTAGTGTCATTTAGCATATTAATGGCGTCATTTAGCATATTTATGACGTCATTTCCGGTATAGGTAATAAGAAAACAATCTAGTTCTATCTAGTTGATACTTTATGAATGACCTTCTGAATTCTTTAGCGCTAATTTCCGTCAAATCGGTCATGCCGTTTTCAATATATGACGTCACTTCCGGTTTCATTTAGTGGTTCCTGCCGCCATTTCCGGTACCGTTTATTTGTATATTCATTTATCCCAATTGATTTTTCAAAAAGATTGCAGAATGCATAGACAGGAGCTAGTTCAGTGGCAATCGGTACAGGTGTTTTCGATATATGACGTCACTTCCGGTTTCAGGAATGGCGACCGAGAACACTGTATTGAAATTATAATTATTTTGTATTGTCTATGTTACAATGTAAGCTAATTATATGTGTATTTAAAGTATAATTTGATGAAATAAGCTAAATATTGTGAATTTATGACGTCACTTCCGGTTTAGAAAATAAGAAAATAATGTTTTTTAGTATCATACTTCATATAGATGACCATCTAAATCGAATGGCGCTAATTTCGTTCTAATCGGTCCAGCCGTTTTTTATATATGACGTCACTTCCGGTTAAGAAATGGCGGCACAAAAAATTTATAAGAGGCAAGGTATCATCAGACGCCAAAAGTGCATATGTGGTAAAAATTTCAGTTTGATCGGTTCAGCCGTTTAGGCTGTGGCGGTGACAGCAACTTTTTCGGGAGTCATATGAAGAAGAAGAAGAAGAAGAAGAAGAAGAAGAAGAAGAAGAAGAAGAAGAAGAAGAAGAAGAAGAAGAAGAAGAAGAAGAAGAAGAAGCAGATGAAAGCGGTGTAATTTCACGATTTTCACTGCCCTATAGGTCGTAAACGGCATGACTGGTTGTTGTCGCGTGATGTATATGTTGTTAGGTGGGCCATAGCTCAAAATTAAGACATTTCACAACAATGAGAGATTTTCCATTGTTGAGATCCAGTTGGCCGAAAATGCTATGTTGTTGCTTACAGTAAAAGTAGTTGGTCTGCTCCTCAGTTTATATAGGCATTTACGGTATGTTGAGTGACTGTGAGTGTACGGTAAGACTTGGCTGAGTGGAGCGACCGCTCCACTAGATTACCCAACACATTGTATTGTAACTATAAATATAACGTATTGACTGAACATATAAAATAATTCATAAACGTAATTTCATTTATCAACCAACCAACCAATCTATTTATTTCTACAATCAAGCAGACATTTCGCTCGCCGGTCTACAAATAATTTGCTTAGCATTTGAAAGGATTGAAAGTAAGACTGCATGTTAAAACTTTTATAAACAATAAATACCTATACTATCGGTTAAAATAAAATAAAAACTATAACCTCGCAGGTATTGCTATAACTATACCTATTTAACCGTAAAACGTATTCTAACAATAATCTATAGACAGCTGACTGCTTCCGAGTTTGTTTTGAATGGGGCGCATCAGGCGGCCGCAACGGACTCCTCGAACCTACAATGCTATTTATATGGGAAAACACGATTTTTTTTATTTATGGACGGATCTTTCTCAAAAACTATACAGGTCTAAGTTAGTATGAGATGAAGGTGTGTGCAAAATTTCAGATCGATACGTTGACCGGTGCGACCTGGGTTGAAGCGACAAAAAAAAACACACACACAGAGAAAGTGCCGCAAGAGTCAAGTAGAGACGCTCGCTCCGCTCGCTTAATAATGAATTAACACAAGACGTAAAAGCTAGAAATGATATAAACTAGGAAAACGCTCAGTGTAACGCGTTGGTGAGCGAGCACGGGGACGTGCAAATTCTCGAACCGGAAATGCGTACACAAGCACAGAAAACATATACATCCATATATAGGGTGCATACCGATTTATGATCAGGTCGCCCAGTTTCCCTATCCTTTTAACATTGTGACGTAACACCTGGGCGTGACCTTGAGTCGAATCGTGGTCGAATGAATGAAAATAGAGTAATCACAACGCCCGACCTCTTGAGCTTGAGCATTATGGGTACTGGTTTCAGCTCGTTTGTTGACGCGGCAAGTTTGATTTAACCCGTAAATCCTATGGTGACGTCACACGCCCAACCAGCTTCTATTTTGAACCTCACCCTGAATTGAAATATGATCACTCAATCAACACAACAAATTATGCTTTTCATTGAAACTTGAAAATAACATCTAAGCATCCTGGTAAATATAGCAAATAAGATGCAATTCAACTAGGTGCGTGAACCTGGCAGCCCCACGAAAGATATCGAGTTAAGATTCTCCAGATAATTAGTGCCCAATTAGTGCCAATTAGTGCCGTTGAATTGAGAATTAGTGCCACTTCCCCTGGGAAGTTATTCACAAAAAACACTGGGGGGTGCTAAGTTCACGCAGCACCCCCCACAAAAGATAGAGTTTTGAAACTCTCAAAATATTTAGTGCCGTTGAATTCAGAATTAGTGCCACTCCCCTGGGGAAGTTATTCGCGAAAATCTCTGGGGGGTGCTAAGTTCATAGCACCCGCCAAGAAAGATAGAAGTGTAAAACTCTCCAAATATTTAGTGCTCAATTAGTGCCAATTAGTGCCGTTGAATTCAGAATTAGTGCCACTCCCCTGGGGAAGTTATTCGCGAATATCTCTGGGGAGTGCTAAGTTCACAGCACCCGCCAAGAAAGATAGAGGTTTAAAACTCTCCAAATATTTAGTGCTCAATTAGTGAAAGTTAGTGTCGTTGAATTCAGAATTAGTGCCACTTTCCCTGGGAAGCTATTCGCGAATATCGCTAAGGGGTCTCACTTTACAAATTTTTCCCTAGTTAAGTTAGAGATTTGAAACTCTCTAAATATTTAGTGCTCAATTAGTGCCGATTAGTGCCGTTCAATTAAGAATTAGTGCCGCTCCCCAATGGAAATTTTTTGCGAAAATCGCTGGGGGGTGCTAAGTTCACAGCACCCCCCACGAACGATGGCACTAATTAATATTTGGAGAGTTTCAAATCTCTTACTTAACTTGGGAAGAATTTGTCCTCTCAGCGATAGTCGCGAATAACATCCCAGGGGGAGTGGCACAAATTATGAATTCAACGGCACTAATTGACACTAATTGAGCACTAAATATTTTGAGAGTTTTAAACCTCTATCTTTTGTGGGGGTTGCTGCGTGATTTTAGAACCCTTCAGAGATATTCGCGAATAACGTCCTCGGGGAAGTGGCACTAATTCTGAATTCAACTGAACTAATTGGCACTAATTGAGCAGTAAATATTTGGAGAGTTTCAAATCTCTAACTTAACTAGGGAAGAATTTGTAAAGTGAGACCCCTTAGCGATATTCGCGAATAGATTCCCAGGGAAAGTCGCACTAATTCTGAATTTAACGGCACTAATTAGCACTAACCGAGCACTAAATATTTGGAGAGTATTAAACCTCCATCTTGCTTGGGGGGTGCTGTGAACTTAAGCACACCCCAGCGATATTCGCGAATAACTTCCCCGGGGGAGTGGCACTAATTCTGAATTGAACGGCACTAATTGGCAATAATTAAGCACTAAATATTTGGAGGTTTTCAAATCTGTTACTTTACTAGGGAAGAATTTGTCCTCTCAGCGATATTCGCGAATTAATTCCCAGGGGTGTTGGCACTAATTCTGAATTTAGTGGCACAAATTGGCACTAATTAAACACTAAATAATTAGAGAATTTCAAACGATTTACATATGTGGGGAAGACGTTGTTATGGTGCGCAACCAGAGTTATTCGCGAAAAACTTCCCAGGGGGAGTGGCACTAATTCTGAATCCAAAGGCACTAATTAGCACTAATTAAGCACTAAATATTTGGAGAGTTTTAAACCTCTATCTTTTGTGGGGGTTGCTGCGTGAACTTAGAACCCCTCAGAGATATTCGCGGGTGCTCTTGGCGGGTTCTTGGCGGGTGCTGTGAACTTAGCACCCCCCAGAGATATTCGCGAATAACTTCCCCAGGGGAGTGGCACTTATTCTGAATTCAACAGCACTAAATATTTGGATAGTTTCAAAACTCTATCTTTTGTGGGGGGTGCTGCGTGAACTTAGCACCCCCCAGTGTTTTTTGTGAATAACTCCCAGGGGTAGTGGCACTAATTCTGAATTCAACGGCACTAATTGACACTAATTGAGCACTAAATATTTGGAGAGTTTCAAACCTCTATCTTTTGTGGGGGGTGCTGCGTGAACTTAGCACCCCCCAGTGTTTTTTGTGAATAACTTCCCAGGGGAAGTGGCACTTATTCTCAATTCAACGGCACTAATTGGGCACTAATTATCTGGAGAATCTTAACTCGATATCTTTCGTGGGGGGTGCCGGGTTCACGCACCTAATTCAACTGGCACTGGAAAACATTCATTTTGATACTTCATTATGACAGATATGAAAAATGTTAATACATTCATACGTTCTTAACTGATTGGGATGAAATTTTGTAAAATAAGAGACAATGTTGGTCTTAATAATCATGCAAAATATGAGTTTGATCTGAATTATCGAAGACCGTTTTCATTTTTCAGCCTATAAGGAGATATTAATTTAAATTTTAACCAATGAATGGATTTCAAAAAAAATATGGTCTTCAAACAGAGAAGGTTGGCTTTACATGTGTGCAAAATTTCAGCTTGATCAAAGAAAAACTCTGACCTGTATAGCCAAAATATGAATTTGATCAGATTTATCGAAGACCATTTTCATTTTTCAACCTATCAGGAGATGTATATTTCAATTTTAACCAATGAATGGATTTAAAAAAAAATTGGGGCCTGCAAACAGAAAAGGTTGTCTCTACATGTGTGCAAAATTTCAGATCGATCGAAGAAAAACTCTGACCTGTACAGCCTCACCCAACAGAAAAAAAACAAAAAAAACAGAGGTTGGTGCCAAATGAGCCGAAAGTAGACGCTCGCTTCGCTCGCTCAATAATCTAAGTAAAGAAATAGACATTGAACTAGCAGCTATAGAATTAAACTTTGCGAACAACACGCCGAACTAAGTAGTGATCTCCACTTATAGATCCCCATTAGGAGATTTAAATCATTTTATGGCCACTTTGGAACACATTCTAGAAAAAATTACTTCAGAAAATAAAGATGTTGTCCTAACTGGCGACTTTAATATAAATACTTCTACAAAATCAAGGGAGAGTGAAAATCTAATAAACTTAATTGCTGCATATAATTTAAAATTAACAATACAAGGGCCAACTAGGATCGATTCTAGATTCAATACGGCCAAGACAATAGACAACATAGCTACCAATCTACCCAGCTATATGTTCTCTACTGAGGTTACAGAAAACAATCTCTCAGACCACACTGCTCAAATCATTTCAATAAAACTAAAATCAAAATTTAATCCTCCAAGCAAAACAATTAACATTCGAAAATTGAATAAAGAAAATACGGATAATTTTAAAGACATGCTTATAAACACACATCCTGGGAGGAAATGTATAAACTCGATGATCCAAATGAAAAATACAACATGTTCTCATCAATCCTTAGTGAAAGTTTTGATCAATGTTATCCAGTAAAAAGTGTGAAAATAAACCATAAATTTATAAAGCAAGAATGGATTTCACCAGGAATAAAAAACTCAGCAAAGAACCTAAAATTTCTTTATCAGCTACAGCTTAACTACAAAACTGAAACATTAATAACAAAATACAAACTCTATAAAAAAAGTTACAAAAAACTATAAAGCAGCAAAACGACTGATAATAAACAAAAAAAAAGGAGAAATCAGGTATTGATAGAACAAAACCCATATGGGAGAGAGTGAAAAGGCACACTAATAAGTCAAAGATTCAACAAAACAAAAACATTGTCATAAATCATGAAAACCAAACTATCAAAGATCCCATAAAAATTGCTAATATTTTAAATAAAGACTTTGCTAACATAGCCCAAAACCTTGATGTAAATTCTTCAGAAAATGCGTTTAATAGGCATTTAACTAAAGCAAAGCGACCCGTAAATTCATTTTTCATGGACAGTATATGCCATACAGAAATAATTCAAATTACATCAAAGATAAAAAACAAAAGGTCAGCTGGAGTAGACAACCTCCCAACTTGTATATTAAAGAAAATTGTTACAAATATCTCTCTACCGCTACCACATATTTTTAACGACTGTATTGATTAGGGAACCTTTCCAAAAAAAACTAAAAATAGGTAAAATCACACCGTTGTTTAAGAAAGGGGATAGAAATAAGTCGGAAAACTATCGACCGATATCAATTCTACCCTGTATATCAAAAAATTTTGAAAAGTTAATTCACACTAGAATAATAACATACCTTGAGAGAGAAAAACTTCTTACAGAAAGCCAGAGCGGATTTCGGAAAAATAAATCGACGACTAACACAATAGATAACTTCATTCAAAACACTATAAAGGGATTAGAGGATGGTGAACAAACCATTGGAGTTTTTTGCGACCTGGCAAAGGCCTTTGACAGTATTAACCATAAAATACTATTCAGTAAACTGGAATATTACGGAGTCAGAGGACCTGCCCTAGATCTACTCAAATCATATATGCAAAATAGGGTGCAACAAGTTGAAATTACACATATAAATGAAAAGAGAGAGGAAATAAAACATTTATCAAATCCAGAACCTATAATAAATGGTGTTCCACAAGGTTCAATCCTAGGTCCACTTTTATTTATAATTTACATAAATGACCTCCCCGACACAAATGTAGCTTCAGAAATCTACGCAGATGACACAAATATTACAATTACAGGCAAAAACAAGCTAAATCTAGAAGAAAATGCAAAATGTACTCTGTCAAATGCAACAAAATGGTTTTACGATAATCATCTGCTAATTCAAGAAACAAAAACAAATTATATGCATTTCAAATTAAAAAATGTAATAAATGAAACACCATTAAAAATTGTAATGTCAAATAAAAACGAAACTAGTTATCTAAGAGGAGTTGAGCAAACTAAATTTTTAAGAATCATTATCGATAAAAACCTAAACTGGAAAAGTCACTGCCAAAAATTGCTAAGTAAACTCAACTCGGCAATTTAAAATTGCCAAAAATTGCAATTTAAAGAGTAATATACTCTTCATTTAAAAACCATCGTAAATTTAACAAACACTAAAACGGCGAAATTAGTATATTATGCAAATATCGAATCACATATACGGTATGGGATTCAGTTCTGGGGCAACTCAACGGATACATCCAAAATATTTATACTTCAAAGAAAAGCAATTCGAGCTCTATTTGGACTCAAATACAAAAATAACACTTACATCAAGCCAGATTGCAAACAACATTTTGTAAAACATAAAATTTTAACGATGCCTTGCTTATACATTCTAGAGTCTCTGTGATATATGTATGATGACGTGTACCTCTGTACTACCTATATAAGGGAGGCTCGATAATAAATACGACAGTTGACATCTGGACTTGGTCTTGTTCGCATCTACCTAGTACGTTCCCATCACAACCTATGACATGGCGCAGTCGGCAGCAGGTTTTCAAGCATGAAAAATGGGGAAGGAAACCAAGGTCAACTCAGAGAAGAAACAGAACCTGGTAATTCTGCACCAGTACAAGTAAAATATTATACTATGAATTTACCACCGCCAGAAAAGTTTGGTGCTAATGGAAACACGGGCAAAGAAGCCTGGAAGGAATGGAAACTAAAATTCTTGTCATATTTAAAAGCAACGAAATTAAATACAGAAACAGAAGAGCAATTCAGTGTGCTATTCTACTTCATGGGATTGGGGAAGAAGCTGTAAAAGCATTTAGACAGTTTAAAATCACTAAAGCAGAGGAAGACAAGATTGAAGTGTTGCTGAGGAAATTTGAAGAATATTTCATTCCTAAAGTCAACAAAACTGTCGAAAGGCACAAGTTCTTCACAAGACTGCAACAAGAGGATGAAAAAATTGATCAATATGTAACGGCGTTATGTGCACTGCCGCAATCCTGTGAGTTCGGTGAACTCAAGGACAGTTTGATCAAGGACCGTATTGTTTGTGGGATACGAAATGATAATGTCAGAGCTACATTATTGCGTGAGCATGATTTAACTCTTCCAGTAGCAATGGATATTTGTCGAGCTGAAGAGCAGGCAAAAAGTCACTTGAAAGAGATAGTGGAAGAGAAAACGAAAAAATGATGTTTCCGTGGTCAAGAAAGAGAACTGGTTCCCGAAGTAGAAATTTGACAATCCGAGACAGAAAACACATGCAAGTTCCGCTGGAATCGCAGAATGTGGAAAATGTGGTTACAAACATGGAAGAAGATGCACAGCAGAGAACAAGACGTGCTTAAATTGCAAGAAGATCGGACATTTCATCAGCAAATGTAAGTTTAAAAAAGTGCAAGTTGTTAATGATCATAAAATTAACAGTAGTGAAGAAAATGAAGAGAGTTTCTTCATAGGTATTGTTAATGATAAAAGTGGTCGGAAAACTGAGCATGATTGGTATGTTGAGTTGAAAACATCACATGCAAAGTTACGTTGTTAGGTGGATACAGGTGCACAGGCTAATGTATTACCTTTGTCACTTTTTGAGAAAATGAATGTTAAAAAGAGATATTCAAATGTATTCCTGACGACGTTGTCTGGTGAGATTATGCTAAGTGTAGGTAAATGTTCGCTTGAATGTAAACATAAAAATATAACAAAAGTGGTAGATTTTGTTTCTGTGGACGTCAAAACTGATCCAATTCTAGGATTAATGTTGAGTGAGGACATGAGTATTGTGAAACGTGTTGCAGGCTTATCAAAAAATGAACAGGTCGATATTTGTAAAGAGTTCAAAGGTGTGTTTGAAGGAATGGGTAAAATTAGGAAACCATATCACATACAGATTGATAAGAGTGTAAAACCAACAGTTCATTTTCCAAGAAAGTTTCCAATTGCATTGAAAGAGCAATTTTTAACTGAATTGAATCGTCTTGAAAAAGCAAGCATCATTGAGAAGGTCACAGAACCAACCGAATGGGTTAACTCGCTAGTTGTTGTTGTGGATCCCAACGGAAAACTCAGATTGTGTTCAGACCAGTCAGGACTAAATCAGGCAATCAAGCGTGAGCATTATATGATTCCGTCATTTAATGAGATAACAAGTAAATTGGCTGGGGCAAAATACTTTAGTACTGTTGATGCTTACAGTGGGTTTTACCAAATACCTTTGGATGACGAGAGTTCGAAACTTTGTACATTCAATACGCCTATGGGCAGGTATAGGTACAAGGTCATGCCCTTTGGTTTATGCTCTGCACCGGAAGTGTTTCAAAGGACAATGAAAGAGTTATTTTCTGATCTAGAGGGAGTTGATTCATATATCGATGACATTCTTGTTTGGGGTGATACCAAACAACAACATGATGAAAGGTTGAGAAAAATGTTTCAACGTGCACGAGAAGCTAATCTTTAACTTAATAAAGACAAGTCAAAAATTTGTAAAACAGAAATAACTTATATGGGGCACATCCTATCAGCAAGTGGTATTCGAGCTGATGATTCAAAAGTAAAAGCAGTAATGAACATGCAAGAGCCTAGTTGTAAAAAAGATGGTGAGAGATTTTTAGGTGTGATAACATATGTTAATCAGTTTATTCCCAACATGAGTACCCTTACGACACCACTCAGAGAATTGTTAAAAAAGACAGAGAGTTTCAATGGCAGGAAGAGCAAAAGAAAGCTTTTCAAATGTTAAAACAAGTGTTAATAACAGGTCCAGTGTTAAAATACTATGATGTAAAACAACCGGTCACAGTATCGGTAGATGCCAGTCAGGAAGGGGTTGCAGCGGTTTTGTTGCAAAATAATTCGCCAGTTGCGTATGCGTCAAAAAGCTTCACTCAGACGCAAAAGAATTACTGTCAGCTAGAGAAAGAAATGTGGGCGATTGTGTTTGGATGTGAAAAATGTCATGAATATATTTATGGTAGAGCTGTAAATATTGAAACCGATCACAAGCCACTTGAGGCGATTTACAAGAAACCATTAGTGCAATGTCCCCCTCGAT
Source organism: Leuctra nigra (assembly GCA_934045905.1). Classification (NCBI taxonomy): domain Eukaryota; kingdom Metazoa; phylum Arthropoda; class Insecta; order Plecoptera; family Leuctridae; genus Leuctra; species Leuctra nigra. The sequence continues at coordinate 34,581,766 of OW203767.1, read as the reverse complement.
TACAAAGAATGTTGATTCGACTTCAACCTTATACACTGTCAATAAAATACAAACCAGGTAAAGAGTTGTTTATTGCAGATACGTTATCGAGAGCATTACAGACTGATGAGGAGGTAGATAATAGCATAGAATTGCAAAATTGCATTGAGGCACAGATTTGTTCGGTAAGTGAAAATTTACCTATGACTGAGGAAAAGTTACGGATTAGATTAGATTATTGTGGTTTAACGGCGCGTCAACGACGAGGTTATATTGCGCACATTAATTTTTGCATTTTTGCATTTAACTTTGTTGATATAAGTGGTGGACATGGGGAGGGGTCGACATAACGGGCGCGATCCGGGGGAGTCCAACACTGGTGGGGAGGCCAGGCCGGAATGGGGACGGACCGGGGGGGTGTGAGGATTCGGGCCGGCGGAACCCGATTTCAGGGGGATCACCATCTCGAGGGGGAAGGCCGGCCCGAGGGGAGGGGAGGGGACCGCAAATTCAAGGGAGGACATGGTTAGGCCGACCCTGGCTGCTCTTTGTCTGGACCTCACCACTGACCTGTCCGGCATGGGTAACCCTTACACATGAGCATATGCTCGCCGGCGTAGCTGCAATGGATCGTTGGCCAACACAAACCCCACCACCGCGCTAAGGTAGCAGCCATCGGTGGGGAAAAGTTACGGATTTTTCAAAAAAAAAATACAGCAGACGATGAGGTCCTCTGCAAGTTGCGTGAGCAAATCAAAATAGGTTAACCGAAGTGCAAGTCTGACGTGGATGTTGTAATAAGACCTTATTGGTGTGTACGAGAGGAGATTACATCATCGCATGATATTCTGTTCAAAAGTAGCAAGGTAGGTAATTGTTCCGACTAATCTACGTCGCGATATGCTAGAGAGAATACATTATGGACATTTAGGCATTTCTAAATGCAAGGCAAGGGCTCAAGAATTCCTATATTGGCCAAACATGAATCAACACATTGAAAATATGGTAAACAACTGTGAAACATGTTTGAAGTACAGGCAGCCAAACAGAAAGGAACCCTTGCAACCACATGACATTCCTGCAAGACCGTGGGAAAAGTTAGGGTTAGATTTTAGGGTTATATTTTAGGGTTAGATTTATTTGAACTGCAATCAAAACAATATCTGCTTGTTATTGATTATTATTCAAAATATGTGGAATTAGCGTATTTAGGTAAAGACGTGACCAGCACAGCAGTAATGTAATTAACCATTTAAAATCAATATTTGCTAGACATGGTGTACCTGATAAAGTAATGTCTGATAATGGCCCTCAATTTAATTGTCACCAGTTTAGAGAATTTGCGAAAAATTGGGAATTTGAGACAATAACTTCATCACCAAGATTTCCGCAATCAAATGGTTGAATTGAGAGAAACATTCTAACGATTAAGTCATTGATGAAGAAAGCTGCTCACGATAAGAAAGATTTGTATCTAAGTTTACTGGAGTATAGAAATACACCTATTGGTAATATAGAATCGCCAGCTCAATTGTTAATGAGCAGACGATTAAAAGGTAGAATACCTATGTCAATCAAAGATTTAGCACCTTGTACTAAAAATGTAAATAATGTCAGACGTAAAATGAGTCTTAATCAAAGTCAGCAAAAGAAATTGTATGACAGAGGTGCTAGATGTTTGAAACCTTTCAAGAAGGGTGATAATGTAAGATTTAGAAATAATAATAATAATAATGAATGGACTCCTGCAAGAATTGTAAATAGTGCAGATCGTCCAAGGTCCTATCACATTGAACTGGAGAGTGGAAACACTATTGAGAGAAACAGGAAGCACTTGATTGCAGACAAGAGCGTAGTAGGAAAAAATGTAAACAAAACGCCTCCTTGTAATCAAAGTCCTGAGAAAAATTTATGTACTTCCACTGAAACTCCAAATACATCTAGGTTCGGTAGAACCATAAGAAAGCCAAATCGGCTAACATATTAGAAGTTTAAAACATGTTGATTTAATTGTTTATTGATGTATAAAGATGGAGATGTGATATATGTATGATGACGTGTACCTCTGTACTACCTATATAAGGGAGGCTCGATAATAAATACGACAGTTGATATCTGGACTTGGTCTTGTTCGCATCTACCTAGTACGTTCCCATCACAACCTATGACAGAGTCGATACTTGCAATTAGGTCCCAAGAAGAATTAATACAAAACAACAGTGATATTCATAATTACAACACCCGACAGAAAAATAACTTTCATGTAGATAGGCACGGTCAACATGTACTCAAAAAAACTCTCTATTTTTCAAAACAAAAATGTTTAATGCCCTGCCTAAAAATTTAAGAGATATACAAAAATACTCGCTGTTCAAAAAGCAAGTGAAAGAACTGTTAGTAAGTAAGGTATATTATTCGGTAGATGAGTTCCTGCTAGACAAATAAAAATAAACATATGTTTAATAATAACAACAATAATATTATTGTCATCATATTATTATTATTATTATTATTATTATTAAAATTATAAATTATTAATATTATTGTGTACCTGTCTAATTTCATTTTTTGACATTGAATCTCGTGAATGTGTAATAATACTATGTATCTAGATTTAAAATACCGGGTGGCGCAAAAAAAATCACCCTGTTTGAGAGGTCCCTATATCGAAACTATTATAGATAGGATTCTGAAATGTGTACATATATTAAAAAAACATACCAAAATTTAATATGTGCTAGTTTCAAAAACATAACTCGTGTCGAAAAAAAGTTACAGCTATTCAAATTTGGTTGTCATAAAATTGATTAAACAGAGCTCAAATAGCGCGCGTCCAGAAAACTTCCAATGGCCGGGACACTGTTTCTTCAAAACTACGTAAGATATCAAGCTGAAAATTTCAAATTATATTCAAAATAGATTAAGATCGATTGTGTAAATATTTCAATCGCTTTGATTTAATAGAACGAAAATTATGGAATCTTGAAGTTGATCGTAAAATCAGAATATGTAGATTATTTCTAAACTTTTATTACACACGTTATAAAAGTGTATTTTTTCTCACTTCTGTTTTCAAGATCAACTTCAAGATTCCGTACATTTCGTTCCATTACTTCAAATTGACTGAAATTTTTACACAATCGATCTATTTATATTTTCAATATAATTTTAAATTTTCAGCTTGATACCGTACATTTCGTTCCATTACTTTAAATTGACTGAAATTTTTACACAATCGATCTATTTATATTTTCAATATAATTTTAAATTTTCAGCTTGATATCGTACGTAGTTTTGAAGAAATAGCGTCCCGGCCATTGGAAGTTTTCTGGACGCACGATATTTGAGCTCCGTATAATCAATTTTTTGACAACCAAATTTGAACAGCTGTAACTTTTTTCCTACAACAGTAATGTTTTTGAAACTTGCACATATTAAATTTTGGTATGTTTTCTAATATATGTACAAATTTTAGAATCCTATCTATAATAGTTTCGATATAGTGACCTCTCAAACAGGGTGATTTTTTTTTTGCGCCACCCGGTATAACTGTAGCATGTAGATGTTAATTTATTTTAATTTTAATTGCAATGCTATTAATTTTTTTTTTTTTTATTGCACACAATTATACACAATACAATAAATACACTAATACACAAATACACAAATATGTACTAGGTACCTAGATTTAGTTCGATGTAACCTTTCCACATACTCCACTGAATGGTGTCGACCATAGGAGTCATTTCATATGTATGTACCTCTTTTAAATGTACTCATTGAATATGGAAATAAAACTGAACTGAACTGAACTTTTGCATGCATCCATACAAATAATATGGATCGGACAGCAGGGGACAGCTTGCAGGGGACAACTACTAAAGAAGAAATACACATTTATCCTATCGTGTAAAGCAACATGTCTCATTTTGTTACAATTTCTTATAATATTTTCCAGATTTTGGAAGAGAGAAATTCACTTTATTGAAATAAATAAAATGACAGCTGACCACACAATATGGGTGACTTCTGGGATCCAGCTTAATATAATAGTAATACTAATGGCTAAGAATATATAATATTAGAATTTACAAAGTGAATCATTAAGTAAGAAATCTTAGAATTAATACGAATTATTATAAAGATGATTATGAAGGCAGAAGGCTATTGGAATCTTTAAAGGGGGGCAACGGTCAGAAATTAAAATTTTACCATAATTACACATCAAACTATTAATATCTGTAAGACATATGAGAAGGTACCAATCCGGTTGTGATAGTGAGAGCAGCAAATCGAAAAACGTGATTTTAATCGAAAGTATGCAAAAAATTTTAGTCCCATAAGGAATAAGCTGGACGCAAAATGTCTATTGGGAACGTAGGAGAACCAAAATAGATAGAAATAAAAGAAGCTCTGCCACATATAAATAGGAGTGTTTTCTTCATTTTATCTCTTTAAAATTTTCTGTGAATTGAACCGTTTAGCTGCAAATAAATATAAAAACAAATCGCTACTGTTTTATACACCAAGAAGGTCCCATATGTTTTGTACAGAAGGTACATTCCTGCACGTCTCACTCCCACTCTCTGTAACTGGACCCAAATTGTTTACACTAAGCGCTTGCTGACACTTGAAATAGTAATAAAATAGCCATAAACTAAACAATTTCATGCATCATCATAACACAACACATTAAATATCTATTACAGTCTGTTCAAAGAATGTTGATACCATAAGACAAATCTCATGTGAACAAATATGCAATACAGTCAATAATTATTATTCATTATTACAATACCTTTGGCACATTTGCACTTATCAATTATCTATAAACATGACAAGATGAAATGATGGTAATTTTTCATATTCTGACTGTTGTCGCCCTTTAAGTATGGATAAAACTAATTGATCAACTATTGAACATGAAATGGAATATGATTTGATAAAGTCTATAAAAAACTTCGGAATTGCTGAACGAGCTCCCAAGAGTAAGCCAACCACAGTCCAATATTTTTTATCATGTTATATCTCTTGGCAAGATCTGGGATGCACGGAACGTAGTGGCTCTTCTTCTCGACATTAACATCATCCGCCTGATTTCCTCCAAGCTCAAAGCGAATTGTAGGGTCAAGTATTAGAACTTTTTGCTTGTCTTTTCTGATCGCGATGATGTCAACTCTCTTGGAAGAACCAGTTTCAGAGACGCATGCAATCTCTTCATGCACCTCCCAATGACGTTGGCGAAATGCGTCAGCCAGCAGCGTCCTCACTGCATTATGTCTGTTGTTACACAGCAGTTTACCTTTCCGGCAGGCCCTGAGAACATGGGGTAGGATTTCATACTCCGCGCAGTCAGGTTGACGGCAACGGATGCTCTCGAAGCTTCTGCCTGGAACGGCACGAACAGCGGCGAGGTTGACAGTCATCTTGATACAGTTAGTCCACTGTGATGATGACAGCCCCTCCTTGGTGTAAATCCACTTGTTGGCCTTTGGTGTCTCTCTGAACATTTCTACTCCTCTTCCTTTGTGAGGCAGATCCGCTCATTGCTGAAACGACTTCACTCTTAAAATATTTCGTAGCTTTCTTCCGGTAGTTCGATCATCAACTATGATGTCATCTGCTTAATTGAGTTTTTCAACGCAATGAGATATTTCTTGTTCCAGATCTCGGATATTATGTAGATGAGGATCATCGGCTTTTAGCAATTTCTTGCAGACATTGAAGTTTTGTAAATGCGCTTCCCACGTCGCTCTCATGATACCGAGACCTCTGAACTTGCGAGGGGAATAAATGAAGGAGGTAGGCGTATCTCCTGGCAGTCCGATGATTTCTTTAACTCTACTTCTTACTATTTTATCAATATCTTCTAAAAAGTTATTCGGCAACTGACTGATTGGAGCGTTTTGCAGAGGATATATAAGTGTAGGCCATATGAATTGATTTAGTATGTTAAGCTTTTGATCAGGTTTAAGCAAGATGGACGAAACAAGTAACTGAACGTCTTTTTCCAGGTTGGCTATTATTTTCCCTTTGTCAATTACAATTTCTTGTTGAAAGTCTATTCCGAGATACTTAATTCGCTGTCCTGGAGTAAGAGCTCGAACGGTAGTGCCCATATTAGAAATCACTGGAAGAGATGACAATTGGCCACCAACAATGTTTATGGCATTACTTTTCGATGAGTAAATATCCACACCAATTTTTGAAAATTCTTGTTCAGCTATAAACATTAATTCCGAAGTTGCTGCAGTGTTCTTGCCTATCACAGTCAAATCATCAGCAAATGAAACGGCAGACACATTGTCCATGTCTTCAACCAGAGGGTATCCAAGAGAAGAAGAGACTGATCGGTCAGTCAGTTCTTTAATAATGTGATCTATAGCAAGGTTAAACAACGTTGGTGAAAGTGGTGCCCCTTGCGGTACTCCTTTCTTAACAGAGATAAACTTTGATTTTTTTCTTTTAGCTTCAATCTTGATAACGTTATCTGTTAGGAATGAAATTATGACGTTACGCAACTTGTTAGGAATGGGAAGATTCAGCAGACATCGTTGAATATGCTCATTACCAACACTGTCAAAAGCTTTACTCACATCAAGAAATGTCACACAACAATCTTTCTTGAGTAATTGTGCATTCTTCAGACAGCCATTAACAATTGAAGAATTTATATACTTTCCGGGAGTGGATACAAAACCTCTCTGATGAGTTGAAAACTGAACCAAATTCCTCAATTTCTTGTCAATAACCTTCTCAATTACACGACGAATTACCGAGAAGATTGTGATTAGCCGTCAGTTTGATAAACTGTTTACATCGCCACCCTTGTGAATCAGAATAGTTCTGCTTTTCCTTAACTTTCTTGGTATGTAGTTCATTTCAAAGATTATAGATGCTAGTAAACTTATTGTCTTCCCACATTTCATTTCTCGAAGTACTCGAATAAGCTAACACCATCTGGGCCGGGCGCTGTATCAATATTAATTCGCTGAATTGCTTCATTTACCTCTTGAATTGATACAGGGTGATTATAATTGTTGCCTTCTGAAGAACACTCAACTGCTTCATCAGGATACGAAGACTTCATATTTTCTTCTCCAAGGATCTTCTCAAAATGTTCTTCAATTAATGACATTGGGATCGTACAAGACACTGTTTTATTAGTATTTATCACAGTACGTACAACTTTCCGCCTTTGATTATATTACTTACCTACTTACCTATTACTTACCTACTTAAAACAAACAATACAGATATCCGATTAAAACATAAATCTTTATCGAAGTCGAGGGGCAGAGTACTCTATTGACAGCTGAAGGAACCTATATAAATATTTCAATAGCAGCCATTTTTATTCTAATATATACTAAAAAAGGCAATTAGGGAGAGATATCCTAAAAAAGGATACCAAGGAGGTCCCCAGTAAATCCTAATAAGGAGGAATTCTACCTAATTGAAGATGGCTGATTGTGGATGTACCAGGGAGGTCCCCAGCAATCCTTGTAAGGATATCCCTATTTAGGGAGTATTATCCTAATATTAGGACCTCCACTCTATATTGAAGTATAGGCCAGAAATCAAATTTACCTATCAATATACATAGTATATACCTTTAATGTCCTAAAAAAACTATGCGCCAAGTATCCTTTGATTTTTGAAATACATTTTTGACTTAGCCAATTATTTGATATCACTACTTTTCAGTGCTGAATTTTTTGAATTATTATATTTTTTTTTAGTTGAAGAGTCTTTGCTGGTATTTTTACACAGAGTGTTTTTTTTATGGGGATGTCACTACTTATTTTTATTATTTTATTCTTACAACCTGTAACATTATATCGGTGCACCAATGGCTATAATTCCTTTAACAAAATCTTTCGATTTACATAACAAAACATTCTAATGAAGAAAGGCGAGAGTTTCGTCCAATCGTTCCAATCGTGCGTCTTGTTTTGGTTGGGCAAACGGGAAAAAGAAGAATTGGGGTAAATCTATTAATATATATATTTCACAGAGCATACATTACTGCACCCTTCCAAAAATAAATTGGAGTGGGAAAAACGCTCACAAATAATATAGGCCACAAAACATGTACACTCACCCAAATAATAAATGGTACTCCGTTTTGCGGCTATGTCCTTTCACCGTAAACGATTTTAATAGGTACCCTGTAGAGTGAGAGAGCGCGATAGTTGATGTGCGAGTGAGAAGAAAGATTGACGAGAGGTTGTCGGGCATCTCACTCACAAGTAGTCTTGTCTCGCTTGCACTTGGTACCCTCTAACTGGGGTGGTTCATGCCGAGTTGTTTTCTGGTGGAGTGGGGTGAGGTGAACTAAAATAGATAACGATGTCAATAACTGCTACCTGCAGAAGATCCTCGATTGATTCAATGCTCGAACTGTCCTCGCCGTGGTTTACCGTGAATGAATTACACTGATATTTCCAAAATGTTCGAATGTAGTATTTTCAAGGGTTTAATTTTATAGCTTTTTGCATAATCATATTGTAATCGTTGAATGAACCTTTCTATTAGAATATTACAAACAACAGAAGAGATGGAGAGAGAAGAAGGCGATTTATATACCGACTATCGACTATTTCAAATCCAAATACTCGGTTGATGAAATAGAGGTAATCGGACTAATGATCGGGCACAATATCAGAATGTTGTATTCCTTTTGTAAACGTTTCAATTTAGTTAAAACATTTATAAAAAAACATTTTAATTTCATAAACAATTACAATGTTAAAGACTTTTTCACTCAAGAGTTTTTAGAATTATTTATTGAAATATTTCGGCTTTTTAAAATCATTATAGGTATTGTGCGAGACCATTTTATTCCAAATTTATAAGCGATTGATCATTTGTTCCGATGCCTTTAAAGTATACTCCCGGTATTATTAATTTTATTTAATTATCAACCATTTGTACTTATATCTTGCTTCATTGTTAATTATTTGATAGTTATAGACTTATTCATTATGATAGGAAAGATTCATTATGCTATCATCCTGACTCCACTGGAAGTTTTCCTTAAAACCCAGTATATCATTATTCATTATTAAATCTTCGATTGTGTAAAACGTGTTACATAATTTTCTATAAAATGATTGGTATTCTGTATATTTTGCAATTTGAATTGACTTCAAACAGATATAAAATAATAATAAATTCATTGCTTTGCCAGCAAACTGTCGTGTCAGCTATAGTTCATAAACGACACAAAAGCCTGTTAAATAGCAATGAGTGAAATTTAACATCACATTCAAACACCAAAAATATCCACTAAATAGGATAGCGCATTTACTGATAAAAGATGTGTATATAGTGTAGAAGAAAATGTATTCTATAGTTTGCACTTTCATCCAGTGTTGAGGAAGTTCCTTTTTAAAATGATATATTTTGAAGTTCAGTTTATGACCAAATATATGAAATTTTGAAAGTACAAATTCTTTTATTCAGAATTGGGTAATAAAAGTTCTAGTTCCTTAAAAACGAATATAATTTCTTTTGAAATGTCTTCTTTTGACAACATTTAAAAGTTAAAGAAAATTCAAGGGTTAAATACTCAAGAGCACCCCATGAACCGCAATTGTTTTCACCATTTTACTCACTAAAATGATATTTATCCACTATTTCACAATTTTATTTGATGATAATATTAATTAAGAAGATAATTGATGTGTGTGAAAGATATTAGTATATAGGGCTGTGCGAGTTTGAAATTTTTCAGGTCGAGCAAGATCGAGAATATTTATAGTAGAAATTCGAAATTACAAAAGAAGGAAACTGCGGTTCGTACGGTTAAAATAAACGTTTGACGTTCACGTTTCTTGTAAACAAATGTGAACGCGTTCACTCAAGAGTTCCCCAAAAAAGTAGCGCGGTCCTAGTTATTTTTAAAAGTTCCTTCCCCAACACTGCTTTCATTTATAAAATTAAATAATTTATGACTGAATAATTGCTGTGATAAATGTGATTAATGTGACATTTATATATAATGTGAAATTAAAATGACTAATGAGTTTGTAGTAAATAATTTTCTACACTACAATATAATTATTTACAATAAACTCATTATTAGTCATTTTAATTTCAAGTAACCATTTGGTCAACTGAGCTTACTATTCTTAATAGACACAAAAGAACTACTTGATTTTGTAAGTATTAGTTTACAAAACATACTCTTCATAATGCAAGTATTATTCAGGATCAAGTTAAAAAAGGTAAAAAATTACCATGCATTGGCGTTTCAATAAATCTGTGGTGTAACCAAGGATGACCTAGGTATAACCAGAGAGGTAATCTAGAATTTCTTTTGTATAACAAATTCGAAAATATCACATTAAAACGTACTGTTTGATGATCCTACCTTTGTAATGAAAGAAGAAATGCAGTTACGATTTTATCTTCATGTATAAGTAGTCACCACAATGTTGTCAAATGACCAGTCAAGTACACATTCTTACAAATGAAATAACATCAAAATAATAATGGTACTAAATTAGAAACTAAGTCAACAGGTCAATTCCAAACAAATCTTATATCAAAAAATGTTTTCGCATTCTTCTTAGAACACTTCAAGTAGTGATAAAAGGGGCGTCAAACCCCCTTTGCCTCCCACCCTCAAAACTGAGTGACAATAAAGCGATTTTGATACGAATAACTTATAACAATGCTCTTAATTACATAAATTAAAACAAATTATCAAAATATTAAATTAAATGGAATATATAGACTCATTCCAATCTGCCATAAGCAGTAAATGTCCTTCCAATAATGATATCATCATTTATTATATTGATCAATGTTATTTATTTCTTGGGTAAGGTGAGAAGATTGTCAATCGAAAAGTCGAGTTGTCATTTTATATGATTCAACCGAAGTTTTAAAAACTAGGAAAACGCTCAGTGTAACGCGTTGATGAGCGAGCCATCGTACTGAATCCGATTTGATATGCGCTTGCAAGTAACAGCTGCTCTATATGCTTTGCTTTTTTTCTATATGCTTTCTGCAGCATTAAGAAGGCAAGGATGAAAATGTAGTATACACTTTTGGAATATTTCAAGATTATAGAATAAAATGTCCTTAAAATGACAATAACTTTTGAAATAACGACAGATTAGTCTTCAACATAGCAAACAAATACCTAAAATGTTGTACCAACATTTTAGATATTTGTTACCAATGAACATGCAAAGTTTTAAGTTTATCGATAAATTTGTACTAGTTTAATTTTAAAAAATCACAGGAAAGATTGTTTTAAATTTTAACCGATGGGAGGATTTTACTGAATTTGTATAAGATTGGGGACAATGTTGGTTGCAATGACTTTGCCAAATTTCAAATTGATCGGAATAACCAATCGAAAGATAATTATTTTAAAATTTGAACCAATCACAGGATACCGTTCAAAATCGATCCCAGGGACCGCACAGATTACTTTAGTAAGTGTGCAAAATTTCAGATCGATTGGTTGTGCGGTTTTACCTTGCAATTGAATTTATTGTGCGAGAATAGCGAGCGTCACCACTGTGCTATATTTTTGTGTGTTTTAATGTGACATAAAATTTCAATTATGTATTTTTTACATGCTTCTTGTGTCACTTATAAATTGGGGATACTTTCTGTTTTTTTTATGTGTGTTTTTATTGTATTTTTGTCGGCAGTGACTAGAACAAACCGTTCAACCAATCGATCTGAAAATCTGAACACACTAATGTCATCTAGAAGCGGTCCCCTGTAATATTATCATTCTAATCTTTCGTTAATTTCAAGAGTTATTGACATTAAACGGACATTTTATGAGTGTTTGGAATATTTGTCAAATTTCTTGAAGGAATTGTCAGGATATTTCATTACTGGTTCTCTGACGCCTTTCGTTTCGGCTCATTCCAAGGTTTTTATCTTAGAAACATGCAATCGCAAATCAATTCACGTGGAAAACGAATTGGCTCGCTCATCAATGCGTTATAGACTACGCACTTGTTAATGTATATTCATATGATCTTCATATTATGATCTGTTTGTTCATTTTCTCTAAATGGCAATGCACAAAATTAATGTTTTCCCCCGAGTGCGGACATTATTTTGACACACATAAAAAAGAAAGTAAGACATTTTTGAAGGTTGAATCGATGTGTTGTATTCGCTGCAATTAGCCCTTATGTGAGGCAACATATTTAATCAAAATTCAGACAAGCGATGATAAAATTTAAAAATAGCAAATTTAAATATAATATGTGTGTCAGAATTTCCACTGAATCTTGGAGTTTTCAGACTATTTATAGAATGTGTAAAATAGGATATAATGTTGGTCTTAATTACCAATTCAACGTTTCTTTTTATTCTCGACCTATAGAATATATTTTTTTAAATTGGAACCAATAGATATGGCGGAAACTTTGTAACGATTAAGAAAATTTTTGTCTTACAATTTGTTTACAGTTTGTTTTACAATTTCAAATTGATCTGATCAACCAATCAGAAGACATTAATTTCAATTTGACCCAATAAACGAATTTCGAAAAATGTAGGTCTGCAAACCGCAGAGTTGATGCAACATGTTTGCAAAATATCAGCTCAATCGAATGCAATTACAGTGGGTGATACCTCAGTAACAAGCAAAAGAAACAGACGAATTGATGCATAACTGACAAGTCAGTTTGCTGACATTGTCAAGAATTTAATTTAATATATTATTATTCTATTAGAAAGGTTCATTCAACGATTACAATATGATTATGCAAATAGCTATAAAATTAAACCCTTGAAAATACTACATTCGAACATTTTGGAAATATCAGTGTAATTCATTCACGGTAAACCACGGCGAGGACAGTTCGAGCATTGAATCAATCGAGGATCTTCTGCAGGTAGCAGTTATTGACATCGTTATCTATTTTAGTTCACCTCACCCCACTCCACCAGAAAACAACTCGGCATGAACCACCCCAGTTAGAGGGTACCAAGTGCAAGCGAGACAAGACTACTTGTGAGTGAGATGCCCGACAACCTCTCGTCAATCTTTCTTCTCACTCGCACATCAACTATCGCGCTCTCTCACTCTACAGGGTACCTATTAAAATCGTTTACGGTGAAAGGACATAGCCGCAAAACGGAGTACCATTTATTATTTGGGGGAGTGTACATATAATGCCGGCTGGCCAAGCCTGTCACACTTTATACCATAATAATACTAATTCATTCAATTTCTTCTTCTTCTTCTTCTTCTTCTTCTTCTTCTTCTTCTTCTTCTTCTTCTTCTTCTTCTTCTTCTTCTTCTTCTTCTTCTTCTTCTTCTTCTTCTTCTTCTTCTTCTTCTTCTTCTTCTTCTTCTTCTGCTTGTCCTTCATCAAATTCCATTCCATTTTCGTCTGTCCACATCTCAACATCTTCTCTCATATTTTCATTTTCATCCACATCATTTTCTTCATTGCTTTCTTCCGTCTCTACTTCCTTCTATCCACTAACTCATTCCATTTCTCCTTCTCTCTCCACAGTTCTTGGTTATCGACACTCTCCCAACTTTCCCCACGATCTACAATATCTTGTCTTATCTGCTCAAACCATCTTGTACAAGGTCTTCCAACTTTTCTTTTCATATTATCATATCTTTCAAACTCGATTTTGCCAACCTCGAATCCGTCATCATCTTCACTTTTCGGAACCACCTTAATCTGTCTCTTCCAATAGTGTGCTTCAATCTCTCCACTCCATCTTCCTTCCTTAACGTTCACACATAGCTCTCACAAATTTCATTTCAGCCGCCTGAATCATACTTTCCTCTATCCACCCAATATTCTAAGTAACCGCTCCATAATTTAAAATGAGTAAATAATATTGCTTAAATAATCAGGGACCCGAACCTTTATAAATAAAGGTTCGGGTTCCGGTTCCGGTTCCACTTTATTTTATTAAAGGTTCGGGTTCCGGTTCCGGTCCTGAAACAAATATTCTTAAATGTTCGGTTCCGGTTCCGGTTCCGCTTCTAAAATTTTAAATCAAACTATATTATAAAACTTCAGTATTACCAATGTCAAATTTAATGGAATTATTGGATTTGGATTTTCCTATGAATTTCCTATTTTCCTATGAAGCACAGGTGTAGGCAGTGTCTGTATAAAATTCACAGGATGGTGCGCAGAGTATAAATATAAGAGGAAACAGTATAGTGGTTGTAATTTTCTCCATAAGACAACGTAAACATTCATTTTTCCTGAGCTGTCATATTCAAATTGTCGGCAATGCAGTTCTCATCGCAGTAGTCAGATTCAAAAATTGAAAACTCGAGCAGCGTTTGCATAATGAAGAATTATTATTTCTTATCAAGAATTAAAAACTTCTACAAAAAATACATTTTGGAAATTTTATCAAAAAATAAACTTTATACAACTGTGTGAATAATATTATATCCAAGTGATATACCAACATGATTTTTTATTAAAAGAAGGAACCTTTGAGAACCTTTAAGAACCTTTAGGAACCTAATTGATTATAAAGGTTCGGGTTCCCGTTCCGGTTCTTTGGGAAAAAAGTATAACGGTTCCGGTTCCGGTTCTGGTTCCGAAATTATAAAGGTTCATACCGGTTCTAGGTTCCGGTTCGGTTCCCTGTAAATAATACCAATTTAAATTTGAGTGTGAGCATTTTGTTCCAAATAAGTTTTCTTACTTGTTGGTAGAAACCATCCGCTTTCTTTACCCTCCTCCTCACTTCTTCTCCGCATCTTGCATCTTCTGTCAGCAAGCTTCCCAAGTATGGGAATGCTTCTGTCTTCTTCATTGCTTCACCTCTCAACTGCAATCCTTGTTCTTGTACTTGTCTTTTCTTTGTCATCACCAAATATTCGCTCTTTTCTCTACTAATCTTCATTCCGAAATCTTTGCTTACCACATCCCATTTTTCAATTCTTGCCTATTTCCTCTCTACTTTCACTCCACAAAACAATGTAGTCTGCATATACTCCAGTATTGGTATTTTCTCCCAATATCACCTCCCGAAGCATATCATCCATTACTACTGTGAATAAAAGTGGAGAAATCACACTTCCCTGCCTTACTCCTGACTGTATGGAGAACCACTCAGTCTAGCCGCTACCAATTTGCACACAACTTTCACACCCAACATACAAACTTTTGACTCTTTCCACCAAATCTTGATCAACATTTCTCTTTTCTAAACCTTCCCAGACTTTACATCGAGGTAAATGATCATATGCTTTTTCAAGGTCTAGAAATACCACCCATAATTCATTTCCTTGTTCCCAACATCTTTGCATAATATGTCTCATA
Organism: Leuctra nigra; assembly: GCA_934045905.1. Taxonomy (NCBI): domain Eukaryota; kingdom Metazoa; phylum Arthropoda; class Insecta; order Plecoptera; family Leuctridae; genus Leuctra; species Leuctra nigra. The sequence continues at coordinate 34,566,488 of OW203767.1, read as the reverse complement.
GCGAAAATCAAGTCAATGGTCGATCTATCTTTTATAAATCCATATTGTTCTTCTCTTAGACTTTCTTCTACATCCCATCGTAGCCGTTTCTCCAGAATCCTTTTATATATCTTGGCGCCTTGACTCATCAAAGTTATTCCACGATAAATGGAGCATTGCTTTCTATTTCCTTTCTTAAATATAGAAACAATTACACCTCGTGTCCAATCTTTAGGAACTCCTTCCTGAGTCCATGCCGCCCGAACCACCCTATAGAACCATTCCACTCCTGCTTTTCCTGCAGCTTTAATCATTTCAACAACAACTTCATCATCACTCGCAGACCTTCCATTTTTTATCCCCATTACAGCCAATTCTACCTCCCGCATTACCACTCCATCTTTACATTCCTCATCCTCTTCATCATGCAGATCCTTGTTAGTCACATCTTCACATCTTCACAATAATAATGATATTTATTAAGAGCTAATCAATTATTAACTGCTAAGAAAACTTCAAGATGGCTTTGTGTAAAGACATAATATTCAGTACAGACCCTGATTCGGTATCAGAAATGTTTATCGATATACTTCAGAATCAGATAAAAATGGTAAGCGCAGAAGATAAATATAAACTAACAAAATCTGCAAGCTATAAAGCAGTGGATAACACAGGGACAATAATATTATCAATTAGGACTAGAGTTGCTATGAGTAAAAGGTATAATGAAATATTCTAATAACAGTTTACTGAAAAAATATTATAAAATGTATAGGTACAGTCAGGGAAACTAGATGCCCAACGGCTGGTGTGTTGGATACCTCGGTTCTCGTCAGATCACCGATCTGACGTGCTACACGTGCTCGCCGCCCACGAGTAGAGACTGGAGCTGAGGCTGATGGTAGAGCAGTTCGGGAAGATGCGGGACGAGCTGCTCGCCGCCCACGTGTAGAGACTGGAGCTGAGGCTGATGGTAGAGCAGTTCGGGAAGATGCGGGACGAGCTGCTCGCCGCCCACGTGTGGAGACTGGAGCTGAGGCTGATGGTAGAGCAGTTCGGGAAGATGCGGGACGAGCTGCTCGCCGCCCACGTGTGGAGACTGGAGCTAAGGCTGATGGTAGAGCAGTTCGGGAAGATGCGGGACGAGCTGCTCGCCGCCCACGTGTAGAGACTGGAGCAGAGGCTGATGGTAGAGCACTTCGGGAAGATGCGGGTCGAATTGCTCGCCGCCCACGTGTGGAGACTGGAGCTGAGGCTGATGGTAGAGCAGTTCGGGAAGATGCGGGACGAGCTGCTCGCCGCCCACGTGTGGAGACTGGAGCTGAGGCTCATGGTAGAGCAGTTCGGGAAGATGCGGGTCGAATTGCTCGCCGCCCACGTGTAGAGACTGGAGCTGAGGCTGTTGGTAGCGCAGTTCGGGAAGATGCGGGACGAGCTGCTCGCCGCCCACGTGTAGAGACTGGAGCTGAGGCTGATGGTAGAGCAGTTCGGGAAGATGCGGGTCGAATTGCTCGCCGCCCACGTGTAGAGACTGGAGCTGAGGCTGATGGTAGAGCAGTTCGGGAAGATGCGGGACGAGCTGCTCGCCGCCCACGTGTAGAGACTGGAGCTGAGGCTGATGGTAGAGCAGTTCGGGAAGATGCGGGTCGAATTGCTCGCCGCCCACGTGTAGAGACTGGAGCTGAGGCTGATGGTAGAGCAGTTCGGGAAGATGCGGGACGAGCTGCTCGCCGCCCACGTGTGGAGACTGGAGCTGAGGCTCATGGTAGAGCAGTTCGGGAAGATGCGGGACGAGCTGCTCGCCGCCCACGTGTAGAGACTGGAGCTGAGGCTGATGGTAGAGCAGTTCGGGAAGATGCGGGTCGAATTGCTCGCCGCCCACGTGTAGAGACTGGAGCTGAGGCTGATGGTAGAGCAGTTCGGGAAGATGCGGGTCGAATTGCTCGCCGCCCACGTGTGGAGACTGGAGCTGAGGCTCATGGTAGAGCAGTTCGGGAAGATGCGGGTCGAATTGCTCGCCGCCCACGTGTAGAGACTGGAGCTGAGGCTGATGGTAGAGCAGTTCGGGAAGATGCGGGACGAGCTGCTCGCCGCCCACGTGTGGAGACTGGAGCTGAGGCTCATGGTAGAGCAGTTCGGGAAGATGCGGGTCGAATTGCTCGCCGCCCACGTGTAGAGACTGGAGCTGAGGCTGATGGTAGAGCAGTTCGGGAAGATGCGGGACGAGCTGCTCGCCGCCCACGTGTGGAGACTGGAGCTAAGGCTGATGGTAGAGCAGTTCGGGAAGACCAAGTGCACGACCAAGTCAAGTTTTGACTTAACATTTTTTGATATTACTACTTTTCAGTGCTGAAATTTTAGATTTCTTCTATTTTTTTTAGTTTAAGAGACTTGGCTGGTATTTTTACATGGAGTTTTTTTTTATGGGTTTTAAGCTACTCTGTCGCATTTTTTTTTTCCCGTCCACAACCAGAAAACGTTGACATTTGAGCGCCATTTTAATCTTGAGAAATGGGAAATTGTTGTACAGAGCACACAAGAGTCTGTACAGAGTCTGTTTATTTCCACTAGCAAATGTCTGTGTCCTTCTCTACTTGCCAACAACAAGTACCCCACACATGCCTTCTTGCTCTCATCAGGCGCGTAGGAAGGGGGGTGGGGAGTGCGTGTCAATGATCACCACTTTTCATCTTGACACCCCCAGATATTAAAAAAAAATTATAGAGAGATCCAAAAATGCGCAGATTTGCTCCAATATGAGGTTGAATTCACAAAATTTTCCCAAGTTTTGCAAAATAATTGAACAGAGGTATTTCCAACCAATGAGACAATAACTCATTGTCTCGATTTCATTCTACTCTCTTTTATGCAAATTCAAAAAATTCCCTGCGGAGGCCATTGGGGATTTTATCACATAAAAAGACGAGCAGATCATAATGCATTTGTGTTTAAAGTTTTTCCAAGAATATTGTCTAATACACATTTTTTTTTAAATGAATGCCAAAAATGCTTTAAATTTGATTCTTTTGTAAATTTGAATTCATTTGTTTTCTTGTTTCAATAAGAAGCCTTAATTACCGCTCCTCACATTTCGTGATTTTTTATTGTAATCTAGGCAGTAATTTATTAAAAGTTTCATACCATTTTCTTCCTGAAGAGCTACTCTACACTTTGGGATAAACAATCAGTCTTTAGAACATCACAGTAAGTTTATATTTGCAACTTTGTAATTTGAATCTGCGAAGAAATTATTTTCAAAGAAGACAATTGAATATTTATAAAGATAGAGCTTACTAGAAACATGGACAAGGTAAATCCAAGGTCTATGAATGGACATCGCCATCTCCAAGCAAGATCTACATATTGTATCATCTACAGTGTATTAATTGGACTAACATTTCTTATTGTTATGGCTGGAGATGTTGCTTTGAACCCACCCTAACAAAAATATCCTATAGTTTACTTCAGCAAAATCGAAGTACAAATACTATAGTAAAATTTTTATAGTAGACTTTAGGATTATTGACACTTACTACAGTAGAATTACTGCAGGAATTGTCCTACAGCTTATCGCAGTATACTGCTGTACATTTACTTCAGTTACTTTACTATAGTTTACTTTATTATTATTACTACAGTACATTTCGTCAAATAAAACGTTAAAATTTCATAGAAAAATAAAATTTTCCTTAGATATGAGTACTCATTTGCATTCGGGAAACCTCCTCTGAAGTAATGGACAACACACTTCACATTTTAATGTGTCACACATTTCAATTATAAAATTCCGCGGAGGCGCCGTGCCTTGAACTTGCGATCTCGTGGTCCGTAGTCGAGCATCTTACCGAGTAGGCCAGCGGTGCAGACAAGACTTCGTTGCGCTAATAGTCATCATATTGAGTTTTCATATTTAAGTGAACATATTTATATTATTTGGTGGATCATAAAATTGTAATTAACATAATAGAATAGGAGAAACGATAAATATTAAGATTTATTTATAAAGTAATATTATCTGTAATATTTCCCCCATAAAATATATCAGCTCACGCACTGTAGTATAATTACTATAGTTTATTTTACTAGGTGTTGTGGTGCAAATTTTCTGAGTCAATAAGTATAAATTCTGTAGTTTATACTTTACTTTACTACAAATACTATAGTAATTAGGGTATTGGGCTAAATATACTACAGGGTGATGTGGTGCAAATTCTCTAAGTCAATGAAGTAAAAATTCTGTAGTTTATATACCATACTTTACTACAAATACTGTAGTAAAAAGTCAATGAAGTACATATACTACAGAGTATACTACTGTAAACTACAATATAAATGGGCTGTAGTAAACATACTGTAGATTACACTTTTCTTTACTACAGGTACTATAGATTTTCAATGAAGTATATATACTATAGAACTTACTATAGTAAACATATTTTGTCTGTAGTCAAAGTACTGTAACGGAATTGATTGATCACAGTTTATTGCGTGCGGTATCGGACACGTGCCGATGGGTCCACATGTGTGCTAGTTTGATGACGCATAATGCGCGTTATGTTTTAAGATTGCTGAGTGTGTAATGCAGCACATGCATCCAAGAACAGTGGATCTTGTGTTTTAATAGCGCGTGTGATGCGACGTAATATTTGGGGCGCGTGCACGATGACGCAATGATAGGAAAGATACTGGAGCGTGCATGCATTCTCGTCAGTTGTCCTTTTTTCCGACGTGTAAGCATCACTGTTTGTAGTCTCATACCAAGTTGTACATGAGCACATACAGTCAGCCACACGGAGTTGCTATTGATTGTTGACACTCAATAAATACAAGTATACAAAATATAATTGTGTTTTAATGAAAACCAGTTTCAGTACTCTAGCTTGATACTTCGAATTACTACAGTGAAGTACGTTCCCTATAACTTTACTTTAGTAAACTGCAGTATATATCGTCTGTAGTAAAAATACTATAGTACACACTTTGAATTACTACAGTAAAGTATATTTACTCCAGAGTAAAAAATAGTATTTTCAGCTGTAGTAAAAATACTGTAGTTTATACTTTAGTTTACTACCGATACTCTAGAATTTACTTCAGTAATCAATAGTACTTTTTTCCTGTACTTCAAGTTCTATAGCACAAACTTTAGTTTACTACACGTTATTACAGAATACTTTGAAATACTTCAAAATATACTATAGGACATTTTTCTAAGGGCAGGCCCCAGTTCAGCCAGTATGCACCATATGAATGTAAGAAGCTTTGCGAACAAACTTGACGAAGTCAATATTTACTTTGCTGACCATAAAGAATTTGACTTGGTTTGTATGACTGAAACTTGGCTTCACGCATCGATCAACACTGCAGAGCTTTTTAATGATCAGTATGAAGTCTATCGAGCTGACAGACCACAAAACCAGCAACAGCTAAAACGGGGTGGAGGGGTTCTCATTGCTGTTTCAAACAAATTCAATTCAATCCGTCGATATGATTTGGACTTAGCCTCAATAGAAATCATTTGGTGCCAACTCAAGGTGAGTGAATCCAGCTCAACATTCCTGGGATGTGTTTATCTGCCGCCGTCGCCAGTCACCAGCTCTGATATTGAGGCTCTGCGCGAGTCTCTTACGCTGGTAGAGAATGCAGCGACGAAGAATGATCACGTGGTGCTATGCGGTGATTTCAATCTTCCTCAACTCCATTGGTCACCCTCACCAAATGGTGTTTTCCTGGATCCGGACGTACGAGCAAACACCAATGCAGAAGCTGTGACCGATTTCATTCACCTTATCAGTGAAGCTCCACTTGTCGCCCACCTCTCTCCCTCCGTCCCACTACGCCGTACGAACTGATTCATCTGGCCAAATCCATGCGCGCTAAGTTCTCCAGTGGTCCCGATGGTGTTCCTGGTTCTGTGCTAGCAAGATGCATGGCTTATGTTGCTGAGCCTCTCTCCCTCATTATCAACCGCTCATTCTCCTCTGGCATCTTCCCCGATCAACTCAAAATGTCTCACATCATCCCTATCCATAAAAAGGGAAAGAAATCTGACATTAACAACTATCGACCCATATCTCTCCTCTCTTCTATCTCCAAAATCATTGAAAAAGTCATCCTAGACCGTCTGACCTCCTATCTTTCAGACCACTCCATCCTTGCCGACTGCCAACATGGCTTCCAAAAACGTAAATCTACAGGTACGGCAATATACCAATTCCTCACCACACTCCATGCTGCACTCGACAAGGGGGACCACTCAATAGGCCTCTTCTATGACTTGTCGAAGGCATTCGACACCATCGACCACTGCCTCCTCCTTCACAAGCTGGAGCTCTGTGGCATAACGGGTCTGGCCAATCGACTGATATCCTCTTTCCTAACCAACCGCTCGCAGACAGTGATCATCCCTTCCAACAAACCGCGCTCTCCATCTCTCATCACCTCCTCCTCTAAACTAATTCGCTGCGGTGTCCCTCAAGGTTCCGTTCTTGCTCCAACACTCTTCCTCGTCTATGTGAACGACCTCCCTGACCTCATCACCTGCGGCAACCTCTTTCAGTACGCTGATGATACGAACCACCTCCTTACAGCTCCTAAATCCAAATCATTCCTTTCCCTCATCGAGACAGCCAATGAGCAGGCAGCAATCATGTCATCTTACTGCTCGAACAATAAGCTCGCTCTCCAACCCTCCAAAACAACCTTCATCAACTTCCACACCCAATCTCACAAGCCGTCTATCTCTCCCCTAATCCGCATCAATGACCACATTATTCCGAGCACCCCATCCATAAAATTCCTGGGCATCCATCTAACTGCTACCCTCAATTGGTCTACGCACATCCAACACACGGTCTCCAAAATCCAGAGTAGCTGCTTCCTACTACGCCGACTCAAGCCCATAGTTAACGCCCATTCCCTCAAACTGGTCTACCACGCTCATTTCCATTCCCATCTCTCCTATGGACTCCTCTTCTGGGGCACCTCTCCCGGTGCCAACCGCATTTTCATCCTGCAGAAACAGGCAGTCCGCATTATTGCCGGCATCTCTCGCCGCAAGTCTGCCAAACCCGAGTTCATTAAGTTACACATCCTGACTCTCACCTGCACTCTCATCCGTATTGCCAGCTCCTTTGCTCGTGAGCACCCAACCCTCTTTCCCCTAAACTCGTCAGTTCATCATTATGGCACTCGAGGGGGAAACTCCATACGTATCCCCACTCACTCTCACTCCTCATTCACTAGCAGCCCCCACTATATATGCACAATTATCTATAATAAGCTACCACAGCACATCACCACCTCTCCCACCTGGGCCAGCTTCCAATCCAGTCTCAATGCCTACCTCCTCCTAAACCCATTCTACAGCCTGCAGGAATTTCTAGACTCATAACTGTACCAGCACTTCAGTGTCAATCATCTTAACCTCAAGCACTCTCGTTCCATTGTTCTTCCTATTCAACTATCGGCCACGTACTACACGGCATTGTCTTAGCCGAGGCGATTTATTCATTTATTTATATTTATTCTACATGTAATCATTTTTATTATTATTTTTCTTAGGTATAAATATTACTATTATTAGTTTTATTATTTACTGTACATATAACTGTCATTGTAAGCATTGTGACTTGTAAATATTTCTGACTTTGTCATAACTTGTACATACATTCTTGACGATACCCATACATGTATTATGTACTTGTCCACGGGATGATAATAAAATACAATACAATACAATACAATCTTCATCAGTATTCCGACATCCCAACTTGTAACAACCACCAACTGGATCTCGTCTTCTCCAATAGTCCAGACTTTACAATTGAAGTCATTGCATGTGATTCTCCCGCGGTTGCCTCTGACCATTCGCCTTTATCATGCATTTTGCATTTTCCCTGTCAACTAGCGTACCGCAATCCACCTGCCAGGACAATATACAACTGGAAGCGCGCGAACATGAATCGGGTTTACGGGGCTTTAATGACTGTGCCTTGGAACACATTGCTATCCAACACCGAGGTTAATGATTGCTGTGATAACTTCTACTCAGCTGTTTCTGAAGTCATGGAGGAGTTAGTCCCGAAGATATCGATCAAGCCAGCCAAGTTTCCAACCTGGTACGACAAGAAATTAATCAGTTCTCTACGCGATAAGAATAAAGCTCATGGGAAGTGGAAGCGATCGAGATTGCCCAATGATTATGCAGACTTTTCTGTTAAGAGAACAACATTTAAAAGGCTGAAAAGTGTTAAATGGAATATGCATCTTACTGACATTGAGAGCAAGATTAGGTATAATCCGAAGAGTATGTGGCGATTTGTTCATGAGAAATCACAGAGAAACCGCATCCCAACTGAAGTAACACTTGATGGTATTAAATCCACCAATGATGTCTCAGCATGCAGCTTGTTCTCAACATACTTCGAGTCAGTTTTCACCAAGTCTCCCAGGCGCGTAGGAAGGGGGGGGGGGGAGTGGGGGTCAATGACCCCCCCACTTTTCATCTTGACACCCCCAGATATAACCCCCAGATATACAAAAATGTTGATGAAGAGATCCAAAAATTCACAGATTTGCTCCATTATGAGGTTGAATTCTCAAAATTTTCCCAAGTTTTGCAAAACTAATTGAACAGAGGTATTATCCAATGAGACAATAACTCGTTTGTCCAACATGATCATCCTCATGAATACAATTTAATAATTACACGTTACACTATGATACCAAAACATATAGGTACTTACAGATTTTCCTTATTGCTTATTGGTTATTGCAACCGTTTTCTCATAACTTGTTACCTTGTACATACATTCTTACATTTTACTCAACACTTGACGATACCCATACATGTATTATGTACTAGTCCACGGGATGATAATAAAATAAAATAAAATACAATACAAAGGAATTCCAAAATCGATCATAATCGATTCTCTTTAGGGATTTTATCGAATAACAAAATTTACAGATTATAATGCATTTTGTCTAAAGTTTCCCAAGAATATTGCATATCACACATTTTTAATTTCTTTGAAAAGGATGCCAAAATAGCTTCAAATTCGATTCTTTTGTATCAAAAACTCAAAAAATTCCCTGCGGGGCCATAGGGGATTCTATAAAAACAAATAGAACTACAGATTATATTACATTTGTCTAAAGTTTCCACAGAATATTGCATTTCATACATTTTAAATTTCTTTGAAAAGTATGCCAAAATAGCTTTAAGGTGGATTCTTTTGTATTAAAAACCCAAAAAATTCCCTGCGGGGCCAATAGGTATTCTCTAAAAACAAATAGCTACAAAATATATTACATTTGTCTAAAGTTTCCACAGAATATTGCATTTCACACAGTGTAAATTTCTTTGAAAAGTATGCGAAAATAGCTTCAAATTCGATTCTTTTGTATCAAAAATTCAAAAAAGGCCCTGCGGGGCAATTTGGGTTGCGGGCCCTCCAGACCCCCTTGTAACGGCGTCTACTTTTCCTCACATTCATTGATCCCGATAATTTTGACCCCCCCACTCTAAATGAAGTTCCTACGCGCCTGAAGTCTCCGCTTCCTCCCGTTCTTCCAGAAAACACTCTTACCGTCAGCGATACATTGTCTACACTTGCTTTCTCCGAGACAGAAGTATTTCAACAGCTGAAGACATTGAAGAATGGGAAGGCTACTGGACCTGATGAACTCCCGGTGTCGTTTGTCAAGAGATGCGCCAGACCTCTCTCGTTTGCTCTGGCTCTTCTCTTCAACTGTTGCTTGTCTAAAGGAGTTTTTCCTGACCGATGGAAAGTGGCGCATGTCACTCCCATATTGAAGAAAGGCAGTCGATTTGATGTTAAAAACTATAGACCAATATCATTGTTACCTGTCGTTTCTAAAGTTTTTGAAAGTTTACTGCATCGGCGCATTTATGACCATTGCCAGCAATACATAACTATGTTGAAACCTGCGGGATTTGGCTCAGAGGGTAGAACACAAAGAATCAGCAATATTATAATCTAGTGGAGCGGTCGCTCCACACAGCCAAGTCGTACCGTACACTCACAGTCACTCTACATATACCGTAAATGCCTATATAAACTGAGGAGCAGACCAACTACTTTTACTGTAAGCAACAACATAGCATTTTCAGCCTACTGGATCTCAACTATGAAAAATCTCTCATTGTTGTGAAATGTCTTAATTTTGAGCTATGGCCCACCTGACAACATATACATCACGCGACAACAACCAGTCATGCCGTTTACGACCTAGAGGGCAGTGAAAATCGTTAAATTACACCGCTTTCTTCTTCTTCTTCTTCTTCTTCTTCTTCTTCTTCTTCAGATGATATCAGAAAAGGTCGCTGTCACCGCCACAGCCTAAACGGCTGAACCGATCAACCTGAAATTTTTACCACATATGCACTTTTGGCGTCTGATGATACCTTGCCTCTTGTGATTTTTTGTGCCGCCATTTTTAAACCGGAAGTGACGTCATATATGAAAAACGGCTGGACCGATTAGAACGAAATTAGCGCCATTCGATTTAGATGGTCATCTATATGAAGTATGTTACTTAAAAATATAATTTTCTTATATTCTAAACCGGAAGTGACATGAAAGTGACATGACGTCATGAAATTTAATATACATCGATTTGCATTTCAGCAACAACTGTTGATCCGATTGTCTTGATATTTATGTAACGTTTGTACTTTTGATATTTCATTTGACTTGTTATAAAACCAACCGGAAGCCGCCATTTTGAAACCGGAAGTGACATCATGTCTCAAAAACGGCTAAACAGATTAGAACAAAACCAGCGCTAAACGATTTAGACGGTCAACTTTATGTAATATTTGATGATTCAAATATCGATACCGGAAATGACGTCACACATTTTATGACCTATACCGGAAATGACGTCATAAATATGCTAAATGACGCTAAATTCACCACTTTATACTTTAAAATAGATATAAGTAAACGTACTTTGTAAATAATTATAAATTCAAGGTTGCAGTGTTCTCGGCGGCCATTTTTAAAACCGGAAGTGACGTCATATATCGTAAACGGTTGTACCGATTGCAACCTAAGTTTGGAAATGTGTTGGACTAATAATTATGAATTCAAGACGACATTTTTTTCGGCCGCCATTGTTAAAACCGGAAGTGACGTCAAATATCGAAAATGGCTGTACCGATTGCAATCAAATTTTGGAAATGTGTTGTACTAATAATTATGAATTCAAGACGACATTATTTTCGGCCGCCATTGTTAAAACCGGAAGTGACGTCATATATCGAAAATGGCTGTACCGATTGCAACCAAATTTTGGAAATGTGTTGTACTAATAATTATGAATTCAAGACGACATTATTTTCGGCCGCCATTGTTAAAACCGGAAGTGACGTCATATATCAAAAACGGCTGTACCGATTGCAACCAAATTTTGAAAATGTGTAGGAGTAATAATTATGAATTCAAGACGACATTATTTTCGGCCGCCATTGCTAAAACCGGAAGTGACGTCATATATCGAAAACGGCTGGACCGATTGTAACGAAACTTAAAGCTATTCTTCTTGGATAATTATTTTAATCTTATATACCAAACGCAACTTTTCTAAGTATCCAAATCGGCATAGGCGTATTTTTTTAAAGAAATAAGTTCTTGCACGGACACAAGCTGTGCTACAAGCTGTATGAATAAACTAACAAAAGAAGTGATATCCCAGAAAAAAACACTCCGTGTAAAAAAGGCAGCCAAGTCTCTTTACTTTAAAAAAATTCAACACCGAAAAGGAGTGATATCAAAAAAGGAGCCAAGTCAATGACATTTCCAAATATTTAATCGTATCTTTGAAATAAAAGTATAAACACCGAGAAATACTTTACAAAAGGACTTGGCGCATCGTTTTTTTAAAGACATTTTTCTATTCATAAGCATGTGCCATTTATATACAACCGTCATTTTGAATGTTTAGAATAATAGGGAAACATCTTTCAATTAGGTACATATTATACATACCTTCTGTAAAATATTTTCTATATGAATATATACGCTATGAAACTTGTTGTCTATGCTTTCTATAAATATACACAATAGTTATCTTCGTAATATTGTTTCGTGGTGAATATAATTAAGTCTCATGCGTTATACCTTCTCATCATGTAACAATTTCTATTAATACACATTTTATAAAAATACATTTCACAAAGAAGACAGTCATATTGAATTTCTATTAAAAAATTTAACTTTATACACTTGACACTTCAAAAATATATAATTGTGTTCCATTAGTTAGTAATTATTTGACAACGTTTCATGATTTCCTTCAGTCAAGATCAAATTATGAAAAGATACCAGTCTAATATCGCCATATTAACAGTACTGCAAGAATCTGTATGAGCCCACTTCCAATTGATATGAAGGGATGTGTGTTGTGAAAAATATCCGACCGAACCGGGGCACGAACTTGGGACCTCTCACTTGCCGGGCGAGAGCTCTACCAACTGAGCTACCCGATCGGACGGGCGGACATTAGACACAACACACTGATGAGGATCCTGACTCCTGACTCCATGGAAGTTTTCCAAAGAAACCTACATTCTCACCACTTCCAATTGTTATGTAATTCTTTCACCCTTATATTACTTATATATTACAGCATAAAATCATGCTTCTATCGCCATTGACAAAACTATAAAATAGTCATTACTAAAAGTAGCTTGATTCATAGATTATGGCTCTAATAGAAAGAGGAAAATGTACCTACTTGTAAATTTCTTTCCACTTTTAGGATAGAATGATGTCTTTAAAAAAACGATGCGCCAAGTCCTTTTGTAAAGTATTTCTCGGTGTTTATACTTTTATTTCAAAGATACGATTAAATATTTGGAAATGTCATTGACTTGGCTCCTTTTTTGATATCACTCCTTTTCGGTGTTGAATTTTTTTAAAGTAAAGAGACTTGGCTGCCTTTTTTACACGGAGTGTTTTTTTCTGGGATCTGTTTATTACAAAGAAAATAAATGTTCATTGATGTGAAAGGAGCAATCAAAATTATTATGTACAATATTACGTTCGATACGTCAGCCGTAGTGATGATGTCGCCTTGCGTGAAGTAAACAGTAGATGGCGTTGACCCTCGAGCAGTGGGTCTATTGAACTCCTGTTCAACAGCAGTTGAGTGACCGGATATGTCACCCCTTCAGTCGCGATGTGATGATGTCTGGGTAACCCCTTTGGTCACCAGGACGTCCAGCAGGCTGTGCACAAGGAGTGACCTCCTCGGGCAGTTGGTTCAAGTTGGCTCAGGCTGATGACGCTCGTGGCTGCAGACTCGTCGGATCCTCCCGGAGTGTACAAGTCACTGACTTTAATACTTTTATATGTTGAAAACTTGAAACTGTTCAGTTGATCACTGATAAACGAAGATTGTAATGCGATATTATATGCCTCTGCATTTTGGCTTGAAGATTGATTTTATTAATTTTTAAGTTTGTACAAAATGTTACTTTACGTTTTAATGGTCTTGATCACGTCGGCACTGTCCCGCTGAAGTGATACTATATTCGCGCCCACTGGCTTCACTGGTTCACGAGACAGGTCTCACTGCCTGAGAAAACTCCGACTGATGATGTTTGGCTGGTAGCTTGACGTTTCCCAGCAAACACAGGAGCTCCCTGGGAGGTCCTAATATTAGGATGATGCTCCTTAAATAGGGATATCCTTACAAGGATGTACTGGGGACCTCCCTGGTACATCCTAGTGAGGAGGACTCTGCCAAATTCAAGATGGCTTATTCTAAAAATGGCAATTGCCTAATTTAGGGAGGGATATCCTAAAAAAAGGCAGAATTCTTCCTAAAAAAAGGCAGAATATCTCCTAAAAAAGGCAGACCTTCCTTTTTTTAGGACGGTCCTCTCTAAATTAGGCAATTGCTTTTTTTAGGATATATTACACTAAAAATGGCCGCTATTGAAATATTTATATAGGTTTCGTTAGCTGTCAACAGAGTACTCTGCCCTTCAACTTCAATATAGATTTATGTTTTACTCAGATATCTTTATTGTTTGTTTTAAGTAGGTAAGTTTTATTATTACCAAAATCTGGCAAAAATTATAAGAATGTATAACAAAATGAGACACGTTGCTTTACATGATAGGACAAATGTGAATTTCCTCTTTAGTAGTTGTCCCCTGCAAGTTGTCCCCTGCACTCCGATCCATATTATTTGTAGGTATGATGCATTCAAACTATAAATGAATAAATTCCTTCAAAGAAATGAATGATAGCAGCTGATCTGACGCTGTCATGTTGGTGTTTGTTGTCGGTGTCCCGCAAGTGATGCAAAAATGCTTCACTTTTTTGGTGGAGTGGAGTGAGCCTACCCCTGTCCTGTCAGTGTTAGTGTATATCTATCGATCTATATATTATATCGCTCTGTCGTGTATTAAATATATTAAATAAGGCATTTTGAAAAGGCACTCATCGTAATATCGTGGAAAATGATCTACCTAATCTAGGAAATTATGTCCTAATTAAGGAGATGGATATCCTAAAAAAGGCAGAATTCTTCCTAAAAAAGGCAGAATACCTCCTAAAAAAGGCAGACCTTCCTTTTTTTAGGATGGCCCTCCCTCCCCAGGATGTACCTGGGAGCCATTTAGGATCCCCATTAGGAAGCTGTGGGGAGGCTTTTAGGATCATTTTAGGAAGGACTGGGGATATCCTACATCCTTAATTAGGAGGGACTGGGGAGGTCCCAGGTACAACCTTGTGTTTGCTGGGTTTATACCCTCTCACCTCGGTTTACCGCCAAAGAATATGATTGGTTGGTTTCGTACACGTGGTAGCTATTTTTAGGCATTCTGTCATCTCGGAAACGCGCGAAACGACTTTCTTTCTGCACGTAAGCCCATGCTTTTCTTGGAATCACTGAAAACTAGTCTGGCTGACTGGTTTTGTAGCGTTATCACAATGACTGGTTCACTTGTTATTACGTGGTGACATCACAATTTAGGTAAGGTCACATACTTTTTATATGGATTCACTCACTTTCTTGATATGATTGCACATTATTAAACTTATTTGATTGCTCGTTATATTTTTTTTTCTATATTTTGATTGCTATTGAAATTTAAGATTGTAAGTTTACATAATGATTCTAATTAATTACTTTGTGTTCAGTTAACCTGGACTCTAAGAATGCCATGCTACAAGCTTGTTCATTCTGTAAACCTATTTCAAGCAAACATTATTATTTAAAGTTAATTTTCTAACCTAGATAGGCCAACTTGTTACAATGTATCAACATGGATTCCTCAATAAGAGGTCAACTGTTACTTAGCTTGGCATTTATGTGGACGATCTTGCACGTCATTTAAACAATTTGAAGCAAGTAGATGCTATATACACCGACTTCTCTAAAGCTTTCGACAGTGTTAACCATGTTTTGCTATTGCATAAATTAACTTCGTTTGGAATTTTAGGCCAATTGCACAAACTTCTTACAAGCTACTTGACAGATCGGAGGCAAGTAGTGATTGTGAATGGAGACAAATCGGATAATGTCGGTGTGACCTCAGGTGTGCCCCAGGGGTCGGTGCTGGGACCCCTACTTTTCGTATTATTTGTTAATGACATCCCGGACATAATATCAAATTCAGAGTGCATGTTATATGCGGATGACCTCAAGCTATACCAACCAATATCCTCTGTCCAGGATTGTCAAAAGTTACAAGATGATCTGACGGCTCTCTCCTGTTGGTGTAATCTTTGGCAACTGCAACTTAACTTCAGCAAATGTAACGCAATCACTTTCACTCTTAAAGCATCAAATTTTAACTTTAATTACATGCTGAACGGTAACATTCTTGAGCGAGTTCAGAAAATTAAGGATTTAGGTGTCATGCTGAGCTCGGATTTATCTTTCAAAAGTCATATTAATGCCACAGCTACTAAAGCTTTTCAAATACTTGGATTTCTGAGACGTACTTGTTTCAAGTATTTCTCAATTCCGACGAACAGAATGCTATTTTTAACAACAGTACGACCATATTTAGATTATGCGTCGATAATATGGAATCCACATCAAGTTACCAAGATTGCTCTTCTTGAAAAGGTTTAGCAGCGTTTCATAAATTGGATTTGTTATAAAAATAAAATACAATATCACAGGAGAGATTATCATGATTTATGCCGGTCAGCTAAATTGCACACACTTTCACAACGGAGACAACTAACTGACATTTTATTTCTTCATAAATAAATTAATAACTCAATCGACTGTCCTCAACTTCTGTCTAAAATCAATTTTTCAGTTCCTTCCCGCCTCACTCGCCACAAATCATCATTTAAAACTCATAAAAGTAGGATCAATATTTTGAAACATTCTTGTGTTAATAGAATGATGTATACTTTTGATAATTTTAACTTCCAAATTGATAACACATTAGATATTTTTAACAATTCTATTGAAAACATTAGGTCCACTTTTAATAAATTTTTATTTGATTTAGCCCCAGTTTAGATTAGGTTCATAGTTTAGCATTAGATTAGTATAATTTATAGTTTGTGGTGATTATTTAAATTTTTCCTGTTTTAATTTTTAACTTATTGTATCAATTGCTTTTCTCTGTTAGTTTTTCATAATTTGTTGTTATTTTATATGTTGTGTCCACTTGTGGAGTTTTACTCTGTTGGATATATTGTACAAATAAATAAATAAATACATAAATAAATAAATCAATCAAAAACTTAAAAAATTCCCTGCGCGGCCATTGGGGCTCTTTATCAAATAATAGAATTTGTCATTTGTGATTTTCATTTGTGATTTGTGATTTTGTGATTTTCATTTTGTCTAAAGTTTTTCGAAGAATATTGCATACTACCACACATTTTAAATTTATTTGAAAATGATTCCAAAATAGCTTCAAATTCGATTCTTTTGTATCAAAAACTCAAAAAATTCCCTGCTGGGCCAGTAGCAAGTAGTTACAGATTATTACATATCACACATTGTAAATTTCTTTCATAAGAATGCCAAAATATAGCCTCAAATTATTATTATTATTTCCCTTTATTCACAAATGAAATTACAATTTGCACTTGGTTTCATAATGCAGGCACCGGCAATTACCCAAATCACCTGGGTGCCAACATTTTACAATACAGTATAAAATACAACAATTTGTGAAAATGAACCTAAAAATGACATATATCTAAAAGTGGCACTGAAAATCTCTACATAAATCTCCTAATAATATAAGCTGTTCCTAATATCGCCGTCTTCTGGAGCTCGATCATGGAATGTGAGCCCGGAACTTTCTGCAGACATGTGTGGAAGTTCTTGCTGATCGCTCCAGTTGCACCAATGACTATAGGGACAATACAAGTCTTCATCCCCCACATCCTCTCAATTTCAATCTGAAGATCTTTGTACTTGGTCTTCTTTTCAGCCTCCTTCAATATTATGTTGTAGTCTGAAGGGATTGCTATATCAATTAAGACACAAGTCATCTTCTGGTGATCTCTTATAATGATATCCGGCTTGTTGTGGGGGATGGTGCGATCCGTGTGTTCTTGGGTGTCCCATATAAGCGTGACATCTTTGCTACTTGTGATGCTCTGCGGCTTGTGATCATACCAATGTTGAGATACGGGGATCAGAAAGTGTTCACATAGATCCCAGTGCAATCTCGTAGCGACACGGTTGTGCCTATACAAATATTCATTGGCTGCAAGTATGGAGCAAGAGGACATAATATGCTCAATGGTCTCATCTCTAGTTTGGCATAATCTGCATTTAGCGTCACCTCTGGTCTTCAATATGTGCTTTTCATAATAACTTGTTCGCAGAACTTGGTCTTACACTGCCACTATTAGTCCCTCTGTTTCACCTTTTAAATTTGCCTTTTTAAGCCAAGCGTAGGTGGATGTTTTATCACTAGGAAAACGCTCTGTGTAACGCGTTGAATGAGCGAGCACGACACGTGCGCAAAAATTAACCGAATATGCGTTCGTTAACACACAGAAAACATTATTTTAAGTCAAACTGAAAGCAAACTACGATCCACTGAATCAATATAAAACAATGTGTCATTGTATGACCACCATTAATGTGTAATCCGAGATATACCTAACCTTCAAGGAAATGTCAGGCTAGACAGAAGCTCAGAAACGGAATAAATCCAACGTTTCCAAGAAGAAAATAATTTGAAATAATCAATCCCCTGGACAAAAACTGTAGATACCTAATATCTATGCTTTAAAAGCGATTCAATTTTACTAATACCTTCACAAAGTACACCAAATTGCCAAAATTATCAACGAAAAAAAGCACAATGCAGGAGAGATTTGGAATGACGTGTGAACGCTAGAAGAGAACAAACGCCACTCGATGATATTATTGAAATGTGAGCTTATGTTTCTAATCCCTCCTGGATGCAAAATCAGCCAAGTAGAAACACGGGAGGCACGGCCATCAGAACTACGAATTGACGAAAAGACAATCAAGGTCCTTAAAAACTCGAAATGATTTGTTGGAAACTATGATCCAAATTGAATTATTCAAATTTGATCAACTCAATACACATAAAAATATCTGCTTTTCACTAAAAAAGTGTACATACCATCAAAACACTCTTGTACCTAAAGCAAATCAGATTCAGTTGCATTGGAAAGACATTCATTTTCAATGTTTCATTTCTGACAGCTATTAAAAATGTCAATAAGTGCATACTTTCTTGACAGATTCGGCTGAAAATTGGTAAAATAAGTGACATTGTTGGTCTTACTGACCATGCTAAATATGAGTTTGATCACATTTCTCGAAGACCATTTTCATTTTTTAGGCTATCAGGAGATACTTATTTTAACAATGAACCAATGGATGGATTTCAAAAAAAAATTGGGTCTGCAAACAGAGAAGGTTGTCTTTACATGTGTGCAAAATTTCAGGTCGATCGGTGAAGCGGTGCGACTTCTATTGCTTCCTTTAGCATACAAAAACAAAAACAAAAAAAAACAAAAAAAAAACAGAGGTCCGTGCTAAAAGAGCCAAATGGAGTCGCTCGCTTCGCTCGCTCAATAATATGATGCATGGGTTATCAACTTTTCTTACTTGCTTCTCCATGCATTGGCTTTTCTCCCCAACTCTTCTCCGCTTCTCTCAGGACTTTCGCTTTAAGTGACTTTCTAATAGATTTAACTTTTTCGAGAAGAGGAGCGTCTTCTTTTAGATCAACAGTCATGTCACCCTTGAATTTGATAGCCAACCCATTCAGAGATTTTGTAACAGGTCTTCTCAAATCGTGATTTCTTACCATCGTCAAGAACCACATGTCCTCTGTCTTATGTCGTAGGTAATATTCAAGGCCAACAATTGCTGTTTTGTATGATGTTGATATCTCCATCAATCCTCTTCCTCCATTCTCTCTTGGTATATACAATCTGTTAACATTAGATTGAGGGTGATACATCATATTGATTGTCAATAATTTTCTAGTTTTTCGATCTAATTTCAATATATCTTCCTGTAACCAATCGAGCACTCCAAAACTATAGTGCAGCACCGGCAATGCATATTCTCCTATAGCTAAAAACTTATTTCTTCCATGAAGTTCACTTTCAAGTATTTGTCGGACCCTTTTCTTGTATTCTCTAATCATCCTTTCTTTCATCAAAGAATTTTGTACGCCATTTCCCTCTTCAATTCCTAGATATTTGTACGTGTTATCACATAGACTTTGAATTACATTATCTTCATCAGTTCAGTTCGGTTTCAGTTCAGTTTTATTTCCATTATCAATGAGTACATTTTAAAGAGGAACATACATATGAAATGACTCCTATTAGGCCAAGCAACGAAGGCTTAAAACAGGCCGAACCCGGGACAAATTGCAAGATTTGTCTTTTTCATCAGACCTTATTCAGAAAAATTCGCTGATTACAACAAAAAAAAGTTTTACGCAGAGATGTGAAGGGAAATTGTCCAAAATTACGTGTAAAGTTCACATTTTGAGAACATAAAATATATTTTTTTAGAATCACTGAACACATTTTGATATTTGTTTTCAATAAAAAGTATGTATTATATTAGGATACAATAGTCGAAAAAAAATTGGGTGATAATATTAATTATTTTTGGATTTATTCAATGATTTAATAAAATTACGTCATTTAAATAATTAGTCGTAGTGACGTAACTAAAGGAGCTAGAATAAATGTTTTTACGGGAAAATGTTGGTAATAAAGCCTAATATTTTTGGTAAGAATATGATCAAAAGTTCACCACGCATCTACTAATTGTTGTCAAACAAAATTTTAATCAAATTATAGGAAAAATTAAACATCAATATAAAGCAATTATTGGCATAACGGCGGAACTGTTTGATCAGGAAATGTTGTCCCTTATAGAATTTTGGTGCCTGATAAAACCTAGCCCAGAGAGAGATTTGGGACGCCATTTAGAAACCGGAAGTGGCATCATCTTGAAAACGGCTGAACCGATAATAACGGAACTGGTGGCAATCGACTCCAACGGTCATATGACAGAACAGATCAATAGTAAAACCAGAAATTGCCAATAACAAATACCGGAAATGACGTCACAAGTATTCAAAATTCTTCTAAAACCCCTGTTCAACAATAAATACATTATTCTGGCTTGTTATAATGTAATATATGAATTTATTAAAAAAAAACTATGTGGCATTGTTTTCAGTCGCCATTTTGAGAACCGGAAGTGATTCCATAGCTCGGAAACGTTTTTTTATAAAATCTTTATTCACACATGTACATAGATTTACAATCACAGTTGATATACAAACAGAAAAAGTGAATAATAGGAATACTTAGAAACTAATAAAGAATTCAGGGTCTTTAACTTCCAGGCAAAAGGAAACGTATTGGAATGAAATCAAATACCAATTAATTAAGTGGATACCACTCTGTGTCTGGAATTAGAAAAGGTTTTAGGCCTTATGCCGGCATAATTTTATGTTGGTACAGCATTATAACAAGGTACCAATATTTTTATTACCATGATATAACCATGTTAAAACTTATTATTTTATCATTATAAATAGCGACTTTTTCAATTAAATTCATAAAGATATGCATTTATGTATTTATTTGATGTACTTATTGTTAAATAGGGGGTTTTAGAAGAATTTTGAATATTTGTGACGTCATTTCCGGTATTTTTTATTGGTAATTTCTGGTTTTACTATTGATCTGTTCTGTCATATGACCGTTGGAGTCGATTGCCACCAGTTCCGTTATTATCGGTTCAGCCGTTTTCAAGATGATGCCACTTCCGGTTTCAAAATGGCGTCCCAAATCTCTCTCTGGGCTAGGTTTTATCAGGCACCAAAATTCTATAAGGGACAACATTTCCTGATCAAACAGTTCCGCCGTTATGCCAATAATTGCGTTATATTGATGTTTAATTTTTCCTATAATTTGATTAAAATTTTGTTTGACAACAATTAGTAGATGCGTGGTGAACTTTTGATCATATTCATACCAAAAATATAAGGCTTTATTACCAACATTTTCCTGTAAAAACATTTATTCTAGCTCCTTTAGTTACGTCACTACGACTAATTATTTAAATGACGTCATTTTATTAAATCATTGAATAAATCCAAAAATAATAAATATTATCATCCAATTTTTTTTCGACTATTGTATCCTAATAAAATACATACTTTTTATTGAAAACAAATATCAAAATGTGTCCTGTGATTCTTAAAAAAAATATTTTATGTTCTCAAAGTTTGAACTTTACACGTAATTTTGGGCAATTTCCCTTCACATCTCTGCGTAAAACTTTTTTTTTGTTGTAATCAGCGAATTTTTCTGAATAAGGTCTGATGAAAAAGACAAATCTTGCAATTTGTCCCGGGTTAAATGCTTCGTTGCTTGGCCTATATGGTTGACACCATTCAGTGGAGTATGTGGAAAGGTTACATCGAACTAAATCTATTAACCTAGTACATAATTACACATTACACATAATTACGTTGCAATTAAATTAAAATAACTTGACATCTATACATGCTACAGTTATATTTAAAATCTAGTAACATAGTAAATTATTTCACATTCACGAGATTCAATGTAAAGAAAAAAAAATGAAATTAGAAATTATTTGAAATTATTATTAGAAATTAGAATAAAATTAGAAATATTATTGTTGTTATTATTAACATATTCAAGTAGGTACTAATCCCCATAAAAAAACACTCCGTGTAAAAATACCAGCCAAGTCTCTTCAACTATAAAAAAATAGAAGAAATCTAAAAATTCAGCACTGAAAAGGAGTGATATCAAAAAATGTGCCAAGTCAAAACTTAATTTTAAAAACCAAAATATACTTGGCGCATCGTGCATATAGATCGTTTAGAAGTATAGGCCAGATGTGTGATGTACATAAAATCTATCTACCCTATAATGCCGTAAAAAACGATGCGCCAAGTATATTTCAGTTTTTAAAATTAAGTTGTGACTTGGCACATTTTTTGATATCACTCCTTTTCAGTGCTGAATTTTTAGATTTATTCTATTTTTTTTTATAGTTGAAGAGACTTGGCTGGTATTTTTACACGGAGTGTTTTTTTATGGGGATATCACTAATTTTTTTAGTTTATTAACACAACTTGTAAAACATATCGGAGCAACAATGAGAATGACTAATTCATTTAAAAAAAATACGCCATTTACGAATTGGTTACTAAGAAAAGTTTTGTTTGGTTCTAAATATAAGCTTAAAGGGATATTCCATGAAGAATTGCGAAAGCATCGTTCCAATCGGTCCAGCCGTTTTCAAGATATGGCATCACTTCCGGATTTCAATATGGCGGCTGAAATAACTGCCACCTAGAATTTATTTCTAAATGGTATGTATCATTATAAGCCTTCTGAATAGATATTAATAGGTTTTTATATAACAGAGAAGTGAATTTTCGCAGATTTCGCATAACTATGACGTCATTTCCGGTTTCAGTAATTAGACAACTTTAGTTTCACTATTGATATTTCATATAGAGAACCGTCTGAATCGATTGGTGCTAGTTTCATTCCGATCGGTCTAGCCATTTTCGAGATATGATGTCACTTCCGGTTTCAAAATGGCGGCTTCCGGTTGGTTTTATAAAAAGGCACCTCAGACGCCAAAAGTGCACATGGGGTAAAAATTTCAGATCGATCGGCTCAGCCGTTTAGGCTGTGGCGGTAATAGCGGTGTTTCCTGATATCTGAATCATCATCATCTAAAGAAGAAGAAGAAGATGAAAGTGATGTAATTTCACTGTTTTCACGGCCCTCTAGCTCGCAAATGGCATAACCTATTGTTCCAAAATTTGGTATATGGGGTGGGGTGGGCCATAGCTCGAAATTAAGATATTTCACAACAATGTGAGGTTTTCCAATTTTATGATCCAGTAGGCCGAAAATGCTTTGTTGTTGCTTACAGTAAAAGTGGTTGGTCTGCTCCTCAGTTTATTAGGCAATTACGGTATGTTGAGCGAGTGTGAGTGTATAGTACGACTTGGCTGGGTGGAGCGACCGCTACACTAGATATGTTTATTTTTATTTGTCTAGCAGGAACTCATCTATCGAAAAATATACCTTACTTACTAACAGATATTTCTATGGTGGTGTGTACAGTTTTATTATTCTAATTTGTCTAGCATAAATTCTTTTATAGTATAATAAGCCTTATTTACTAGTAACAGTGTGAGTGACTTTTTAAACTCGGAATGTTTGTTTATTAATCTAAGTTTTTTGGGCAATAAGTATTATACAGTTTTGTTTTGAAGTATGAAGAGTTTTTTTGTGTGCATTGGGTCCTGTGTCGATCTAGATGAATATTGTCCTTTTTCCTAGTGTCGTGGTTATGTATGTCTCTGTTTTGTGCTAATTCTACTTAATGTGATTTAACTGCGAGTATTGATTCTAAAATATATGCTAGGTAGCGTAAGAATTTTGTGTTTGAAGAAATGTTGTCTGCACTGCAGCCCGGTTTAGTGTAGGAGTTATTGTGTTATCTTAGACCAAAGAGAGCACGGATTGCTTTTCTTTGTAATGTGAATAATTTTGGTGCATGTGTTGAGTTTCCCCAGAACTGTATCCCGTATCTTAAATGACTTTCTATGTTGGCGTAATATACTAATTTGGCTTTTTTTGTGTTCGTTATATCTATAATAGTTTTTAATTAGAAATATGATGAGTGTAATTTTCTTAGTAATTTGTTACAATGGGTTTTCCAGTTAAGGTTCTTATCTATGACAATTCCCAGGAATTTTGTTTCATCCACACCTTTGAGTTGAGTAGTTTCATTTCCTTTTGGTAATTCTATTGTCAGGGGTACTGTGTTTGCTTCATTTCTTAACTTAAAATGCATATTGTTTGTTTTCTCTTCTTGAATAAGAAGGTGGTTGTCATTGAACCATGTTGATGCTTTTTTCAGTATATTTTTTGCTTTTTGTTCTAGATCTGAATTTGTTTTTTCCGGTTATTGTTAGGTTTGTGTCATCGGCATATATCTCTAACTGTTCTATTGTTTGTGGCAATTGTCATTTATGTATATAATAAATAAGAGTGGGCCAAGAATGGATCCTTGCGGGACCCCTCTTTTTATATGTTCTGTGTTTGATAAAAATTTAATTTCCTGTTTATTTTCCGTTGTATGTGTAACTCCAGCTTGCTGAACTCTATTTGTAATATAGGATTTAAATAGTTGGAGTGCAAGTCCTCTTACTCCATAATATTCTAGCTTGTCGATTAGAATTGAATGTTCAATGCTGTCGAAGGCTTGACTTAGATCACAAAATACCCCTAGTGTTTGTTCCCCAGCTTCTATTCCAGCTGTATAGTATTATGAATGAAATGGTCGATTGTGTTTGTTGTCGACTAATTTTTTCTAAATCCACTTTCACTGTTGGAAAGGAGATTTTCATTTTCCAGGAAATCCACTAGCCTTGTGTGCAATAGTTTTTCGAAAATCTTGGACAGTGCGGGTAAGAGAGAGATGGGACGATAGTTTTCTGACATCTTCTTGTCCCCGTTTTTATATATAGGTATTATTTTTGCTACTTTTAGACTGTCGGGAAAGATTCCTTTTTCAATACAATTATTAAATATGTGTTCTAGAGGTTCATCTATTTTTGGAATGATTTTCTTAAGTATGCATGTAGGGATATTGTCCATGCCAGACGAACTTTTGTTTTTTAATTTTGCAATTATATTTATTATTTCTGACTTACAAGTATTTTTTATAAAAAAAGATTTTGTAGGTATTTTTGCTTTCACTAAGGCTGAGTTTCACCAAGATTCCAAACCCAGGTTAGAGGCGGTAAACCTGGTTTAGGAGCCTCTAAACCAGGTTTACCGCCTCTAACCCGGGTTTGGAATCTTGGTGAAATGCAGCCTAAGTGTGTGTGGAATGCATTTTTCGTAGTTGAGCGAGCGTAGCGAGCGTCACCACGGTACTCTTATGGCACTTTCTCTGTGTTTTTTTTTTTTTTTTTTTTTTTTTTTGTGGTCACAGCCCAGGTCAAACCGCTCAAGCAATCGATCTGAAATTTTGTACACATACTTACGTACTCTATGCGGTCCCTGGGATCGTTTTTGAATGGGCTCCCGTGATTGGTTCAAATTTAAAAAAAATTATCTTTTGATTGGTTGCTTCGATCAATTTGATATATAGCAAAAACATTGCAACCAACATTGTACCCAATCATAAAAAGTTTCAGCCAAATCCTCCTATTGGTTCAAATTTAAAACAATTTTTCATGTGATTTTTGATATTTAAACTAGAACAGATTGACCGATCAACTTGAAACTTCGCGTGGTCATTGGTACCAACATTTTAGGTATTTTTGACAATTTTCAGTCTAATCTGTCGTTTTTTTTTAAAAAGTTTTGTCATTTTAAGGTCATTTTATTCCATAATCTTGAAAAATGTATACTAAATAGTCATCCCTCTGCCTTCTTTAAGCTTCTGTTCCAAGGCAAGGCCTGTAGAACAGCGCAAGCTATCCACAATGTACAGTAAAATGAAAGCATTTTTGAGCTAGCGCATAAAATCGGATGCAGTACGAAGGACAAATCCTCTAATTGGTTTAAGTTTAAATAATGTCTTCTGATTGGTCGACAATAAAAATGTTCACATTAAGTTCAAATTTTGCATGGTGATCAAGACCAACTTAATATTAAATTTTACACATTGTAAGCCCAATCAGTCAAGTATTAATTGTAATTTTACGACTTTAGTATAGGATGACACAAGAGATTTCTGGAGAAGGTATGTAGGTAAGACTTCACGACACAATGGATCTGTTATTCATCCAGAGTATTATGGAGCTTGAAAAATTGCAGAGAAAATCGTCTTGTGCCGTGTCGTGCATCGTTACTATGGGGATGTTGCATGTTCTGTGCTCGCTCATCAACGCGTTACACTGAGCGTTTTCCTAGTATTTATGGATGGTATTTAGAATATTTGCTACATTTTTTGGTTCAGATATTGTAAGATTTCCTCGTTTAAGTAGGTACTAGATTTTTTGTTTGTTGTGTATTTGATTTATTAGTATGCTTTCTAACTATGTCCCATATTGTCTTCGTTCTGTCTGTTCCCGTTTTTTCTGCTATCTTCCCATGTATTCAAATACAAATACATATCCTCAGTTTTAACCAGTTTTCCTCTAATCAAGGTAGCTTTTGCACACTTTTCCAGACCAAAATTCCTACGAATATCGCTGCTGAATGTCTCGACATTTCAATCATACTTTTCAGCTGGACATCATTCTTCGCAAATAGTTTCAAGTCGTCCATTTATATAACAAGTGATCAACTTTCTCAACCTCCCGTGCTAACATATATCCATGCTTTGATTCATTTAATTGCTTTGACAGCGGTACGAGACACATACAGAATAACAATGGAGAAAGAGAGTCCCCTTGGAATATACCTCTCTTGATGTGGAACGGGTCAGTTGTTATTGTACTTCTCGTACTATGTAGTGTCATGCGTGTGCTCCATTTTGTCATTATTTCTTCGCAAAAAGAAACCAAGCCGGGATTAATGTGGCACATGCGCAATACAGTTATAATCCAGTTGTGTGGAACGCTGTCGAATGCCTTCTTATAATCTATCCAACCTACACTCAAATTAGTCTTCCTCTTCTTGCCTTACTCAACATTAGATGATCTTTGCATCCATATGTACCAGAACCACACCCCTTCTGTTCAAGGGGCATTAATTGGTACTCATATAAGAATGATTGAATTCTAGTAGTAAGTATGGTCGACAATAACTTGTAGGTTGTTGATAAGCAAGTGATTGGTCGGTAGCTCTTAGGATCACTAGTCATCTGGGATTTTGGCACTAAAGTCGTTCTTCCTTCTGTCATCCATGTTGGAATAATATCAGGATGCATAAAAATATCGTTGTATACTCGAGCAAGGTGTTTATGTGTACATGAAAACTGTTTTAGCCAGAAGTTCTGTATCCCATCAATACCAGGAGACTTCCAGTTTGCAGCTTTCCTAATGGCGATTGAAATTTCTTCACTTGTTATGTCTTGCCAATCCATAATAGGAATATCATCTGTCCCTTTCTCAAATTCATTAATCCACTCAGCATCTCTTTGGTGTTCTATCCCATCTTCCAATATACCCCTCCAATAAAGCTCAATCTCTTCTTTTGAAGGAGGATCATTGACTAACATTTGCCTGGTACCAAGCTCTCTGTAGAATCTCTTCTTGTCTTAAGAGAACAGCTTGTTCTGTCTAAACTGTAGCACTCTCTTCCGATAACGTCTGAGTCTTTGAGCCTTGGCGAGTATTTTTTGTTTCAGCATCTCTTCAACTTCTAATAATATTAATAATATAAGTAATAATATTATTATTATTTTTATTATTATTTATTTTAAAATGTACATACATACAGAGGTATAGTCAAGGAAACTAGATAGTTCATACTCTATCTCTCTCTGCTCCATATAAAAACATGTTTATGTTATGGGTCAGAGAGAGGCAGAGTATGAATCATCTAGTTTCGCTGACTGTACACTTACCGGTAGCGAGTATAGGGCAAGCCCCGTAACACATGTACCTCGCTACCGGCTTATAGACAGTCAAAACAAGCCGATTCTTTCGATTCTTTTGTATCAAAAATTCAAAATAGGCCCTGCGGGGCAAACTGGGGGGCGGGCCCCCCATACCCCCTTGTAACGGCGAACTACTTTTTCCTCACATTCATCGATCCCCGATAATTTTGATCCCCCCCACTCAAAATAAAGTTCCTACGCGTCTGGCTCTCATCATTGAATGTAACTATAGGTGTCCTGACCAATGACACGTTACCAGCTCTTGAGGCCACCATTAGCCTTAAGCAGTGGGGCGAGGGAAGTGTGGGTCTAGTCTCTTTAACCCTTGCTATCTCTTGCTTACGTCAGAACCAGCAGAAATAAGAAGATCGCATTATGTCATTGTGTTCTCCTCACAACCTGCAAGTATGCGGCCAGTTTTTTTTTTTCATTTCTTTTCAATATTTTGTAGGTAAATCGACAAGCTAGAATATTATGGAGTAAGAGGACTTGCACTCCAACTATTTAAATCCTATATTACAAATAGAGTTCAGCAAGTTGAAGTTACACATACAACGGAAAATAAACAGGAAATTAAATTTTTATCAAACACAGAACATATAAAAAAGAGGGGTCCCGCAAGGATCCACTCTTGGCCCACTCTTATTTATTATATACATAAATGACAATTGCCACAAACAATAAAACAGTCAGAGATATATGCCGATGACACAAACCTAACAATAACCGAAAAAAACAAATTCAGATCTAGAACAAAAAGCAAAAAATATACAGAAAAAAGCATCAACATGGTTCAATGACAACCACCTTCTTATTCACGAAGAGAAAACAAACAATATGCATTTTAAGTTAAGAAATGAAGCAAACACAGTACCCCTGACAATAGAATTACCAAAAGGAAATGAAACTACTCAACTCAAAGGTGTGGATGAAACAAAATTCCTGGGAATTGTCATAGATAAGAACCTTAACTGGAAAACCCATTGTAACAAATTACTAAGAAAATTAAGTTTCTTTTTCACTTTCAATGGCCATGTTCGGGACTACAGTACCGGCATTTAAGCCTGAGGAAGACCAGTGGGAATTGTATCAAGAAAGACTGGACCAATACTCGTGGCCAACGACGTTCCATACGCGAAGCATGTAAGCATTCTGATCAGCTTGATAGGCTCATCCACCTACCAGGTACTTCGCAATCTGTGTCATCCAAGGTTGCCGAAAGACAAGACCTACGACGAGCTGTGTGCTCTGATGAAGAAGCAGTTTTCGGTACGAGTTTCGACCTTCCGTGAACGTATAAACTTTTACAACATACACCAGGGGGCTTATTCTTGAAAAAGTTATCACGTCATAACTCCAAGTTATGATGTCATAAGGAAGCTTGTCCTATCTCTCACCATGTTAATATTATGACTTTCTTATGAGTCATTACTTATGACGTGATAACTATTTCAAGAATAACCATCCAGGAAGAGGGGGAGAGCATCATGACTTGGTATGCCCGGGTTAAGGAAGGAGCAGTCGATTGCACGTTCGGGGTACACCTGGAGTCAATTCTACGAGATAAGTTCATCACCGGACTACGTCCTTCAAGCGTTCTTGACCGACTTTGCGAAGAGCACTCCGTGATTTCTCTCCGGGACGCAGTGGAGCTCGCTCTCAAGAGGGAATCGACTATGAAAAGCAGTTCACAGGCTCGAGTTAAAGTCGAACCAGTAGTAAATGCGGTTTCTTCACGCAAATCCCCTCCGAAGGTGCATTCCAAGCCATTCCGTTCCAAACCAAGTGTGCCGGAATCCAATTCCAAACCGGGAGGTAAGGCGATTATTTGTTTCCGATGTGGCAGTTCAGACCACAAGGCAGATTTTCCTCAGTGCCCGGCTAAAGACAGGTCTTGCCGCAAATGTGGGACGAAGGGACATTATTCGTCGCAGTGCAAAGGTGGACGAAGCAAAGTTAAATTGGTTGTAGAAGGTACGGAAAAAGGAAGATTTAAGTATGCTTTCAGTATTGGATCACCAGGCCATAATTCCGATGGAATAATTTCTGCGGAAATAGGCGGAGTCGGTGTCCAAGGGCTTCTGATTGACTCTGGTGCCAGTGTCAATGTCATTACAGAGAACCAGTGGGTTCAACTCAAGAAGCAGAATGTACGATGCTCTTCGATTCGAGTTGACAAGGTACTGTACGGGTGCGGTCGTATTCCTTTGAAGGTTCTAGGGATGTTTTCAGCTAAGATATCTCTAGGTAAGGGGCGTAGTTCAGTTGCTGCTGATTTCTACGTTGTGAAAGACCAGAACCAGTCATTGCTAGGCAGACAGACGTCAACTGATTTAGGTGTTCTTAGAATGGGAGTAGGTATTGCTAACCTGGTTTCTAGTGGACCCATTCTGACCGACCGGCCATGTTTCCGTGGGCTGGGTAAGCTGAAGGGATTCCAGCTAGAGATTCCTATTGATCCTAACGTGAAACCAGTTGATCAACCAGCTCGGAGGATTCCATATCAACTCCGAGAGAAGGTCGACTGCAAGCTGAAGGAACTTCTTTAGAAGGACATCATTGAACGAGTCCAGGGACCTACACGCTGGAGCTCGCCTGTGGTGCTGTCGCCGAAGAAAGACGGTACGATTCGTCTCTGTGTGGACATGCGGATCGCTAATACCGCAGTCATCCGCGAGCGTCATCCGATTCCAACGATGGACGATGTGCTACAAGACTTCCAGGGGAGTAACATCTACAGTAAGTTGGACCTCAACGAGGCTTACCATCAACTGGAACTGACTGATGCGTCCAAGGAAATTACTACATTCGTGACCCATCAGGGACTTTTCCGATTCAAAAGACTCATGTACGGGGTTAGTTGTGCGCCGGAAATGTATCAGCGTGTCATCCAAAGTACCATTAAGGCCTGTGTAGGCGTTCACAATTTCTTTGGATGATATTGTCGTGCATGGCCGGGATGTCGCAGGACACGATGCCAGATTAAATGATCTCCTACACGTTCTGGAGGAGAAGGGGTTGACCCTGAATATTGGCAAGTGTCAGTTTCGAGTGCCGAAGATTACTTTCATGGGACACGTTCTGTCCAAAGACGTTATTCGACCAGCAGTGGATAAGATTGCAGCTGTAAGGGATGCTCGCGAACCGAAAGATGCAGCCGAAGTTAGGAGTTTCCTGGGCCTGGTGAACTATTGTGGTCGGTTCATACAGGATCTTTCCACAATGGCAGAGCCGCTTCGGAGGTTAACGCGGTCCAATGTCCAATTCCATTGGGGAGCCGAGCAAGTCAAGGCATTTGCAGAGTTGAAGAGACGGCTGACTAGCACCAGTACACTGGGGTATTATGACGCCTCGGCGAAGACACAGATCATCGCTGATGCCAGTTCAGTTGGCTTAGGAGCAATCCTCATACAGCAGGGGCCGGGAGGTCCGAGAATCATCAATTACGCGAGTCGCAGTCTCACCGACGTGGAACGGCGGTACTCCCAAACGGAGAAAGAGGGACTGGCTCTAGTTTGGGCCTGTGAGAAGTTTCACATCTTCATTTATGGCATGACTTTTGACTTAATTTCAGATCACAAGCCATTGGAGGTAATTTTTTCTCCGAGATCCAAACCAAGCGCTTGTATTGAACGCTGGGTTTTACGAATGCAACCTTATACATACAAAGTGATCTACCGACCAGGCCGAGAGAATCTTGCAGACTGTCCCTCCCGATTGATGACCAAAAGTAACCAGGTTGATTCAGGTGATCGCACAGAACACTACATACGATGGATCGCTGCCAACGCTACGCCAAGGTCGCTGTCTACGAGGGAAATCGAGGAGGCGTCCGAGAATGATCCAGAGCTTATGGAGGTTCGTCGCAGTCTACACGGGGCAGCATGGAAGGAATCCAGCGCAGCCTACAAACGAATCCAGACAGAACTTAGCACGGTTGGTATGCTAGTACTACGTGGTGCACGTATCGTGATCCCTAAGGCAATGAGAGCTCAAGTTGTCGAGCTAGGACACGAGGGACACCCAGGTATTGTGTCGCTAAAGCATCGACTACGTACGAGTGTTTGGTGGCCTACCATTGACCGGGACGCGGAGAACTTCGTGAAGACGTGCCACGGCTGCCAAGTTGTTGCAGGACCAGATCCTCCAGAACCAGTCACGAGGACCGAGCTACCGCAGGGGCCCTGGCAACATCTGGCTATCGACTACTTGGGTCCTATTCGAGGTGAGCACATTCTTGTCGTGATCGATTACTACAGTCGGTACTACGAGATTGCAGTGATGAGGAGCACCACGACGGAGAATACAATCAATCAGTTGCGTGCTATATTCGCTATCGGTGACTACCGACAACGGACCACAATTCAGTAGCGGTGTGTTCCCCGATTTCCTGGAGTGTCATAACGTACATTCCCACCACACCACACCCCTTTAGCCATCCGCGACCGGAGAGGTAGAGCGTCAGAATAGGTCCTTGTTGAAGAGGATGCGTATTTCTGAAGCCGAAGGACACAGTTGGAAGGAGGGACTTTTCGATTATCTTCTCATGTATCGATCTACTCCACACACAGTGACAGGAGTGAGCCCAGGAGAGCTTCTGTTCAACCGGAAGATACGAAGCAAGCTGCCGGGGCTGATCGACCCACTGCCGGATGAAGAGATCCGGGACCGGGACCGTTCCAGGAAAGACCGGGGTAAGAGCTACACCGAATCCAAGAGGCGTGCCCGGGAGTCGAGCATTCAAGTCGGGGACCAAGTATTGGTTCGACAACCTCCCAACGACAAGCTGTCGGCACCGTTTGGGGATACACCATGTCGGGTGGTAGCCAAGACTGGGAACAGTGTCGTAGTTAGGTCACCGGAGGGAGTAGACTATAGGAGGAACTCAACATTCCTGCGGAGGTTTCACCCGAGGGGAGAAGAGGGCGGTCACAGGCAAGAAGAAGAGGCTGGGCAAGCCACGCCAAGTCGGCCGACCCGGGAGAGGAGACCCCCAAAGAAATTGAACGATTATGTTTAGTGGGAAACCTCACGAAATAACTTTCATTTTTTTCGTATATTCATTTACAGTGTATCTATTATGTGAATTCTCAAGTTGTATGCATTCACTCTCAGTGTAAATTTATTATGTAAAACCTCAAGTTACGTATACCCATTTCCAGTGGATTTATTATGTGAATTCTCAGTTGTATACGATTCGGTTCCAGTGTATTTTCAATGTGAATTCTCAAGTTGTATGCAGGTTCATTTCAATTAGGTATTGTGTATATTATGTCATTGCATTTTTCCTGTGTGCAGCCTTTTCCCATCCTCATCAGCATTTTCCAAGAAGGAAAGAGATTGTAGTATTCAAGTACTGAGTTGGCAACCCTGATGGGTAGGAATATCTGGGAGCAAGGGCTTTGGCAATGTGACTTGGAGAGTGGAAGATCTTTGTGGAACACTGTACTGTTTGGACGACCTACTGAGCAGGTGGTTGACGGAAATAAAATTGTTTAAGTAATCTGTGAACATCGGCCTCTGTGGATTTATTAAACCCACTAGTGAAACCTACACCTCCCATGGTAGCTGCCTGGCACAAGTCTGGGAGCTGCCTGGCACATGTCCATGGGAGCTGCCTGGCACATCCCAGCAGCTGCCTGGCACCTCCCAGGTCAAGATATTCACAGAGATTATTACAATTGCGAATAGAACCTGAAATAAAACGCAAATGGATTAGACGTGATTTCGATGGCAGGACCTCCAGGTGGCAGGCAGACGCGCCATCCAAGGGACCACGATGGCAGCTGAAGGTTTGGTGCGTTGAAACATAGGTAGTTGAAACGAGCATTTGAAAGGAGATAGGTTGCGGCTGTTATGCTCACGTAAATAATTGATCCACAAAATTAATATGAAGTTAAACTAATAGGCAAAAAAATATATTATTTTTAAATAAATCAATGTTAGCCTGGGATTAGCACTTATAGTGTTATCACTATAGTAATACAAACACTGGGTTATTACGACGAAGGAATAACATAACTTGTTCACTAGTTATGTTATATAAAAATTTAAGAATGTTATGTAAAAATGGGTGCCTAATCTCGAGTTTGTTGAAAATGTTCACCATGCGGAAATGAGCACATTACTTTATCTTTGATAAAACAAAAGATTTCCCTTGGTATCGCATCTAGTCTCATTTTCACATGCGGTATCAACTCGAGAATAGGCCCCAGCTGGAGCGCCTCTCTTCTCTCCTCGCGATTGAATTCATTTCACTTCTTTATAAGATTTACGCCGAATGAATTACGCCGGTCACGACGAAATCAGAAAAAGACTCCATGGTGCAATGGAGTGCTATCTACTTCTATCTATTTTCCTTCCTTGCAAATATATAAAACCTTTTTTCCGTCGCCATTAGCCTCGCTGCAGAACAGTGCGACGTTAAGCTCCAGGCAAAAAAAATAAAACCTTGAAGTTCGAGGTGAATAGTGTGGGTTTCACTAGTGGGTTTAATAAATCCACAGAGGCCGATGTTCACAGATTACTTAAAGGCCCCCTGTTATTAAAATGCCATTCTAGATCATGTTTGAGGTAATGTAATCACATAAGAGCCACCGTTTGTACGAATACAGCGCCGAAAACCAGAATGCTATGCGATATTCCAATCGGAAGTTACAGCGCGCTCAATTCTTGAAAGTGGAGGGGGAACACGTCACCGCTACGGTAGGCGTGGTTTTTCTATAGTAGAGCTGCTAGAACCGTATAACGAAATAATTCGGGTCTTTGGTGATAAAAACGTAGATTTTGGATATGTTGTAGAGGAAAAAATACTATTTGATTTGACAAGAGGATTCATTTCATATCTACCCCCGTTAGGGGGTGGCAAGGGTTCAAATTTCGGGGAAGATTTCATATCAATATTAATTCCCACGAATTGTACAAATATAAGATACCACCTTATGCACCTTAGTTTTTTTTATATATTGATATCAAACACCGTGGGAATAGACCCGGCCAATTCTCTAGAAGGCTGTAAACTGAATGATTTTGAGGTTATGAAAAATATTTGATTTGTTGACAGGTAATCAGAGTAGTGATGGTGTACAAGACATTGAAGTATTCAGACCGGCTCCGCCTATTCTGAAGAAGTGCGATGGCTGTGCTGGTTGGCAGAAGGCGGTTAAAGTTGGTGAAAGGGAGAGTGAATTAGCGCGGAAGTTGACTATTGAAATGGAAAAGAGATTGAACTATCAGGAAAAGAGGATTGCTGAGCTTGAAATAATGATTGAGTGTATGAAAACCGTGAAAAATGCATCGGTGAGAGT
Organism: Leuctra nigra; assembly: GCA_934045905.1. NCBI lineage: Eukaryota > Metazoa > Arthropoda > Insecta > Plecoptera > Leuctridae > Leuctra > Leuctra nigra. The sequence continues at coordinate 34,531,095 of OW203767.1, read as the reverse complement.
TGAAAGCGGCAGCACAGAGGGCGACACAATACAGCAGCAGCGCGGCGCATTGTTTGCAACCACCACTACGCGTGGTAGGAGTGGTGGTAGGTCGGTGTCAGCAGTGCGGCAAGAGGGCGGTTCCGCGAGAGCAAGGGCTGGGGAAGCGGCAAATTCAAACGAAAGAGAGAAGAACAAGACACTTTTTCTGAGGTGGCTCAGAGAGGCAGACCTAGAAATAAAATGATGAATTCAGCACAACCTACTAACAGTAAAGTATCGTCAGGGGCGAAGAAAGTAAGACAGAAGCAAAGTGTTATAATTATGCCCAAGGAAAAGAATCAAAGTAATAAGGAGACGAGAGAAGAGATCAAGAGACAGATTGATCCCGTGCAGATGAAAGTTGGAGTGAGTATGGTTAGAGATATCAAAGATGGAGGAGTGATTATTGCGTGTGAAGATAATGAGTCAATTGAGAAAATTAAACAAAAAGTTGAAGAAAAAATGGGTGATAAATACAAAGTAGAAACACCGAAAGTAAGGTTCCCAAAAATGAAAATCAGTGGTGTGTGTATGAATGAACTTGACAATGAAGGACTAATTAAAATGATTATAGAACAAAATGGGATGAAGGAGAGTGAACCTGGATTTCATTGTTCAGTGAGCTTGGTCAAAGAAGTGGATGATGGAAACTTCACAGTGGTAATTGAAGTAGATAAGAACTCTAGAAGAATATTTCTGAAACAAGAAAAAATAAAGATTGGATTTCAAATGTGCTGGGTGGAGGACTTTGTATACGTAATAAGGTGTTTAAAGTGCGCAGTCTTCGGGCATTTCAGCAAAGACTGCAGAAACAATCAGTACTGTACCTATTGTGCCGGAAATCATAGCACTAGGGATTGTAGTAGTGATTGACAAATTGCATTAATTGTGAGGAAGCCAACCAAAAACTTCAATTAAACAATAGGACGGACCATGCAGCAAGTAGCAGGGCATGCCCCTGCTACATGAACATTGAAGAACGTCTAATCAACAGGGCAGTAAATGCATCATAGCAAACAAAGTCTGACAGCTACTCAAAAAGTATCCTATTTATCAACATCCAAAGCCTTCTGAAGAATAAACATCAACTAGAACAACTAGCCAACAGCGCACCAGCAATGTTGTGCTTATCTGAAACGCACATCACTAGTTAGATTGAAGAAAAGGAATTTCAAATACAAGGATACAGTGTTGCAAGTGTAAACTCGGACTCTCGACACACGGGTGGAGTATTGTGCTATATTCGTAACGACATTAGATACAGTGAAAGGATGACATATATGATACGTAAACATATATGGTTCATTGCTGTGAATGTGGGGATTGAACAGAATGGAAGATCCGTGATGTACGTTATTGTTAATGTATATAGGTCACCCAGTGGCAGTGAGAAAGAGTTTATTGAACTGTTTCAATTGTGGATGAGTAAATTAATCGAATCAGTAAAGGGGAAAAATATAATTATTGGAGGTGATTTCAACATAGATACACTTAAACAGACTACATATTACAAACAACTGAGAAAGGTGGCCAGTGATCTTGGGCTAAAACAAATAGTTAAAGGACCAACTCGAGTTACCGACAAGAGTAAAACACAAATTGACCTGATTTTTACTAACATAAAAGGACTACATGTGGAAGTACTGGACACTCCAAAAATATCGGACCATTCCATAATCCAGGTGAAAACAGGTAAATTTATTACTAGACCATTATGTCCCATATATCAGAAGAGACGAAATATGAAAGACTATGACAAGAAAGTAATAGTAAGAGAGCTATCCGAAATGGAGATCGATTGGGGAACAGGCTTATTCACAACAAAGCTTGAAGAGGTCGATACACTAGCAAATACCTTAGTGAACTCCATTGTACAGAAACTAGATGAACATGCACCTCATACAGTCAGTGAGGTAAGAGATAGGAAGAAGTGGTACAGTGCTAAAGTTAGTGAAGCAAGTAAACTGCGGGACATAGCATACAAAAGGGCCATTGTGACGGAGACGGCAGAAGACTGGAAGGATTACAAGAAAAGAAGAAATGGGGTTACATCAATAATACGAGAGGAAAAGTCAAAGTGGTATGCCAAAAACATAGATTACGTAAAGGGTGATGGTCGCAAAATGTGGAAAACACTAAAAGAAATATCATGTATGGAAACACAACTAAAGCAACAAGCCATTGAGTTCGAAGGTGTACAGGAAATTGATGATAATATTATTGCATGCAAATTTAACACTTATTTTATAGACAGTATTAGTAGCATATGCAATGGAATGGCAACCTGTCAAGGAGGAATACCAATTGAGGATAAGGGTTGTACATTTGGACAATTCAAATCGACTAATGTACATGAAATACAAAGTATAATATGGAAGATGAGAAATTTTTCCCCAACAGAAGAAGGTATTACAGTAGGCATTATCAAAGATATTTTTCCTGTTATTAAAGAATGTCTTGCATCTATATTTAATAAATCCATGGAATATGGAGTGTTTCCGTCCAGTTGGAAAAAATCAGTCACCATTCCTATACCAAAACTACCTAAAACAAAGAGAGCAGATGAGCATAGACCCATAAACATGTTACCTTTGTTTGAGAAAGTTTTGGAGATAGTGGTATATAAACAAATTATGGAATATATTGATGTTAACAAAATCTTGCATGTAAATCAATCGGGTTTCAGATCTAACCACTCTTGTGAAACGGCGGTTCAAATTGTTTTGGAGAAATGGCAAGAGAGCAGAGGCAACAATAAGACCACGGTTGCAGTGTTTTTAGATATGAAACGTGCATTTGAGACTATAAATAGAAATATATTATTAAAAAAACTGGAATTGTATGGATTTCGAGATGAGGTGCTACAATGGTTTCAGTCATATTTGTTTGCAAGATTTCAAGTAACCAGATTTGGTATAAGTGTATCACAGAGCATTGAAACAGAGTATGGTGTACCACAAGGTTCTGTTCTCGGGCCGTTGTTATTTGTTCTATTTATAAATGATGTGTGTAATATAGTCAAAAGTTGTGAAATCTATCTTTTTGCAGATGATATGTTAATTTCATGTGAAAGTGAAAATGTTAATGATTGTATAGATATAATTAATCAAGAGTTAAAGAACATTTGTAAATGGTTGGATGGAAATGGCTTAAAATTGAATGTGAATAAATCAAAATGCATGATAATCAACCCTGGAGTACGAGACAGTGTAGTAAGTAATTAATGCACAAACTGTGTAACTATTGATGGTGTGCCATTGGAAACTGTAAGAGAAATTAAATACTTGGCCATTATTATAGATGACAAACTTAACTTTAAGAGTAATGTTGACTATGTATGTAAAAAAATTAGCAAAAAACTAGGGTATTTGTCAAGGGTTGGGAAATGTCTGACAGTGTGGTCGAGAAAACTTGTATATAAAACTATAGTAGAACCTCATTTCACCTACTGCAACACAACCTTCTACAATATCACGCAGACCGATATGCAGCGACTACAAGCCTTACAGAATAGAGCCATGAGGATAATTTTAAAGGCACCGAGAACTACGCATATAATTGAAATGAGAAGTGAATTAGACATGCTTTCGATACGGCAAACTGTTAGGTTAAATGTGTTTCTTTTTATTCATAAAATTAAGTTAGGATTAGCACCTGAGTATTTAAAGGATAGAATAAACATTGTTAGTTGTATTCATGAACATGGCACAAGAGGTCAGTAAAACTTGTTTGTTCAAATGTCTAGATTTAAAACTGTTTTGTCGGATGGAGTGAGTGAATATAATAGATTAGATCATAAATTAACTGAATGTAAAACTGTGGGTCAATTTAAAATGAAAATGATTGCATACTTGAAAAAGGAAGAGTGTAACATATAAAATAAATATTGTTAAGTGTATGTAACATAACATGTAATACTAAAATAGCGAAAGCTAAATAAATAATTATAAAAACAAAAAAAAACAAAAAAAACAAAAACAGGTAAACAGTGAACAAAATATATTTGGGGCTGTGCATAAAGGACGTCACGCTTCAGGGGGGAGGGGGGGTTCACTAGTATAGGACACAGTGTGACAGGGGGGAGGGGGGGGTACTGGAGGCAGTAGGACGTCACGTTTTGTTATAGATATTTTCAAGCATTTTAAATTTCAATTGATACGTCAGGACCGAAAATTTCGCTAAAAACGAGAAAGTCTGATACATTTTACAGTCAAAAATATTCTATTTAAGGGGGGGTAGAGATAGATTTGTGACGTCCTTTTAGGGGGGGGGGGGGGGGTCTCGAAAAGTGTGACACAGCGTGACAGGGGGGAGGGGGGGGGGGGTGTCTAAATATCCAATTTTTAGCGTGACGTCCTTTATGCACAGCCCCTTTGTAAAAATGCCATTTGGGTTAAAATATGAGTGTGTAAGATGTAAAGTCACCGAGAGCTTGATGTGGACATCTACCACAGATGGTAAGCTTTGTACTGAATGTAAAAGTACTGATAAATTACCGGAAATAAAAGTGGAAGAATCATCAGTGAACAACCAGAAACCTAACAGCGAAAGTGGACCAAAACTCCCATTAAGAAAGAGCGCAAGAAACACTAGACACTACAAGACAAGATTGAATCCATATGCATTGCCAAGACCAATTGCACCAAAAGGCAAGGGAAGGCGTATCATATTTAAAAAATCCTCGACTAAAGCACCCACTGCTGTCGCAACACCTGTAACGAGCAACAATCTTTTCTTCAAGGTAAGCTTCATAAATATGGATGGTCGAAAGCATAAATAAAAAACAAGACATAAGGAACATTACATCACTTTCCCTTTTTTCAGGGCTCTTATATTCAAGTTGGCGACATTGTGTCAATGAGGGATGTTGACGGTGATTTATACTATGCGCAGATACGAGGTCTGCTTACTGACCAGTACTGCGAGAAGAGTGATGTTGTCACTTGGCTCATTCCCACGCAAGAGAGCCCAGATCCAGAGGAGGGTTTCGACGCTTCTACGTACATCATTGGTAAGTAAGTTCTCATTAAAAACGCAGAGGATAGTCTTCTCTCTCCACAACTTTAGTCTTGAAGCCGATTGTCTGAACTGAGCAAGATCAAGCGTAGGCTTTTAGCCTAGAACTAATATTGCCCCAGCCATAATATCTGAAAATCTCTTGACCAATTTCTCAGATGAATACAAGCTTCTTTCCATTTCAAGATTTGTTTACACCAACTCCTGAGTGGATCTACAAAGAAGGGTTTTTGTGTCATTAATACCCTGTGCAGTGCTCGTAAATAATACTCTCTTGGTCTATGTAGATTACTAATCCTCCCAATTCCTCTTTTCTGTAGTACTTCATCCCACTTGTCCAGTCTGCAATCAAGTCTCTCTACTTCTCCCTCAGTTGTTCCACTCTCCGTCTATCACTAGGTACCTACTTGATACTTCGAACTCCTCCTGGAATAGTATTCTCTCCAGCTGTAGTCTCTTCATGTGGCTCTTCTCCACGCAATTTGAAAATCAACTTCTCCTTGTTCAAATACGTTTCGATCTTATCTATTTGTTACTCTAGTAATTTCCGATAATACCTGCAACCTTGCTGCTTGCCCTCCTTTATTACAATTGCTCACATGAGGGAGCCATATTGGAACACAATTGGTTTTAAACAGCAGTAGATATCGACTGCGAGGAACTCGTATCACTGAATGTATTGTATGTATTGGTGGATGCACACCAATCACTTGTGGCGACCATTTTTTTAAGCAGTTTTTGAATTTGTTAATAATTACAGATACCAGGTAAAAATGGCCGCAACAAGTGAACGGTGTATAAATCGAACATTTTTATGGCATAGTTGAGTTCCTCATGGTCGATTTAGTGTGAAAGATGGTGTCTCATGCCATATTGTTGACATATTTTGTACATCATAACATCAAATATGCAAGATAAGTTTAAATGACCTGGGTGATTAGGTGATGGTGACCTGGGTGAGTTACGATGTGCCTCCCGGTCTAGTATGTGTGGTAAAAATATTGTGTTTTTCTACCAGAAAAAAATGTTTCATTTCGCAGAAATAATCGCTCCAAATGTAAAATTTTTCCCAAAATTATTTTTTTACTGACAATATTTTTTGTTTGAAACTTTGTGCTTATGGACTTAATTCCATTCCAAAAACATATTAAGTTCACCTAAATTCTACAAAAAATATGAAAATATGCCATCTTGGAAAATGACCGCCACAGTCTCCGCATGCTTTTACAGATTGCCTCCCCTTCTTCAATGACTTCTTATTAACCAATGAACATGTGTGCCAAGTGGCTCCTTTTTATCACAATTTGCAGGATTATTTTACGTACAGCTACTACTACTCTCAAGTGTGCTCCATTTGCTGTGCTGTGACTACTGATTGCTAATACATCGTTTCCCCTTCAGTACCTAGTGGATGTAAGTCCTATCTGATTTGTTCGGTGTTTTTGACAGGACCGGAGGAGAATGTTCCGAGGAAACTGGAATGTATGGAGTTCATCTGTCACGCGCCGTCGGACTACTTCAAGTCCAAGACAACGCCATTCCCTCCGATCACGCCAGATGCGTTAGAGAACAGGTTCATTTGGACTAGAATTGGAAATAAATAATAGGAAAGTTACGTTCTTTTACGTTTGCAACCAATTCTTTTATTGTATATTTTGTCACTTGCATGCAAAAATATGCCTACGTAGTAGGTACTCATATTTTTATACGAAACTGTATTCTAATATATTATTAATTATCGGTCACTACGATACCTAGCAAATTTCGAGTGCATATCTTATTCCAAGACTACCAATGTGGAGATCAGAAAACAAAGTAACAATGCATACTGTCTGACATTGGTTCCCAAGGTTTTAACTTTTATTTAAATTACCACATTCAGACAGCATCATACATAACTTAAATACCTACTTTACGCTACACCATGTAAAAGGCATAGTACAAAAATTTGGGTCGATAAATGGGAGTTGAATTTGATACAGTTGATTTTATCTGGGAGTTGATGTTTTTATCCCAACAATGAAGTGCATTTTCAATTTGTTTAATTTTTACTTGGGACAAAAAAAATACTACTAGGAAAACGCTCAGTGTAACGCGTTGATGAGCGAGCACGGGTACGTGCAAATTCTCGAACCGGAAATGCGTACACAACGCACAGAAAACATATACATCCATATGGAATTGATTATGATATCAACTTAAAAGTGTATGCTTTTCATCGAAACTTTAAAATAGCATCTAAGCACCTGGTTCATAAAGCAAATCAGAATCAATTTTCAATTGGCACTGGAAAACATTCATTTCGATACTTCATTACTGACAGATATTAAAAATGTAAATAACTTCATACGTTCTTAACTGATTGGGATGAAATTTTGTAAAATAAGAGACAATATTGGTCTTAATGATCATGCAAAATATGAGTTTGATCAGAATTATCGAAGACCGTTTTCATTTTTCAGCCTATCAGGAGATATTTATTTAAATTTTAACCAATGAATCTGAGTAACGCGTTGATGAGCGAGCACGGATACGCGCAACACCTCGAACCGAAATTCTGTCTATCGAAAATGTCATTAAAAGCCAATAATTCTAAAATTTCGCCACAGATTTGTATAGAAATCTCAAAACATTCCTAAAATATTGGTCCAAATAACCATGCAAAGCTTTAAGTTGATCAATTGAACCTTTATGATTGAACTGTTCCGTGTTAATTTTCAAAAATCACAGGATCTCCTTCAAAAAATATACCTGAGACCACTCATATGATATAAGTGTGTCTACACAATATCAGATCGACTGTTGAACGGTCATTATCAGTTTCATTTGCGTTTGAAAGTTTCTGCTCTAACTACCTTGCCTTGAACTGAAGAGTCGAAGTCGCCGTGAATTTGACAGCCAACACGCAAATAGTCCGTAAAATGTCAATAACGTTTGGATTTAAACACAGATTAGTATGAAAATTGTCAAAAATGCAGATAATGTTGGACCCAACCATCATGCGAAGTTATAAGTTGATCGTTCAATCGGTTATAGTTTAAATTTCTAAAAACACATGAAAGATGGTTTTAAATTTTAACCAATGGGAGGATTTGGCTGAAACTTTGTTTGATTGGGTACAATGTTGGGGGTAATGACTTGTCAAAATTTCAATTTGATCAAAACAACCAATCGAAAGTTAATTTTTTTTAAATTTGAACCAATCAATGGATTTCAAAAAAATTAGGGTCTGCAACAATCAGAAATGTTACGTACATGTGTGCAAAATTTCAGCTCGATCGAAGAAAAACTCTGACCTGTATATCGTCAGTAACAGAAAAAAAAACAAACAAACAAAAAAAAAACAGAGGTCCGTGCCAAAAGAGCCAAATGGAGACGCTCGCTTCGCTCGCTCAATGAGGTATCAGTTAAGTATGTAGTACACAATTCATATTTGTTGAATGTTGACACTTTTGCTCTAGACGTTTTTTGAGGTATAAAAAGAGTATAATATAGCCCAAACGATAAAACAAAGTCTTTTATAATTAGTTACAAGCCCCAATCAATAAAGCGCGGATAGCTTTCTTGCGTTTTATCTCTAAACCAATCACAAGTCGGATGTGAGCGGTTTATGGACTTGTGATTCGTTTAGAGAAAACAACAACAAAATGCTTTCCACACTTTATATGATCGGAGCTAGAGTGGGGCTGAAGGATGTCAAACATAGAGGTAACTTAATGTGCTCTTGATCATCATTGTATGACACACTCAAGGATAAGAACATCAAACCTCGCATGATTATTGCATCACCGTTCTGAAGTGTTACTGAAGTGTCCGAAGGGTAATAATACCTCTGACATAAGAGCAAATAAATGTTTACACTAAGATAAAGACTACTCTCTAGAAGGTGGTGGTGGAGAGCCGCTCATTCTCAGAATCCCTGCAAAGTACAATTACCCCTTCCTGCAAAGTACAATTACCATTCAATATGCATTCAACTTGATTACCTATTTTTAAGGCCGGTCTTTCGATAGTCTGCTAAACCAGTAATTAAGAAGGCAAAAAATAATGAAAAAAACATCGCGTTTTATTTGGATCTGTAATTTTTATTTTTTATTTTTTAAATAAATGTTGAACTTTTTTTAATTTGAACTGGGATTAACGAGGGTTTACTGTATACATAGTATCTAATTTCTTTCTGTCTTTTTATTGATTCATCTAATTGATCATTTGGTCTATCTAAATTTTAGCACACATTTTTAAACTTTCATTTTAGTGCACTTTTTCAGAAGCATCAGTTCCATACAGTAATGATTGATGACATGTTAACAGAACTAAAGAAGAAATAATAACATTTAGAACTAAAGCTGGTCCACATTTTGTGTTTTGCATCAATCACAAGTTCAGAAACTGCTCACGGCATAAATTACGTACACGATTAGGGGGGGAGGGGGGTATCAGGATTTGTGACAGTTTGACAGGAAGGGGGGGGGGGGGGGGGGGGTAAGAGGTGTAGCACACACGCATTGAATTTTAATTTCTCATGTTGAAGATGGTTGAAGTGAAGTGAGACTTGCCTACTTTTTTTTTTACATAAAGACCAAAATATAATATATTGTCTTGCAGTAAAACAGTAAATACAGTAAAACCAAATAAATGATATCAAAATTTACACAATTGTTTAGTTTGGAAATGGGGGGGGGGTCTGGCAATATGTGACGTAATTATTAAGGGGAGTCATCGATTTTGTGACATGACATGAGGGGGGGGGGGGGGGGGTTGACAAAGGCCTAAAGAACTGTGACAGAATTAATAGATGTCCCATACTTGTGATTGGATAATGGAAAGAAAGCAAATGCGGTCATGTGGACGCAGATTTATTTCACAATGCATCCTCTGCTGTGCCTGTAATCAAGGTATGGGAGTGGTCGGGCATTACCTCGAGTGATATGAGCTGGGATCCTCGGCCATGTTGGCCGACAGCCGGTGCAAGATCCGGCTCTCTGAGGTCAGAGAGAAGTGCTGGATGTTCCGCCGCCGCGTCCACACCTTCAGTTCTTGCTTCAACGTGCTCACTTTAGACTTGGTCTTCAAGTACTCGCTCACGCTCGGCGCCTGGAAGTTAATGGGAAATTAGTAAGGCATCGTTTTCACTACAGACATCCCAATACTAGCCCAGCTTTTCGAAACATTGCAATAAAAATACCGAAAAAGGACTTTGGTACTCCCTAGGTAACATATATTTATTCATACCAAGTTTCAGTTTGCTATGTTGAACGGTTATTCTGCAGTTTCGGTCTTTTCTGTGAATCGTCTTGAACCAGTTTGGATCGTCCAGGACATTTGTTTTACTTTTCAAAATGGGTTGATCGCTAAATATCGGTCTCTGATGACATCTACTTACAATATTTGCCCTGATATTAAAATGTCATACCCCCCTGGAATCCCCTCAAAATACCGTCAATAATTATTGTTTACTCTTAAATGTAAGCTCTACTTGGTACATTACCATACCGAGAAGTTTTGTTGGATGCCTCGGAGATGTTTGATCCGAGTTGCTTGGAGGTGCACTTCTTGTCGTACCTCGACAAGTACAAACTATGCCAAACAATGTATGAAGTTATTTTTGTGTAAGTGATAAAGCCACTGCAGGACCAGAGGTTCGGTTCGGTCAAATATTTAAAGTTCGGTTCGGTTAAAAAAATATGAGGTTAGCCCAACCCTACCTATAAACAAAATTCCTAGCCTTGATTATTCACTGTCATAGTAAAAAAATCCTTCATTTTAAAATTAACACAACATGCCACCTTCGATCACTACACTTTACAGGGATTGGAAACTGTCTGCGCATTATGACGTCACTCCCATAAGACCAATGCTAAATGAAGGCGGCCCAGGGTCTGGTCCAACGATTTGCACCTGATTACTTCCTGCACCTGTTTACTTCCGGCTGGTGACCCGCGAAATTTAAAAAAAAGTATGTTTTTGAAGCTTTCCACAGGTGATTCACACAATTGCCGCCAGGTTTGAAAGAGCTTCTCAAACTTGCCGCTGCTGAAGATGATAGCGCATTGTCAAATATTTGAATTCTGTTCTGGCGGGAGATAAAGACATGTGTCACGAGAGCGACATCACAGCCGCCAGTTCTATGCTTGCAGGCGCGGTTCTATGACCAAAAATGTGGGTGGGCAGACGAAATTTTGGGAAAAACACGACCCGCGGGGGGTTTGGGGGGCAAGACCCCCCAACCGCTCCGTGGAGTTTTTTTTGACAATGGATGATCCTAGAAGCGTTGTTGAGTGTTTTGGGAATATATTTTCTTCTTGCATCTGAAACTAAATTTGGATACACCAGCCACCTAATCTAGTTTAGGGAGGAAAATACCCAACATTGGTTGTACTTTAAAATATAATTTGTAGTTTTTAGCCATATCTATACATATTTTGTTATTAATTGATTTTTTAATCCAGAATTATACTAATTATAAGCAGGAAGAGAAAACCCCCTAGAACCGCGCCTGTATGCTTGTTGTGTTCAATGGGACCAGACCCATGGCCAGGTAGTCGGACAGTTTCCAATCCCTGTAAAGTGTGGTGATCGTAGATGCCACGGCCTACACACCATCAGAACCATGTGTAGAAAGTGGCAGGTTACACAAACCTGCCACAAATGTCAAATCGAACAGGCTGTGTTCTGCCACAAGTTACCAAAACTCCAAAACGAACATCGTTTGGCAATGTGGGAGGTTTTGGCAAAATAAACTAACAGCTTCGCTTGACAATACAGAATGTAGTTCAAGTATAAATGACTCACCTCAACCAGCTCTCTGCCGTGAATGTTCCTCTACTCGATGCCACCTTGTTAATCAGCTCGTCGCTGCATTCTCCCACCTCGGAGAGAGCGCTGTGCATCATCTGTGTGCGCGCAGTGCACTCGTTGCGCACAGTGTTTGTCTCGACTTTCGCGGTCTCCGCCGCGATGCGCAAGTCCTCGGCAGCGCGCGACGCCATTGCCAGCTTGTGTTTGTTGCTCAATCTGAAACAAATTTGTCAGCATTAAGGAAAAAACTCAAAAAAACTATTATACTTCAATTAGGTAGGTACCTATATACAACCATGTAATACCATGGCTATGATACAACCAACAACAATTTATTTATTGTACCTCTACATAATATTTGTATTACTATTTGTCTCACTGTTCTTCACATGGAAGCAAATTGACTGTTCTGGGAAAGCAAATAGACGAATGATTATGATGATAGGGATATTGGTCACTTTACATTGAGATTGGGAGGTTGTGAATTGGGGGACTAGCCCCAATTATGGACTAAATGTATGTTAAATTGTCAATATCTTCTAAAACTGTACAAGTTGATGATGATAATTAATAATAATAATATTTCTCCCGGTTCCAAGAATTGGGTCGGGGGTGGCGAGGGCCACCATTTACTTGGGTCTCGGAAGCTTGGCTCTTCCTCTTCTTCTTTCTTCTCCACCATCTTCTTCCACTTCTCCCTGTCTTCCCTTCCCACAACCTTTCTTCCTCCAAGACTTCCCACTTCTCCAGTCTCTCTTGTACATCCACTGCTACCAACTCTCTCCACTTCTCCCGTGGCCTTCCCACTTAGGGTTGCCAAAGTCACGCTTTTGGCGGGACAGTCCCTACTTTCAGACAAAAATCACGCGTCACACCTTGACATCCGGCGTGACAGAAAAATCACGCTTTTCAGAAAATATATTGTTTTATGTACAAAAAATTTAAAAATTAATGATAAATAACTTTAAAATACTCGTTCAATAATAAAATGTCCACATTCAGTTTTCAATCATTGGTAGGTATCTACTACTTCCCCAAGGCCTGTCCGATAAAGGAGTTGCCACTTTGACTATAGGGCCATTCCTTGTAGAAAGGGAATTTAAAAAAAAAAAAAAAATTTTTTTTTCAAATATTTTTTTTTCCTGCTTATTATATGTGTTTGATATAAAGTTGGTAAACTGGTTTTGTTACTCTCCTATTGCCACATGGTGAGATATTTCCCTCCAAATATCATAATTTCATTATTGTAAATCTCTATTTTTTCATCATATTATGAAAGACTTGATAGCATCCTTAATATTGGATGCAGAATCGCACAGTATTTTTTTTCTATGGTAGTAAACTTTGAAGTGTATGTTTTCTCAGTTTAAACAGTCTCAAATTACATTTTTCTGAGAAAAATAATTTTTTTTCTAAAACTATGTAAAGCCTAGTAAAATAAAAATATTTGAACAGAAACACTGGTATTGTCAAAAAATAAAAATAAAAAGAGTCCGCAATATTTCGCCGATGCGTTCGACCGGCTTTGTCAAGCGAGACTGGCGAGTTCCGATACCACTACTGCTTCTCTGACGTCAGCCCCCCCACCAAGAGGCCACAACTGTGACCATATATGGCCTGACGTCTACCTAACCGATTTTCGCGCCGAATTGAACCGAGCCTTCACCACAGGACGAAGCATAGCCACCCATACGTCATCAAAATGACACGATGACTGACTAATAACTTCATCCACACATGTGATGAACGCTGACTCAATAAATTTTCTTTTCCTAGCGTTACTTTCTTTATATACTTCTATAGCAGAATCCCAATCAAAAGTATGCATGTTAGTCCACGCATGTTCAGCTACTAACGATGTAGAAATTTTATGATTTTTTACGTTATCTCGATGTTCTTTAATACGTATGTCAAGTGGCCTCCCTGTTTCACCTATATACACTTCTTGACACTGACATGGGAGCGCATAGACAATTTCCTTGGAATTCTGCTGAAGATCGACCGGTTTAGTTTGACAGAGAAGACTTCTAAAAGTGTTAGGTGATTTAAAAACTGTTCTAATATTAAATGATCCAAGAATTCTACGAACTTTTTCCGAAAAATTAGGAACGTAGTCCAAACAAATGGTTTTCAATGGGTTTTCCAAACGAGTAGTCCAACACTCCGTCGCCTCCTTCCTATTCAAGATTCTATCTAACATACGCACAGGGTAACCGTTTGCCACAAAAGATTCAAAAAGATGATTTTTCTCGGCCGCTAATACTTCCGCATCGCTAGACAACGACCTAGCTCTAGACCACAAACACTCAACAATACCCCTTTTGACATGAGCCGGGTGATTCGAATCAAAACTTAAATATTGATCCGTATGTGTAGGTTTTCTGTACACCGAAGTAATCACCCTCCCTCCCTTCTTCCTAATTAACACATCCAAGAACGGCAAGGCATCATCCTCCTCCATCTCCACAGTAAATTTAATATTTTTATGAAAAGAATTTAAATCCAGCAGCAACTCATCAAGATGTTCGATATGCTTCTGTGGAATGGAAGCCGGTATAATGGATACAAAATATTGCCAGCGCTGCGTGCACGAGGACAGAGACATGGACCTGCAGTTCAAGCTTGGAGACAACAATCTTTCGAACAACCAGACTGCTATAAACTCGATGCTGATGAATGAAATCAAGTTATTAAAGATAAGATTAGACACTCTTTTAAACGACCGACATCGTCAAGTTCATTTAAATTCAAGTGAAAATATACGAAGCCACGTGCAGAATAATAGTCATTCTTCAGACTCCCGCCAGAATGAGCCACTGTACAGCGACATTGCCGCAGGAAGGAAAGAGCCTGATGCCACGCCTGCTGCCACGCCTGCTGCCACTGGCACTCGAAACAATCAATCTACACGCAAGATAGTGCCATCATCCACCCCTAGATCTCGCTCCCACAAAAAAGTGCAAAAGTGCAAATGCCGTCCGTGAAGACACCGCTGTCAGTGATGGGAATGCCGTCCGGGTCTACGTCCGTGAAGACACCGCTGTCAGTGATGGGAATGCCGTCCGGGTCTACGTCCGTGAAGACACCGCTGTCAGTGATGGGAATGCCGTCCGGGTCTACGTCCGTGAAGACACCGCTGTCAGTGATGGAAATGCCGTCCGGGTCTACGTCCGTAAAGACACCGCTGTCAGTGATGGGAATGCCGTCCGGGTCTACGTCCGTGAAGACACCGCTGTCAGTGATGGGAATGCCGTCCGGGTCTACGTCCGTGAAGACACCGCTGTCAGTGATGGAAATGCCGTCCGGGTCTACGTCGTGAAGACACCGCTGTCAGTGATGGAAATGCCGTCCGGGTCTACGTCCGTGAAGACACCGCTGTCAGTGATGGGAATGCCGTCCGGGTCTACGTCCGTGAAGACACCACTGTCAGTGATGGGAATGCCGTCCGGGTCTACGTCCGTGAAGACACCGCTGTCAGTGATGGGAATGCCGTCCGGGTCTACGTCCGTGAAGACACCGCTGTCCGTGGTGAGTCCGATGTCCGAGTCTACGTCCGTGAAGACACCGCTGTCAGTGATGGGAATGCCGTCCGGGTCTACGTCCGTGAAGACACCGCTGTCCGTGGTGAGTCCGACGTCCGAGTCTACGTCCGTGAAGACACCGCTGTCAGTGATGGGAATGCCGTCCGGGTCTACGTCCGTGAAGACACCGCTGTCCGTGGTGAGTCCGACGTCCGG
Source organism: Leuctra nigra (assembly GCA_934045905.1). Taxonomy (NCBI): domain Eukaryota; kingdom Metazoa; phylum Arthropoda; class Insecta; order Plecoptera; family Leuctridae; genus Leuctra; species Leuctra nigra. Next base: position 34,515,523 of record OW203767.1, on the reverse strand, counting down.
GTCTACGTCCGTGAAGACACCGCTGTCAGTGATGGGAATGTCGTCCGGGTCTACGTCCGTGAAGACACCGCTGTCAGTGATGGGAATGCCGTCCGGGTCTACGTCCGTGAAGACACCGCTGTCAGTGATGGGAATGCCGTCCGGGTCTACGTCCGTGAAGACACCGCTGTCCGTGGTGAGTCCGACGTCCGAGTCTACGTCCGTGAAGACACCGCTGTCAGTGATGGGAATGCCGTCCGGGTCTACGTCCGTGAAGACACCGCTGTCAGTGATGGGAATGCCGTCCGGGTCTACGTCCGTGAAGACACCGCTGTCAGTAATGGGAATGTCGTCCGGGTCTACGTCCGTGAAGACACCGCTGTCAGTGATGGGAATGTCGTCCGGGTCTACGTCCGTGAAGACACCGCTGTCCGAGGAGGGTCCGACGTCCGGGTCTATGTCCGTGAAGACACCGCTGTCAGTGATGGGAATGTCGTCCGGGTCTACGTCCGTGAAGACACCGCTGTCCGAGGAGGGTCCGACGTCCGGGTCTACGTCCGTGAAGACACCGCTGTCAGTGATGGGAATGTCGTCCGGGTCTTCGTCCGTGAAGACACTGCTGTCCGTGGTGAGTCCGACGTCTGGGTCTACGTCCGTGAAGACACAGCTGTCCGAGGAGGGTCCGAAGTACAGGTCTGCGTCCGAGAAGACACCGCTGTCTGTGGGGGGTCCGAAGTCCAGGTCTGCTTCCGAGAAGACAACGCTGTCTGTGGGGGGTCCGAAGTCCGGGTCTGCGTACGTGAAGACAACGCTGTCCGTGGGGGGTCCGAAGTTCGGGTCTGCGTCCGAGAAGAAGAGACCGCTGACCGGGGCCGTAGCGGGGCAAAAGATGTCATCACCACCACTGCCCGAGGCAGATATGAAAAAGAAGGCACCGGAAGGGACAAAGAAAACGGGGGCAATAAAAAAACCAATTATTAATATACAAACCCGCCCTCAGCGCATTTCGAAACCAAAACTATTAGCATCTCTTTGACAAAATCAAACAAATACACAACCATCCGATAACAACTCAACCAATAAAGTCAAAACAAAAGCATTAGATAGAAAACAAAACAAAACAAAACAATCTAAATACAGTAGCCTAAATATCATGCATCAAAATATCCAGGCTCTTAACGTAGATCCATAGAGCGATTTAGTACTTCAGAAACTCGCCAGAGAGCGCCACGGTCGCTAGCTGCGCTTCACTGTGATTGGCTGAGATCATGCACGCTGTGTACTCGACTACAAGGTGTTAATAGAAAATGCAACACAACAAGATTGGCCTTGAGTCTAGTTGACTGCAGTGTAAGCGCAACGCGATCCCGAGCGATATTATACAATGTTTATACGCCGCGCACGGCAAGCCCAGCTATTCTTTCATACAGTACAGAGAATTCATTATTTTTCGACACAATGCACTGTGCACATCAACTTGATACTAGGAAAACGCTCAGTGTAACGCGTTGATGAGCGAGCACGGGTACGTGCAAATTCTCGAACCGGAAATGCGTACACAACGCACAGAAAACATATACAACCATATTGAATTGATTATGATCAGTGCTCAAAGTAGGAATTAAATAGTGGCGGTATGGTAACATAAGAATACCACGTGCGGGGGGGGGGTACGATATTAGATGAGGGTCCAGATTCCAGAATTACACTGACAACCATTGTCATGTCATTAGTTAGATTAGTCTTTTACCTTGATGAAACAACTAAATTAAATAATAAATTTTACTTTATCTTGTAGTGGATGTTCATAGTTCATAGTTATGCTTGAAATTTGCAGTCAAAAGATAAACATGAAATACGAGTAAATTAGAATCTAAAATTACGTAAATTTCCAAGAATATGTGATTTTAAGCATTACGTTTTTTCTGAGAAGTAACGATATGAAATCAAATGTGTAAAGAAGTACCGGTATACCATACCGTCCCATACCGGCCCACTTCGAGCACTGATTATGATATCAACTTAAAAGTAGGTATATGCTTTTCATCGAAACTTTAAAATAGCATCCAAGCACCTGGTTCATAAAGCAAATCATAATCAATTCAATTGGCACTGGAAAACATTCATTTCGATACTTCATTACTGACAGATATTAAAAATGTCAATAAGTTCATAGGTTCTTAACTGATTGGGATGAAATTTTGTAAAATAAGAGACAATATTGGTCTCAATTATCTTGCAAAATATGAGTTTGATCAGAATTATCGAAGACCGTTTTCATTTTTCAGCCTATCAGGAGATATTAATTTAAATTTTAACCAATGAATGGATTTCAAAAAAAATTATGGTGTGCAAACAGAGAAGGTTGGTTTTACATGTGTGCAAAATTTCCGCTCGATCAAAGAAAAACTCTGACCTGTATAGCCAAAATATGATTTTGATCAGATTTATCGAAGACCAGTTTCATTTTTCAACCTACCATCAGGAGATGTTTATTTAAATTTTAGCCAATTAATAAATTTCAAAAAAATTTGGGGTCTGCAAACAGAAAAGTTTGTCTCTACATGTGTGCAAAATTTCAGCTCGATCGAGGAAAAACTCTAGACATGTATAGCCAAAATATGAGTTTGATCAGATTTGTCGAAGACCATTTTTACTTTTCAACCTATCAGGAGATGTTTATTTAAATTTTAACCAATCAGTAGATTTCAAAAAAATTAGGGTCTGCAACGCCTAGAGAATGTCCAAACACGTGTGCAAAATTTCAGATCGATCGAAGAAAAATTATGACCTGTATATCGTCAGTAACAAAAAAAAAAAAAAAAAAAAAAAAAAAAAAAAAAAAAAAAAAAAACAGAGGTCCGTGCCAAATGAGCCAAAAGGAGACGCTCGCTTCGCTCGCTCAATAAATTGGCATTACTGAAATATTTGATATTTCTCATAACCGTTTCAGATACCTATTGAATCATTTCTTGAAGTAACTTATTTTATTGGAATAAAATTAGAACCAACGATTACGTAACATTAACAAAAACACATATCTAAGATAAATTACCCCAATTGTAATTAGTGAACTATTTACAAAGAATGCCTTCATTAGGTCACAGGTAAATGGGAAAAATCGAATGGAAAATCAACGATTTTGGATTGAAATTATTGGGAAAAATAATGCGATTTCATGAACACATTTAGATTTCTATACGATTTATGTGTATTAACGATCTATTCGATGATAGAATAGATAAAAAATTTTCAGGATGTATATAGGTATGGAAACAAAATACGCTAAAATACATTACATTGTTTACATCAATATGCGACATGAAAATATTATTACATGTATAATCAGCATGGAGTACGGACATAATTGCAAATAATAAACTAGGTATATTTCATATGGATCTATAAGTTTAATCAAATAAATGGCTTGATCGTTCCAGATCCAATCTATTAGAAGATCGTTTCATTTCTTAATAATGTGTTGTCCTCAGTGTTGTCGCCAAAATGGAGAGAAGACTACATGACAATTACCAAAAATAAAACTTTCTCTGATTACAATGTATCATGGCCAGAATATAATACCAGGCGCGTAGGAAGGGGGGGGGGGGGGGAGTGGGGGTCAATGACCCCCCACTTTTCATCTTGACACCCCCAGATATCACCCCCAGACATACAAAAATTTTGATAAAGATATCCAAAAATGCACAGATATGCTCCATTGCTCAAACTTTTACCAAGTTTTGCAAAACTAATTGAACAATTGTATCCAATGAGACAATAACTCATTTGTCCAACTTAATCATCCATGAATACAATTTGTAGTTGTTCCTAGATGTTACTGTTGCATCAATATGCTCCCTATAGAAATGTTCTTGGAGACTTGGAGATTCTGAAAACAAGTTGTTTGTTCTAGTGAGGGCTGTTAGCAAACATATGGCAAAATAGTGAAAAATGTGATACTAATTTTTCCTTTGGCAGTCTTATGGGAAATTTTCAGCTCTTTCATAATTTCGATATCCTCAAAAAATCGGGCGGCCATTTTGGGCTCCAGGGCTGTCCAAAGTACCAAAAAGAGTGTATTTCAGTGAAATTATAATACTTTTGTCAATTTATTGTTCTTGTATAATAAACAATGTGTCGGGAAGATACGATAAAAAATAAAAAATTATAATTCCAACCAAAGTTGTATTGATTCAAGAAATTAAAGATGTCGGCGGGTTAAGCTCTAAGATGACCGCCATTTTCAGGGAATTTGTGCTTCAAGGTTGCAGTTGCTTATGTAGGTTCATATTATGGACTTTTAATTAAGTCAATGGGTCACGAAATTAACCCTTTGGGGGGGGGGGGGGGGGGGGGGGGTTAAGACCTAAAGGTTTCGATATCTGTACAATAGCCCACACTAGCTAGAGAAAAATGGTTCCTTGCACATACTAAAGAAAATGTGCTCTCTTCAAAAAAAAAACGAGAACTCAAAATTATGCCGCCATCTTGGATAAAAAGAGTTTATTTTGAAATTTTCGTAATATTTTGTAAGTTTTGTAAGCACTACGAAAAAGTTTATTTGACATAAAATATAGCCCTAATACTAATAATTAAATTTGTAATTTGCATATTTTTTGTATCTCCAACCGTTCTCATTGAAATTGCATTCTTGTATCGAAAAACGTCCCAAGATAGGGACTTTAGCATGTAATGTTAGTCCAGGAGGCGGTGACTCGATACCTTTGCAGTGAACAAGGGATGACCAAAATAGCAATTTTTTATGATTTTTGAACTGCTGAGCGCAAAAGAACGAAATATAAACACGTCTCATTCAAGATGGCGACATAAATTTGGGATCTTGTGATTTTTTTTCGAACAGAGCACAATTTTAAAATACACTCCTTTTGGTACTTTGGGCAGCCCTGGAGCCCAAAATGGCCGCCCGATTTTTTGAGTGTATCGAAATTATGAAAGAGCGGAAAATTTCCTAAAAGACTACCAAAGTAAAAATTAGTATCACATTTTGCACTATTTTTGTGCTTACATCCCTCACTAGTGATTGTGATTTTAAAATGAAAATTTTTGCGTGAAAATATTGTTCTGGTATAAAGTACTTACCCTCACATTTGGAGTCAAATTGCACAAATATCCTCGAAGACATCGAAATCCATTTGGTTTGTTTCAAAGATAGGGAGTTTCTTCTCCATGAAAATGTTCATTCATATCTCTCATTTGCGTTCTCCATTGGAAGTTTGAAGTCAGATCGTACATACTCGAAGACACCGACATTTATTTGGCTCGTATCAAGGTAAATCTCTTCTCCATATCTCTCTTCCTTTCGTCCTTCATTAGTGATTTCTTGTATGTTTATTGTTGTCTCAACTAGGTAATGGGTAAACGATCGGATGGTATTAGGTAATACATTATTACACGTACCTATTGCAACTTTATATCTTACCTTTACCTCGGCATCACGGTGGCTCGGCATTGATTAAACCAGTTTAATGTAGAAGATGCCATGGCATTAAAGCACTTGGTTGCATTTGTGGTATCAATTATTGATATTCCTCAAGTGTAATAGCAACGTATGTATAGATACTTTTTGTTTGGATCATTATTTGCCCATTGTATGTTCTGTGAAATAGAGTAAGATGGACCTCCCACGTTCCACCCTCCCATCTTACAGAGCCATTTGTCTGTAGCTGCAAGATTGGTGACAAATTGGATTATTCACAGAACATTCAATGTTATGTACGAACAGAATTGGATAAGTAATCAACTCATAATGCACGTACCTTTTGCAACATTGTGTATTACCTTTACCTCGGCATTGATTAAACCAGTTTAATGTAGAAGATGCCATGGCATTAAAGCACTTGGTTGCATTTGTGGTATCAATTATTGATATTCCTCAAGTGTAATAGCAACGTATGTATTGATACTTTTTGTTTGGATTATTATTTGCCCATTGTATGTTCTGTGAAATAGAGTAAGATGGACCTCCCACGTTCCACCCTCCCATATTTTTTTTTTGTTATGGCGTTACAGGACTGGTAGTCCTACTGCCGCCTCAAGAACTCTGCTCCTTTGACGATGCGCCATTATTGGAGGTGAAGTTGGTTGAGGATTCGTAACTTAGGGATGTGAAGCGAGTGAGTATATAGCTCCCTGCGCTCTGCTGGATTTAACGTCCCATCCCAAGGACGGTGTAACGCCCGTCGAGAGACTGATAACAGGTAGAGGGGTGTCGTTACACTAACCCCCAACCACCCCAGTCCCTCTGGCCCAACGGCAGCAACTGGCAGGACAGAGTTGAATGGTCACCCATCCAATCGCTGACCCCGCTCAATGTTGCTTAACCTCGGTGATCTGACGAGAACCGAGGTATCCATTACACCAGCCGTTGGGTCCCATTTTACCGAGCCATTTGTCTTAGATGCAAACTTTGTGACAAATTGGATTATTCACAGAACATTGAGTGTTATGTACGAACAGAATTAGATAAGTAATCAACTCATAATGCACGTACCTTTTGCAACCTTATGTCTTACCGTTACCTCGGCATTGAATAAATTAGTTTGAGGTATATGATGCCATGACATTTGGTTGCATTTGGAGTATCAATTTTTGATATCCTCAAGTATAATAGCAACATGTATAGATCCATACATCCATCCATATCCATAGATCCATGCAATTCGAAGGCTCACTTATCAACGAATGGTACTCACCTACAACGTATAGGGCTTCCCTAATGGTTGCACGGAAATGATTTGTGGTTGACCTCCTGAATACAAATTAAGTTTGTGACGGTTTGCGGCGTTTTGACTTCACTGGTTTTGACTTCACTGGTGGTGGTAGCAAATGTTCCCTGATGGGCATCGACCTGTATTGCCTTGGGTCTACAAGTTCTGGCAATATATTGTGCAAGTAGAAACTTTCCAGCTTGGCAACCATATTATTGATGAAATCGTCGTTCCTCGGTATTTCCTCAATGGATATTCCTTGTGGTGTCCAAATTATGAAATCACACACAGAACGCTGAGTCACCATAAGCTGTCCTTGCACTTGGGTATAATAACCATGACTTCTTTTTAATTTCAATTTGCCGTTCGACTCCAAATAAGAGCAAAAAGACTTATTGGTAGATGCTGCCAATTCAGGAGTGAGGTGTCTGACACTGAACGGGCACTTGACTTCCACGATGCGGTCGTCGTCCACAAGCCCGTCAGGAGAAGCAGCCAGGTAACCTCGAGTCAAGTCCACGAAGAGACCACAATTCTCAACCTTCTTCCCTGTCGACTCCTCGTAGGCAGTGATTGCAGCCGACTCATGATTGAGGCCCCATTCCATGGCATCTGATTTCGGAACTGTCGAATACAGGAGTCTTCGGGTGAGAACACCAGGATTTTTTCGTCTGGAAGCCACTTCCTTGAAGCGGGACGCAGTCAGTCGCTTCTTCCTCTCTTCAATCCAACGAGGACAAAGAGACTGACCTACCGTTGCCCGTTCAAGCTCATCTCTCTCGGCTTCACTCAACTGCAGCATGGAGAGCAAGTAATTCTGGGCTGTCTCGAGGTCTGCTGGCGACATGTCCGGTTTGGCACTGTTTGCCCCATAGTGCTCATTTCGCATACTTGTTGTTTTCTCGTCGATCTTTGGACGTTTAGGGGGTGGACTTTCTGACCGGGCATCTAACTTCTTGAAATCAAGAGACCGCTGAGACGACTCCTTTTTCTCGTTTCTCCGTTTCATAAGTTTTTTCATTGGCGTGCCAGGACTTGCGCCAGTCTTGGCCTTCCACGCGGTGTAATGCCAGTTACAGGCGCCACCAAACTGGTAAGCTAAGCCAGCACCGTACGTTCGCCATAAGAAAGATGCTCGCCGGCCATAGAAGCACTGCTTTCCTCCTGTGAACTTAGCGACCATGTGCATATAAGCCTCCGCCAAGTTGCTGGTGTCATCGTTGATTAGGCTGTCGGCATGGCGGCAGAGACTGTTGACAGTGAGGTGAATCGTGGCTTGTAATGTTTTCGGGGAATTCTTCAGATGGGAGCAGAGCACCTTCGTAGCCAACCTGCATGCTTGTTTTCGGCACTGAGAATGGTCGCCAAATGAGTGGCTGACCACATTCTGCAGGTCATGCTTGAGTTGGTCAACGGAAGGTACTTCCGCTCTCGCATTCAATGAAATTAATTCCCTGGCAGTCTTGGCTATTTCTTGGATTCTCTTGTTGTTAAGGACACGCTGCACAGCTGCTCCTTTGGCCACTTTGTACAGTTTCTTTGTGACGTTCTTCACAAGGTGGTTCGCACATTCGATCTTGGTGACGTGCCTGCCGTATGAGACTTTATCGATTATGTTCTTCTGAACACTGGAATCTCCATCGCCAATGTAGGCCTTATAGCGCAGGTTGTACATCTCTTCACTGAGACGAAAACCTTCGACTATGATATCGGCCTCCATGGCAGGGGAAGAGCCCTTCCAATTAAGAAAGCATATGTGTTCAGGTATGGTCACTTTATTGGACTCAGCACAAGCGCAAATACTGCAATATTTATTGCGTACACCAAGAAATAGCAGCTTCTTCGTGGCTTTGCCAATAATTACTGCCACACCTGAATTGGCAGAGTAGCCGTGACCATAGCTCCTGTGGCTCCAACCTCCGTCCACGATTACTACATTGTGAGCTACACCGTCTGCGTCAACGTTGTTGGCAGCAATAGCAATTTTCCTTTCCTCTTCTGCCGCTTGTTTCATGTGGTGAATTAGAGTTTCCATCCAGCTCTAGAACAGCAGAATACAATTGCAAGGAAGCCATCCTATGGTGAAATTACGTCTTATAAAGATTACATCTAGAGTCAGGGAATTGCCAAAACTCATGCCAATCCCCGAGTTGCATCAGCAATTGAGTTGAAAAACGACTGGGAACATTTAAAAAATACAGGAGGAACTTGAATGTAATGTACCTTTCCAACTACATCTTCATATTTCTGGAAAGTGGCTGATGAAGGTGTTGGGATGTGCATAGTAGAAAGCAATTCCTCCAAATGGTAATGGCCTTTACCGATTGCCATTGTGCCCCAGGTTGCAGCAAGATTGATCTCATTTTTAGTCGTATCAGTATGAATAGATCTTGTCTCCATGCATGATGCACATTGGAACTTGAGAATGCTTGCTAAGCCTTCACGTTTCTCAGATTTAAAAGCCAAGTGTCCTGGAGTCTTCGCTTTGCAAACGTGATTCTCAAGACGCCTTGCTTCTGTAATTATGTGGCTCAGGTTGACAATACGACGCCCAGACAAGTCCTTGATATTACTGTCATATCCTGCTGATCGTTGTCTTTCCACAATCAAGTCACTGTTATTGAAACAAGATTATGGTGCATTAGAACAACTCATTATTTTGAATTAATAGAATTGAGATGAATAAATGTGAATGAACTTACGGCAGTGGAGACGCAGGTGTATCGAAAGATGCACTCTCACTGTCAAGGGTGGCTTGAGGGGTGGCAAGGACATCGTCATCATGCCTTGAATTATTGATACCAGAAAGATTGACCTCCCTATGAAGAAGCAATAACATTAGACAGTCATTCAATATTCCTACAGTTATTTGATTCAAATCAATCAGACTTACAACGAGGATGATGTTGACGGCGATGGTATCTCCATTCTGTCAAGGGTGGCTTGAGGGGTGGCAAGGACATCGTCATCATGCCTTGAATTATTGATACCAGAAAGATTGACCTCCCTATGAAGAAGCAATAACATTAGACAGTCATTCAATATTCCTACAGTTATTTGATTCAAATCAATCAGACTTACAACGAGGATGATGTTGACGGCGATGGTATCTCCATTCTGTCAAGGGTGGCTTGAGGGGTGGCAAGGACATCGTCATCATGCCTTGAATTATTGATACCAGAAAGATTGACCTCCCTATGAAGAAGCAATAACATTAGACAGTCATTCAATATTCCTACAGTTATTTGATTCAAATCAATCAGACTTACAACGAGGATGATGTTGACGGCGATGGTATCTCCATTCTGTCAAGGGTGGCTTGAGGGGTGGCAAGGACATCGTCATCATGCCTTGAATTATTGATACCAGAAAGATTGACCTCCCTATGATAAAGCAATAACATTAACATTCAACATCCCAATTAAATTACATAGATATTTTTTAAAAATTTTGATTTTGATATTTTATTTTGATATCACGGAGATCAGATGTGGTGGGCAAGTCTAATTAATCTTGGAGTAAATAAACCTAATCAAATACAGCTTCTTTGCTAATAAAGGCAATTTGACAGGTTGTTTTGTGTGACAATTTATTTTTATAATTTTAGATTGTGTCATGTTGTTTCGTAGATTAAAAGTCAACATTTTACAGAGGGGGGGGGGGATCTATCCCTCCCTGGGATGCTTTATTGGAAACAGAGCCGGGGATGAGAAAATCAGAGGGGGGACCCCCCCCCCCCACCCTTCCCCCATCAATTTGCACCCTGCAAACATCTCAAACCAAACATGGCTTCGTCAATCAAAACAATATTCCTGATTTTTATTTAAACTTCCCATACATTCCGGAATAATTGAATATCAATAGACCAGGTATTTGACAGCTATTTAAAACCTTTTAAATTTGTAATAAGTCTGTAAATATTTGCTGATTGAATGCAAATGTGTCAATAGTGAGATAATGTTAGTCTTGAATTGATCACCATGCAAATTAAAATTTATTCTGAACATTTAGAATTTCGAGCAATCAGAATAGTATTGTTTCAATGTTTACCAATTGGTTGTTTTGGCTGTTATATTGTATAACTTGATAAATTTGGTATCTTCATGACCTTAAAAATGAATACTTTTTTTACAATTACATACCTATGCTACTTTTTGCTACTTTTTAGACATACATTGTCAAATCTAGGGCTTCACCCACGAGCTCCCTCCCTACATACATTATTTTACGAACTAAATAATTATTGCTTCCCAGATAATTTCTAGTTTATCGTTTCTCCGATCGAGCTGAAATTTTGCTCACAAGTAATGACGAATTCAGCGACTAGGAGACCAAGAATTTTTCAAATGTGTTGATTGTTCAAGATAAGAAATGAGATCTTCTGATTTTCTGTTTGGTTGATCCGATCTTATTAATAATAGTTGCACATAGTTACTAATAGTAGCAAACTAGGTAGCCTGTGTGGCAGCCCTGTAGGTACTCTATACTTATTATCTAGTGTAAACTTTTGGTCTTACCTTCGGAAATTCTCGCCTCTATTGTTTTTCTTTGGCGGCCCCCGTGAAAGATAATAACCACTTTTCTTTCTCTTCCCCATTTCACAATGAACACACGTCACACGTTTGGTACTTGAAGATGCGTCTGAATCTGACGTTCTACTCACTGTGACAGCTCGTTGCCACTGTGCAATGTGATTTTCTTCTAGCAGTGTGTTTTGATGACAACGCGTGATGGAATGCAAGTGCGTGGGTGTCGCAATCTCAGCTGAGCGCTGAACGCAGTGTGTTCTGTATTTTGAAATAACTGTACAAGGCATGGCAAATAAGTTGCCGCGACGGGACTTTATTTCGTTTTCACAGTTTTAACTCGTATTGTCTTGATACATATCTTCGCAAATAGCTTAGGAAGAAAGGCAATAGTTTATTCTACCTTAGGAACGTAACACTTTTTCGATATTTGTTATACGAGTTTAAATACATCGAGGTGAAGTGGGCGTTTCAAAATTAACCATTTTTTCATGACGGTTTGCTCTTACATATAAAATCTCGTAACTAATTCAAATTGCATGTATATCTACTTCCGTTACGTTTAAAATGTAGCTAACACCCTCCTGATTATGACCAAACTTTGAGTTTTGCAAAAATAATACTCTTTCATATCGAATTTTAAGCAGTACGACATAGAGATATTATTTTCGAAACTTTTTTCTAACTAACATTCTTTTTATGTACGATAACAGTTGTTTACCTAATTAATTTATTCAACATGTTATTACATCATCTTAAAGAAGAATTCTTCAGCTTTCCAATGGTATATGATTGAAGTACATTTGGACTACGTGGACTCAATTTCCAAACGATATAGTGAGTCATGTCGCGGCGCGTTTTGCGCTCTCGACTAGGCCGTCAGCGTCTTGGGGTAAATGTTTAGGCTACTTAGGCAACCCGCCCAGCACAGCTCTATGGATCTACGTTAACACATCTTAAGTAGGACTAGAGACGTTTTTAGATTCAAAAGATGATAAGGGAAACCAAATTGATATAATATGTCTAACGGAACATTGGTTGAGTAGTGCAAATTTGAATTCAATAAACATTAATTGTAATTATAATCTTAAAAGTAATTTTAGTCGAGTAGTTCACAAACACGGAGGGTCAGCTATATTCGTCAATAATAAATTAAAAGAAAACATTAAAGCTAGAAATGACATAAACGAATTAGGTAGGGAATTATTGGACATTGAATTATCAGCAGTAGAACTGAAATATGAAAACAACACAAAGAACCTAGTAGTAATCTCCACCTATAGATCGCCAGTAGGGGATATAAACAATTTCATGGACACTTTGGACCACATTCTAGACAAACTCACATCAGAAAATAAAAACATAATCCTTAGAGGCGATATAAATATAAATACAGCTTCAAAATCAAGGAATAGTGATACTCTTAACAACCTATTATCTTCATATAATTTAAAATTAACGATACGAGAACCCACGAGATTTGATCCCCGTTTCAATACAGCCAAAACAATTGATAATATAGCTAGAAATCTACCAAATTATATGTTTTCTACTAAGGTAACTGAAAATAATCTCTCAGACCACACTGCTCAAATAATATCAATTCAACTCAAATCAAAATTTGACTCGCCAAGCAAAACAATTATTACCAGAAAATTAAGTAAGGAAAAAACACAGAAACTTTTGTAGATAGGTATATTAGAAGACACGTCATGGGATAAGATATATAAATTAAATGATTCCAATGAAAAATATAATACTTTCTCAACAATACTTAGCGAGGCTTTTGACAAATGTTTTCCACCCAAAAATATAAAAATAAACCATAAATTTATAAAGCAGGAGTGGATAACAGCAGGTATAAAAAACTCAGCCAAAAACCTTAAATCTCTCTATTATCTACAACTTCACTACAAAACAGAAACTTTAAAAACAAATTACAAAATATAAAAAAAAAATACAAAAACACTATAAAAGCAGCAAAGAGAATGATAATAAACAAAAAAATAAAGGAGAAAACGGGTACTGATAGAATAAAATCCATATGGGAGATAGTAAAAAAACACGCTAACAATTCAAAAATACAAAAAACCCAAAACTTGGTCATAAGACATGAAAACCAAACTTACACTGATCCAATCAAAATAGCAAATATTCTTAATACAGATTTTGCCACAGTAGCCCAAAAACTAGACATAAATCCAACTGATAGGGCTTTTCATAAACATTTAACAAAGGCAAAGAAACCTCTGAATTCATTTATCATGGACAACACATGTGAAACAGAAATTATTCTAATAACATCAAAATTAAAAAACAAAAAAACTTCAGGAATTGACAACATCCCAACTTGCATATTAAAGAAAATTATTAAGAAAATCTCTCAACCCTTAACACATATATTTAACAACTGTATTAATAATGGAATTTTCCCAAACAAACTCAAAATAGCAAAAATCATACCTTTACATAAAAAAGGGGGCAAAAATCATTCGGAAAACTATCGGCCAATATCGCTCCTTCCGAGCATATCCAAAATATTTGAAAAACTGATACACACTAGGCTAATAGCATACCTAGAAAGAGAAAAACTGCTTTCAGACAACCAAAGTGGTTTTAGGAAAAGTAAAGCTACAGCTAATACCATTGGTCAATTCATTGAAAATACAATAAAAGGATTAGAAAAAGGGGATCAAACAATCGGTGTTTTTTTGTGACTTAACTAAAGCTTTTGACAGTATTAAACATGAAATATTATTAAACAAGCTAGAATATTACGGAGTTAGGGGTCCTGCCCTAAACTTACTCAAATCATATATGGCAGATAGAATCCAACAGGTAGAAGTAGTACACATAGATGAGAACAGACGCGAAATAAAACAAATGTCAAATCCAGAAACAATAAAAAATGGTGTTCCGCAAGGTTCTATACTTGGTCCATTGTTGTTTATAATTTACATTAATGACTTTCCAGACACAGTAGCTTATTCAGAAATATATGCCGACGATACAAATATCACAATTACGGGTAAAACAAAACTAAATCTTCAAGAAAATGCCAAAAATACACTTGAAAATGCAACACAATGGTTCTACGATAACCATCTGCTTATTCAAGAAGAAAAGACTAACTTCATGCACTTTAAATTAAAAAATGACATAAATGAAACACCATTAAATATAAATATAGAAATTTCAAACAAGAACAAGAACTGTGAACTAAAATCTGTAGACAAAACCAAATTTCTTGGAATCATTATAGATAAAAATTTAAACTGGAGAAGTCACTGTGACAAATTACTAAGTAGATTTAAGCCGCGTTTACAACAACTTAAGGATATTATGACAGGTCTAGTAATAACGTTCTGGCTCAGTAGATGGCAGTACATCCGTTTTCGACCGCGAAATATGAACATGACTTTTGTGCATGTAAAAGTAGGAGATTTAGCCCCAGGCTGCGAAATATAAGGGGTAGGGTGGAGTGAGTCGTCTGCCTTATCGCATCAAACATCAATACCTGTCGAGCAATTACGTGACCTTTGCTAACCACTAACAGTAGTAACAAACAACAACATTGTGTTGTGACGAATGAAGGAATGAATGAATGTGTGAAACAAACCGGCGTAAGTGTTTTATCGCAACCGTCAAAATAGATTGTATACGCTGTCTTAGAATTAACTTACTAATATAATATTGACGACAGAAAAATATGCAAGAGAGCGTCTACTTTTCTTTCTTTGGCGTGGTCATATTTTGCGTTAATTTATACATTTCACAAGTTAAATTTTTGATCACAACTTCACATTTGTACTGTTACAGCCGTCAAGAGAGAGTATAGCAAATAGCAATTAACTAGAATTAACTTACTAATATTGGCGACAGGAAAATGTTTTTTATTGTAAGTGTCTTCAATGAAAATGAATTGAATATAACGTACATAGAATCTGCTCCCTGAATTATTAACATGCCATAATTCACTAACGGGGCAAAATTTAATAATAATTTGTTGCGTTGATCCCAAAAATGAAGTATGAACAACATGACGAGAGAATCATTGAAGGGTGATTTGGGATGCTGTAGGAGCTTGGTTGGTTTATGCTTCAAGAGTGCGAGAATAATTTCATTGTCATCATAATGTTCTATAAACTGCTGATATTCCCGAGGAACCTAATCGGGAATAATGCCAACGACGAAAATTGAACCCGGCTGTCCTCAATGAGAAGCGCTTTGCTCAATTTGTCAGGGTATCTTGATCAAGAAGCAACTCTGCTTTGTTGTATGAGTGTATTCAAAAATACGTTTTCGTAAATTTCACCAAACAATTTGAAATACAATTTTAAACATAAAGAAAAACGTTCTCAATAAGTTGAACATGAATGGGTTGAAAATGTAAGGACAGTTTATGTTATGGAAGATTTATCAAAAAGTAAATATTTTTGAGCGAGCGAAGCGAGCGTCTCCTTTTGGCTCATTTGGCACGGACCTCTGTTTTTTTTTTTTTTTTTTTTTTTTTTTCTGTTACTGACGATATACAGGTTAGAGTTTTTCTTCGATCGAGCTGAAATTTTGCACACGTGTTTGGACATTCTCTGGGCGTTGCAGACCCTAATTTTTTTGAAATTTACGGATTGGTTAAAATTTAAATAAACATCTCCTGAGGTTGAAAAGTGAAAATGGTCTTCGACAAATCTAATCAAAGTCATATTTTGGCTATACATGTCTAGAGTTTTTTCTCGATCGAGCTGAAATTTTGCACACATGTAGAGACAACCTTTTCTGTTTGCAGACCCAATTTTTTTTCGAAATCCATTAATTGGCTAAAATTTAAATAAACATCTCCTGATGGTAGGTTGAAAAATGAAACTGGTCTTCGATAAATCTGATCAAAATCATATTTTGGCTATACAGGTCAGAGTATTTCCTCGATCGAGCTGAAATTTTGCACACATGTAGAGACAACCTTTTCTGTTTGCAGATAATAAATATCTCCTGATAGGCTGAAAAATGAAAACGGTCTTCGATAATTCTGATCAAACTCATATTTTGCATGATCATTAAGACCAATATTGTCTCTTATTTTACAAAATTTCATCCCAATCAGTTAAGAACGTATGAACGTATTGACATTTTTAATATCTGTCAGTTAATGAAGTATCGAAATGAATGTTTTCCAGTGCCAATTGAATTGATTCTGATTTGCTTTATGAACCAGGTGCTTAGATGCTATTTTAAAGTTTCGATGAAAAGCATATACCTACTTTTAAGTTGATATCATAATCAATTCAATTTGGATGTATATGTTTTCTGTGCGTTGTGTACGCATTTCCGGTTCGAGAATTTGCACGTACCCGTGCTCGCTCATCAACGCGTTACACTGAGCGTTTTCCTAGTTTAATCAAACAAAGTACCTACTATGTTTTTCAAGAAAATTTAAATTTCATAAAATTTTATAGGAAATTTATTGTTGTTACTGGATATTACCAATAATTATATCATAACAAATGTATACATACATCTGAATATTCCACGGATTAGTATAATGAAAGACGGGAAGCCACATCTTCAGGGGAAAAAATCTAAGTAAATTATATGACAGCTCTTAAAAAAAGATAAATACATTTTACATAGCTTCCAAAAACCATCAAGGTTCAATACATCTAAGGAAGTTCATTAAAAAAATGATTTTGCTAATGGTGATTTCCGCTAGTTCTGCACTCAGTTTGAAATCTGTATTGAGTATTTTATGGTGACGTCATTTCAGTGCAAACATAGTGCGGCCAGTGGAAAACGCCAAGGGGAAACCTGACATACAATAAAATTCGAAAGAAAAAAATTCATAACATTTATACAAACACATACCTTCATTGAATTAAATTAAATTTGAACTTAAGTTCGAAATAAAGTTTTAAAACAATTCAAATTAATTTTTAATTAAAAAAAAAAGTTTTTGAAATTAATTTAATTTTAACTAAATTTAACTGGCTGACGTTAGAAACTTTGTTGATTAGTTACTATCAAATAAGATATATTTTATGAATTGTTTAAAATAATTATTATAATGAATTAAATAAAATGTAAAATAAATATACAGTGTCCTGGAAATCCACCTCCCGACACAAGGTCCTAATGAATATGCCTTACTACCGCATTTGTGAGTGATTGTGATTTGTTTTGATTGCGGGGTAGATTGGGGTAGATATCGAGCAATACTTGTCTCCATGCCCCGGGCTGTTACAGGTTTTCAAACTTCACTATCTGACCACTACCGATTCAGAGCGCCGATATCAGTCTGTGAATTTTCCGTCAAAAATACGACTTTTCACTTAAACGCTTGCTGTATTTCAGAGGAATTTTTTAAATTAATTTCCTCTTGTAACTTTTTCGGTGGTTGTACGATCTTCATCCTGCTTGTGAAAGCATCTCGCTATGTTGAATGGTATTGCCATAAAACTGTGTCTAAACTTTTTCAAATTTAATTCGTAACTTTTAAACGGAAATGAATATCTGCAATTAAGAGGGTTCACTGTCTTCCTTAATATGTTTGGCGTTATTTGAACCTATTTGAGCTTTGTTATGACGAATATTTTTCTTGAACGAGCAATTTATAACATTGGTTTCACGCTCAGACGCGAGCTAACTCTCGCCGCCGAGCTGCTGTAATATCCTTAACGTTCTAAAATAAACGTTGCAAAATTAACGCAATTTCATTCTCGTTCACAACCACTTTCGAAACGTAACAAATCGTAAAGTAAGGTTATGTTGTTGAGAGCGCGATCGGATTTAACATAACATTATAATATCACAACCTCCTCACACACATCTGATACTCTACAACTTGTCTTTGTACCCTAATCTACACTTTTCTTACAAAATACTCTCGAAACTGAGTCTCTGTAATTAATTTGGAGTCATTCATTACGAAATAGTAAATGCATCACACTGAAAACAAGATGGCGCCGCCAGCTGGAGTCAAGGTGGAGATGAAGTGAGAGGGTGACTGTGCGCATGCGCCACTAAACACACTTAACGTTCGACTTGAAAGTTGAAAGTAGGTCTACTTTGAGGTGAAATTGGCGTACGTTAATTTACAAAATTTCGTTGTGAACGAATCCATAAGTTTACATGGGCTTGAAAATTGAAATTGCGTTAATTTTCTTAATTTTCGAACGTTAATTTTGTTGTAAACGCGGCTTTAATTCGGCATATTTCTCACTAAAAACTATTGTAAACTTAACAAACACAAAAACTGCAAAACAAGTCTATCATGCAAACATTGAATCTCATCTGCGCTACGGAATACAATTCTGGGGCAACTCTACAGATGCACCCAGAATATTTGTCATGCAAAGAAAAGCAATCAGATCTCTTTTTGGATTAAAATATAAAAATAAAAATAACAATAACAATTTCATTAAACCAGATTGCAAGCAACACTTCAAAAAACACAAAATTTTAACGTTACCTTCCTTGTACATCCTAGAGTCAGTACTAGCAATTAGATCTCAAGGGAAAGAAATACAAAAAAATAGCGATATTCATAATCACAATACTAGACAGAACAATAACATTCACATAGATAGACACAGATCAACATGCACTCAAAAGAACTCTATTTTTTTCAAACCAAAATTGTATAATGCTCTGCCTAAAAGTATAAGAGAGATACAAAAATATTCACAGTTCAAAACGCTTGCCAACAAACTATTAGTAGATAAGGTGTATTATTCTATAGACGAATTCCTCTCGGACAATAATTAATTTATTTATAATGTCTGTCTTAATTATGTTTTTATAGTAAAAAAAAAAAAAAAAAAAAAAAAAAAAATGTACCTAGATTTATTACCTAAATGTATAATATAATTGTAGCATACCTAGATATTAATTGGTCTTCATTTCAATGCTATTACTTATATACTAGGTTACTAGATTTAGTTCAAGTAACCTTTCCACATACTCCACTAAATGGTGTCAACCAGAGGAGTCCTTTCACTGTACCTCTTTCAAATGTATTGATGAATTCTGGAAATAAAACTGAACTGAACTAATCAAATATTTCTGATGACACACAGTACATTTTCATTTGTTTCCTATAATGTGTGAAAGTTTCAGCTCTTTATCTTTTACAATTCTGTTGGAGTAGCCTCTCAAACAGGGGGACTTTTTTGAGCCACTCGGTATTTCAATTAACAGCAAAGTTATGCCCTAGCTTGCATATCTTTCTGTACCGCCTCAACGTTCCATTCCATTACCTTGAGCGTGTTTGAACGCCAGTGATATGTCGCTGACACAAGTCGCACAAGAACGTCTTGTCTCCGGTTTGTTTCAACGTCAACTGCTGGAGCTCTCGATGTTCCGGCTGAGTGATGCGTCGGGAGAAATATCTCCATTGCCGTGGAGATTAGAACTGGCCGGGTCAGCGAATACTCCTCTATTGCCGTCGAGACCAGATGATGTGCACTCGCTTCATGTAACAACACATTCACACCGTTAAGGTGATGCAAGCGCGAGCGATTTGGACGCGTTCTGCATAGGGGTGGGACGTTTAAACGTTAAAACGTTTAACCGTCAAGCTTGCGTTTAAACGTTGGTAAACGTTTAATCGTTATAAGTGTTGATTTTGTAATACTCAAAACTATATCAAAGAATACCAAACAACAGTTGTTTTGTCTATTTATTGTCTGTCTGTTTTGTCTATTTCGTCAGAATGCTGCGATCAGCTGTGATGCTTTTACCCCTCCCCCCTCAAGCCCTACTATCTCACGCCCACCCCTAAGTCACTTCAAGGTTGAAGCTATGACCCTTATTTTTTTGCTGGCAACATAGCCTGTGGAAATATGAAGAAAGTTCATATCTTCACAACGAGTAGAGATCCGATTAAATGGTGATCGCTAAATTTTCGAAGTGTTGTAAATGACTCATATTTCTAAATATAAATGCGTTTCCATATGTTTCTGGCCCAAAAACACTGGAATCTAATGGCGACAAAACGCGAAATTTACCCTTAACACTGCTGAACACCACTAAACTGACTAAAACGCGAAATATACCTACCGCGAAATATCACTAAATTGAATATAATTCCAGTTATTTTGTAAATTTCGCAGTTGCTTTTATAATTTTTCTCAGGATCTCCAAAGTAAACCCCAATATTCAACCTTTTTTATTTCTAAAATCAGTCAGTGATCCTCCCCTAGACATAAGAGCTCTGACCTTGTAGAAAACTACTTGGGGTTGCTTAGTGGGAGGGACAGTGACCTCGCATTATCACGTGAAAATAAAGTTGACATATTATGTCTTTTACAGTCGGAATACATAAACAAACAGCATGAAGAAGCATATAATAATTTTATTTTTGATATTGCATTGTGAAAAACCAAGGTGGAAAGTCAAATGCTGCACTGCCTTACCTAGGGTTTACATTTTTGAGTGATATATATTATTGACCCTCTTCATTTAGATCGCGAGAAAAATGTACCTAGGTACCTAATGAGTAGTAAAACGGAAAGAGGGGAAATTACGCGTCATGCGTAATTGCATATATTTATAGATCAGTCGAGATGCTGGAGTGCTTGTTTCCATAAACAACAAAGTGCAAGCTTTGTTGAAAATTATTGCATTTAAATTGAAATGTATTTTTATTATGATCAGTTGAAGGAAAGTTTTGGGCAGGGTACAATTTCAAGAAGTGTTGATAAGCTCTCAAGAATGCCACATGGTCTTGAAAGTGGTTTTACAGGGGGAGAGGCAATAAATATCCTTTATCATTTTTATGCTCAGTAAACGTTTAAACGTTTAAACGGACATTTTGAGAGCGTTTAAACGTTTACTAAACTGCTCAGTTTATCCCAGCCCTAAGGCACATTTTTGAATACGATTGGAGAGAAAATGGGTCGACGAAATGATTTGAAATTTTAATCATGAGTAGGTAGATGATAAGACAAACTTAGGGTTATCCCTTAGTACATTTTTTATTTTTCGCTTTAAATAGTGTAGTTGATTTTTGGTGAAAAATTATATAATGTTTGTCTCTCACCTAGTCATGTTCGGTTTGGTCTGAGCGCATGTTTGCATCTTCTTTGCCGCCTTCTCCAAGCGCACTTCCTTCCTCAACTGACTTCTCTTGCGCTACTCCATCTTGCACTGTGCCGCTTGATTCTTCCACCGACTCCCTTCCACTCCACCAAACAGTCCTCGAATCCCTCTTCCATCATGCGAGTGGAAGAACCACCTGAAGTGGAAGCCGGCCGATGTTCCGATACATTTCCTGCAGGCTCGTTGACTTCCAACTCCATCCTTGTTTACCTACACAGATAAGAACAGACATCATACAGCTCAATGTCGACTTTCTATTCTAGAACTCAATTAATGTGTACAAAAGAAACAAGCACTAGTATAATATATTAGAAAAAAGATCAACAAGCTACCTATCATAGAATTAATCTAAGCTGGGGGAAACATATTAAAAATTTAACAAACAGAAGTCTGATCAATAAACTTCGTCATGAGAAATCTATGAGGGACGGATATTGAAATTAAGCAAAAAGCGTACCAGGCAAATATACGGCTAATACATGAGTAGGTACGGTAGTTGGGACCCACACAATCCAGAAGGGCATTCAAACTTTTTGCCGGTGTTACGGAGGGCGGCCTTATATCTTATGGCACTATACGAGCTCATCCAAGCTAACCCTGCTTTGTGAATGAGGCCTCAGAGGGTTGTGGCTAGAAGGGTGCTTCGATGGATTCACCCAAACAACATTGAAAGATTGGAATGAACTAAGTAGGTACCTACCTCTACCTAGGTATTATAAGCTAACCGGAACAAGAGAATCAGAAAATAGAAGATTTCAAGAAGGGAATAATTGAAGATATTAAGAAAAAAAAAACTACTACCGCGCAAAGAAGTGCAACTGCAATGAAAGAATAATACTATAAATAATACTAGGTAACAAAAATAAACTTGTCCAGTTCCCAAACGTCAACAAACATTTGACATTGACAGTTGACAGCTGAGGCAACTCGACCAAATTGAAGTCGGTTGCTACATCAGTTCTACTATCAGTTTTACCAACTGCCAATTTGTAAATATAAAAAAGTCGTGTAAATATCCCACACTCAGCACACTATGAGCTTCATTAGTCGTGTACAAACCGCAAAATGGTTTAAAAAGATTTTAAAAAGCATAGAGTACAAATTTACTCCTCTCCTGCCACTAGAAAACATATTATCCGGCGTTGATTCCAGAGGCTTCATTTAAACTGAAGGTCATTATATTCATGTTTTATGTTGAGAGATTGGCAAAAGCCCTGGTCTAGATTTTTTTCGTTTTGGCGGGCGGGTTCGCCCAGAACCATTTTCTTGCATAGTCATCTTATTCATTCGCTCTCCATTATTTCGTTTTTTCGCTAATTTCGCTACCGTTGCCGTTATATTTATATTAAGTTTTCTTCGTAGTTATTTCTTTATTCTTAGTACAAAACAAAAAAAACACAAAAAAATTATTTAGTATTAGTTATTAGTCAAGTTTTAAAGTGCCTAGTACCTAGTTTTCTTCATTAGTTTTTTTGTGTCTTGTTTTCTATTTTTCTATCGTCTTCAACGCTCATTTGCTTAGGTAAGTAAATTACTACTCTACACTAGGATATATTAATGTATTGCTATAGCTAAAACTAGTAACTTATTTCACCGAAACATCTAGGTAGGTACCTCGCTACTACGTACCTACGTAGCTACATGGATGTTCGGCTTTTATGAAACATAGGTGTGCTCTCATAGGTAGATGTGTAGGTAGGTGGCTACCTATACCTACACGTACACAAAATGCCTTTTAAACTAACATTTGAACATTATTTTCAGTATCTATTATTATGAACGATCGGACTGAACCGTGGGAGCTGTCGGGTCCAGGCCCAAGGTAAAGCAGCCAAGCATTGATAAAAACAAAGTCTCAAGCAAAATCATTTCCAATATGTCATCTAATGATTTATCATTAGCCTATACCGCCTATACCTAAATAATATTGGTAGTATACGTACACTCGGCCAAACAAAACTTGAACGTTGACCAAATTTGAATGACTGCTGGTCATGTCCCATAACCAATCAAAGCTTGTTATTATCATTGAAATGTGAGGTCACCTACTAGAGTGAGACAATGAGATCGCTTAGACTGACTTCTGATGGTGCGATCTTACATTTATCAGCCTATCAGATTTATTGAACGTTCAAGTTTTGTTTGGCCAAGTGTACCTACGCCCAGAAAAAGCAGCTGACCAAAATCTCACTGGTGCACAGATGATTTCAAATATTTTTTTTTCTAATTTTAACCAATCAATGGATTTCTAAAAAATTGGGTCTACAACGCCCGGATATGGTCCGTACATGTGTGCAAAAGTTCAGCTCGATCGAAGAAAATCTTTAATTTGTATACCTAACCTCATAGTAACAGAAAAAAAACGGAGGTCCGTGCCAAAAGAGCCATAGGAGACGCTCGCTTCGCTCGCTCAATAAATAATCAATACCTTCCTTGATAAAATTTCCTTGATTTATTTGATACAATTTCTGTCTTTCTTTTAATATCATACTGAACTACCTATGTTTTAAATAGGTAACGAATAAACTATTGAAATATTTCCTGTGAACCAGTGAGATAAACGAGATTCGGGTCTGTTACCTAGCAACCAGGTCTATTGCAGGTACTCTAGATAAGTCATCTAGGTAATGATTTAACTTACCTAGGTACTACCTTAATAATAATGGTAGTAGGTACGTACTTACACAAAACAAGATAAAACGGTATTGAAAGAAACGGATTGTCTGATAAAGACTTTATGGCATCATCCAATGAGTCTGTGTCAATGACTCTGATAACAAGGATTGATTGTCAAGGAACCTAACAAGCAACCGATCCATTTCCTTCAAACAGTTTCATGACTTGCAAGTACTATACACTCGGCAAAACATAAAATGGTATACAAATAAATGTACCTATGACTTGTTAGGTACTTGATGTTCCTTGGTGAGTCATCCATGTTATATCAATGAAATGAGTCTAGAAGAGCTATGTGAGTTAGCGTGAATTACTTGTTATATTTCTACTTGGAGTCTGACATCTGAAAGTGCCGACTTGTTGCTTGTTTCAGCAACGGTAACGCCAATGGAGGAGTGAGGCCACGCATAGCGGAACCACTTGCAATGGTAAACACAATTTAATATCCCATACGGAACAGGTTGGCTGAGTGGTAACGCTCTAAACTTGTATTCCGGAGGCCCGGGTTCGATTTTCGCGGCCGTCCTTCCTGACTGGGTTTTTTCCGTGGTATTCCCTCAGTCGACAGGCAATGCTGGGAAGGTACCCCACTAATAGGCCACGACCGCCTCCTTCCCACCTTCCATCCTTACCTACACTTCACCATCATCTCCCAATCATCATCATAATCATTCATCCGTCGCCATCAGCCTCGCTGCAGAACAGTGCGACGTTAAACCCCAGACAAAAAATATATCTCTTCCGAACCTTATCCGAAACCATAAGACTAGGTCAACACTTTGATATCATCCAAACCATTAGACTAATTAGTACTAGTTTCATGCCTTTTGAACCATAGTTGATTGTGTTAGTGAAGTGTTTGTTTAGTGCAATGACTGATATTTGTTCACAGGTTCCGCTGAGGTTTGTTCAGGCCGCGTTGGAGAACCTGAGTGTGCGAGTGTGCGACTGCCGGATAGGCACGACGCTCAACGGCATGACGCCCGAAGAGTTAATCGCGGGACTGGAGGCGGCTCGCGACGAGGTACGTGATTCACTTGCTGATCAACCTGATAGCTTGCAAATACCACGCCAAACTACGTGCAAAACAAACATCTCAATGTCAGTGTGATTTGAGCCTAGTTTTTCTCTGCTTTGCGTAACAATTATTAAGGTTTCATTAGTGGTTATTCTAGGAATGTTGCAATGGCAATCGAATATGTAACCTACCTAATCAATTGTTTAAGTTTAGCAGAGTATTGAAAAACTTGGCTATATTTGAGTGGTCGAATTAGAATCTCATCCCTAAAAGGCCAGAGTTTAGTTATTGTAAACGAATTAAAACTTCAAGTCTAACAATTTACGAGACATGGGGGTTTAACGACCTGACTGTTACACGACACTGTTACAGGTGACTGACCAGGCCCCTGCCATCAACCAGGCCGCCCAGATTCCTCCCCCGCAGAAGGTCATCGCCCCCGGCCCAAAGGTCGTCGCCCCCGAGGCCCCCCCACCGGAGAAGGCCCAACGCCCTGTGGTATGTCCATGTCAAATAGAACTAACATCTGACATTATAGAACCGCAAGCTCAAAGTCATACAACTTTATCTTCAACTCCCACAGCCTGTTCCTGGATTCTCAAACATTTCACTCATAGTTTCTTGAAACAAATTAAAATTGAGAAATTTTTGGTGAAAATTATGAGAGAAGGTAAGCATTAAAGTTGAAGATAAAGGACTTGATGCTGTTCTTGCTTTTCTATATTCAAAACTGTTTAACATATACACATATATTTGTGTATTTCCTCTAACACCGCTTCGAACCGATCCGAACAACAAACTGACGAACTCTGACTCAATTGAATTTGATCCAGATTACTTCGACAAGTGAGTGAAGTGAATCGTATTGAAATAACACAATACAATTAGCATTGAAAGAAGCGCAAAGATTGCACAAAGATTACAACTAAAATGATTTGAAACTCGTGGTAATTAAGGGATTGATATCGATGTAAGTTTAGTCAATTGAAAACGGTTGTCGAGTGTGTAACGGATCATTAGCGTAGTCATTGTCTTTCTAGTTAGATAGTATAGGTATGTCCTAACCCTTTAGCCCTCGGGCAGTCTCAAGATGCTTCCCCAGCATTGGCAAGAATGTCATTGTTCTGACCACACCTCAGAGTGGAGGATTGGTCGCCAGTTCACCCCTCGCAGGCAGGGTAAGCAGGTGCCAGATGCTTTAGTTATCTTCGGAGCTCGGTTGTGAGAGGACGTATGTGTGTCAGCTACGGCGACCACGTGGGTTAATTAATAAACCTCATTAATCGTATTATACTCGAGTCTCTTTACTCCTCTTCCCATCCCGTGGGTTGATTGGATCCTCATATTGGCGCCCAACGAAAACGGACCGGTTCAACATACGTGTTGGACACGATATCAACCAGTACGAACATACGTGTTCCGCTCTTCGACCAACATTAGTGTTGAGACATTTTACATTTTTGTGTTAAGTTAATGTGTGTATCGATCATCCGTGATTCGAACTTGTGATCGTGTTGCTGTACGAGATGGGTCCTGTAAAACCGAAGCATGCTCAGGAAGATGGTTCCGGTTCGTCCGCGCAGGCAGACCTGCAAACCATCCTGGCGGCGATCACCGCCCTCGGCACGCGCGTCGCGGCCCTCGAGCAGCCAGCCCAGCCCCAGCAGCAAGGCCCGCAGCCGCTAGTATACGTACCGCCGATACCGCCGCTAGCTACGAGTGCGGCGCTTTCTCAGCAGATACCGCGATTTGGCGACGACGACGCAGTGTATCCCGTCGAATTTATGGACGGTATGGAACAGCAGTTCGTCGCAATGAGTGTGCGACAAGAAGAGAGGATAAGACACGCTATTATGCACATGACCGGTATGGCCCAGGCATGGGGTAAAGCATTTTATCACATGTGGGAAAGTTGGTCGGATTTCCGTCTGGCGTTCCTGGACATGTTCTGGTCGGAGGACCGACAGGAAAGGTTGGTACAAGAAATGAATGCAGCGACATTCAATAGACATAGAGACAAAACATACACTTCATTCTTCATAACGTGGATGGCGAGGACGAGACATCTATCACCACCAATGTCCACGCGAGTTTTCATCAGACGCATCACGTCAATGATGCCGTCCAATGTCGAAACAGCCATCATGTCGGCGAAAATAAACAACGAGCAGGACATGCTCACGTTCTTACGCGATCTGGACGACGTAGCGGCACGCCGGCAAGACCGTTTCACTCCCGAGACTGTGCATCGACGTCAGAACACGGCCTACCAGAACACGGCTTTCCAGAACAACACGGCTCAAGCGGAAAAGAAGGCAACTCCAGAGTCGGGAAACTAGAAACCGTCAGCCAACAGCCTTCATTGCCGCTGATGGGATATGAATACGTGAAGGCAATTAATGACATCAAAATATCACTCATTCAAAACACCAACGTTGTTGACGAAGTCCAGAGTGCCAACGCGGTCCCCGAGTCATTGACGCAGAGTGCCAACGCGGTCCCCGAGTCATTGACGCAGAGTGACAACGCGATCCCCGAGTCATTGACGCAGAGTGCCAACGCGGTCCCCGAGTCATTGACGCAGAGTGCCAACGCGGTCCCCGAGTCATTGACGCAGAGTGACAACGCGATCCCCGAGTCATTGACGCAGAGTGACAACGCGATCCCCGAGTCATTGACGCAGAGTGCCATCGCCGCCGCAAGAATTGTCGATGACGTGGAGACGAAGGCGAGCGGTCATGAGAAAATCGAGATCAGGAAAGAGAAGACCGGAAGTCAGGCGATGAACACCATGGAGAACATTAGTGACTATCTCGAACCATTGATGAGACACGATGGCGACAGGAAAGATTACCGAGGAGTCCACAGTGCGGCGGAGAACAATAACATCAAGATCCGAGTGAATGAGGAAGTGCCAGGTGCGCTAGCAGGTCAATTGATACCTGTAAGAGTTCCCGTGTGTTTTGGTGTGTGCGAGCGTGAAACATGTGATACGCCGACATTCTGGAAATGTAAACATAAACTGAGAGACAAGTGTCAAAGGTGAACTTTATTCGTTGACACCGCAACTGATAATCCAGTTATAATTTCTTGTATTTCATGTCAATGTAGGTAGTTTGAGGCTCATGATTTTGTTTCATTGCTTATTGCAAGTGTCATTAGGAGTAATTATATTGTGTTATGCTCCGTTACTAATATTAATATTGTTAGAGATAAAAATTAGTTAACTTTTGGTCACCCTATTTTGATCTGGCGGGGTGATGTAACGGATCATTAGCGTAGTCATTGTCTTTCTAGTTAGATAGTATAGGTATGTCCTAACCCTTTAGCCCTCGGGCAGTCTCAAGATGCTTCCCCAGCATTGGCAAGAATGTCATTGTTCTGACCACACCTCAGAGTGGAGGATTGGTCGCCAGTTCACCCCTCGCAGGCAGGGTAAGCAGGTGCCAGATGCTTTAGTTATCTTCGGAGCTCGGTTGTGAGAGGACGTATGTGTGTCAGCTACGGCGACCACGTGGGTTAATTAATAAACCTCATTAATCGTATTATACTCGAGTCTCTTTACTCCTCTTCCCATCCCGTGGGTTGATTGGATCCTCATAAGTGTCTAAATCAACGCTAAGATAACTTAAAAGGAGATTGCAGAAAATGTACAACTATATTGATGAATACAGATTTTAAAATCAGTTGTCTACTTTTAAAGAATGGAGTTATTTTACTACAGGTGTTTGTTGGACAATGTGGAAATTTGTTTCTACCTAGATAGGTTTAATTGTAGAGTCAAATGAATTCGGTAATCACGTAAATTATGTGTGCAAGAAGATTCCTAAGAAAATATAGTGTTTATATAGGTACGTGTGAGCAAATGTACCTACCAAGTGTCTTTATGGACTTTTTAGAAATGTGTTTCATTTAGAATTATAATTTCACCTCATTTTGACTTCTGTGCCACACTATTTATACTTTATTATTAACAATTCTGACCTTGACTCATTATAGAAACTATAAGACAGAGCAATGCTTATTATTCTCAAAGGTGATGGACCACACCACAGACAAGTAAATTCAAGTACAAAAATCCATTAATATCATCTTAAAAAGGAACTGTAATTTTCAAATGTGTAAGATGCATTTCAGATTTATTTCATACAAAATAGGTACCTACCTAGTTATAATTTTCTACCTACCACTAGTAGGTATGTACCCAGAAAAAACACTCCGTGTAAAAATACCAGCCAAGTCTCTTTAACTATAAAAAAAATAGAAGAAATCTAAAAATTCAGCACTGAAAAGGAGTGATATCAAAAAAGGAGCCAAGTCAACGAATTTTCCAAATTTTAATCGTACCATTGAAATAAAAATATCAACCCCCGAGAAATACTTAAAAAAAGGACTTGGCGCATCGTTTTTTTAAAGACACTTTTCTATCCTAAAAATAGGAAGAACTCTACAAGTATATTTTCCTGAGTATATCACATTCATTATCGACGAATCATACTACGTTTTAATATAACTAGTACTCTTACCTACTGGCAGTTTTGGTATTTTGTCAATATTCAGAGGAAATAAACGGATAAACGAATAACGAATAAACGGAAGCGGCCTAGTCTATTCGTTATTGCCACTATTTCTAGGGTCATATTAATCAATCATACTTCTCAATATCGTGACTGAGGGAAATAGCGAAAGCGCTCATTACAAGAAGGCCGTCAATGAGATTTGTATAAGTGACTAGTGCACTGAGCCATGCTGCTCAAATAATTACTGACTAGATTTTTATCTAAAGTAATACGTTATGTAATTTATGAATTTTTTTGGTATAAAATGTTAATAAATAGCAATTAATTACACGGCGAGAAGGTTCAAAGTATAATGCTGTAGTAGGTATGTTGATGTACCCACAAAACTATAGGTACCTACCAATCACAAACACAACTGTTCTGTATTTATTGCTTGTAAGACAATGCTATGTTTCTTTGCGTACTTATATTTAAATTTAAAATATTTTACAGAATGTTCAATATTTAATTTGAAAGTTTTGTCCCAATTTTTCTAGGCATTTCTGAACTACGTAGTATGTGAGTGGCATAAGCTTAAGAATAGAAAAATGTCTTTAAAAAAACGATGCGCCAAGTCCTTTTTTTAAGTATTTCTCGGGGGTTGATATTTTTATTTCAATGGTACGATTAAAATTTGGAAAATTCGTTGACTTGGCTCCTTTTTTGATATCACTCCTTTTCAGTGCTGAATTTTTAGATTTCTTCTATTTTTTTTTATAGTTAAAGAGACTTGGCTGGTATTTTTACACGGAGTGTTTTTTCTGGGATATCACTTCTTTTGTTAGTTTATTCATACAGCTTGTAGCACATGTCCGAGCAGGGACTAATTTCTTTAAAAAAATACGCCTCAACCGATTTGGTTACTATGAAAAGTTGCGTTTGGTATAAGATGAAAATGATTATCCAAGAAGAATAGCTTAAGTTTCGTTATAATCGATCCAGCCGTTTTCGATACATGACGTCACTTCCGGTTTTGAAATAGCGGCCGAATTCCGGTATAGGTAATAAGAAAACAATCTAGTTTTATCTAGTTGATACCTTCATGAACGACCATCTGAATTCCTAATCCCTATATTTCCGTAAAATCGGTCATGCCGTTTGTAATATATGACGTCACTTCCGGTTTCATTTAGTGGTTCCTGCCGCCATTTCCGGTACCATTAATTTATTTATTCATTTTTCACAATTGATTTTTCAAATAAATAGCAGAATGAATACGCAGGAGCTAGTTCAGTTGCAATCGGTACAGGCGTTTTAGATATATGACGTCACTTCCGGTTTCAGGAATGGCGGCCGAGAACACTGCTACCTTGAATATATAAATTGTATTGTCTATGTTACAATGTAAGTTAATTATGTACGTATTTTAAGTATAATTTGTTGAAATAAGTTAAATATTGCGTATTTATGACGTCACTTCCGGTTTAGAAAATAAGAAAATAATATTTTTTTTATTGATACTTCATAAAGATGACCATCTAAATCGAATGGCGCTAATTTCGTTCTAATCGGTCCAGACGTTTTTGAGTTATGACGACACTTCCGGTTTCAAAATGGCGGCTTCCGGTTGGTTTTATAAAAAGGCACCTCAGACGCCAAAAGTGCACATGTGGTAAAAATTTCAGGTCGATCGGTTCAGCCGTTTAGGCTGTGGCGGTGATAGCGACGTTTCGTGATATCATCAGAATCATCATCATCTTCAGAATCAGAAAGTGGTGTAATTTCACTGTTTTCTCGGTCCTCTAGCGCGCAAATGGCATAACCTATTGTTCCCAAATTTGGTATATGTAGTGGGGTGGGCCATAGCTCGAAATTAAGATATTTCGCAACAATGTGAGATTTACCAATTTTGAGATCCAGTAGGCCGAAAATGCCATGTTGTTGCTTACAGTAAAAGTGTTTGGTCTGCTCCTCAGTTTATTAGGCATTTACGGTATGTTGAGTGACTGTGAGTGTATAGTACGACTTGGCTGGGTGGAGCGACCGCTCCACTAGATAGGTACCTACTTAAAATTAAAGTTGAATTTTTAAGAGCTCTATTAATTTACAAAGCAAGAGCAATCTATATTTATAATTGTTTTTGATTGTAAATCTAATGTGTAGTACCTATTTTATAAATAAACAAATAAAATGTATGTTTCAAGAAAAGTATTGTGATTCATGTTGTCATACTGCCCCAAATTTCAATAGAAATTTCAATATTCAGAGGAAATAAATTCAGAAAAAGTTCTGCTTTTTTATGCTCTACCTACAATTGTTCTAAAAAGTTTTTCAGTAATTGCCTACATATTTGATCAAGGTCAAAGTTTAGTAGGTACAACAATCTGCTTTTGGTGAGTAAACATTTAGTTTAAATGAGAAAATGAATCAGGACAAAGAGTGAATTGTCGCTGAGGTACGTAACAATTTGTTATCTGTTGATTTAGTAATTAACTTGAACTGAATTCGCTTATTTCCATGACAGTGCCTTGCTCATGAATCTGTCCGTTTAACTCAAGATTTGTGTTCTATAGAAGTGAAATATGATCAGGAAATTGCTATTGGTTTAAACAATTTCTCTGCAGTAGAATCGATTTGAATCGTTTTCAAATGGAAACTGGCGAAATCAGGCTATTTATATTTGTACTAATGGCTGATTATCTCTTTATTTAATCCTGTACAAAGATTTGCAAATGTATTATGTAGGTATAATGTCCAATAATATCTGTACCTAAGAGATAGAAGGTCGGAAGTCCATTTCAATGATACTTTAACGTGAGCTCAAAAACCAGTAATTTGGTCTTCATGCAATCATATTTGTGATGTCAGCATGGGTCATTGTGTAAAGGTGGATTCACACGGCCGTTCCAAACTTCGAGTTTGAAACTCAAGTTTGCCGAAGTTCCGAATCACCGTTCCAAAAACCTTCGTGTGAACTATGAAAAGATTCGAACTGTGAGGATTGAGTTTCAAACTTTCATAGTTCACACGGGAGTTTTTGGAATGGCGATTCGAAACTTTGGCAAACTTGAGTTCCAAACTCGAAGTTTGGAACGGCCGTGTGAATCCACCTTAAGAGAATACTTCAATATAACTATTAGTGGACATCAGTCATGACATTGACAGAGCTTGAGTACATCATTCCGAAAGTATTCACCTAAACATTGAGCGAATGGACTTCTGGCCTTTTACCACTGAGTTACAGATATGATCTAGGTGCCAAACTCTCCCCTATAGTTCTCTATTGTTCTATGTTTAGATTGACCCGACATTGATTATGTATGTAATTAGGTTTGATTCTAAATGTCCGTGTGGTCTCGGTTCACCTGCAAAGAGGATATTAGAATACACCTCGAAGCCATTTCTTGAGATTCACGTTTTGAAAACATGCACGTTTTCATCGTTTAAGACGTAATAAGGGCTGTAAGAATTACTCGAAGTCTAAGAATATTCCAAATAATTGTTTCGATGACAAATTCCACTGCCATGTTCGGGTGGAACTGTTTGATTTAATATCAATTACTTGTGAATCTCACCCCAGACACAATCACATCTGGACCTCAGAGGTAGAAGGCTCCAAGTCCATTTCTGTTTTTCCGGAGGCTGCTTTCGTCCAACTTCGGTAACGGTTTGATAAAACTATGTGTGTGTTTGTTTGTTTTCATCTTCACATCAGCTTCGATGTGAAATAAAAAGTATTCAAACAGTCACAACCTTTATTAGCTTTCTTTGGTTTTCATTTAATATTTTATTTTCCTTTAGTAGTACTAATTCTGATGTTTTCTATTACATTTGAATAGTTTTTTTTATTTACTGCTGATGTATATATACCTATCTAAAAAGTGGTTGAAATATAGAGATTTGTAATAAAAATGAAGATTGTGACAGTTCAAAGTATAACGTTTTTAAGGCTTGGTTTTATTTACTTTAATGTTAAAATATGGCAGATAATCTAACTTTGTAATAGGTAGGTACTTACTTCGTTTGTAATTCTCACTTGCTCAAAGGTCTAATCTGAGAACCTTTTTTTTACCAAATTGAAATTATCTTTGTTTGCAAAATGCACTCAACAAAATAAAATGGTTTTCGAAAGAAACGAATTGGCTGATAATGATTCGATGGCATCCGATGAAGTTTATTCTAGCTTGTGCTTTGTTTAAATACCATTTTATGTCTTGTTGAGTTTACGTTGGACTTTTGTCTGCTTGCATTTCCTGGCTTTGGACTTGTCTTTAGCGCTTGCATTCTCTCTCAAGGTAATTATGAGTGATGACATCACATAGTTGTCAGTTACGTTCAACATTCCAGGCTCTCAATTTTAAGGTGAAGTTGTGCACATGTTCAGATGCATGTTTTGGATGATTAACTGAGCTACGAGGGTTTTACAGCTTTCTCAATTCCACGTAGGAATAATCGACCTTAAAATCGAGAGTCATTTCATTTATTCGATTGCCATCCAGCAATCTATTAAAAACTATTTATTAGCATTACAAAATATCAAGACCTACAGATATTTTACAGTCATTAAAAAGCACGAGCTAAGACTATGGCTGGATTGTGGATTTCAAGGTTGAATACGCTCAATTAGCATGATGTTTTTAACAGCATATTTCCTTATGAAAAGTGCAGAAAATCTATGTAAAATTGTGTTGCCATGGCGAAACAGACTTCTAGAAGTTTGTATTTCTTTCCACAATTGTGTCAAATTTAAGAAAACTGTGATTATATCGCTAGTCCCTCCTTAAACTTTGATATAGGTACCTAGGTAGTTTGTAAAGGTTGATTCACACCACGGCCGTTCCAAACTTACCAAGTTTGCCCAAGTTGGGATCGGTGTTCCCTTAACTCATAGCGTGCATGAAAATATTCGAACTGCGAAGAATGAGTTCAAACTTTCATTGTCATGGGAGTTTTTGGAACAGCAATTTGGAACTTGGACCAACTTCTTGCAACGGCCAAGTGTTGCGACTCTAAAGCTTTTGTGATTTCTGCTGTTTAACTTTGTAGTGGTGTGACTACAGCCTATTTTCAGCTTCATACAGAAACTAATTCGTATTGTCAAGTGCTTATTAGCTTATTGATGGTGTACCTTGTACCTACCTACCTACCTACTAGGTAGATAGATAGGTAGGTAGATAGGTACGTAGGTAAACCTACTCATCTCACTAAATGATTTGTTAAAACAGAGGTGTGCTCAAGGAAGAGTGATTTTGTAAATTTTCTTTTTAAAAATGATTTTATACAGTCCTCTAGGTAACACCTCAGTGATCCTGTCATTGTTATGGATACAATATAAAGACAATTACTAAGCTATATAAACTGCAGGTAATTTATTAAACGAATCCAGGATTGATAATGATAGGATTAAAAATGTCAAGGTAACCTAACCTAATACCTACCTACCAAGGGGCCTACCTGATTATTATGGTGATGGGGCGATGCCAAGCTAGGACGACGGGATCGGCCACTTTGGCGCTAGCGTCGAGGCTGTGCTTTTCAAATCAACGCATTTCTTACCCCACAGTCCGTATTTTTATGTTATATTATAATAATTAATGTTGATATTTGGTTATTTAACGAAATAGTGGATAATTATTAGAAATGATAGTGTAATAATGATATTTTGATCATATAATGACAGCTCACAGAATTATTTTTGTTTCCAGTGCTCTCTTGAACTGACTCACTGCTTAATGGAATTTTGTAACTTCCAATTAAAACAATTGAGAGGGTGTCGCTTCAGATTGAAATAGAATTTGCTTTAGATATTGCACTATCTTCTTATTTTTACACATTTAATTATACTAGAGTAAAAAATCTATGTATCTAAACAGTGAGTTCATCTTCTTACGCATGTCAAAATAAAGTTTCGCGAGTTTTAATTTTGAGTGGCACGAACAGCTTACTTCACACTTGTCACAAAACCTATGGCAGCACCCTAGCGGGAGATAGTTTGGCTAGTGCCCTATCCCTCATGTGCTTTGGTATGTCTAGGTATTTGGTAGGTATGTAGGTAGGTAGGTATACTAGTAGTTTAGAAAAATACCAAATATTTAATATTTTGTGTTTTTGTTTTACGTAACACAAAATTCTTCATGGAAACTTGTAATTTTATCTATCACAAAAGACACAGAGGTGAAGACAATTTCTCTTTCTTATCTATTCGCACCCACTTCTTAGTGCGGTGCGAATAGACAAAGTTGTCTCACATATTTGTTGTTTGGCAGCGCCACCCGTCCCGTCCAGATGTTTAATTTGTAAAGTGGCGGGAACTTACCTACTACTTCTGTTTCATAAGAAATAACTGTCAACTGAACCGAGACTTGTAAATGTAGAATAATGCTACAAACAACAGACTCTGGAACTATTTATCATTTCTTAATAATGATGATTAAATATTATTAAGAAGAACAGTAGTTGCGTGCAGACGGGAGTGGGAAAAACGGACTGGTTCGAAGTGAGGGAGGGACTGAAGCAAGGGAGTGTATTGTCACCAACCAACATTATTTACAGTAGTAATGGATGAGATGCTGAGAGAGGTTGAGCCGGAGGACCAAGAGGACACCCGCACACTCATATATGCAGACGATGTTCTTGTGTGGGCAGAGACCGAGGAAGAGTTGCAAGAGAAACTCAACAGGTGGGAAGAAGTGACAGCAAAATATGGACTAGAAATCAGTAGAGAAAAAAGCGAAACCATGGTTATGGAAAGGCAACAGAAGACACGGTGCCGGATGCAGATGCGAGGAGAGGAACTTACGGAAAAAGACGAGTTTAAATATCTAGGCAGTGTATTGGCAAAGGATGGAAAGGTGGACAGGGAGATCGAGAGGAGGGTGAGAGCAGCAGAAGTGTTTTACCAGAGTGTAAGGAAGCTACTATGGAATGAAGATGTACCACAGAGGTGTAAGATATTACTGTACAAAACCTACTTTGTACCAATCTTAATATATGCAGCAGTAACTTGGCCAATGGGAGGGAAAGAAGAAATGAAGATGCAGGCTGCAGAAATGAAGTTCCTGAGAAGTGTGGCAGGAGTGACGAAGATGGACAAGGTGAGGAGTGCAAAGATTAGAAAAGACCTAGAAGTGGAATCTCTTAGATTTAAACTTGGAAAAGAGAGGCTAAGATGGTACGGACATATGAAGAGGATGGGAAAAGAGAGGATACCATGTAGAGAGGCAGAGCGTGCAGCCATATGTGTCAGAAGAAAGGCAGGAAGACCTAGAACCAAATGGATCAACGGAATAGAGGCAGCTGCAGAAGAAAGAGGAGAGTGTTGGGGAGTAATTACAACAGAGAAGTGGTGGGAAGACAGAGAGAGATGGAGGGAGCTGGTGGAAAGGGAGGAGCCTGAAGAAGTGGAAGAAGAGATTGAAGAAGTGTGGAGTGTCGGACTTGGCAAGTCGGCTCTGAGATCACAAGTGCCCTAGAACATTGGTGGGATCATCCCACCCCCTGACCCGACAATAGCTGGAAGCAGGGTCGCGATATATTATTCAATTCTATTCTAATCATGTAAATTCAGGGTTTCAATTTATTTGGAAATAGGGAACTTTCTTTAGTTGTAAAATGGATAAAATAAATTATTGAAATATGAAAGTATAGATGTCAAGGATGTAGACAAGCAAGCATTATTATTGTGGGACATTGTGGGATGAATAGTTTTCAACAGTGGTCGAATTGGAAGTCAGTCCATGGGGGAATGGTGTACTGGCAGGATTTCTGCCCAGGGGGTGGGGGGGGGGGGGGGGGGGGGGGGCAAGTGAAGGAACAAAATTTGTCTCGCATTAAGGGGGGTGTTGCCCCGCAGGGCGTTTTTTAGTTTTCGATACTTTGAAATCAATTTTGAGACGTTCTGATGTGTATTTTGTTTTTTAAATTGTTCACCGTTTTCACTCCAATAAGATGTGGGGGACATGCCCCAAAAACCTTGCCCCGCAGGACGTTTTTTGGTTTTTTGGCACTTTAAAATCAATTTTAAGACTTTTTGAGGTCATTTTGTTTACAAAAGCACAGTTTACTAAATCACAGTCAAACTTTTATTTTTTCTAACATCTAGTGGCGCAAGTCCTTCCCCTATCACCCTCCCCCCCTACTGTACAAATATTACACAACTGTATTGTTACAAAAAGAAACATTTGCATGAGGTCAATTGGGGACGGCCCCCAGGCCCATGCTGGTTCGGGGCGCACAGGTACGGAAAAATTTAAATATCAGAAATTTATTTTGTGCGTTTTACGCGATTTTGACGTTATTTTAAGCCTATTTTCATGTCGACAAATGGCGTCTACAAGGCTAAATAGACAAATTCTCTGAAATATTTTAAAGTAAATTACATTACTTAGTGCTGTTTTCAATCTCTCATGGGGGGATGGTAAAGTGGAAAAATTAGCCATGGGGGGATGGAACTATCAATATATTCCCCATGGGGGATGCCATCCCCCCGCATCCCCCCCCCCCCCCCAATTCGACCACTGGTTTTCAAGTAATTAATACAGAAAGATTGATAGAAATCTATGAATACCTTGATTTAAAAACTGTAATATCGGCATTGACACCATGGGGCTCAGCATTGCCATGGCAACAAAGTATTCACCATGGTAACACATTGTTGTGGAATTAGAAAATTACATCACATCACAGGGCTCACGTAAAAGATTTTCCCGACAAAATGTCAAAAGAACTTACAAATTTACAATTTGATATTTTATGAATTAAAAGCATTGTACAAGCATTGATTGAGTACGGAACATGACCAGATGTCATTCACATTTGTACTCCGATCAATTTTAGTTGTGCCAAGTGTACCTATCGATGTAATTAGGTTTGATAACTGATAGTAGATAATGTATTATTATATAAATTGCTCAGAACATGTAGAAGATTGCATCACTCTTTCATTGACTCAACTTGAACGGCTTCAGTTTGATACTTGTAGTTGGTTTCTAGTGGTTCTCACTTCTCAGTGTTGGGGAGAAACTAGTTCCTTGGAACTAATTCCTCTTTGGGGAACTTTTAGGGGTACTGATACATACAGTTCCTTTATTTTTAAAGGAACTTTGGAACT
The DNA here is from genome assembly GCA_934045905.1 of Leuctra nigra. Taxonomy (NCBI): domain Eukaryota; kingdom Metazoa; phylum Arthropoda; class Insecta; order Plecoptera; family Leuctridae; genus Leuctra; species Leuctra nigra. The sequence goes on along the minus strand of OW203767.1, from coordinate 34,476,896 downwards.
AAAAAGTTCCTTTTGTAAGGAATTTAGGAACTAATTTTCGTTATTTATAAGTTCATTTCAAATAGAAATTATAGAAATAGAAATATATATTTATATTTGAAAGGAACTGATAAATAACGAAAAATAAGTTCCTAAATCCTTACAAAAGGAACTTTTTAGTTCCTAAGTTCCTTTAAAAATAAAGGAACTAAGTTCCCCTAAAAGTATCTTATGACATAATTTGCACAGAATTTATAACGAATAATTACCCATTTTGTGTGTCTTCCTAAATTTATCTGATATCTGAAAATATACTGCTTCATCGCTTGGCTCACTCAATTTAGAGAAGGGTAATTTTAAAAAATCCGGGTTGCTTTTGGAGGGCATTGTAACTTAAAAGGAACTAAGTTGCTTACTGGTAACTTTCCAGTTCCTTTATTTGAAAGGAATTAGGAACAGGAACATGTTCCTTGTTAATCAAAGGAAATGTAACTGGAACTAGTTCCTTTTTTTAGGAACTTACCCAACACTGGTGAGTCTAGCTCAGGATGATGTTTATTCTCACTTTCTCACTTGTGCTATCTTAAACCTAAGTCAATGGACTTTCCATACAACTCTGTTGGAGGGTCTGTGCTACATTTATTACGTACATTTTGTGAAATTATACATAAAGAAAGACAAGCTTATCGACAGAAATCTTTCATTAGCCGATGTAACTTGTGCAATCTTTGCTGTAATAGATCAAACCGTTCAGGATCATAGTTATTTGTTCCACCGTGGATTTAGATATGAATTTCAAAGTGTTTGTCACTGTACGAGCGTTTCCTTTTCACTCTTTTGGCACGGACCAGCTTGATTTTATCTGTGCCAGTATTCACGTCACTGTTTCTCTGATCGAGCTGAATTTTGATCACATGTAATAACAAAATCAGCGGCTTGCAAGCCGAACTTGTTTCGCAATTCTTTGATTGACTCAAATTTAAAAATAATAAATATCTTATGTAGCTTCTTAATGTTTCAGAACACATTATTAATAAATAAAATAAACTAATACGGTATGAGTTCTAGGTTTTTAATTGGAGCGACGTTTCAAGTGAACTGTGTCACTCCTCATCAGGCTCGGAAATGTAACATTTTAAAAACATTTTTGCAAAACATTTTTGTTTTCTCTTTTTAAAATGTTACATTTCCGAGCCTGATGAGGGGTGACACAGTTCACTTGAAACGTCGCTCCAATTAAAAACCTAGAACTCATACCGTATTAGTTTATTTTAAATATCTTATGATTGGTTGATCTGAACAATTTGAATTTTTGTACTGTCAAGAAGACCTGCATCATTTAATATAAATCTACAAAGTTTCAGTCTACTAAATGCTCCAATTGGTCGAAAGACAAAATGTTCGGATTAAGCTAAAATTTTGCATGATGATCAAAGAACAAAATTATATAAAATTTTATACATTTCAGCCCAATCGGTCGAGTATTTACAATTTTTTGCCATTTTAAGTGTTTTAGTCTAAGGTAATACTGTAGCATTTTCTTTGATTGAGTGAATCGTGTTTGGTGCTCGCTTATCAACGCGTTACACTGGAGGAAATTCTTCGAGATCGTTCGTTTTGTTTTTCCATACATACATAATATATTAATGGAATGTTTATTCCGTCCATAAGATTATTAGCTCACGGTCTTGTGGTGGCATCCGCAAATATCTACTTGCGAGCTTCTGCAGAGCATTAGGCGTAATGGTAACACATTTTTGTGGACTTAGAAATAAAATCACCTAAAAGATTTTCCCGACAAATGTCTCATGAAATTACAATTTGATATTTTATTGAGCGAGCGTAGCGAGCGTCACCACGGTACTCTTATGCCACTTTCTCTGTGTTTTTGTTTTTTTTGTTTTTTGTGTGGTCACAGCCCAGGTCAAACCACTCAAGCAATCGATCTGAAATTTTGCACACATACTAACGTAATCTATGCGGTCCCTGGGATCGTTTTTGAACGGGATCCCGTGATTGGTTCAAATTTAAAAAAACTATATCTTTCGATTGGTTGTTCCGATCAATTTGAAATTTTGACAAGTCAATACGACCAACATTGTCCTCAATCTTACAAAGTTTCAGCCCAATCCTCCCATTGGTTAAAATTTAAAACTATCTATCCGGTGATTTTTGACATTTAAACTAGAACCGTGTGACTGATAATTTAAAAAATTTGCGTGGTCATTGGGACCAACATTATCTGCGTTTTTGACAAATTTCAGACAGATCTGTGCTAAAATCCAAAAGTTATTGACTTTTTACGGACATTTGGCGTGTTAAATGTCAAATTTCTCGAAAAATGATGATCACGGCATCTTCGACGCTTCAGTTCCAACTTTCAAGGTAGTTAGAGTAGAAACTTTCAAATGAATATGAAACTAATAATGACTGAGAATGTAGGTTTCTGTGGAAAACTTCCATGGAGTCAGGATGATATGAAGGGATGTGTGTTGTGAAAAATATCCGACCGAACCGGGGCTCGAACCCGGGACCTCTCACTTGCCGGGCGAGAGCTCTACCAACTGAGCTACCCGATCGGACGGACGGACATTTGACACAACGCACTGATGAGGGTTAGAGATCTCCTAGGAGAATGGAATGAAGGTAATGATTGGACATTACAAGCTATCAGACCACCGGTGACGATGCTGTCACCATGTCTCATTGCACTTGCGTGCGCAACCCTCTTTTACTCGACTTAACGAGTTGCTTTTCAGCACGAATGATGAGAATGTAGGTTTCTGTGGAAAACTTCCATGGAGTCAGGATGATAGGAAGGGATGTGTGTTGTGAAAAATATCCGACCTAACCGGGGCTCGAACCCGGGATCTCTCACTTGCCGGGCGAGAGCTCTACCAACTGAGCTACCCGATCGGACGGACGGACATTTGACACAACGCACATCCCTTCATATCATCCTGACTCCATGGAAGTTTTCCACAGAAACCTACATTCTCATCATTCGAGCTGAAAAGCAACTCGTTAAGTCGAGTAAAAGAGGGTTGCGCACGCAAGTGCAAAGAGACATGGTGACAGTATCGTTACCGATGGTCTGAAAGCTTGTAATGTCCAATCATTACCTTCATTCCATTCTCCTAGGAGATCTCTAACCCTCATCAGTGCGTTGTGTCAAATGTCCGTCCGTCCGATCGGGTAGCTCAGTTGGTAGAGCTCTCGCCCGGCAAGTGAGAGGTCCCGGGTTCGAGCCCCGGTTCGGTCGGATATTTTTCACAACACACATCCCTTCTAATAATGACTGTTCAACAGATTGTACACACACTAATATTTTATGAGTGGTCCCAGGTATATATTTTTTTAATGAGATCATGTGATTTTTGAAAATTAACGAGGAACCGTTGAATCAGAAAGTCAATCGATCAACTTTAAACTTTGCAAGGTTATTGGGACCAATATTTTAGGAACTTTTGGAGACTTTTATACAAGTCTGTGACGTAATTCAAGAATTATTTCTGTTAAGGCCAGATAGTGGAGTCTGGTCCTGGAGAGTAAGATCGGGTGCAGCAGCGTTAAGAGAGCTGATGCAACCGTAAACGAGCACGGGATAGTTACGGCAATCAAGGGACCAATGGCTAGAGGCCATACACCACAGTTCATTCAATGTTACCTAATGGCAGGTACTTACCAGTGTAGAAGTAGAAATGGGCCAGACGACCTCTCAGACACAGCGTGGCGCGGGTAGGCGTGGCGAGGAAAGAATGGCATTCAGAGTCCACAGGGAAGAGAATGGAAATACTTGTGGGAGTCGCACTTCACGCAGATCGTAGAGTATTGTCTAAACGGTATTGCTGGAGGTAATATTAAACGCACTGTATACTGTAAAAGCGTGGGCGCAGTTGAATTGTAAGTTCACTGTGCTGAGCTAAGTAATGCTGATCGGCAAGGCGATGTTGCTGATAGCACTGTACGTGAGTAACTCGAATGACCGCTCGGACGATGTGAACGGCCAGACGTTGGGTAGTAAACTGTGCACCTGCCACCGGTAAATCAAATACACTGTGGTAGGCAAAGTATTATTGCGCGGGGATAGGTAAACAGGTAGCGCAATAACAAGGGTGGAAGGAGGGAGGAAAAATAGTTCCAAGAACAACTGAGAGGTGAGTCAAGGACAGGGAATGGGCAGGAAACTAATAACTAAACACAAGCGCCTACTCGGCGCGGACATAACCGCCCACCGCGGAAGACAATGACTTCCGCAGCTCGAAAAATCCCAAAACAAAAGAGACAACGAACTAACAAAAACCCACCAAGAGTACTGGTAGAATGCCAATACTCGAAAAAAGAGAAAGAAAGAAACCATGTCGCACACCCTAAGGATGAGGGAGAGCGACCAACTTGTTCGCGGGACGAGTGTATACGCCGGAAGAAGTGCGGACTTGCACTACACGTATAACACCATCCGGACCGGGGAGGACTCGGCAAACTCTGCCGATGGGCCAGTTGAGTGGAAGAGAGTGGGACTCGTAAAAGAAAACCACGTCTCCCACCTGGAGATTGGGGGGATTGCGAATCCACTTATCACGCTGCATAAGGGAATGCAAATACTCAGCAGACCAACGCTGCCAAAAAGCAGAGGTAAGCTGCTTGACGAAGTGCCAACGGGCAAGGGGTCGGATGTCAAGAGGGGGTGTCGAATCAGGAGTTGACAACAGAGGGGACCCGATGAGGAAGTGACCAGGGCTCAGGTAATCTACACCTTCAGCGGGCTCCGCTGAAGAGGAGCATAAGGGCCGACTGTTAAGTACGGCTTCGATGCGTGCGAAACGTGAGTTCTAAACGTGAGTTTAGACTCACCGACAAGCCTGAGCAAAAGGGACTTGGCTGATTTGACACAAGCCTCCCAAAGACCACCGAAGTTAGGGGCGTAGGGGGGATTAAAATGCCACTTGATCTCGCGCCGGGCGAGAGTGGCGATCGATCGCTCCAACACCTCCGCCAACTGCCACGAAGGCGATCGCTCCAACACCTCGGCCAACTGCCACGAACGCGATCCCACCATCACCTCGACCCACTGCCACGAAAGCCGGCGATCGAGCGATGGCTCCAACGGCCACGAAGGCGATCGCTCCAACACCTCGGCCCACTGCCACGAAAGCGATCGCTTCAACACCCCTACAAACTGCCACGAACGCGATCCCACCATCACCTCGACCCACTGCCACGAAAGCCGGCGATCGAGCGATGGCTCCAACGGACACGAAAGCGATCGCTCCAACACCTCGGCCCACTGCCACGAAGGCGATCGCTCCAACACCTCGGCCCACTGCCACGAAGGCGATCGCTCCAACACCTCGGCCCACTGCCACGAAGGCGATCGCTCCAACACCTCCGCCAACTGCCACGAAGGCGATCGCTCCAACACCTCGGCCAACTGCCACGAACGCGATCCCACCATCACCTCGACCCACTGCCACGAAGGCGATCGCTCCAACACCTCCGCCAACTGCCACGAAAGCCGGCGATCGAGCGATGGCTCCAACGGACACGAAAGCGATGGCTCCAACACCTCGGCCAACTGCCACGAAAGCGATCGCTCCACCACCCCTACACACTGCCACGAAACTTTTTCCCGCCAACGGGACACCCTCCGCCGGCCCCTCGCTATCTCCATCTCTCTCTAGCGCACTGCAAGCGCATCGCTCCGTCTCCGTCACTCCGAAATTCTCGAAACACGAGTTTCCAAACCGAGTCGGGGTCGAGTCCTACGGACCCACCAGCGACCATCTCGACGAGAATGAGAATGAGTATGAGAAAGAGAATCACTCTGCAAAACGATCTCAAACTGCCACGAAGGCCGGCGATCGAGCAGGCGACCAACCGCCACCAACACATCGCCCAACTGCTCCGAACGAACGCATCGCCCAACTGCCATGAACAAGCGCTCGTGCCAACCGGCTCCAACAACCACGAACCCAAACCAATCCGAACGCTCCATCACCTCGGCCAACTGCCACGAACAAACACTCGTACCAACCGGCTCCAACAGCCACGAACCCAAACCAATCCGAACGCTCGGCAAACAGCTCCGAACCGATCCGATCCAACGGACACGAACCCAAACCGACCGATCCATGGCCATGTCCACTCCAACGGCCACGAACCGGCGCTCCTCGGCTCCGGGCGGCACTCGTCTAACCGACAAGACGAACCACCCAAGGCTGTAGGGCTGAGTCTCAACAGATCGCATCGTGGTGAATGCTCTACCGAGTACAACACCCCGCCCGGTACGCAAGTCGTCTACAGACGATTCTAAGTTTCAACATCGAACTGAAAGATACCCATGCTGGCCACCCTTCGACGCCGGCGACGGCCCGTCCCCGAGAGAGTTCCTCTAGGGAAGCGGACGCTAGCGCGAGACGCCTTTGGCGGTGGCACCGCTATCGGGGCTCGATCGATCGACGGCGCCGGAGCGCCGGATCAAGTATGTTTGGAAAGCCACATTGCTTAGAGCCGTTCGACTCGTGAAACTCCTTTGAATTTATTCTTGCAACGCGATAACGCATCAAGAAGGGATGTGTGTTGTGAAAAATATCCGACCTAACCGGGGCTCGAACCCGGGATCTCTCACTTGCCGGGCGAGAGCTCTACCAACTGAGCTACCCGATCGGACGGACGGACATTTGACACAACGCACATCCCTTCATATCATCCTGACTCCATGGAAGTTTTCCACAGAAACCTACATTCTCATCATTCGAGCTGAAAAGCAACTCGTTAAGTCGAGTAAAAGAGGGTTGCGCACGCAAGTGCAAAGAGACATGGTGACAGTATCGTTACCGATGGTCTGATAGCTTGTAATGTCCAATCATTACCTTCATTCCATTCTCCTAGTAGATCTCTAACCCTCATCAGTGCGTTGTGTCAAATGTCCGTCCGTCCGATCGGGTAGCTCAGTTGGTAGAGCTCTCGCCCGGCAAGTGAGAGGTCCCGGGTTCGAGCCCCGGTTCGGTCGGATATTTTTCACAACACACATCCCTTCTAATAATGACTGTTCAACAGATTGTACACACACTAATATTTTATGAGTGGTCCCAGGTATATATTTTTTTAATGAGATCATGTGATTTTTGAAAATTAACGAGGAACCGTTGAATCAGAAAGTCAATCGATCAACTTTAAACTTTGCAAGGTTATTGGGACCAATATTTTAGGAACTTTTGGAGACTTTTATACAAGTCTGTGACGTAATTCAAGAATTATTTCTGTTAAGGCCAGATAGTGGAGTCTGGTCCTGGAGAGTAAGATCGGGTGCAGCAGCGTTAAGAGAGCTGATGCAACCGTAAACGAGCACGGGATAGTTACGGCAATCAAGGGACCAATGGCTAGAGGCCATACACCACAGTTCATTCAATGTTACCTAATGGCAGGTACTTACCAGTGTAGAAGTAGAAATGGGCCAGACGACCTCTCAGACACAGCGTGGCGCGGGTAGGCGTGGCGAGGAAAGAATGGCATTCAGAGTCCACAGGGAAGAGAATGGAAATACTTGTGGGAGTCGCACTTCACGCAGATCGTAGAGTATTGTCTAAACGGTATTGCTGGAGGTAATATTAAACGCACTGTATACTGTAAAAGCGTGGGCGCAGTTGAATTGTAAGTTCACTGTGCTGAGCTAAGTAATGCTGATCGGCAAGGCGATGTTGCTGATAGCACTGTACGTGAGTAACTCGAATGACCGCTCGGACGATGTGAACGGCCAGACGTTGGGTAGTAAACTGTGCACCTGCCACCGGTAAATCAAATACACTGTGGTAGGCAAAGTATTATTGCGCGGGGATAGGTAAACAGGTAGCGCAATAACAAGGGTGGAAGGAGGGAGGAAAAATAGTTCCAAGAACAACTGAGAGGTGAGTCAAGGACAGGGAATGGGCAGGAAACTAATAACTAAACACAAGCGCCTACTCGGCGCGGACATAACCGCCCACCGCGGAAGACAATGACTTCCGCAGCTCGAAAAATCCCAAAACAAAAGAGACAACGAACTAACAAAAACCCACCAAGAGTACTGGTAGAATGCCAATACTCGAAAAAAGAGAAAGAAAGAAACCATGTCGCACACCCTAAGGATGAGGGAGAGCGACCAACTTGTTCACGGGACGAGTGTATACGCCGGAAGAAGTGCGGACTTGCACTACACGTATAACACCATCCGGACCGGGGAGGACTCGGCAAACTCTGCCGATGGGCCAGTTGAGGGGAAGAGAGTGGGACTCGTAAAAGAAAACCACGTCTCCCACCTGGAGATTGGGGGGATTGCGAATCCACTTATCACGCTGCATAAGGGAATGCAAATACTCAGCAGACCAACGCTGCCAAAAAGCAGAGGTAAGCTGCTTGACGAAGTGCCAACGGGCAAGGGGTCGGATGTCAAGAGGGGGTGTCGAATCAGGAGTTGACAACAGAGGGGACCCGATGAGGAAGTGACCAGGGCTCAGGTAATCTACACCTTCAGCGGGCTCCGCTGAAGAGGAGCATAAGGGCCGACTGTTAAGTACGGCTTCGATGCGTGCGAAACGTGAGTTCTAAACGTGAGTTTAGACTCACCGACAAGCCTGAGCAAAAGGGACTTGGCTGATTTGACACAAGCCTCCCAAAGACCACCGAAGTTAGGGGCGTAGGGGGGATTAAAATGCCACTTGATCTCGCGCCGGGCGAGAGTGTCACTAAGTTCGGGCTGTGAATGAGCCAGGAAGGCGGCAACTTCTGAAAGTTGTCGCGCCGCACCGACGTAATTACGACCGCAGTCGGAGTACACGTCGAAAGGCAAACCTCTCCGTGCGATGAACCGATCAAAGCAGGCCATGAAGGCTTCCGTGGACAATTCAGAAACGAACTCCAAGTGCACTGCCTTAGTACACATACACACGAAGACGCAGAGGTAGCCCTTTAACACTGGAGCGCGTCGCAGATGGCTGGACTTAACCAAAAACGGTCCAGCAAAGTCGGTCCCGACGTTAGAAAACGGACGAGACGGCCTGACACGAACATCAGGAAGGTCAGACATGAATGGTTGGACTGGTTTAGAGCGAAACTTGTGGCAAGTGAGGCATCTATGAATACGTTGCCGGAGCAAGCCACGAAGAGAGGTAATCCAAAAACGTTGTTGGATCAGAGCTTGTACCGTCCGAGGACCAGAATGCAATGATTGCAAGTGATAGAAATCACAGATAAGGTGAGACAGATGCGCTTCTTTAGGCAAAAGAAGGGGTTGTCTAACGGAAGCTGGGAGAGAAGAGCGGCTGAGACGTCCGCCCACCCTGAGCAAACCAACCGCGTCAACCAGGGGGTGAAGAGAAGCAAGCTTGGACTGGACGTGTCCGTGCTTGGCGAGCTGAGCGAGCTCTTCGCGATAGTAGAGGGCTTGGGTGCTCTTGACGCATAAGTTGACAGCGTCGACAAGATCCGCAGGTTGAAGCGTAGAGGGGGGAGGGGGGAGTTTGGCTCTCCTGGCCAGCAGAATACGCGCAAAACGTACAACGTGACCATATACGCGTTGCATCCGCAGGTAGGTTGAGAAACGCGCCAGGGGATCGATGGGTGATACAGTGGCGTCGTTAACTGTGATTAAAGCAGCAGCAGGCTTTAATTCAGGGATGCTGGCGTCAGCAAAAGTCAGCGAAGTTGAACGGGGATATTCTTCATAGGACGAATGAAGGAATGAAGGACGATTGTGCCAAAGAGGGTGCTCGAGGAATGCAGCAGGCAAGAGGCCACGTGACGCACAGTCAGCAGGATTGTCAACAGAGACAACATGGGACCGTTCAGAGGGAGCATAAGAGTCGAGAATCTCTGTTGCACTCTGAGTGGGCAATCTGTTGGCGACAAATGTTTTCAGACGAGGAGGGGTGACATAATCTGACGGCGATTTAGCGAGTTGCATATGACGGGACTCGACGTAATCCTTCATGAAAGCTTGATAAGCTGACTCATGCTCGGGGTTACGCTTGAGACGACGCTCAAAACTCAAATAGCTTTGAAAAGCAACAGCGCGGTTCGACCCGAGTGCAGAAATGTCAGGTTTAAACGGAAGCTTGACAGAATAGCGTCCTGTGGAATCACGAGAGTGCGTGGCAACGAACTGGGATTCACACAGCTGAACAGCCGGGTCTGTCGGGGGAGGGCGTCGAACCTCCTCAGATTCCCAAAACAAACGCAAAGTACTTTCCAGAGGTGGAGCGTGACAAGTCAGCGACGAGAGGGGATCTTGGGCATCGGTTTGAGAACCGACTGTACCGATGATAACTCACCCAAAGATAGTGCTAATGGCAGAGGGTTTGCCGTGGAGCATGTCTCCAGACTTCTGTAGCACATCCGGGTAAACATCGGCACCCAACAAAACGTCAACTTCATCGGGCACGAAAAACCTATCGTCAGCTAGAGATAGGCCACGATAGCGTTCACAAATGTCAGAAGAGACGGCGCTGGAGGGGAGAGAATTCGCAATGACTGGAAGCACGAGAGCTTGGACATCGAGAGCTTTCTCGTGGGGAAAGCGTGAGACGATATGACAGTTGACCAGGCCGTGAACTTGGGCCGATGAATTGCCAATACCAGACAACTGAGTGGGCATGCCTTGAACTTTAAGTCCGAGCTTTTGGAACAATGAGTGAGTGATGGCTGTGACTTGTGAACCCGAGTCTAAAACCATTCTCACTGGCTGAAGATTGCCATGTTGGTCATGAATGAAACCGCGAATAGTTCCGAGCAGGACTTGATTGAAGACAGGCCGCGATAAACTTGTTTTACAAAAGTAGGAGCCAGCAATAGGCTGCGCGAGAGCGGCATCAACAACAGGGGTAGACGTAGAAGTGGTGACCTCGGGGGTGACGCCAGGGGGAGTGGTGTCACTAGAGCGCGAGGAGGGCTCTACGTGTAAAGTTAAATGATGCTGACGCGAAGAACAAGTTCTACACGAACGTGTTGAAGTACACGCAGATCTGGGATGTGGGCCGAGACAATTGAAGCAGAGCTTGAACCGCTTCAATGTTTCATACCGTTGAGGAATCGTTTGCGCAATGTAAACAGAACAATGAGACAGTCGATGGGTTTGTTTACATTGTGGGCAAGTCGAATAAGACCGATTGAGTGGTCGTTTGTCCTTGACCGAGACCGCAGAGGTCGCTATGAACGAATTGAGGCGTTTGACAGGCGAGGTTATTGACCTCGGCGTCGCGACGGCGGACTTGTCTAAACCACACAATTCCAACGTGCGGCTGGCGCTCTCTAGAAAATGCGTCAAATTTTCCAAAGTAGGGAGTTCATCGTCAGCAAACTTGGTTTCAAACGCCTTTCTGGTTTGAGAATCCAAATTTCTAAGAGACAACGAAAGCAGAATGAAATCGTCGAGATGTTCGATGCCTAATTGTCTAAGTGCAGAAATAGAATTCTTGTGAATTTGAACAAAGTTCTGCAACGATTCGAGAGAAGACGATTTGAGTGAAGTAAACTCAAAGATTTTCTGTAGATAATGGTTGGCGAGCAAACGTTTGCTTTCGTAACGTGAGACTAATGCATTGAAAGCAGGAATGTAGTTGCTTGCTTCGAGCGTGTAATCAGAGATAACGCGCGAGCGGAATCAAACAAACAACTATTTAAATGAAAGAATTTCTGTAAATCATCAAGTTCAGTACGATTATGGATGAGTGAACGAAATACTGAAATAAATGCAGGCCAATCAGAGTGAAGTCCAGAGAACTTCGGCAAGTTTATAGTCGGCAAACGAACTGATTTTTTGACAAGTGAAATGTCAGGTGATGCAACAGGGGGAATGACTGCTTTTGCCTCAGCTGCTGCAACAGCCTCTAGATAGCGAGATTGAGCACTGAAGAAAAGATCATTGAAACTTGCCCATTTTTTGCTCACTTCCATTGCAGTTAATGGAGCGACCAACTTTACATTGAGGGAAGTGATACTCTCTTAAATTTCATCAAACTTAGTTTGCAAACTGAGTAAACGATCGTACCGACCTTTGAATGACACGACATTGTCGGGAGACAGTTTTTTGAAAGCATCAAAGATTTGCTGTGTTTGAGCGAAAGCCTCCTCACGTCTGTATTGAAGCAAATCTTGATCTTGCTTCTGAGACATCGTAAGGACTGCCCCACGCTGAGCGATGAATCACTGCGAGAAAACCGCGTAATCGCGCAACTGACCTTATGAAGGTCACGAGGGTCACGAGTGACGAAACACAAACTGAACGAGAGGCAGAAAGTAACTAACTGGCAAGCAGCTAGTAAACGAGCACGGGCGTTTGCACGAAAGACGGAAAACGTGCAATTGCACTGTAGAGAGTGCAGATTACGGAACGAGATTGTAGCGAGCACGGGCGTCTGCGAGGGAGACGGAAGCGTGCACGCGTGAATGGTTCCTGGTTGGTTCTGACAAACGAACATGTAACCAACACACGAGGAACGGCTGTAAACCACGGACAAATACTAGTTTGAACTCCGGCTCAAGGGACCATGTGTTAAGGCCAGATAGTGGAGTCTGGTCCTGGAGAGTAAGATCGGGTGCAGCAGCGTTAAGAGAGCTGATGCAACCGTAAACGAGCACGGGATAATGACGGCAATCAAGGGACCAATGGCTAGAGGCCATACACCACAGTTCATTCAATGTTACCTAATGGCAGGTACTTACCAGTGTAGAAGTAGAAATGGGCCAGACGACCTCTCAGACACAGCGTGGCGCGGGTAGGCGTGGCGAGGAAAGAATTGCATTCAGAGTCCACAGGGAAGAGAATGGAAATACTTGTGGGAGTCGCACTTCACGCAGATCGTAGAGTATTGTCTAAAACGGTATTGCTGGAGGTAATATTAAACGCACTGTATACTGTAAAAGCGTGGGCGCAGTTGAATTGTAGGTTCACTGTGCTGAGCTAAGTAATGCTGATCGGCAAGGCGATTTTGCTGATAGCATTGTACGTGAGTAACTCGAATGACCGCTCGGACGATGTGAACGGTCAGACGTTGGGTAGTAAACTGTGCACCTGCCACCGGTAAATCAAATACACTGTGGTAGGCAACGTATTATTGCGCGGGGATAGGTAAACAGGTAGCACAATAACAGGGGTGGAAGGAGGGAGGAAAAAATAGTTCCAAGAACAACTGAGAGGTGAGTCAAGGACAGGGAATGGGCAGGAAACTAATAACTAAACACAAGCGCCTACTCGGCGCGGACAATTTCCTTTTAATGACATTTTCCATATACAAAATTTCGGTTCGAGGTGTTGCGCCTATTCGTGCTCGCTCATCAACGCGTTACACAGAGCGTTTTCCTAGTTTATTAAAATGTTAATTTTTTCGGGTGAAAAATGTATTTGTCGTTATTGGTTGTATTGATATTTACAAATTTAAAATATTTGTTTTGACGTTTTTGAGCGAGCGTAGCGAGCGTCACCACGGTACTCTTATGGCACTTTCTATGTGTGTTTTTTTTTTTTTTTTGTTTGTTTGTTTGTTTGTTGTTTTTTTTGCCTGCACTGCCCAGGTCAAACCGCACAACCAATCGATCTGAAATTTTGTACACATACTAACGTAATCTATGCGATCCCTGGGATCTTTTCTGAACGGGATCCTGTGATTGGTTCAAATTTTATAAAAATTATCTTTCGATTGGTTGGTTCGATCAATTTGAAATTTAGCAAAGTCATTGCAACCAACATTGTACCCAATTAAAAAAAAATTCAGCCAAATCCTCCAATTGGTTCAAATTTGAAACCATTTTTCATGTGATTTTTGAAATTTAAACTGGAACCGATTGACCGACCAACTAAAATTTCGCATGGTCATTGGTACCAACATTTAAAGTATTTTTGCCAATTTTCACTCTAATCTGTCATTATTTTCAAAAGTTTTTGTCATTTTAGGGACATTTTGCGTGTTGGCTGTCAAATTCACGGCGACTTCGAATCTACAGTTCAAGGCAAGGTAGTTAGAGCAGAAAGTTTTAAACGATATGAAACTAATAATGACCGTTCAACAGATTGATCTTATTTTGTGTACACACACTACATATCATATCATATGGGTGGTCCCAGGTATATTTTTTGAACGAGATCCTGTGATTTTTGAAAATTAACAAGGAACCGTTTAATCATAAAGGTTTAATCGATCAACTTAAAACTTAGCAAGGATTGGCACCAATATTTTTAGAGATTTTTGAGATTTTTATACAAGTGTGTGACGAAACTAAAGAATTATTGGCTTTTAATGACATTCGATAGACATAATTTCGGTTGGAGGTGTTGCGTGTATCCGTGCTCGCTCATCAACGCGTTACACAGAGCGTTTTCCTAGTCTATTCTTTGTAAGTGCCTCCTTTGTTCATGTCATCAAATCAAAGTTACTTGATATTTTGTAAAGACATCACCTACCTACAAATTATTGAGCGAGCGTAGCGAGCGTCACCACGGTACTCTTATGGCACTTTCTCTGTGTGTGTTTTTTTTTTTTTTTTTTTTTTTGCCTGCACTGCCCAGGTCAAACCGCACAACTAATCGATCTGAAATTTTGTACACATACTAACGTAATCTATGCGATCCCTGGGATCTTTTCTGAACGGGATCCTGTGATTGGTTCAAATTTCATAAAAATTATCTTTCGATTGGTTGGTTCGATCAATTTGAAATTTAGGAAAGTCATTGCAACCAACATTGTTCCCAATCAAAAAAAAATTCAGCCAAATCCTCCAATTGGTTCAAATTTGAAACCATTATTCCTGTGATTTTTGAAATTTAAACTGGAACCGATTGACCGACCAACTAAAAACTTCGCATGGTCATTGGTACCAACATTTAAAGTATTTTTGCAAATTTTCACTCTAATCTGTCGTTATTTTCAAAAGTTTTTGTCATTTTAGGGACATTTTGCGTGTTGGCTGTCAAATTCACGGCGACTTCGAATCTACAGTTCAAGGCAAGGTAGTTAGAGCAGAAAGTTTTAAACGATATGAAACTAATAATGACCGTTCAACAGATTGATCTTATTTTGTGTACACACACTACATATCATATCATATGGGTGGTCCCAGGTATATTTTTTGAACGAGATCCTGTGATTTTTGAAAATTAACAAGGAACCGTTCAATCATAAAGGTTTAATCGATCAACTTAAAACTTAGCAAGGATTGGCACCAATATTTTTGGAGATTTTGGAGATTTTTATACAAGTATGTGACGAAACTAAAGAATTATTGGCTTTTAATGACATTCGATAGACATAATTTCGGTTCGAGGTGTTGCGTGTATCCGTGCTCGCTCATCAAAGCGTTACACAGAGCGTTTTCCTAGTATATTTTATATTTCTTGCTTTTGCAACTCCTTTTGCCCTGGAGTAAAATATCAATGCTATCAATAATCAATAGAAATATGACCAACGTCCTTGTAATGTATTTCTTTGGAGATTGAACCAACATTGGTTAGGTACACTTGCCACCTGGCACAACCTTAGGCACAGTTATTTAGTCTAAGGCACAACTATGCAAAACATCATGATCGCTCAATATCTCTTGACTGACTGAATGTTCTATCAGAAGAGTCCAAGCGATCTTCTTGTCTCACTCTATAGTAGGTGACCTCACATTTCAATGATAATAACAAGCATTGGTTGTTAGGAACATGACCAGCAGTCATTCACATTTGCACTCCGATCAATTTTAGTTGTGCCAAGTGTACCTATCGATGTAATTAGGTTTGATAACTGATAGTAATGTATAATTATTTAATTTGCTCAGAACATGTAGTAGATTGCATAACTCTTTCATGAGTCAACTTGAACAGTTCAGTTCGATACTTTTAGTTGGTTTCTATTGGTTCTAGCACAGGATGATATAATTTATCACTTTCTCACTTGTGCTATCTTAAATAATTAAGTCAATGGATGCTACATTTATTACGTAAATTTTGTGAAATCATATAAAGAAATACAAACTTATGGACCCAACTCTTTCTTCAGCCAATGTAACTTGTGCAATCTTTGCTGTAAACACATTTAAAATTTAGATCATGCCGTTCAGGATCATCGTCTTCTGTTCCACCGTGGATTTAGACCTGAATTTCACTGTGTTTGTCATTGAACGAGCTTTTCCTTTTCACTCTTTTGGCCTGCTTGATTTTATCTGTGCCAGTATTCAGGTCACTGTTTCTCCGATCGAGCTGAATTTATCTACACACGTAATAACAAAATGAGCGGCTTGCAAGCCGAACTTGTTTCGCAATTCTTTGATTGGCAAAAAATTTAAAAACAATAATATATCTTCTGATTGGTTGATCTGAACAATTTGAATTTTTGTACTGTCAATAAGACCAGCATTAAATAAAAATGTACAAAGATTCAGTCAAATGCTCCAATTGGTCAAAAGACAAAATGTTTGGATTTAGTTAAAATTATGCATGTTGATCAAGTACAAAATTATCTCTAAGTTTATAAATTTCAGCCCAATCGGTCAAGTATTTACAAATTGTTGCCATTTTAAGAGATTCTGAAGAACTGTCAAAGGAGTTTGATAGAAAAGTTTAAAAATCACAGCAAATGGATTTGTGTGATTCCAGTGTATGGAAATTGGAAAAAGAAAATCAGTAATACTGTAGCATTTTCTTTGATTGAGTGAATCGTGTTTGGTGCTCTTATCAACGCGTTACAGTTAAACTGAAGGGCAGGTTCTTCGAGATCGTTCGTTTCGGTTTCCATGTACGGATTCACGGCTTACGACGTCAGACAAACAAAACAATCAACTGATTTGCCAGTTTGAATGATATTTCATTGAGTATGACGTCACGCTCGATCATACGAGCACTCGAACGATCTCGACAGTCCTGGGGGGCTATTTTCGAGATCGTTCGAGTAAAATATCATACGGGTACGAGCTGATATGACGTCAGACAAAACAAAACTATAAACTGATTCGGCTTATTGGATGCTATTTCCTTCGGACGGACGTCATTTTGACGTCATGCTCGATTATGCGAGCGCTTGAATGATCTCGAAAATAGGTCCCCTGGGTCTTGTAGATCATCAAGTATGACGTCACGCTCGATCATACGAGCACTCGCACGATCTCGACAGTCCTGGGTCTTGTAGATCATCAAGTAGAAACAGAACTATCCATTATTCAGTGCAACACAACACTTCACCAGCCACATGTTTTCGCGATCATATTTCAAATTCCTGAACAGAAAAAAATACTTAAGAGTCGACAGGACTTGCAGAAAATTTCGATTCCGAAGTAAAAAATTCCTAGAAATGCATGAAAATTCATTAGCTCTGGATTGTCATGACATTTTGTGACATTTAATCGTCACAATATTTATCTTCACTTATTTTATCGTGTGTTGCATGTTGCATATACTGCTGTGAAATAAGTTATTTTAATTCAAATATGGAAAACCACAAAAAAAACATAAAAAGGCGGCCCTTACTTTTAATTTTAACGGCTGGACCGATTGTTTTCAAAATTTAACAGCATAGAGATAAGGGGTAAATCTGAGTCCCTATATTATATAGTGATTCAAAAATATAATACAAAATTATTTTTCTCGTTGATGAGGTGCTATAACTTGGGCAATATATGGGTATATTTGGCACCTCTGCCCTGAATTAAAAGAAACAAAAAATAAAACGTTGGGCACTAGAGACACAGATCTACTCTTAATCTATAACCTGGAAAAATTTGAAGACAACGGTAAAGCCGTTTAGAAAAACGTAGGGGACGCCTTTTTGTGCTTCATAAAACATGAATTTCATCAAGAAATCCATCTTAAATCCATCTTAAAATATCTCCCGAATTTTACCAATTTCCATATTTACATTAAAGTAATCGCGCAACATATTGCTTGCTTTTGAATTTACATTTATTGTTTGAGGAGTACTTCAGGAACATTTGACGCATTAAGCTTTAAAAGGTTCAATAAGAATTTTTAGGAACCACTTATATAATCTAAAATAGTTATGTTTATTTTATTTACATTATGTAGTATAATTATTAATTTATCAATTTAATTCATTATTGTTAATTGTTATTCTGATTATTTGTATACCTTGTTGCAAGGCAAAGACATTTCGAAAATAAATGTTTTATATATAGACTAAAGGTAAAAGAACTTTAATAAAGTACTGAAAGTAGGTACTTGACCAGTAATGGAGGGAAACAATACCCAAGACAAAAGTAGGTACGCAGAAAATCGTGTTTCTTATATTATGGTGCAAATGAACTGGAATATATTTTCAAGCGGCTTGACTAATTTACGAGACACGGGCAAAGGGATAACGACCTGTATTATCTGTTACAGACGCCTGAGCTAAAGGGCAAATGGATGAGAGAGGCCTTAGGGGGGATGGCAAAGAAGATCACCGGCGTTGCTAAGAAGGCCCCAGGCCACAGCAACGCCGCCGGCCCCAGCCATTCCCCCGGCGTTGCTCAGACGGCCCCCGGCCCAAGCAACGCCCCCAGCCCCAGCCACGCCCCTGAGACCCCTAGCAAGGGCAAGCTAAGGGACAAAATTAAGGAGTACCTCTGGCCCAAACCCAAGGTATGTTATAACATTGTGGAAATCAACTCTATGTCACATTTCCCAGCGTTCAACCTGCGGGAAAACCCCATACATTTCAATCGGGTTCACCATCTTCTCTCCCACTCTAGCGCTACTTCATGATTCAATGCAGTGTAATAGCCCATGTATAGTTCTGTTAGCAGCAAGCAGTGTGATGCTATGAGAGTGATTTGTCTTCCCAGGCCATCTTCTCTCCCACTCTAGCGCTACTTCATGATTCAATGCAGTGTAATAGCCCATGTATAGTTCTGTTAGCAGCAAGCAGTGTGATGCAATGAGAGATGTTTGTCTGTCCAGGCCATCTTCTCTCCCACTACAGCGCTGCTTCATGATTCAATGCAGTGTAATAGCCCATGTATAGTTCTGTTAGCAGCAAGCAGTGTGATGCTATGAGAGATGTTTGTCTGCCCAGGCCATCTTCTCTCCCACTCCAGCGCTGCTATATGATTCAATGCAGTGTAATAGCCCATGTATAGTTCTGTTAGCAGCAACCGGTGTGATGCTATGAGAGATGTTGGTCTGCCCAGGCCATCTTCTCTCCTACTACAGCGCTGCTTCATGATTCAATGCAATGTAATGACCCATGTATAGTTCTGTTAGCAGCAACCAGTGTGATGCTATGAGAGATGTTTGTCTGCCCAGGCCATCTTCTCTCGCACTACAGCGCTGCTATATGATTCAATGCAATGTAATGACCCATGTATAGTTCTGTTAGCAGCAACCAGTGTGATGCTATGAGAGATGTTTGTCTGCCCAGGCCATCTTCTCTCCCACTGCAGCGCTGCTTCATGATTCAATGCAATGTAATGGCCTATGTATAGTTCTGTTAGCAGCAACCAGTGTGATGCTATGAGAGATGTTTGTCTGCCCAGGCCATCTTCTCTCCCACTGCAGCGCTGCTTCATGATTCAATGCAATGTAATGGCCTATGTATAGTTCTGTTAGCAGCAACCAGTGTGATGCTATGAGAGATGTTTGTCTGCCCAGGCCATCTTCTCTCCCACTGCAGCGCTGCTTCATGATTCAATGCAATGTAATGGCCTATGTATAGTTCTGTTAGCAGCAACCAGTGTGATGCTATGAGAGATGTTTGTCTGCCCAGGCCATCTTCTCTCGCACTACAGCGCTGCTTCATGATTCAATGCAGTGTAATGGCATGTATAGTTCTGTTAGCAGCAACCAGTGTGATGCTATGAGAGATGTTTGTCTGCCCAGGCCATCTTCTCTCGCACTACAGCGCTGCTTCATGATTCAATGCAATGTAATGGCCTATGTATAGTTCTGTTAGCAGCAACCAGTGTGATGCTATGAGAGATGTTTGTCTGCCCAGGCCATCTTCTCTCCCACTGCAGCGCTGCTTCATGATTCAATGCAATGTAATGGCCTATGTATAGTTCTGTTAGCAG
This sequence comes from Leuctra nigra, assembly GCA_934045905.1. Taxonomy (NCBI): domain Eukaryota; kingdom Metazoa; phylum Arthropoda; class Insecta; order Plecoptera; family Leuctridae; genus Leuctra; species Leuctra nigra. The sequence continues at coordinate 34,456,907 of OW203767.1, read as the reverse complement.
CAACCAGTGTGATGCTATGAGAGATGTTTGTCTGCCCAGGCCATCTTCTCTCGCACTACAGCGCTGCTTCATGATTCAATGCAATGTAATGGCGCATGTATAGTTCTGTTAGCAGCAACCAGTGTGATGCTATGAGAGATGTTTGTCTGCCCAGGCCATCTTCTCTCCCACTACAGCGCTGCTTCATGATTCAATGCAATGTAATGACCTATGTATAGTTCTGTTAGCAGCAACCAGTGTGATGCTATGAGAGATGTGAGTCTGTCCAGGCCATCTTCTCTCACACTCCAGCGCTACTTCATGATTCAATGCAATGAAATGGCGCAGGTATAGTTCTGTTAGCAGCAACCAGTGTGATGCTATAAGAGATGTTTGTCTGCCCAGGCCATCTTCTTTCGCACTGCAGCGCTGCTTTATGATTCAATGCAATGTAATGGCGCATGTATAGTTCTGTTAGCAGCAACCAGTGTGATGCTATGAGAGATGTTTGTCTTCCCAGGCCATCTTCTCTCGCACTGCAGCGCTGCTTCATGATTCAATGCAATGTAATGGCGCATGTATAGTTCTGTTAGCAGCAACCAGTGTGATGCTATGAGAGATGTTTGTCTTCCCAGGCCATCTTCTCTCCCACTACAGCGCTGCTTCATGATTCAATGCAATGCAATGGCGCATGTATAGTTCTGTTAGCAGCAAGCAGTGTGATGCTATGAGAGATGTTTGTCTTCCCAGGTCATCTTCTCTCGCACTACAGCGCTGCTTCATGATTCAATGCAATGTAATGGCATGTATAGTTCTGTTAGCAGCAACCAGTGTGATGCTATGAGAGATGTTTGTCTGCCCAGGCGCCTCGTGACCGGCCGACTGACTGCTATTATCTCCGGCCCAACCCCGCCCCGACCCCAGCCGAGTGGTGGAGGCTGCCCCAGCGCCGCGAGCGCCGATCCAGCCGCCAGGAGGTGTTCCAGCTGGCGCGGCGGCCACCACCTAACATGGAGCCCATCGCTTGGCTGGAGTCGCAGTCGGAGGAGTCTGACGAGGAGGTGGCGGTGAGTTCACTTGAGTAGTAAACATTGTTCAACGGCGCGGCGACGACGAGCTCGTTTCGCGCAATATCTACGTTTAACTTTGTTGATAATAAGTGGAGGACACGGGGAGGGGCGACCTAACGGGCCCGATCCGGGGGAGTCTGAAACTGGTGGGAAAGCCAGTTCAGAATGGTGACGGACCACATTGTTAGGGGGGGGGGGGAAGATCACCATCTCGAGGGAGGTACTAGCGAATTTCCTCTTTCATGAGAAATCGATGAAACTCTACATAAATAATATAGATAGTTCAATTCTACACCATAATATTATGCCAAGAAAAAGTAAGCAAGCTGAACTAACTTCCGAGATATATCACTTTTAAGTATTGCTTTTAGCCTTTATTTTAACATGGCGGCCATGCTAGAAATAATTCTCGCACCACTTCAGAATGGTTTGAGGCTGACTTCCCGACATAAGATTTTTGTAAAAAACTGATATGTGGTGTATCAGTTGCTCTAGTATTTTTTTAATTTTTTAGATCTACATGTTCCTGGACGTTTTAATGAGCTAGGAGAGTTTTAGTGAAAATAACTTGGCATCACTGGTTGAAAGAGATGGCTCATAGAACAGCTGACTCATGGCAGGTGCGCTCTGATTGGTTGTTTGGGATTTGAGTGAGGTGAGAACTGCAAATGCAGTGTTGCCACTTCGAGTATCCACAGCTTTTTATTTTATTTATTTATTATTTTCCAAATACACGCAGTGCATTTGCTGGCAGCAGGTATAGGGTAGCCCCCGTAACACTATGTGCCCTGCTGCCAGATATATACATAATAAATAATTCAACAATTTTCAATAATAAAAAAAATTACATAGGTAAGTACAAACTAATAAAAAGAGGACAAAGTTATTATGCGAAAAATTAAAACATGAAAAAGATAACAGCAATATTAAATTAATTATATAACTGTAACAATTCTCAGTGCAAAGCACACGCATCCTCAGTTAATATCTTTCTGATCTGTTTCTTAAATATAATAAAGTCTAACTCCTGTCGTACATTGGTAGGGAGGGAATTGTACTGTGTTGCAACCCTTGCATAAAAGCCATTCTGATATTGTCCCGTCCTAGCAAAAGGTGGATTCACTGTTCCTTACTGAGCCTGCCTAACTGTTGATGACTGATTAATTGAAATTCTTCCGAACGGATCCATATCTATTTTATGTAATAGCATTTTCTTTAAAAAATTTAAACCAAGCTCTGTTAAATGATTATCAAAAGTCACAAAATTACACTCTTTTAGCCTTTCTCCTTTCGACCAATCCTTCCTATTTGTAATGGATCTAGTTGCCCTATTCTGAATGGTTTCTAATTTTGCTATATTGGCCTTAGTTGTTGGGTGCCATGCCGGACATCCGTAAGACATTATCGGCCTAACCATTGCCAAATAAACAGTTCGCTTTACCCGTGGTCTAGCTCCGTGTAACGTTCTCGTTAAAAATCCTAAAATTTTTGCAGCCTTGCCCCTAGCTACCTCTGTATGGACGTTCCATTTTAAATTATCTGTCACCCAAACTCCTAGAATTCTCATTTTACAGTCCCTTTTAATAGCAACATTGTTAATATAATAGATGGTATCATTAATTGTTTTTGACCTAGATATGGACATGAATTGACATTTCTGAAAATTAAGAGGAAGTAAATTCTTATTGCACCACATGTGCACACTTTCTAGATCTGTCTGCAACCTGTGTACATCTATTTGTCTATATATGGTGCAGTCATCAGCATATTGGCACATCCTTGATGATACACTTTGAGGTAAATCCAACATAAATACGGTGAATAATAATGGGCCAAGTACAGAACCCTGTGGTACTCCAGATAGTACACTTTGAAACGTTGAAAATTTATCATCAAAAATTACTCGCATCTTTCGCCCAGTCAGAAAACAGCGCATCCACCTCAGCAAACTACCAGATACACCGTACAATTCTAGTTTAACCAAGAGCCTCTCATGTTGTATGCGATCAAAAGCTTTCGCCCAATCCAAAACTATGACGTCTATACGCGTCCCCACAACTCTGTCCAAGGAATGTTGCCACTCATCAATTGCACCGGTGAGCAAAGTAATGCAAGAACGCCCAGGAAGAAATCCATGTTGCTCAGGAACAATTGCAATGCAGTCTTGTAGATGTTGAAGGAGCTGGACTTGAACTACTTTTTCCATGACTTTACCAACCACTGATGTAAGGGAAATGGGCCGATAATTAGAAATCTCACTCCTTTTTCCAGCTTTGTATACAGGGACAACATACGAGTGTTAACAATCCATTGGCAGTCCTTCGGTCATTGATGTTTCAAAGAGGAAGCACAGAGAAGGAGCTAATTCCAGGGCACATTCATGCAGAATTCTGGATGGAATTCCATCCGGTCCCGTTGCACTGTCTGGTCGCGTTTTCTTTAATGCTCGCATAACTTCACATGGGAGGAAAGATATTGTTTGTAGAATAGATGTATTCCCGCTTGAGGTAGATGAGCATAGGTTATGTACATTTATACCTGCAGTAAAATTCCCAAGAAAATGTTGGACGAACGACTCAGCCACCTTGGTAGGATCAGTTTCCTTTTCTCCATCACCTACATGAAAGTGTTGTGGAGCTGAACTACCGCATTTCCCGTGCACATACCTCCAGAGTTTCTTTCCATTACCACCACCCAATTTCCAGATATGGTCATCATGCGCTTTCCTGGAAGCCATTTTCGCCACATTCCTTGCAGTCCTATATTTCTCCCATCGGTTATCAGTCTTGGAAGCTTTCCACTTTCTGTACAGGGCATCCCTCTTGTGTATCATCTTGATGATGTCTCCACTTATCCACGGCGTCCTTCTTCTCGAGGACATGGCAACACTTGGTATAGTCGCATCCACGCAGTTCCAGAAAGCTTCTTTCCATGATTTCCAGATCTCTTCTACATCAACAACATCCAAGTCACTCGAGCACGGCATGTTTGCACTGAGCAGGGCTCGTAAGCGTACCCAGTCAGCTCTTCGATAATTTCGTACAACTAGTTTTACTATCTTGCGTCTAGGACGCTGCCATTGTAACTGATATCGAACTGCTAAATGGTCACTAATGCCAGGAATGACCTCAATATTTGATATTTTGTTCGGATTGTTCGTCAACACTAAGTCCAGTATTGATCTTGTTGATGCTGTTATGCGTGTTGCCTCAGTAACCATTTGATGAGGAACCACACCAAGAAACGCAGATAAAAATCTGTCTGCTAACGTATTTGCTGGCATGACATAATCTGCAGGAGCCCAGTCAATATCAAGGTTAAAATCTCCACACAGGAAAATGCTATCATAATCTTGTTGTATATCTATGACTTTCTCAATTGAAGCTATCAAGTCGTCATTCAGTTGATCAGAACAATTGGGCGCCCTGTAAGCTGACCCCAACAGAAACGAGCGATCTCCACACGAAATCTCCACCCATACTATTTCAGCACTGGTCTCAAGTGAAGCAACGCGTGTTGGGTTAAGTTCTGGTTTCACTGCCAACAGCACTCCTCCTCCACGACGCGCCTTATTATTTCCACCATTCTCCCTGTCCTTTCTGAACACTGTGTAATTTTTGGAAATTATTTCAGCATCATTTACTGAGGAATTCAGCCACGTTTCACATACAAAAATAATTGCAGGATTCATTGTCTCTAACCAAGCCTGAGTCAACGGGTACTTCTTGATGCTCTTCAAACTTCTCGCATTAAACGAGAGACACGATATGTTTCCTCGCGTTCTGTCAATAAATCGTTGATCATTTTGTGACGTAGTTGAATTGATGCTAGAATCAAAATATGATTCCGAAAAGTTTGGTAACGAGCAGGAGCAGCGCCAACAACTCCATTTCCCTGATTTCTTGATTTGTCTGTGCTGCGTGTTAGAGAGATTCGCACACGTTCTGTGCGCAAAACCTTCACATTCATGACATTTTAGGAAGATCTGACTTCGCCTGCCTGGACCTTTGCACAGGAAACACTCAGGCCCTGGGTTGGTTTCCACATCGCCACACATGACAAGCAGTGTTTTATTACTTGAAACATTGTTATTGACCATCTCGTGGTTGCACTTGTATTAGGAACCCATTACTTGTGAATGTAGATAAACTTGAGTGTGCTGGGCCAGGATTCATTTCAACATCACCAGCTAATGCTATTAGAAGTAGAATCAGAACGCGCCTAGCAGCAAGATTACAAGTTAGCTTCGTCAGTATCTGCACTCTTCCTCTCGTATACTCGGAATCCACGAAGATTACACATGGAACTGGCACCATACATTTCGATCGTGACAGGTTAATGAAACAAGCATCAAAATTCAATGCACTTATAGTTTCAGCATAGTATAACGATTCACCTGCACAATGTCTAATCGTTTCGTGTATTATAAAAAATATCAGAAATAGATAGAGCGAAGAGACGAGCACACTGAAATGTACATTCGTCTTCTTCCTACTCACGTTTTCCCTCTTCTTTCTTCCTTTAACTCTACATCCATCTACTGCACTCATACTTCAATCTTCTAATACTTCAATCTTCTAAAATATTCTTTATCTTGCTTGGAGATCTAATTATTTACATCGACGCACCTTGAGAAGACGTGATATCATGTTTCCAGTAAGCTTAGACATTCTTCTTCCTTTGAAATTTTATTTCCTCCCTCAAACACAATAGTGAGGGCTGTTAGCACATACATTTGCCAAAATAGTGCAAAATGTGATACTAATTTTTCCTTTGGCAGTCTTATAGGAAATTTTCCGCTCTTTCATAATTTCGATATCCTCAAAAAATCGGGCGGCAATTTTGGGCCCCAGGGCTGTCCAAAGTGCCAAAAAGTGTGTATTTCAGTGAAATTATAAAACTTTTGTAAATTTATTGTTCTTGTATAATAAACGATGTGTCAGGAACGTAAGATAAAAAAATAAAAATTCTAGGCCTAACGAAAGTTGTATTTATTCAAGAAATTAAAGATGTCGGCGAGTAAGCTCTAAAATAGCCGCCATTTTCAGGGAATTCGTGTTTCAAGGTTGCAGTTGCTTATGTATGTTCATATTATGGACTTTTAACTTAAAAATCTATGGGTCACGAAATTAACCCTTTGGGGGGTGGGGGGTGGAGCCCTAAAGGTTTCGATGTGTGTACAATAGCCCACACAAGCTAGATAAAAATGGTTCCATGCACATACTAAAGAAAATGTGATCTCTTCAAAAAAAAAACGAGAACTCAAAATAATGCCGCCACCTTGGATAAAAAGAGCTTATATTCCTTTTTTTTGTCAATTTCAGTACGTTCTCCATACAATACGAAAAAGTTTATTTGATATAAAATATAGCACTAATTCTAATAAAGACATTTGTAATTTGCATATTCTATGTATCTCCAACCGTTCTCCCTAAAACTTCATTTGTGTGTTGATAAAATGTCACAAGATAGGGATTTTAACATGTAATTTTAGTTCAGGAGGCGGTGACTCAATACCTTTGCAGTGAACAAGGGATGAGCAAAGTAGCCAATTTATCATCATTTTTCAACTGCTGTGCGCAAAATAACGAAATATAAACGCGTCTCATCCAAGATGGCGGCATAATTTTGGGATCTCGTGATTTTTTTCGAACAGAGCACAGTTTTGTTAGTGTGTGCAAGAAATTATTAGTCTCTATCTACTATGGATTATTTTACACACATCGAAACCTTTAGGTCTCCACCCCCCACCCCCCAAAGGGTTAATTTCGCGATCCATGGATTTTTAAGTTAAATGTCCATAATATGAACATACATAAGCAACTGCAACCTTGAAACACGAATTCCCTGAAAATGGCGGCTATTTTAGAGCATACTCGCCGACATCTTTAATTTCTTGAATAAATACAACTTTCGTTAGACTTAGAATTTTTATTTCTTGATCGTACGTTCCTGACACATCGTTTATTATACAAGAACAATAAATTTACAAAAGTTTTATAATTTCACTGAAATACACACTTTTTGGCACTTTGGACAGCCCTGGGGCCCAAAATGGCCGCCCGATTTTTTGAGGATATCGAAATTATGAAAGAGCGGAAAATTTCGTATAAGACTGCCAAAGGAAAAATTTGTATCACATTTTGCACTATTTTTGTGCTTACATCCCTCACTACAACCCAATTTGGGATAAATAAACTTACTGTGACTTTCCAAGGAAGATTTTTTCCATTCCAAGTGTAGGGTAGATTTTAAGGAACAAAGTTATACCAAATTTATAGCAATATGTACGGCCTGATTTACAAGAAAATATCTCAAATCTTCTAACTGTCACACATTAAATCTACATCTATTAAATCTATCTATTAAATCTATTAAATGTGACAGATTAAATCTATCTGTCAGATCTTCTAACAGAACATTCGTGGTGTTTTTGAAGAAGGCTGTGGTTATATCGCTATGGACTCGATAGGTCCACAAACAGAATATCACGCGTCGAGAGAAATAGTTCACAAATCATCTAATATGGCAAGAACAAGTGGTCAACATTAACTCATAAGATATGCCACTTCAAAGTCACAGTTTTACTTTCACTTCATTGCGACTACAGAAAGAGGAAATTATGCTGATTTTCAAAAGTGTATTATCTGATTAACTGATTAAGTGTTTAACTGATTATGTTCTACGATACATATTTTCTTTGAATAACAACTCCTTAGGCTATCAAGAACGAATCAGTTGCAATATTTTCTTCTAACAGTTTTGAATCTAGTGGAGCGGTCGCTCCACGCCAGCCAAGTCGTACGGCGCGCGCACACTCTCATTTAAAAAGGCTGGAGCAACCCACTTTTACTGTAAGCATCAAAGTAGCATTTTCGGCCTACTGGATCTTAAAATTGGTAAATCTCACATTGTTGCGAAATATCTTAATTTCGAGCTATGGCCCACCCTACAACATATACCAAATTTGGGAACAGTAAGTTACGCCCTTTGCGCGCTAGAGGGCAGTGAAAACAGTGTTTTAGGGCGGTTTTCATAATCAGTAATCTCCGTAGGCTGGAGCTAGAATCCGGTAAACAGGCCACAGCCTAAACGGCTGAACCGATTGATCTGAAATTTTTACCACGTGTGCACTTTTGGCGTCTGATTTGCCCTCCTCACCTATGATTTTTTTGTGCCGCCATTTTGAAACCGGAAGTGACGTCATATCTCATCAACGGTTGGACCGATCGGAACGAAATTTGCGCCAATCGATTCAGACGGTCATCTATATGGATTATCAGTAGAAAAAGGCTAAACATTATGTTAAAGAAACCGGAAATGACGTTATGAAATTTGAAATACATCGATTGGCATTTCGGCAACAAATTTGATCCGATTATTTTGATATTTATGTAACGTATGTACTTTTGATATCTCATTTGACTTGTTATAAACCAACCAGAAGCCGCCATTTTGAAACCGGAAGTGACATCATATCTCAATAACGGTTAAATAGATTTGAACGAAACCAGCGCTAAACAATTTAGACGGTCAACTTTATGTATTATCATCAATAATATTTGCAGTTTCCCATACCAAAACCGGAAATGACGTCACACTTTTTAAAATCTCACAAATTTAGATTTTGATGCAATAAATATACTATTTCAGACAGCTTATAATAAATGTAATCATGTTTAAATTATAATTCAAGGAGTCAGTGATTTCAGCAGCCATTTTGAAACCGGAAGAAACCCCATATCTCGAAAACTGGTTAACAGATCGGTATGAAACTAGCGCGAAACGATCTATGGAATAGTAACAGTCAAACTAGAATGTTCCTATTTATGAGACCGGAAATGACGTCATTCAAATTTATAAATTATTATAATCCCCTCCTATACAATAAATACATATTCAGAAAGCTAAAAATGATACACATCATTTATAGTTATAAATTCTTTGTGGCAGTGCAGAAAGTTCAGCAGCCAATTGACAACGGATATGTTGCCATATCTCGGAACTTGGTTGACACATTGGAATGAAACCTTTGGTATTCCTGATGAAAATAACCAAATTGTAAAGGGTGATTTTTGTTAAAGGATTTAGTAATTGTTCATTTGATTTTCACAAGTTGTAAGAATAAACTAAAAAAAGGAGTGATATCCCCATAAAAAAACACTTCGTGTAAAAATAACAGCCAAGTCTCTTCAACTAAAAAAAAATATGAAATCTAAAAATTCTGCACTGAAAAGTAGTGATATCAAGAAATGGGCCAAGTCAAAACTTTATTTGAAAATCAAAAAACACTTGGCGCATCGTTTTTTTAGGGCATTATAGGTATACTATATGTCCACTATATGTCTATAACCCAACGGCTGGTGTAATGGATACCTCGGTTCTCGTCAGATCACCGAGGTTAAGCAACATCGAGCGGGGTCAGCGGTTGGATGGGTGACCATTCAACTCTGGCCTGCCAGTTGCTGCCGTTGGGCCAGAGAGACTGGGGTGGTTGGGGGTTAGTGTTACGACACCCCTCCACCTGTTATCAGTCTCTCGACGGGCGTTACACTGTCCTTGGAATGGGACGTTAAACAACAGCAGAGCGCAGGGATGTACTCACTCGCTTAACATCCTTAAGTTACGAATCCTCAACAATTTCACCTCCTATATAATGGCGCATCGTCAATGGAGTAGAGTTGTTAAGACGGCAATAGGACTACCAGTCCTGTAACGCCATTAAAAAAAAAAAAAAAAAAGTATTATATATATTTGATGTATATTTTCTATCTGATCTATACTTCTAAACTATGTATAGTACACGATGCGCCAAGTATTTTTTGATTTTCAAATAAAGTTTTGACTTGGCCCATTTTTTGATATCACTACTTTTCAGTGCAGAATTTGAGATTTCATATTTTTTTAGTTGAAGAGACTTGGCTGTTATTTTTACACTAAGTGTTTTTTATGGGGATATGAAAATGGGGATTCAATGGGGATTTATGGGGATTTCCTGGATGATTTACTGAGCTATGAGGGGTTTACTGCTTTATTTTTACGTTTTTATTTCTAAAGGAGGGACACCACCGAAAATCGTGCTATTATTTTAATTTTTCGGTATATATTTTTTTAATGTCATTAAATTATTTATAATGTTAATTTTAGGCTAGTGAAAAAAATTATGTGAATAAGTGAACTGGAAAAAATATATTTAACATTTAACATTTTGCATTCGCATTTCGCGGTTAAATACTGGCAATGTTTGAATGCCGTTTTCTAGCAATATTTTTTTCAAGGTTATTTAATGCAATGGAGAATAAAATGAAATCTAATGTACTTGGTGGATTTGCACAATATTTTTTTTGTTTGTTATAAACATAATAATGAACAAATTTATGTATTACCAATAGTATATCTTGAGAGTATCATGCACAAAAAAATTATAAAAATGGGAAATTATGTAAAATTAGCTGAAAAAGAAATTTGTTAAATTAATTAATTTTTCAATCCCACAATTATAATCATAAAATAACGCCGATACATAAATTTGTCAAATGCACTTTATTAAACAGAATGAAATTTTTTATAACATTCTAAATCAAACCGTTTTCAAGATAAAAAAAGTGTCTCCATAGATACCGTAGATTTTTTGGAAAATAATAAAAAAAAATAAAAAATGTTGCAATTTTTTTTTATATTTTTTTATAGGTAAAGTTTGACAATAATATAAAAAATCAAGTCATTTGGGTTACAAACATACAAGTTGGGATTTTCGGTGGTGTCCCTCCTTAATTCCATGTAAAATTACGAACACATGGAACAATTTTCGTATCATGAATATTTTCAACGGGCCTTGAAAAAGTTGATGGAATGAAAATGTTTATGTGTTTTAAAGAGCGGAAACACTGTCAATAACTCTGCGCTCTTTCGAATGCACGAATTAGGTGACGTGAAAACTGTCCGCCAATCAGAGAGCTGGAGAGTGACTTGACAGCAAGTTGGAGACGCTCGAGATGTGTTGTTGTTTCACAGATTCACAACCCGACGACATGCGCGGTCTTCTACAGCAAGCGCAAGGTCAAGCGCCGGGCCAAGAACGCGTCATCGTCCTCGTCAGCTCCGTCCACCCCGCCGGCCGGCTCTGATCCCATCATGCCGCCAGTCCCGGCAGACATGGCCCCAGGAGCGTCGCCACCGCCTGCCTCGGTAAGATCACGTTCATCTACTTCATGATTCTGTCACTTGGAAAAGGGTCGGTTGTTCTGTAGGGCAGTCTCATTATTTTTTTGAATTTAAAATTAAAAACTCGAGGAAAAATGATCTCAACTCATTGTTCAATCTTCCATTTTCATTGTGAAATCTCGCATTGACATATTGCCTAGCATTCAGGTCATGTAAATTTGACATTTGTAAATTCGGTAAATTCGACTGTAAGCTTTGATCGAGCTGAAATTTTGCACACTTGTTTAGACCATCTCTGGACGTTGCAGACCCTTTTTCTTAAATCCGCTAATTGGTTCAAAATTTAAAAAAAATCTTCCGATTAGTAAGTCCGATCAACATGAAATTTTGTCAAGTCATGCTACCAACAATATCTCAAATCCTACAAAGTTTCAGACGACCAATATCTTCTGATTGGTCGAAAATAAAAATGTCCGATTCAGTTCAAATTTTGCATGGTGATCAAGACCAACATTATCTAAACTTTTGAAAATGTTAAGCATAACCAGTCAAGTAATTATTGTAATTTTAAAAGTTTAGTAAAGTTGCAAAGGAAATCGTATTGTGTCGTATCGTGTATCGTGTTTGACTGGGAATGTTGCACGTTTCTGTGCTCGCTCATCAACGCGTTGCTCTGAGCATTTTCCTATAGTATTAAAACGATCTTAAGTTCAGCAATGTTGGCTCGGAGAAATTATGTGGTTGCTTTTCGTTAATAAAACAATCCGCTGAACAACTGAATGAAGTGGTGTGGATCGAAGACCATGTCTCATGTAATAGTGCCACAAAACATCATTTTATTTGTTACTTGGACACTTGGACAAAGTAAAAACGGAAAATGAACGAAACGGATTGGCTTGTCAGGTTCCTTGACAATAATTCCTTGTTATTATCAATTAAATCAGAGATCAAGTTGATGTAACACAGACTTCATGGGATGATGCCATCAAACCTTTATTAACCCTTTTCTTTCGAATACCGTTTGTTATTAGTTCAAATGTAGGTACATGATGTACTTTAACAGATTTTTTTAAATTTCAATCAAACAATGAAATAAGAATGTAGACCACTAGAAGTCGTGCTAAAAGTGTTGCTTCTTGCAGGCTTTGCCACGGAGGCCAATGAAGCGTCCGGCGCCTCCAGCACTGAACAGGGAGGAAGCGACGCCACCAAAGAAGATGGCGCCGTCCCCGCCATCTTCCCCCAGCCCCTCGCCCTCGCCATCAGTGGTAAGCTCACACCCCTTCACGTTATCAATCATACCCCTTCTACACGCTCACTTTAACAGAGGACTTTAGTAGCCACTCACTTTAAGTACACCGTGTAGATGATCAAGCTTCCCTTAAATGACACCGCACTTCAAGTTCGCGACGGACCTCCATTTAACCTATGTTTAACGCAAGACGTGAGATCTCGCGAGATTATTTTTAAAAACGATTCGAAAAATCCACCACCGCCAATTTGAAGATAACTATTTCTACTTTCTTTTGTTCTTCTTCAGTTCTAGATTTAATAGTAAAATTGTATACATATTCAAGTTAAAATGTTTAATTGAATTTGTAAGTGTGTTGCGTGCTATTTAATAATACTTTTTAACCTAACACAAAGGCTCAAAACAATTTTAAAATAATAAAAAAGTACTTATGAGTGTTAAAAGTGAGGCTATGTCATCCAAGAGTGATTTTGTTTCCAGCATGAACTGACAGCTGTAACATATTTTGGAAATAACTTCACTGGACCATTCATGTGAAATCTCCTCACTGTCATTAGAATAACACTGCACTGAATCGAAAAATTAAGGTAATAATTACAGAATCGTCACCAGATAGTGCGTCAATAGAAAAAGTGAGTGTGTAGACGTGCTAAAGTGAGACGTCATTTAAATGTATGTTTAACATACTCTATTAAAGTGAGCGTGTAGAAGGGGTATTACAGATTCCAATACCAATAGGCAATATGCAGCAGTTGTTCAATGTGCATAAAATATTGTTTTTGTCTTAATAACATCATATTTTTTGGTAAAACACACATTTTCACACTTAAAGGTGTAGATTTTCATTCATAAATATGACATTTAAATTCAGTTGACATTCTGGCGGAAAACAGTTGGAATTCCTCACGAGTGATGTCATATTTATTGTAACTATGGCAACGTCATTGTAGGTTGATAAAAGTGACATATAAATGCAACTCAATTTACATTTCAGATTATGAATGAAAATGTACAATTTTGATTGTGGAAATAGTGTGCTTTACCAACCAAAATGTTGTTATTTTCAATATTATTTTAATAAATTCATGCGTATTCTTTATTCTTACAAGTGATTCTTGTGATTCCAATTGACCGATTTAAAAATTATCTTGGTTGCTCTGGTTTCTAGATAAATTCACATGCAGTTTGGCTTTCCATATATCTGTTGGTGTTTTTATCCATTGTTGTAAAACACCAATAGATATATTATGGAAAACCAAACTGCACGTGAATTTATCTAAAAACCAGAGCCACCTAGATATTTTCTGAATTGGTCTATTCATTAGCACGGATTGGCTATGACGTACTAGCTCTGTTTCTTTTGTTTTGTTTGTTTGTGTTTTTGTATGCATTGGCGCAAGATCAAACTGATCAACGAATCGATCTGTTCACCCACAAATGTCACAAGTGTGGTCCCAAGGTAAAGGTTTTAAACGAGATCCTTTCATTGGTTGAAAATTAAAATTCGAACCGTTTGACCGGTTCAAAGTTCGCATGGTCATCGAGACCGACATTTTAGGTGTGTTCCCTTTCAGTTAAAATCTAAAATTAACTTCAAAAGTTATTGACATTTTACGGATATCTTATGCGTTTGAAATTTTTTTCAAATTACTTGAAGGAAATGTCAAATATTTTATCTGTGCTTCTTTGCTGCATTTTGTTCCGGTCTTTCCAAGGTCTGTGGATCAGAAACTTGCAAACGCATGTAATTCGCATGCAATGCGAAGTCTTATTGTTGTTAGCGAGCGACTCCTTTAGGCTCCTTTTTTGGCGACCTCGTTTTTTTTGTTTAATTTGTATTTTTTTCTGCTACTATCCGATACACATGTTGCACTGTTTCAATGATTGATCTGAAATTTTGTACACATGTAAAAGACCATCATTTCTGTTTGCAGACCCTAATTTTTTTGAAATCCGTTCATTGGTTACAATTTAAATAAATATCTCCTGGTATGCTAAAAAATTAAAATGGTCTTCTAAAAATCTGATCAAACTCATATTTTGTGAGTAGCTCAGTTGGTAGAGCTCTCGCCCGGCAAGTGAGAGGTCCCGGGTTCGAGCCCCGGTTCGGTCGGATATTTTTTACAACACACATCCCTTCCTTACATCCTGACTCGCCATGGAAGTTTCCCACATAAACCTATGAAACCTTGTGGGATTGACTCACTTTCTTATTACATCGTGCCATCCCATTTTATGTAAGGTCACGGGCTTTTTATGTAAATTCACTCACTTTCTTGAGATGATATTACATTGCTAGACTTATTTGATTGCTCGTTCTATTTTTCTCTATACTTTGATTGCTCTCGAATTTTCAGATTTTAAGTTTATATAGTGGTTCTAACTAATGGCTTTGTGTTCAGATAAACTTGACTCTAAGGAATGCCATGCTACAAGCTTGTCCATTCCGCAAACCTATTTCAAACAAACATTATTCTTGTATTTTAAAGTTACTTTTCTACCTAGATAGGCCAACCAACCTATTACCGAGCCCCCTGAATCCCTGTTGCTCACCTTTGACCGAAGTCAAACTTGAAATACATTGAAAATTGGAATAAGAAACAAACAAAAAGTTTCTTGAATCATGATGCAAGTTTATTTCCAATTACAGCTGTCTAATCTGAACCTGAATGAATGAACTCACCCCTCCCTCTACAAAACAAAAACAAACCTCATCCTACCTCCCGGAAACGATGCTCGACTCAAGTTTAACCCTCTCTCTTATCACGATCCCGTTATTGGCATAGCGACCTACTTCTGCTGGTCATCATACCTCGACCAAAACAATCAACATTGCTTCGTGTTGTCATCAGTAAGAATCAGCTGATCGATATCGTTTACTTTGTTTCGTCCACAATCATATTCATATGGAAATGAAATCATTCCGTCTTCTCCACCGTCTTGGGCTCTCACTCTTGAAATTTATTCATGTAGTTGTTTCCGAATAGAATTTTCCTTGTTTTCTTGAGCAGTGGTCGATGTATATTTTTCGTTTTCTTCAACTTTCTTGTTCGTTCCGGTTTATCGTACGTTTATTTGAAGTCTATCTTGCAAACAAACATTTTCGTCGTCTTCTCTCAAATTTTCATTCTTCAAATCTTTCTTCGAAACATCATCGCTTTCTTCCATAATCACCGTGTCATTTTTCTCAAAGTCGTCTGGATACTTCAAAACATCGCCTATTTCTTCAAATTTTCTTACGTTGTCGAAATTATCTTGATTCACCCTCGGAATCTGCAATTCTTCCTTCTCGCCCACTTGTGGCAATACTACCTCGCAAGTGTCTTCAAAATTCTTCCTTCGCGATACATCTTCATCTTTCTTCATCTTGGTAGATTCACCACTACTTTATTTAACTCCTTCTTTGTCTGGGTCATCCAAACTTGCAATTTTCTTTTCACCGATTTCTTCCAGCACACAGCCCCCCTTTGTACTCTCTTGTGATTGCAACATCTTGCAAGCAGCAGCGTCTTCAATTCCTTTCTTGAAAAGCAGAAAATCTATTTCAAGTTGTTTTTCTATTGTAGAAACCTCTGCTTCTCTGGCGGTTTCTCGTTCATCCATCTCTTCCTTCCATCGTCTTGAAGATCCGCGTACATATCCTTAAGATCTTCCACGCTCTTTCTTCTGTATTCTCCTTATCTCTTATTTTCTCTCTCTGAAACTTGTTTTCTCGGTAGACGCAAAATCGTGTCTCTTCTCTACTTTCCTTTCTGCGCCGACCTGTGTTCGTTTCCCGAATTCTCGTTCCTTGTTCCCCTCGTATCGGACTCTGGTGGACGATTATTATAATTCCTGTTTGCATAGCCATTCCCGTGACCATACCCATTTCTGTTATAGCCGTTCCTGTCGTAACTGTTTCTCCTGTTGTTGTTATTGTAACTTCTGTCATAACTATTCCTGTTATTGTACCAGTTCCTATTGTCATTGTAACTAATTGTAACCGTTCCCGTTACGAATGGGCTCATATTGCTTTGGATCTCTTATTAGTTTCTCAGTGTATTCATCATGCTCTTAGTCAGTCAGCTCTTTTATCAACTCATCTTTAGTTTTGACTTTGCCTCGCACTATCACCCTGATGTTTGGTGGTAAGTGATTAATCAATATGCCAACCAAAACTTGTTCCGTCATTTTGACTATAACTCTGTCACATATTTTGCTTTGTTGACTATTGACATAGGTCACCATGTTTAGGTTCGAACTAATTTTGTATTCTCCATCTGATGAGCCGATGCTGTACAGTTTGGGACATATATTGCGCTTTAAAAGCTTCTTAAAATTTGTCAATATCCTCAACGGGATTATTTACATACCAGTCTGTTGCTTTTCCTCGCCTACACTTGACAATGATTCCCAGCTTCTGATTATTATTCACATTGAAGGTTGAAAAACGCTCTTTTATTATTTGCAAAAATTGCATCGCATTTATAGGGCAACTCTCTTCCCCATCAAACCTTATTCATTACATTTCATTTCATTTAATTTTATTTATTATAATATATTCATTCAATTTACATACAATTCTTGAATAACACAAAAAATTATAACAAGGCCTGAGTGCTTCTTGTATCAGTTACTCAGTACAATGTTTTGCGAATCGTAACTCGCGTTACTTGCGTGGCACATGCCATTCGATGTTGTTCCAGTCTTCTTTGCATTTTCATCCACTCTCTTACTTACGTCTCTATTTCTCCTTCATCTCTTTATCCTTTCTTTCAAATAGTGTGCTTAATGAAAATAGCTCTTGACTTATTTTCTTATCACGTTCATCGATCTCAGTGTTGATCTTTACTAATTCGGCATTTACATTTTCCTCTACACTGCTATCGTTTGTCCTCCGATAGTTTCTACATAAGACTTCATAACCTCCCATTCCACGTCGACTTTATCATTTACTTTCTTTACTTTTTCCTCTACACTTTTGACCCTGACCTTCTTCAATGGGTAGGGGTTGTTCACTGCCATTTGCTCTCACTCGCGGGCGCTAGGAGCGTAGTAGTTGACAACAATGAAAATCATAAAAAGAAGGCCGTGAAGAAGGCCGAAGAAGAAGGCCGTGACTTCAAAACAAATTTCATTCTCGACTTAAATATGAAGAAAAACGATGTAAATTATAAGCTCGTTTAAGTAATTTGGAGATGTGTTGTGCTTGTAAATGATATGAAAATATTCGTTGTGAAATAAGGAAAAACCAAGGAAAAATAATATCAGGTATGTGCGTACTATTTTCGTATTGTTGAGTTCAATACGAGTGAAAATGTATATCTCTTGGTCACCTTTTTGGCGTATTTCGAAGCTAGTTTTCAGTTCAGTGAAGCATTTTCATGGTTATAGTGTCATATGAAACATTGAGAGTGATCTTTTGTGAACACTTTGAAGTACAAACCTAATTTTTGTAACCACTAAAACAAAGCAGGTATGATGGAAGAATGGGAAGCCAACTTTTCTTGTAGAGTAAAATGGCGGTTCTCGCTGTTGTGTCTTGGTCAAGGTGGTCACTTTGATTGACATTTGATTGGCTCTTATTACGTGTAGAACAGCAACGCCATCTACAATAGTTTTGCGTGAACAACCCCATTCGGCTTGAACTTCACTCACGACCTCCCTGAATGAATCTTTAGCTTGTAACAACAACTCTCTTGCATGTCCTTTTCCCTTATTCCTTTTCCTTAAGTTACTCCTGTTTCTTTTTCACTTCTTTGATATCGTCCCTGATCTTCCTCATCGCGTCCTCCTCCTGTTTTTCTTGCTGCATTTTCATTAAGAATTCCATAATTGAATTATGGGATTCTTTCTCACCGAATTGTGAATATAAACTGTCAGCTCTGGCTTCTTGTTGTCTCTCTTCAGAGCTTGGCAATTCATATCGAGGCATTGAGTCATCGTTATCGCCCCCCACTATCACCTGGGGCCTCATTCACAAAGCGGGGTTAGCTTCGATTAGCTCGTAGTCCCATATGAAATAACATTGGCCGCCCCCGGTAACACCGTCAAAAAGTTTTGTGAATGAGGCCCCTGGCTCCTAGTTACATCGAGTTCGCTCGCTACTGACTGGTCCCCCGCCCCATCTACAGTATCATCTAAATCCACTGTTGACGCTAAACTTGCATCTCGATCTGCCATTGTAACAGATGTAATAAATTAGCATGCACAAATCTACAGTTGGCTTAATCTTTACGCTATCGGGTTGATTCTATGTAAAATTTCCAAATACTTGCAAATTTTACGCAATGCCTACGTCCACAAGTTTCAGAACAACTGTGTAACCTTGATAATGATGGAAATTTAGTGAATCTCTCACTTAGGGATGGTGTTTCGGAGGTAACCTGCGAAATAAAAACAATTATTTCTTTCAAAACAATTGCTCCCAGGATCATATTTTTTATTTTTAATAAAAACGAAAAAAGACAGCCAAGAATTTGAGAACCTAAAGTGCTATGAAATCATTGTCAAAATTAATCAATCGATAGAGTAATTGTCACTCACTCTAAGGTTTTGATTTTAAGGGAACTGTTACATGAGAATATTTTTTTATTTGTATTTCTATTTTTTATTCATGTAGTTTAAAGCATTTTCTTTTGGGAAATGTCAACACGATCTGCTGTTTATGGAAGAAGTTGGTCAAAAAATTTAGTTACCATCACCCTTCATATTTTTAGTTATTGTCATTGATTATTTGCCAATTAAAACGAAACTGATTGACCAAAACACATAAAATTTTTTTTTTGTAAATAGGAACATTTCACACCTCTGGTTGGTATTGAAGCCACTGATCTAAAGGAGGCAGTGCCTAGCTGTCAAACATACTGAAATATGAATGTTATTGAAAGATCAAATAAAATAGATATGTAATTTGAATACATGCCGTTTTCTCAAAATCGAATTTTTCTTTGTTTAGGAACATTTATCTCAGTAACCGTTTAGTCTAGCAAGCTGATTTTTTTATCCTATAGTCCTGACAGCTTAATGAATAAAACTAGGAAAACGCTCAGTGTAACGCGTTGATGAGCGAGCACGGGTACGTGCAAATTCTCGAACCGGTAATGCGTACACAAAGCACAGAAAACATAAACATCCATCCATATTGAATTGAAATATGATCACTCATCAACATAAAAGTATAATATGCTTTTCATCGAAACTTGAAAATGACATCTAAGCACCCTGGTACATAAAGCAAATCAGATTCAATTCAACTGGCACAGGAAAACAATCATTTCGATACTTCATTTCTGACAGATATTAAAAATGTCAATAAGTTCATAAGTTCTTAACTGATTAGGATGAAAAATTGTAAAATAAGAGACAATGTTGGTCTTACTGACCATGCAAAATATGAGTTTGATCACATTTATCGAAGACCATTTTTATTTTTCAACCTATCAGGAGATGTTTATTTAAATTTTAACCAATGAATGAATTTCAAATAAATTTAAGGTCACCAACGCCCAGAGAATGTCCGAACATGTGTACAAAATTTCAGCTCGATCGAAGAAAAACTGTGACATGTATAGCCTCAGTAACAGAAAAAAAAACACAAAAAAACAGAGGTCCGTGCCAAAAGAGCCAAAAGGAGACGCTCGCTTCGCTCGCTCAATGAACTACAATCAAGTCTCTGCTGACATATTTGAAGATAAAAAAATATATTTTCTTTAAAAACAATTTTAATTTCGTAATTATAAATTAATTGTATCTTCCCAAGTAGTTATCACACACTCTTGATTCTAGTTCATTTTGTAGATAACATGAAATAATAGGTGAAAAAACTATGTATATCTCTGATAGTTGCCTTAAAAATTGTTCCTAAGTAGCATACAAATTTACTTGTTAAACCTTCGTGCAGCAGTCCCCTTAAGAGTTATCTGCACTCGAAATAAAAATGAGTCGATCTTGGCAAAATAAACTGCATCATTTCTACCCATACTCGTGGAAAATCTGAAATATCCTATTTTTCAGAATGTCCACTTGTTTACAAACATTGTCAACAAACAACATTGCTAACAATATTGTCTGTGTAAATGAGTGCTTTTAAAAGCAACTAGAAAATTAACTATGCTATTAATTTTTCACATATTTCATGACTAGAATACCTAGTTGAAAAGTTATACCGATATTTATTAAACATTATATCTCTAATGTTTACTTTTTAACTTGCAACTCATACACATTGTGTTTTCCTAGTCGTTTGACTTCCAATATGAATATAGAACAGTAGGAAACATTCAGAGGTTATACCAAACTACAAAATAAATACAAGGCAAACGCTCTGTGTAACGGGTTCATAAGCGAGCTTCGTATTGGTTCATGTTACATTTTCTAAACTATTATAGACCTTGGACAATCTAGAAGACGACATGCGTCAAATGATTTTGTATTACAATTTATTTCAATATACGTGACAAATATTTCAAAGCAAGTCCGTAATGTTCGTAAAATGTCAATAACTCTTGACGATCTCGACAGATTTGCATGAAAACAAAAACACCTGAAATGTTGGTCCCGATGACCATAAAAATTATTGTGGAGTTGACCGGTCAAAAGGTTCTAGTTTTAATTTTCAATAAATCACGGGATCTCGTTCAAAACCTATTCCTGGAACCGCTCATATGACATTAGAGTGTGTGCAAAATTTCAGGTCGATTGGTGGAACCATTGCGCACAAAAGTTAAAATAAAACAAATGAACAACCAAACAGAGAAGAACCTAAGGTGATGCTAAATTAAAATGACCTTGAGATTAAGTTAAGCAGGGTGGTCAAGGTATTGCTAGAATGTATTATAAACATTCTTGAAACATTTATTTTGATAATTATACGAGAAAATATTTGTGAATAATCGAACATTTTGAATTTTCACTCTGCGCAAATGTACAATTGTTTCTGAAAACATTATGTTTTATGAAGAAATACCACTAAATGCTTTTTTTACACAGGTGCAGCCCTCACAGCCACAGCCACCGCTGCCACTGCAGGCCTCCCCGCAGGCTCCCCTGCAGGCCCCACCGCAGGCCCCACCGCTGGCCCCCACTCAAGCCACTAGCCACGGGCCTCTTGGGGCTGAAGAAATAGAGCTCTGGCTACAACGCCGTGAGTTCATTCAAATATCTCATTCCCAGTTCATTTAAAGTCGGCTGCACTGCGAGTAGACATCGGAGATAATATTTCATAGATAAAATCATTACATTTGGACCATTGAATTTACGAAAATGTGAAACATAAATAGCATAGCTTATTGAGCGAGCGAAGCGAGCGACTCCATTTGGCTCTTTTAGCACGGACCTCTGTTTTTTTTTTTGTTTTTTTTTTGTTTTTGTTTTTGTATGCTAAAGGAAGCAATAGAAGTCGCACCGTTTCACCGATCGACCTGAAATTTTGCACACATGTAAAGACAACCTTCTCTGTTTGCAGACCCAATTTTTTTTTGAAATCCATCCATTGGTTCATTGTTAAAATAAGTATCTCCTGATAGCCTAAAAAATGAAAATGGTCTTCGAGAAATGTGATCAAACTCATATTTAGCATGGTCAGTAAGACCAACAATGTCACTTTTTTTACCAATTTTCAGCCGAATCTGTCAAGAAAGTATGCACTTATTGACATTTTTAATAGCTGTCAGAAATGAAACATTGAAAATGAATGTCTTTCCAATGCAACTGAATCTGATTTGCTTTAGGTACAAGAGTGTTTTGATGGTATGTACACTTTTTTAGTGAAAAGCAGATATTTTTATGTGTATTGAGTTGATCAAATTTGAATAATTCAATTTGGATCATAGTTTCCAACAAATCATTTCGAGTTTTTAAGGACCTTGATTGTCTTTTCGTCAATTCGTAGTTCTGATGGCCGTGCCTCCCGTGTTTCTACTTGGCTGATTTTGCATCCAGGAGGGATTAGAAACATAAGCTCACATTTCAATAATATCATTGAGTGGCGTTTGTTCTCTTCTAGCGTTCACACGTCATTCCAAATCTCTCCTGCATTGTGCTTCTTTTCGTTGATAATTTTGGCAATTTGGTGTACTTTGTGAAGGTATTAGTAAAATTGAATCGCTTTTAAAGCATAGATATTAGGTATCTACAGTTTTTGTCCAGGGGATTGATTATTTCAAATTATTTTCTTCTTGGAAACGTTGGATTTATTCCGTTTCTGAGCTTCTGTCTAGCCTGACATTTCCTTGAAGGTTAGGTATATCTCGGATTACACATTAATGGTGGTCATACAATGACACATTGTTTTATATTGATTCAGTGGATCGTAGTTTGCTTTCAGTTTGACTTAAAATAATGTTTTCTGTGTGTTAACGAACGCATATTCGGTTAATGTTTGCGCACGTGTCGTGCTCGCTCATTCAACGCGTTACACAGAGCGTTTTCCTAGTTTTAGCTATAAATACCATCATAGAAAATCCTATATTTCTCTATTGTTTCAGCTTTGACACAAAGTTGTATTTTTCACATCTTTCATAATTTGAATCGTTCAAAAGATTTAGCGATGTATGAAATATCATCCCCAATGTTGACCTTCTAGTGCAGCCGACTTGAATTGTTTCAGGGCAATTGGGCAAGGTTCAGTTCCTCGAAGTGTTTCTCTATAGTGTTGTCTTCACAAACACAGAATTTAAGGAAATCAGCACATTTCAAGCTCAATGTATTAAATGCAGCCACACACTAGAGTACGATCTCCCGTATGGCCTTGGTAATTATTGATTATTAATCATATTGGTCATTTTAACACTTTGAGGTCATACCCAACCAAGGTATAATAATTGTACCTACTCCAGTGTGTGAATTTATTTACTAGAGTGAGTTTAGAATGTGCACAGTAGGTATATCGCGAAAACTTCGATTTTAAACAAACAATTTAATTTGTGTTTTGTCATCAATGTAAAAATCTCTACGATATTCAAAACTTGAAACTTTGAAACTTCTTGACTTGTCAAAGTCGTAGCTAAGTTATTGAACATGCGATCTGTGGATTGGAAACGGGTTATTTTGTTTTGCGTCACACTTTACCTGCGCGCGCACAATGCCCCATTGTTACGGCTCTTAGGTTCACTTCCCTAGAGAGCTAACATAATACTTGGTTACAAGAAACGTCCAATCCTCAGATCGCATGTTGGTTACAGATATGAGTCAAGTTTAATCGAGAAATGGCCTCCAGCTATACAGTAGGTTCAAGGTTGTGTTGTCTTTTGCAGACGAGCGACGAGCCCCGACCCAGGTCACTCCACAGGCCGCACCACAGCTCACGCGTCAGGCCGAGCATCCTGCCCTGAAAGCGGGGCCATCGTCGGTTCAACATCAGGCCCCGCCGATGACAGAAGCCGAGGCCCTGCAACAGGTTCTGCACCTGGCCAAGGACCTGGCCGAGGACCTGGCCCAGCACCCGGCTCCGCCCCCGGCCCAGCACCCGGCCGAGCACCCGGCCCACGAGCCACACAGTGAGTGCATGAAACATGTAATTCAATTGATAATACTCCGGTATTGTTAAGTAGTGGAAACTTGATGTTTTAAAATTCCCTTAGTGGGAGGTCGAAATTGTACAAAACACTGAAATAATTGTGATTACAGTAAACTATGAATTTAATTATGTTTTTCAGTACTTTCAAAACACAAGCGTAAGATTTTGCAGCAGGCCTATTCTTGAGTTTGTTGAAAATGTTGACATTTGGAAAAACACGACTGCCTAGAGAAACAATGGGGGCCTGGGGGTAGAGCCCCCTAGAAACATGCGGGTCCGGGGCGCACAGCCCCGGGAAAATTTAGAATCTCAGGAATGAATTTGGTGCGTTTCTACGTGATTTCACACTTTTTAAACCTATCTTTATCTGAACAAATAAATGACGACATCATTGGTGAATCCGACCCTCTTCAAGTCATGGACTGCCAAAAAAGTGATTTAAGTGCCTATAAAAATATGGTGGAAAAAGTGTCATACAATTATATGTACTTGAAAAGTGATAGTCTTGGATGATATCTCCGCATTTATTCACATTCACAATAGGTCGAATTTCAAATGCAGATATTATGAAATTAAATCTTAGACATTTTTCACATAAAAATGAATGCCGCGCAGCGGATTTTTTAGAATTTCTGCCCACAGGCAGGTTTCACATGATTTTGGTGCATTTTAATTGTAAGAAAATAAAAGTTAACCATTCACTCATATCAGGAATGTTCATAAATATGCCCCGCAACGATTTAATAATATTTAAATATTCTTTGTAAAATAACAAAATCAATTGAATTTCGTCAGAAGACTCTCACATGACATTGGTAACAATGCCGCGCAGAGAATTTTTTTGAAATTCAGTCCTGATCGAGTAATTATTTGAAGATATTATGCGTTCCCAGGGGGGGGGGGGGGAGCAGATTGATACTCTTGCCCCCCCTTCAGACGTCTAGGGGGGCAAGTGCCCACTCTGCCCCCTCCCCTTCCCGGTTACGGCGCCCCTGAGTGAAAAGGAACATACATATTGATTACAAATAAATTTTTAACGTGGCGCGATCACTCGATATAGCACATTTTTATTTATTTTGAATTTACCATTTAAAAAATCTTTTTACAACAGTTCAACTATATTGAAGTATAAAATACTCGTCCTGTAGTTTGCAACTGTCGCCCAATAATGAGTTTTCAATTTTATGTCTTTTTAGCATGGGAGGTATAGGAAAATCGTTTCGAATTTGGTTAATAACTTTTAAAATAGCACACGTTGGTATTGTTTTAAATTTTTTTCCTAATAGTATGTCCGTATGTCTACCAGAAAAAAAGTTTTTTGTTAAAATCTAAACGGTACAAAAAAATTAGAACTTCATTTTAGCTTAAAAATGACACAATTTTACTATGGCTATGCCATATCTAAGATAACAAGGGGGATACAATTCAAATTATCTCAGAAACTAGACACGAGAAGTGTTTAATTTTTTCATGGATTGTGTATGGCATTATTATCAATAAGTACACAAATTAATTATGAAGATCTGAGACTATGCCTCGAGTGATCGCGCCACCTTAAATTTTATTTATAGATCAGTGTGAAAAATTACTTTGATATTCAATAACTCGAAACTTGAAATTTTGTATCGAACTTACCAATGTCTTAGCTAAGTTATTGAACATGCGATCTGTGGATTGGAAACGGATTATTTTGTTTTGGGTCACTTACTTTACCTGAGTGAGCACAATGCCCCATTGTTACGTCTCTTAGGTTCGCCCCACTTGAGAGCTAACATAATATACTTGGTTACAAGGAACGTCCAATCCTCAGATCTCATGTTGGTTACAGAATATGAGTAAAGTTTAATTTTGAAATGGCCTCAAGCTATACAGTAGGTTCAAGGTTGTGTTGTCTTTTGCAGATGCGCCTCGTAACATGGCCCAGGCCTCGCCCCAGGCCCCGCCTCGGGGACCACCACAGGCCCGGCCTCAGTCCCCGAAACCGGGACCTTCACCGGCCCCGCAGGCCCCACCGCAGACCACGCCCACGCCCAGGTCCACAGCCCAGAACCTGGCCGAGTACAAGGCCCTGCACGAGGCCCTGGCCCAGGCCCAAAGGCGAAACAGTGAGTACATAAAACATGTAATTCAAATGATAATATCCTGGGAACTAATTCTTTCTCAATCTTTGACCACGATTTAAATTAATTGTTAAATTTAAAAAATCTTGAGATTAATTGAAAAAAAGAGTTGAATTTAATTTCACTTCTGTTACATTACGGCGAAATGAATTCTGTCGAAATAGATATAGAATAAGTACACTCGGCAAGGTGACCATTCTTCAAGGCGTTTCTTCATGTATTGGCTTAATTCACAATATCGACCACATTTCAGTCTCACTCTGCTAATTAATCCCACATTACGACCTCTGGCACGACTTCAAAAGGCAGTGTTGAATTAAAAAGAGTAATAGAAAGATGAAAGAGGGGGTCTGGGGGGCTTGCCAACCAGAAAACTGCCGCGCAGCAAATATTTTTAAAACTGCGCCTATCTTCGATTGACGATTAGTTAAAAATTAGTTTAGAGCATGGTGGATCTGTCAGATCTGCAATCTAAAGGGTCTAGAATGACAAGATTGACAGTGCAAGCGGCGTGAGAGTAGGGGAAAAATATAGGGTTTGAAATTTTTTTGGCAGAATATGAAATGCCGTTTGGGTTAGATTAGATAAGATTAGATTATTTATTTTGTTTGTGACCATTTTCATGGTATAACACGTCAATTACAATATAATATCATAATAAAAATAACATCCTCCCATACAATTCATACATTAAAATCATAATTCATAAATAAGCTAAAACTATAAACACCATGTTCATAAATTAATGATCAAAAGATAAAAATTCATCAAAACTATAAAAACAACTTTTAATATGGAACATTTTTAAGTTACATTTAAAAATATGAAGTCTGTCATAATCAACTGTTTTCTTAAGATTCACACTTAACTTATTATAAAAAAAGAAACACCAACTGCTAAAGGATTTTGCTTAATATATTTCGAATTGACTAATCCTGTTCTTAAATCTTTATTATTTCTTGTGAAGTGCGAATGCACTTCATTGACCTCATGTGTTAAATGTTTATTCTCAATTACTAATTACTAAACTAAATTACTATCAATTACTAAATGAATCAATTACTAAAAGTAAATGAATTACTAATTCTCAATTGAGTTAATAAACTCAATTGTTTATTCTTTGGGTATTTGCATCAGATAATATAGAATAGAAATCAACTACAAATATGAGCTATAATTTCATAAATGAAAACTCATTTAAGATGCTTCTTTGTATATTAAAAAGACAAATAACTTATTTGTGAATTATTGAGAGAAATACACAATTGAAATAGATAATTTTCCCGGGGGAGAGGGGGGGTGGGGGTACTCACTCTCTCAGGTATGCTTGGATTCAACATTGTCAACAGGTCGTCAATTACTCCGGCATTACGTAGTGTGAGTAGTTGTTTTAAAATTCCCTTAGTGGGAAGTCGAAACTGTACAAAACACTGAAATAATTGTGAAATAACAGTAAACTATTCATTTAATGATGTTTCAGTACTTTCAAAACACACGCGTAAGATTTTTCAGCGGGCCTATTCTTGAGTTTGTTGAAAATGTTGACCAGTGGAATTGAGCAACTGCACAATGGATCCAGCTAAATTAACATTGAAGAAACCAGGGACTGGAACCCAAATGAATGATCGGTTCCGGTTCCAAGTTTTTAAAAATATCGGTTCCGGTTCCTGGAAAAAATAAAATAACGGTTCTGATTCCGGTTCCATTTTGGTTCCATAAGGGTTCCAATCGGTTCCATCAAATTCATACAATTATTCCAATTATTTTTTTTTAAATCGACTTTTGGGAACTTACATGCTCAGAATGTCTAATAATAATTTGACTCGATGATCATTTATTTGAAAAATTGTGAATGGTAGTAAATAATTTCAGATTTGAAAGGAAATTAAGTAAAAATTCAATGAAATTAATTATTTAGAGAACCATTATGGAACCGTTATGGAACCCAAATAATGTTTAATATTTATAAGGGTTCCGGTTCCGGTTCCGGTTCCTATAAAAATAACGGTTCTTTTCGGTTCCGGTTCCAGTCCCTGGAAGAAACTAAACATTGATTTTGCAAAGTCGACTAATTCGGCACAAGGTTGAACTCGAGAATAAGCCCCCTGCTTTGTTATGTACATGTATGGCTTTCATAGTGAAATAAAAAGGAACATACAAATTGTTTAAAAATAAATATTTAAATTTTATTTATGGATCAGTGTGAAAAATTACTTCGATATTCAAAAACTCGAAACTTGAAATTTTGGATCAAACTTGCCAATGTCAGCTAAGTTATTGAACATGCGATCTAAGGATTGGAAACGGGTAATTTTGTTTTGCGTCACTTACTTTACCTGAGTGCGCACAATGCCCCATTGTTACGTCTCTTAGGTTCACCTCACTAGAGAGCTAACAAAATACTTGACAAGATAAGTCCAATCCACAGATCGCATGTTGGTTACAGAGTATGAGTCAAGTTTAATTTAGAAATGGCCTCAAGCTATTCGCTAAATCAAGCGAACTGTCGCCGCCTGGTGATAGAAATTTGGTACTAGGGGAAGTGGTATCGGAATTCTATTCTCATAAGGAACGTGTAGGGTTTAGATACCAGCTCTACTTCATACACTATTAAACATAGAACCCTGAAAAAGTAACGAGTATAGAAAAGATGATGCTTTTTCGATCTGTCACCTCACAATTTTATTTATTGTGTTTAAATAATTAGTAAATGACTTTCCGTATGAGATAAATAACGTTATTTACAGATTATAGAGTGACCTGATTGGTCCGTTGAACCATTCCCTGTCCTCTGATTGGCTGATGCATTACATGTTGCATTGCATTGCATTTTCATTTTTCAACCTATCAGGAGATGTTTATTTCAATTTTAACCAATGAATGGATTTTAAAAAAATTTGGGGCCTGCAAACAGAAAAGGTTGTCTCTACATGTGTGCAAAATTTCAGATCGATCGAAGAAAAACTCTGACCTGTACAGCCTCACCCAACAGAAAAAAAAACAAAAAGAACAAAAAAAAACAGAGGTCCGTGCCAAATGAGCCGAAAGGAGACGCTCGCTACGCTCGCTCAACCAGAGTGCAGAGCGGATCTTTTTTGTGCGAATACAGTAGGTTCAAGGTTGTGTTGTCTTTTGCAGATGCACCTCGTAATATGGCCCAGCAGTTCCGCGAACGCCCCCTGCCAGATGGCGCCACACGAGAGCGGGCCAGGAGGGAGGCCGACTGGGCCGGAGTGCACCTGCCCCTCCCCCGCCCACCGCTCTGGGGCGCGCGCCCCCGACAGTCCAACAGCCCGACGGCCCTACAGAACGTCCCGCGGCCTGCTGTACGTGAGGGTTTCATCTGCCGGCCAGTGCGCCGCGTCTTGAAGAACTTGAAGAACAAGATAGCCAGCTTCTTCAGACGGTAGACCGGGCCTGGCCGGCGAGGTGAGTGCATACATTCGGTGGAACCTTCGACATGCAAACTATCACTAGTCTTTACTAGTCGTTATGACAAGTCATAGTCATGGATTATAACTAGAGTTAGGACCAAGTCTAAATACGTTCGTTTTCTAGGCGATCTGCACAATTCGAAGGTAAATGTAAAATGTCGCTACTTCTTGTGGTCGAGAATAGATTCATGGCACGGAAATCAAGAGAGTTCAGTTATCGCCGAATAACAGAATGGTTGCGAACACAACAAGGCTCTGTGTGTACAATTGAATCTAATCGTTCGTTTCGTTTCCGTAGAAACACATGTCGAGTAATGTGTTTAGTATTTTTAACTAAAACTTATTCCCGACGAGCAGCATGTTTGACAGTCGATTTGTTTTCCACGGCCTTCTTGTAGGACGTCAAGAAGAATTTCTCTTCGGTCAGTCCCAGGAATTTATTCCATGATTAGATAATTTGTGAGAATACAAATCAAACTAAATTAAATAACATCACATATGCCCAAATATGCAAAATGCATATTTTTGAAATCAAGGCAGCAAAAACAGAATGTAATTACTGTTTTTGCACTTCTCAGTGAAAAATGAAGTTTGAATTTATTTCCAGACATGTGTGAAAACCGAAAATATGTTTGAAAGCAAGACATTAATTCAAAATAATGTCTTAATTTCATACACTAGCTTTGAGAAACGTTTTATTTTAAGATTTTGCTGTAGACAGTGTCAAGTGTGTGCATGAAAATTACACACTTCCACTTTTCAGTTATATTTCAAAAACGCTTGTTTTTAATATGTCTGAAAAAACCCACAGATTTCATATTTTCAAACATATTTCATTTCAAACACTTATTTTATCAAACATTTATTTTAAAACATACAACTGAAAATAAAATAACTGAAAATAGGTGTGTTCGAAGAGTCTAAGTTGAATATACCTACCTACCTAATGCAAATTGCAATACAGACATTTGTCAAGTAACACTTCACTTGAATTTTCAGTGTAGGTTCTGTGTTCATTAGAGATCAGAAAATAATATAAATACATGCAAAAGTGTTACAGATTTTTTCTTATAGATTTGCAGTTTCATTATGTGTAAGTAATACCTACATCATTTTTATAACGTTCGTTCAATGCATAAGAATATTTCTTTGTATTACAATTATCGAACACGTAGTGTAACATCGTATATTGACGTATAGCAGCGTGACTGTCCATCTGCCTGTTTAGCTCAGCTCGATGGGCCGCGGACTTCTACGCAGCGTCACCTAACCGACATGGGTTTAAATCTCCGAGATGGCAAACCAATTTAACTTCTACATCTAGTACCTATATAAAATTGTATCAATAAATCCGTTGTCGAATTGTGATTACAACAGTTCATTACGTTGTAAGGATTAATACAATTTTCAATTTTTGGTGTATGTTAAGACACTTGCAAATGTTTGAATAGATTCAAACGTTAAGTGGCTAAAAACGTTTGAATTAACATGCGTTTTACAATATATGCACCAATAAACGTTTGAATGAAAGTAAGACACTATGGTGTTTGAAACTGTCTATACGTTTATAAGTGTTTCGAAAACGACTATACAAACACTTAGCCCAAAATACGTCTAGTTTTCAAACACCCAGTTTTTACTGTGTTCTCTTGATTAAATATTTCAATCATGCATTTGCATATTCTATTCTCTATTTGCATATGCTTGGGTCTAGTCATGAAGAATAGCGTTGCATTCGAAGGTGGAAAGATTATTCTCCTGCATTGTTATTCTAAATCGAACGCGAAATCATTTCACGGCCATGAGAATATCATTGATCTGAGATGGTTTGTTTTCATTATAGAATAAGGGCCGTATTGTAAGTATTGTGTCTCGGGGGACTGAGTTTATTAGATGATCGACTGCTCGACTAGGCAATGAGATATCATGTCATCATGTTCGATGTCATCTTTACGATGAGGAGTGACTTTCTCTCCGTGTAGTCTGCTGATTCCCACTTGAGTGTTTCTGCAGATGTGGATTGCTGGCGTTAAGACGGCGGAGTAGTGAGTTTGACCTTGAAGAGTTTTCGATCGATTTTTATCAATATCTTTTACCAAATTACATTGGTATAAGATATTGATAAAAATCGATTAAAAAACTCTTCAAGTCCACGCTCACTACCCAGCTGTCTTTAGTTCGAGTTTCTACTTGCAATTCGCATCGTCTTGCTGAACTGCCGGGGCATTGTGTGGCAAGTGTGTGGATCTCATGCAGCACTGCATTGGTTCCGACATGGGTCTAACTGCTGTCATCACTTCCTCTCGTGCAAGCTCCACACTTTCCTGTGATTACATCGCAGTGAAGTGGTTTAGTGGCCTTGAAAACGGACGTTTGATGTGTTTGTTGGCTTGTGAAACATCGAGTTGGAAGACACCACGTTTGATATTACATGATTCCATTACATCGCCATTGTTATTATTGGCGATGTTAGTATTTAGTATTTGTTAGTATTTATAAGCAAAAACAAAAATGCGCCCATAAATATCTATAACACCAGTAAAAAAACAATTAAAAAAATTAATATGCATCCATACCAATCAATCAATACAAGTAAAACCAAAAGATGATGCATTCAAAAAATGAATCAAGCAAAAGATCAAAATAATACCAATAAAATGAATTCATAAAATCAAATGAAAATGTCATGTGACATATTGGGATGAAAAACTGTGGTCTATGTGATGTAGCACAAAATTTTTATGCAATTTCCAAGTCTCCAACAATGATGATGGCATGAAGACAACTATGATGTTTACCAGTTGATGCCTCAGACACCTACCATTTATCAACAAAAACTGGCATTTTGACTCATTCAAGGCATGGAAAAGTATTTCAAACTGTGATTTTCCAAATGATTTTTCAAATGCATTCTGTGATGCTTTCTCTGTGATAGGTGCTATTACATTGCTATTGCTAACTCTTATTAACATTGCCATAACTGGTCTTTATCAACTGTGAGTATTGTTACTCTGTCAGTTAACAGTTTACTCTCATTTTTATAACCAATGGAGTTCTC
Source organism: Leuctra nigra (assembly GCA_934045905.1). Lineage (NCBI taxonomy): Eukaryota > Metazoa > Arthropoda > Insecta > Plecoptera > Leuctridae > Leuctra > Leuctra nigra. Next base: position 34,424,333 of record OW203767.1, on the reverse strand, counting down.
TCATTAAATTTTGTATAATACCAACACAAGAACAAAGTGCATTTATAAAAATATGTCAATGCAAATACAATCAAAAAATTAAATAATGCACTATAACGATTAATTAAAAGAAGTAAAAAAGAAAAGAAATAGAAATACAAGAAAAAATGCATTCATAAAAATCAAACACACTTGTGTAAAAAACAAATAAAGTGTTAATTCTGTGTTGGTTTCTATGACAGTATTATAGTCTTGCTATCTCTATTATATTACTTGCCATCAATATACATACTCATATCTCAATACTCAATATATCACATCATCTTATATCAATTGTGACACTGATACGTGCTCTGTTATTTCAGAGTTACAGTGATGTTTACATGTTTATATGCAATTAATTTTGTATACGTTTTAAATATCAACACATGACAAACGCAATCACCCAAATAGTTCAAATAGGTATCATTAATTTTAAATCATTTTGAAATGTCATGTGACATCTTGGCAAGAAAAACTGTTTGAGATGTATGACAAGATAATGATGTAATTTCCAAGTCTCCAACAATGTGTTGCCATGGTAAAGCGGTAAAGCCTTTGTTGCAATGGAAACGTGCTAAATGTCCTACTTTGTAGTACAGAAGCTTTTGAAGAAATGATACTATTCCAATATTTTCACTACCTATGTTCATTGTGGTTATTTAATTGACAGGTTATCTATGTAAGTCAATTCATTCGTCAATGACTGTGTTGTGTGCCAAGCCAACTTTCACGTGTGCATTCACATAAAGTCGTCTTAGAAATGTCAAGTAGACAGCAAGCAGTCTTAGAGAGAGAAACACGTCATATGAATTGTGTGTCTCTTTAATTTGTCGAAATATCGAGGTTCAGTGGAAAACCTTGGAAACAAATGGGCTTGAACACAGAGACCTAGCTCACCAGCCCAGCTGGAAAGGGGTACCTCTGTGTCAGCCAACTTGAGTAAATTCAAAGAAATATATACAACGTAGTTTTTCTTGTACAATAGAATAGCATCAACTTTGCAGACAATGACGCTTGAACATAGAGACCTAGCTTACAGCAATTGTGAATCACAGCTGAGAGGTACCTTTATGTCTCTTGCCGAGTCAATAATTAATACATTTAGAGAAAGAATGTGATTTAATTCAGTTATTTCAGAAAGAACATTTTAAAGTATCAAACATTTTAACTGCTGTTGTCGCTTGTTGTTGAATTGACGTGATTGATGGAGAATGGTTTCTAATATAAATCACCTGTTTCATTTACGGGTTTTACAGGCAGTTGTTTGCACACACAGTCACGGACTACAGGGGGTGGGGAGATGCTGGAATGTGGTTCTAACTTCCCTTGCATCACTTTCCCTTTCACTCACAGTCATAGGACACAGGGGTTGGGGGAGCTGATGGAATGCGGCAGAATAACATTGCCTCACTCTCACTGTCCAATAGGGGATGGGGGAGATGATGGAATGCGGAACCATGTGAATCGAGGCCGATTGTATTGGATTATTTATATTCTCTCATCAGATATTTACAAGTATCAGACCAGCTGTTTGTCAGTAAATCAGTAGCAAAATGTCTGTTCAAGTTAAATGTTTTATCCTCAAACATGCATTTTATGTGGCATATTTTAAGTTTGTTTAAAACTCAAAACATGTAATTTCAGGAGATTATTTTTCTCTGGGAAACTTGAAGTAATAGATCGAAAAATTACCGAAATATTCAATATCCCGGGTTTCATATCTGATGTTACTAATTATTATACTTAAATAGTTTTGTTACTAATGAGCAATTGTTGCCAATGTTTTTATTATTATCATTGTTTGGTGGTGGTTGATTGTGTGTGTTGATTGTAGTATTTTTATTATATTAGGTACCTACATTACATTACGTACTTCATAAATATTTATTAATTTATTGCTATATTTATTCTCATTTTACAGTATTATTCTGTCCATTTAGTCAATATTTTGTCATTATATTTGTAATGTTAAAGTAGGTAGTTTACTTTTATTTAATCCTTGATTAAATTATTTATGAGTGGTCTATCCTTCATTTCGATCCTTTTGTTATCAGCTATTTCCAGTAGTTGACCGACTTGTAATAAGTCTTTGCCCATCTCTTCATAATGCACTGTTAGGGAAGTTGCGCTTAAAGAATTAGCTCAAGTCCTGTTAGTTTTGGACATATGAAAGCAAAAGTTCAAGTTCACAAAATACAATTATTCCAAATTTGCAGTTAGATCTGCTAAAATCCATTCACTGTAAGTAGTTTTTCAACGTTTACTCTTCAACAGGGTTGTTCAATGATCTGTCGATAAACATAGTTCACTTTGTCAATAATCGATATCAAAAATTTGAAATATCAAATAGAGTTTTATTATTTCGATAGTGTTTAGTGGTGGAAATATGAACTATGAGAGAAGTTCCATTTGCGGTAAAATCGCAAATAAACGCAGGTAGAAAATTTGAGGTCAGCTGAACATTTCCGCCGGCCGCGTTGTTTCGACACGAGGAAGCTGATTGGTCACGTGTTGAGATTGCGTATCGCGTGACAACGCAGGCTCGGAAGGAAGTATCAAAGACTCGCTCGGAACGCTCATCGATCAACATTACAACAAGTAAGTTCCTTGTCATGAGCAGTGACTCAGGTAATGTGTTGGAGATGGAAATATTCCTCGTTGATGGGCGACAATTCCTAGCTGCCACGAACTTCTTTTGTTTTATCAGCAATGCAAAATTATTGAATTTTCCACCAGGACGGACATAACGTTGTCACGTTGACGGGCAGATAATAACTTTATTGAGGTAAATCGATGTATTTTTGTAATGTGAGTGATTCCTTTTCGTACTAAAGATATCTCCGGAGCATATACAATTTCCCAGGTAGCCATTACTAAAATATCGTCAAAAAAGCAGAGAATCACAGCTATTCTGCGAGCCATCAAGATGGTGGCCAACAATGAGATGACATCACATGCAAACTATGAATAGGGCGATGCAAAGATAGGACGACAGGTCGGTCACTAGTTGGCGCTAGCGTCGAGGGAGGCCACTTTTAAATCAAAGTATATCTTGCTACACAGACCGTATTTTCATAAGAATTGAGAATAAGAATTAATGTTGATATTTGGTTATGTACCGAAATAGTGGATAATTAAAGTGCACGGCCTCCTTTTTAAGTTCCGTTTTACTACACGTTTCCCGGCCTGTCCACCAACTGAAAATCAGAAGTTCCACCTTTCGGCACAGGTCAAGAGCGCTAGTTGACACCCTACGCCTTCCTTATGAAAATCCTACATGACCAACTGAAGACAACATAGTGTGCAGTGGTTGCTTTTGTCTTTGAAAGAGCTGTCAGTTAAGAAAATGCAATTAGTAAGCCAATATTGTTCGTGAATTCAACATTAAATATGATTTTAATGCTTTATAAGTAATATTTTAAACAATTAATAATATATTAGTTCTTGAAATATAACCTCAGTCCCAGTTTCGTCTACTATTGAATGTGTTAGGTCAGGTGATTTTACGTCTATTTTTTTAACCTCACAATAAATTTCGTATATGTACACATTCAATATGTAGACGAAACTGGGGCTTGGTTATATTTCAAGAACTAATATATTATTAATTGTTTATAATATTACTTATAAAGCATTTAAATCATATTTAATGTTGAATTCACGAACAATATTGGCTTACTAATTGCATTTTCTTAACTGACAGCTCTTTCAAAGACAAAAGCAACCACTGCACACTATGTTGTCTTGAGTTGGTCATGTACAATTTTCATAAGGAAGGCGTAGGGTGTCAACTAGCGCTCTTGACCTGTGCCGAAAGGTGGAACTTCTGATTTTCAGTTGGTGGACAGGCCGGGAAACGTGTAGTAAAACGGAACTTATAAAGGAGGCCGTGTTAAAGTGTAATGATGATATTTTGAGATCGTGTAATGACGGCTGTCGGTATGTATTTTTGTTTCCAAGGCTATCTTGAAGGGCTCACGGCATAATGGAAACAATGAAACAACTGAGGCGGTGTTGTCTCGTTATGACATGGATTTTGATTTAGTAATTGCAATATCTTCTTATTTGCAAACATGTTAAATAATACTAGAGTAAAAAATGGATATAATATCTAAACAGTAAGTACATTCTTATGCCTGTCAAAAATATTTCGCGCGTTATAGTTTTGAGTTGACCTGTCTCGATGGTAGCGCCATGCAAGCGGGAGAAAGTTAAGCTAATGCCATCCCAGTTCAAATTGTAGGAGATAAAGTTAAGTCATAGGCGTGCGCAGGAGAAATCATTAGGGGGGGCCAACATGGGCGCCGGCAGGATTAATGCGACGCGAAAATATTGCCACGGGTGAAGGGGGGTGTGGGGGGCGCGCCCCCCACTTTGCCCCGCAGGGCATTTTTTGGATTTTTGAACTTTAAAATCAATTATGAGGCGTTCTGAGGATTTTTTTTTTTTTTTATTTCACTTACTTTTTCACTACAATAAGGTGTGGGGGGCATGCCCCAAAACCTAACCCGGCAGAGCGTTTTGTAGTTTTTTGGCACTTCAAAATGAATTTGAGACGTTTTAAGGTGCACTTTGTTCACATATTGCAACCTATACGTTAAGCACCACAAAACTTTATTTTTTCACGACATATAAAATATTTGTGCTGAAAGGGGGAGCGGGGGCGAAGCCCGCGAGAAAATATTCTCTGATGTTCATACATATTAGAGCAATTTTGAGGCATATTAAAAAGGAATAGTTTGTAGGGGAAAACCCTAGAAATTATTGCAAATATCGTGTTTTTGGAAGGTCGTTTAGGCATGTTTTCGTGGTATTTTCTTCAAAATATTGTGTTTTTGATCAACCAATACTTGATTCCAGTAATGTGAGCAACTCCAGTTTGCCCCGCAGGGAGATTTTTTTGTTTAAACTCTTTTAAAATCAAAGTTTTGACACTATGAGGACCTCATTTTATAATTTTTTAGTTGAGTCTGACCCATTAGGGGGGGGGGGGGGGGGGGGGGCCAAGGCCCCCCCGGCCCCCCCCCCGTGCGCACGCCTATGAAAGTTACTATTGAAACCTTGAAATCTATGGTCAATCCACAGTCATTGGGCTCAATTTTGAATATGATTTTTAATGATTATTTAGATAATATTGCTGGATTGCAATATGGCTTGACCTTATATTCCAAGGTCAATCGTTCTTAGGTACGGTGAATATATTATATCACACATTTGTGGACAGACGTGCGATTAGGTACACTTTGCCCAAATAAAATTGATCGCTCAATAACTCTGATTGACTGAATGTTAGATCGCATCATCAGAAGTGAGTCCAAGCGATCTTCTTGCCTCACTCTAATAGGTGACCTCTCATTTCAACATTTGCCATAATTGAATTGGCCTTAAATAATATACTAAATACTCTGTTATTTACTGTTTACAGTGATTTTATAAACAATTGAGAAGTATATTTAATTTTTTATTGTCAGTTTAAAAATATCAACAGAAATAAAAAAAATCATTCATTAAAAGTCTTTCTGCAAGTAAAAAAGGAAAAGAAAATGCATTCATACAAATCAATCAACAAAAATAATAAAATAAAAATTTAATCTGTGATGATTTCACTGTGAATAATTGCCAATATTGGCTTTTTATACCAAATACTCTGTTATTTCATTGTTTATATTGAGTTTTTAAGTACAATTATTTCCTGAAAGTTTGTAAAGGTAATTTATACAAGCCATTGGGATGGTTGTTACATTCTGTGATGTTCTCTGTGATTTATGATGTGATAGTAATATCTTCTTGCAAATGCTATCTTCGTTAAATAACATTTGCCATAATTATGGCCTTAATTCCAAATACTCTGTAGTTCACTTACAGTGGAATAATATAATCAATTCTCAATAAATCTACTATCGTTATTTAAAAACATCAACAGAAGTAATAAAAAATCAGGAAATGCATTGATAAAGTCAATCAACACATTTTAAAAAAAATATCAAAATTAAAAAAAAAACATTTATAAAAATCAACACAATTAAAAAAAACAATGTGTGATTCTGTGATGATTTCTCTGTGCTATTATTATTAAGTTTGCCATTATTGGCCTTTTATATTGTGGCGGTTCGATTCGCCCTGTCGAATCACCCGCCCAGCATGCATACCAACTGACGGCGCAGGCCTGCCAACCCTACCGGCAGTCCCAACATGCAGCGCGCTCGCCAAAGATAGGACGACGGGTCCGCCACTAGGTGGCGTGGCGGGCTGTATTTGGTATGCGGTCGATGGGGAAGTGGCTATCTACACTCGGTCTATGACGTCAAAATAAAAAAAATTGCGTCGAGGACGTCATAAAATCGGCAACTGTGAAAGGCCGAGAAAGATGACAATTCGTTTTTTAATGATATTATACACCTAGGACACTGTAATTTAAATTTTTAAATGTATTTGAGAGTACAACAGACTACCAAAGGATATTAATACCTAAATTGGTAATTTAAACTCATTAAAACTCATTTAAAGACTGTAATGAGTTCAAGTTCTATGTGACATGTCATCAATGTTTAAAACGCATAATAAGTGATGTATTTGTGAATATTGAAGGTGATGGAAGGTGTAATAACAACTGTAATGTAGAATAGCATATATTCTAACTAAAAACATCATACAAATCTAATTACAGTGTCCTAAGTACCTAATATAAGTGTAAAACGAATTGTCATCTTTCACGGCCCCACTTCACATTACATCAAATCCATGGTTGGTATATTGATATCAAAGACCTTCAGGTGCAGTGAAGCTCTTTGGTCTAGGCACCGAGAATGTTTACACACACCTTGCTCAACGATCATTACTTGGATTTGAATTTTACCAAGGTAAGTAAATAACCTTTGTTTATTGTTTAAATCACCAATTCCCCGGGGGGAACGCATTGAGATAGTGAACTCTCTAGTGAATCCGGACCCAGTTGAGTACAGTGTCTAATTAGGGGGGTAGTTAGTAGTAGTAGTTTGTATTTCCAAATTTGTTATTACATTACAGATGTAGCATTTTAACAAATATAATATAAAGTGTAGGTACTACCTAGATGGTCATTTTTTGCCTAGGTTACCTACCTACCTACCTCATGGTCAATAGAATTTCCAAATTTATGGAATAATAACCTCGGTAAGGTAGGTAGGTAGGCTACATAGTGATATTCGTATTACCTATTCTTACACAGTCACTTACGCCCATGTCTCACTGTTCCGGAACTCCGGTTACTTGACTCGGCTGAACTCCTGTCATCTCTGCCCCTAGCCTCTACAGAGAGCAGTTCATCCTGCTGCAGTATTTCCCACACATCATGAGCGAGCTGAGGTAGAAGAAACTGACTGCCAACATGGAGGGAGGACCCGTGGGATGCCTCGCTGACTCGCGCTCTACAGGTATGTAGCAATCCGAGTAGATTCCTCTCTTGGCTGGCAGAAGTTTACATTGGATGGTAGGTAGTTGTGGACTGAGCAGCACTGGAGAATGTGTCGAGCCTTGTTGTGCTATCTATAGTGGACCTAGCGAGTGTGTAGACATGTTGGGTGCGACTACGATCCCGACAGCCGGGACTTTCAGGTTAAAAAAATAGTCCCGACCGTCGGTTTTACTGGGCAGCCTAAGGAATAAAACTCTCTATGGGTAGACAAATTCGAACTGGGCAACTTAAAAAAATACTCTACGGTTAGGCAGAATTAAAACTTGTGAAAATTACAAATAAAAAAAAATGTGCTACCGGCCGGATTCGAACCGACGACCTCTTGCACCGTGGTCCAGTACGCTATCCATAGCGCCATCTGGACGGTCATACTGAATGCCATTCTTAACCAGTATATAAATAAACAAGGCCAGTCGGGACTATTTTTTTTAACCTGAAAATCCCGGCTGTCGGGATTTTAGTCACTACCAGACAGGTAGCAAATGCTGTGAAAAATCGCTGTGTCTAGCCGACCGACCACCCGGCAAATTAATGAAAAGTTATTCAGCCGGCCACCGCTAATAGACCATAGACCCACCGCCCAGTGTTCGACTTGAATGCTTCATTGTTTCATTAATATAGATAATTATTAAATTTTCATGATGCACGGTATAAATTAAAATCATCCAGGGTATTTATCTATTTTATAAATTACACAGAAATGTGTAATTTTTGTCTTGGGGTGTGTAAAATCCCATAGTCCCTGCGAAAGAGTAACAACTGAGTTTTAAGTTTAATGAAGAAAAATCACACCTTTCATGCCCAAAATTAATTTGTATAACTATAATCAAACAAGTAGACGATAATCAGAGCTCGAATACGCAATAATACAAAATAAAAAAGTACCTAACACTATCACTGGAATCGAACTCGGGTCTCCAGGATTCCGCGCCGGCATCATACCCAAGCAACCAACCGAGCAATGATGATTTGAGAATTATTTAGCCAATCAGGAGGTCTATTCTAGAACTTTTAAATTCCCAATTCCACTGGAATCCAATTCCATACAATGTTAATCCTTATGGCCGTGACGGAGTTCCATCAGAATGGAATTGGAAAATCGTACTAGAATAGACCTCCAGCCCAGACTCGTGCTAAAACCACCCAATATGCTAACAAATAATAATGTATTAATAAATCATATCATCCATAATCTAATCATAATAATAACTATTTGTATTTCAATTGAATTCAATTTCATTTACCTACATTGAAGGCGGTATATTTTACTCTTGCGCATGTTAAAAAAATTGCGTTGGCCGGTCGAATAAGATTCTACTATTCCGCCAGGTGGCCGGTCGGCTAGACACTCCGGTGAAAAATTCAACAATGGGGCCAGCTTGTAATCCTGAACCCTTACCTAATATCGCTACACATATTTCAGTAGCACCGTGTTACAGTAGCACGATCGGCTAGTTGCCATGGCGACAATGTTAATTCTTATGGCTAAAACTTTTAAAACAAAAGTTGTGCTACAGTAACACGGTGGTACTGAAATATGGCGATATTAGCCCAGCAAACACTGTTACATGCCAGGCAGCTCCCATGAGATTTGCCAGTTACATGCCAGGGAGGTGCCAGGCATGTAACTACGACTGGACAACGGGCTGCCAGGCACCTCCCAAGGTAGCTGCCTGGCACATGTCTGGGAGCTGCCTGGCACATGTCCATGGGAGCTGCCTGGCACATCCCAGCAGGTGCCTGGCACATCTCTGGGAGCTGCCTGGCACATCCCAGCAGCTGCCTGGCACATCTCTGGGAGCTGCCTGGCACATCCCAGCAGCTGCCTGGCACATCTCTGGGAGCTGCCTGGCACATCCCAGCAGCTGCCTGGCACCTCCCAGGTACATCTCTGGCACATTCCAGCGAGTTCAGCTGCCTAAAATTAACGGTTATTTTGAATTTAAACTGTAAAAAGTAAACTATAATAGCGATATCTACACGGGTTTTCATCATAATTACATTACGACAAGATATTCACAGAGATTATTACAATTGCGAATAGAATCTGAAATAAAACGCAAATGGATTAGACGTGATTTCGATGGCAGGACCTCCAGGTGGCAGGCAGACGCGCTATCCAAGGGACCACGATGGCAGCTGAAGGTTTGGTGCGTTGAAACATAGGTAGTTGAAACGAGCATTTGAAAGGAGATAGGTTGCGGCTGTTATGCTCACGTAAATAATTGATCCACAAAATTAATATGAAGTTAAACTAATAGGCAAATTAAAATGTATTATTTTTAAATAAATCAATGTTAGCCTGGGATTGGCACTTCTAGTGTTATCACTATACCTATAGTAATACAAACACTGGGCTATTACGACGAAGGAATAACATTACTAGTTCACTATAGTTATGTTATTATAATATATAAAAATTTAAGAATGTTATGTAAAAATGGGTGCCTAATCTCGAGTTTGTTGAAAATGTTCACCATGCGGAAATGAGCACATTACTTTATCTTTGATAAAACAAAAGATTTCCCTTGGTATCGCATCTAGTCTCATTTTCACATGCGGTATCAACTCGAGAATAGGCCCCGAGCTGGAGCGCCTCTCTTCTCTCCTCGCGATCGAATTCATTTCACTTATATTATAAGATTTACGCTGAATGAATTACGCCGGTCACGACGAAATCAGAAAAAGACTCCATGGTGCAATGGAGTGCTATCTACTTCTATCTATTTTCCTTCCTTGCAAATATATAAAACCTTTTTTCCGTCGACATTAGCCTCGCTGCAGAACAGTGCGACGTTAAGCCCCAGGCAAAAAAAATAAAACCTTGAAGTTCGAGGTGAATAGGTTTTACCTAATTAAGTTTAGGTTATGCTTAGTTCTTATAGCAAACTAATTTTAGAATAATCTATAAGAGCTACTTGTTATTTTAACAAGTACCTATAGTATGGCAGTACCTCACAAATATTCAAACTAACTTACAAAATGAGTTTGAACATTTGGGAGGTCCCCGCCATGTAACAGGGATGTGCCAGGCAGCTCCCTGGGATGAAACTGGCATATGCCTGGCACGTCCCTGGCACATGCCTGGCACATCCCTGTTACATGGCGGGGACCTCCCAAATGTTCAAACTAACTTACAAAATGAGTTTGAACATTTGGGAGGTCCCCGCCATGTAACAGGGATGTGCTAGGCATGTGCCAGGGATGTGCCAGGCATATGCCAGTTTCATCCCAGGGAGCTGCCTGGCACATCCCTGTTACATGGCGGGGACCTCCCAAATGTTCAAACTAACTTACAAAATGAGTTTGAACATTTGGGAGGTCCCCGCCATGTAACAGGGATGTGCCAGGCAGCTCCCTGGGATGAAACTGGCATATGCCTGGCACATCCCTGGCACATGCCTGGCACATCCCTGTTACATGGCGGGCACCTCCCAAATGTTCAAACTAACTTACAAAATGAGTTTGAACATTTGGGAGGTCCTCGCCATGTAACAGGGACCTCCCAAATGCCACCACATTCCTCTCGATAAGGTTTGAACATTTGGGAGCTCCCTGTTACATGGCGAGGACATCCCAAATGTTCAAACTCATTTTCTAAGTAGTTTGAACATTTGGGAGGTCCCCGCCATGTAACAGGGAGCTCCCAAATGCCATATCCCAAATGGTCAAACTGGGATGTGCCAGGGAGGTGCCAGGCATGTACCTTGTTTGCTGGGAGGTAAGGGTCCTGAGTGTTTTGACGCGTGTCCGATTGTAAATATCTCTCAACCATTGCAGGTGTCCGGGAAAGGGTTGTTTTGTTGTGGTGCCAAATATCTTTCAAAGCAGTTGGCTTCTAAAATACAAGGAAACATGTTTAAATTAGCAACAGTGTAGGTGGAAGGGGTGGTAGGTCAGTAGGTCAGTTCTCATGATCTAGGTACTCGGGAACAAGGTAGACTGTAAATTTAATGGTTCTTGCAACAAATTGTTTTGTATATACTCTAGTTTAATCAAAGAAAAACTACAGAAAAAAATATTTTTTATTTTTAAATATTATTGTGCATTTTAAATGAGAGTGGTATTGTTGCAAAGCTAGGTAATGAATAAAACTTGAGAATCACAGTATTTTCAATATTTTGTTTAAATTAATTTTTGTTGGATGCTTTTGATTAATTGCTTTTGTTGTCAGGCGTTCGTGGAGCTGCAACAGGTGTTCTGTTCGTGCGCTCACTCACTCCGCCTACATGCCGTTCTACCGCTTCCTCGGCGATAGCAACATGGAGCAGTCTCAAGAACGTAGAGTTTATCCAGCAGCTGTGCTGCAAGCCGAGACTCAGATGCACTCGGCCAATCCCAACAGGTAACCTTCCCTGCTGTCAGCGTGCAGATAGTAGGGTGGGACAGGTTCATGGAATGTTTTAGCAGTCCATTGTTTAATTTAGTCCACCATTTAACAATAAGAACAGTTATACTTTCTCAAACCATGGATTTAAAAAATTATCTCCAGGCACAAGACAAGACTTGTATCTCTTCATTCCAAGGTATATTGAGTTGTTCACTTCACGTATAGAATATCAACTACTGAAATTGAAGGTAGATAGTTCACCATTACATATTATATTTAAATATAAACATAAAGTTTGTTATTTTTATGTTTTGGTAGCGAGTGTATGTCTCATCTGTAGTAACGATTGTTGCCTAGGAGTCCAGAGTAGTTCTTTCACACTTAGAGAGCAATTCAAAATGTATCATTTCAACTACCTATGTATGACATATGCTAATAATTGTCCAATGTTGATTATTTTCAGTCTACGCCAGAGCAAGGTGTCTCGGGCCATGTTCCGGTGACCAATGGAACCTGTGCACTGCCTCTGCTTACGACCGCGCATCTCTGGCATGAAAGGTGAACCGCATCGACGTTCACACTCATACGGCTATCAGCTCGCAAGCGTGTTCTCGTCAACACCTCTTTTCGACACGTTCCGCAGCAATCTCAATGCCATAAAGGTGCTGCCGCTGTCTCTTGCTGCTTGTTACAGATATCGGCATTATAAGCGCTCTGTGTTGATCCAAATCTATGTCAAGATTCAAATATCGAAGTATTTATCATTAGCTCTCTATGATCATTTAAAATAAATGTAACCACATTTCCCTTTGGCCCGGTTGTACAATGTCTCGATAAGTAAGATAATGTTCACTTTAGCTGTCTAGATAGTAGATGGCAATGTTTCATTGGCAGTTGCCAAGGTTTCAGCCGATAAATCCTGCTGCTAACTTTGTCGGGACAAAAACCTGGGCCTTAGGCCCGGTTGTACAATGTAAGTAAGACAAAGTTCACTTTAGTCTAAAGTGGACTTAGCAGTCTAGATGGTGTGTTTCATTGGCTGTTGCCATGGTTTCAGCCGATTAATCCTACCGCTAACTTTGTCGGGACACTGTACAACCAGTGTTACCGTTTAAAACGGTAACAGAGTCGTGGGAGACTGGGTGCAGGATTTTTCATTGTTTGTTTTCTTTCGTTTTGAAAGGGTTGAACCTCTCAACCCTGATGCGGCCCAATAGGTTTAATTAGTATTTGCAGGGGCGAGATCCTTGTATTTAAAATATTATCAATTTGATTAATCTAATTCATTTATATCACTCGCTACTACTCAAAATCACGCGTTTGTAAGCTCAAAATACCTCCCGGCTGTCAAGCATGATGTGCCGCCTACTCGCTCCGTAGGGTCTGCGGTATGCGCAGTAAGCGTCAGGCAAGTTCAGCCGCGAATGCATACGACGGTACTCAGCCCCGATGCTTGGTAACGTCAGCATAGCACTTCGCATGCGAGTAAACTGCTAGTCAGCAGTGTGCAGGAATTGCACTGTACTATAGAGTGGCGCAAATTTTAAAAGCAGCAGGACTAGCCCCGAGAGGCTGGCAGAGCACAGCTGACAGCGGTAAAATGGCGTGGCAAGTGGCAGCATCCAAACAAACCGAACAGTTAAGAAAGTACAATTAGTAGGTATGTTATAAATGGTTTATCAGAAAAATAAATGTAGATATAGAAATAAAATATAAAATAATATTTAATTTCGAAATCCCTCCTCCTTTTTTCGTATTATTGGTGGAGTTTCGCCCAGTAGCCCTTATAAACGAGTCGCCTGATTGCTAGAAATGTTTTTAGTAAAGTATCTCATGGTGATGAAGCTCAAAGCTGGATATTTCTAGCCGATAATATTTGTATACTTGTTATGTAGTACGTACTAGCTTTTATATTGTGCAATTAACAAACTCAAAACTTAATTTTAAATAAATAAATGTATGGAAATAATGATTGTAGAGTTTCAGTATGTTTGTCCTACTCATCTTTGGTCCTACTCTATTGTAGTTTCATTTACATTTTGTCATGCTAATAAATCAAAATATAAACTGATATGTGACACATCAAAATCATAAATAATAGTACATTTTTAATTGTCTCATTTGTGAATCGAACACTTGATAATCGTTAAAAGTCATTGTGAGTGAAACTCTGTTATAATTTTTAGAACTCGATTCAAATGCTCCATGGGGGGGGGGGGGGAGAATACTAAAAAATTAAGTTTGTTTAGTATAAGGCTAATGCTTATAGTCTACAGAGTTGAAACTTGCTGATGTGGTCATTGGACTGTTACAAAAATTAATAAAAATACTTTTTTCATATTTATTTTGTAATTTAATTGTTGTTTTAACAGTGATTATTATAAAATTAATAATGAAATTTCAACAATTAAAAATTACATTTAAACGCACTTTTTTTCATAACACTTCCATGCTCTACATTCAATGGATACTCAGTTTCTTTCAAGTACTTGCAAAGAAAATTCACCGAAAAGTTCAGATAGTTTCATGGTTGACTAGATATATTGTTTTTCATGGTTGATAACATCAATAAAGTAGTTTCTTATTACATCGGGTTTAAAGTTTGGCAACGAATCCACCTTGATGTAAATGCATCATTTCAACTCTTTCTTGCTCTCAGCTTTCAAGTAATGTAAGTCAATTTCTTAATTTTTCTTACTAAATAATTAAAGTTCATATTATATACGTAATGACATGTCGGATTATTTTGAAACCAAAAAGATAAGAGAGTGAAAATGCTTACAGGAATCTTTTCCCTTGACTCTTTAACTATCAAAAAGAGTTCAGAAACTTCCAGAGCACTAAAATATTTGAAAAGTCACAAAAAAAAACATTGCTGGTACACTTAACCTACTGACCAGAACAGCGGAGTCATTACATAAATACCTAAGTACTGAAAAGTGATATTTATTTTCTTCAAAAATGTATTTTAAACTAAAAAATATTGATTCCTATTCAAATCTTACACACCTCTGATCCAAACCAATCAAAGCAGACTTTGGAATTTGACACTGCACTCTTTAGAGATCGACTATTTTTTCAGATAGTGTTCATTTTTGCTGTTCACACATATTTGGTATAACTATAGTCTGTGTGGTATGTCCTAAACAACACTTCAAAAATAAAATACCTACTTCCCGTGTCTAGTTTTCGAGATAGGCGAATAAGAAAGAAGTATGTAACAAGTTGGCCTATCTAGGTTAGAAAATTAACTTTAAAAATAATAATGTTTGCTTGAAATAGGTTTAAAGAATGAACAAGCTTGTAGCATGGCATTCTTAGAGTCAAGGTTAACTGAACACAAAGTAATTAATTAGAATCATTATGTAAACTTACAATCTTAAAATTCAATAGCAATCAAAATATAGACAAAAATATAACGAGCAATCAAATAAGTTTAACAATGTGCAATTATATCAAGAAAGTGAGTGAATCCATATAAAAAGTATGTGACCTTACCTAAATTGTGATGTCACCACGTAATAACAAGTGAACCAGTCATTGTGATAACGCTACAAAACCAGTCAGCCAGACTAGTTTTCAGTGATTCCAAGAAAAGCATGGGCCTACGTGCAGAAAGAAAGTCGTTTCGCGGGCTTTAGAAATGACAGAATGTCTAAAATTAGCTACCACGTGTACGAAACCAACCAATCAGATTCTTTGGAGGGAAAACGATGTCAGAGGGTATAAAACGTCAGGCTACCAGCCAAACATCATCAGTCGGAGTTTTCTCAGAGCAGTGAGACCTGCCTCGCGAACCGTGAAGCCTTGTGCACGCAACATAGTATAATTTCAGCGAGACAGTGCCGATGTGATCGAAGTATAAAAATTAGTGAATTGCAACTCCGGGAGAAACCGACGAGTCTGCAGCCACGAACGTCATCAGCCTGAGCCAACTTGATCCAACTGCTCGAGGAGGTCACTCCTTGTGCACGGACTGCTGGACGTCCTGGTAACCAAGGGGTTATTAGACGACATCATCGCATCGCAGCTGAAGGAGGTGACATATCCAGTCATTTCATTCTGCTGGTGGACTGGAGTTCACGGGACACACTACGCAAGAGTCAACGCCATCCACTTGTTTACGCGGAAGTAAACAAACCAGACGACATCATCACTACTGCCGACGTATCGAACGTAATATTGTTTTCATAATTTTTGATTGCTCTTTTCACATCAATGAACATTTATTTTCTTTGTAATAAACAAATTATAATATTGCTGATTCTTTGTGTTCTACCCTCTGAGCCAAATCCCGCAGGTTTCAGTGGCGCTCAACGTGTGGGGCTCGAATAACATTCCTGGGAGCAATTGTTTTGAAAGAAATAATTGTTTTCTTGATTGTGAAAGAGTTACTCAGTTGTTCTGAAACTTGTGGACACAGGCATTGCGTAAAATTTTCAAGTATTTGGAAATTTTACATAGAATCAACCCGTTAACGTAAAGATAAAGCCAACTGTAGATTTGTGCATGTTAGTTCATTACATCTGTTACGATGGCAGATCGAGATGCAAGTTTAGCGTCAACTGTAGATTTAGATGAGACTGTAGAGGGGGCGGGGGACCAGTCAGTGGTTAGTGAACTCGAGGTAACTAGGAGCCAGGTGATAGGGGAGGACGAACACGATGACTCGCTACCTCATGTTGAAATGCCAATCTTTGAAGAGAGACAAAAAGAAGCCAGAGCTGACAGTATATATTCACAATTCGGTGAGAAAGAATTCAATAGTTCAATTATGGAATTCCTAATGAAGGAAAGGGAAGCAAGAGAAAAGGAAAAGCGAGAACAACAAGAGAAAGAAACTATCAAGGAAATGAATAGGAAACTAGAAAAACAGAAGGAAAAAGAAGAAAGGGATAAGAAAGACGAAGAGAGAGGAAAGGAAATACGGGAGTTGCTATTAGAAACAAAAAATGAATTCAGGGAGATCGCGAGTAAATTTGAAGCTGGATTGAAAAAGGTTGAAACTAGGGTCACAAATGTAGAGGAAAGAGTACAACAAGTAAATGATAAAGTCGACACAGAGTTGGAGGTCATTAAGTCTTACGTAGAATCAATCGGAGCACAGACGAGCAGTGTTGAGGAAAAAGTAAATACCGGATTGGTAAAGATAAACACTGAGATCGATGAGCGTGACAAGAAACTCAGCCTGGAGATATTTTCATTAAGCTCGCGATTTGAAAGAAAGGATAAAGAGAAGAATGAAAGCATTTCAGCTATGAAGGAGAAAATAGAGGACGTAAGTAAAAAAGTAGATGAAAATGCAAAGAAGACTGGAACAACATCAAATGTCATCTGTCACGCAAATAACGAGTTGCAATTTGCAAAACATTGTACTGAGTCGCTGATACAAGAGGCAATAAGATTTAATGGGGAAGAGAGTTGCCCAATAAATGCAATGCAATTTTTGAAGCTAATCAAAGAGCGTTTTTCAACATTCAATGTGAATAACAATCAGAAGCTGGGAATCATTGTCAAGTGTTTACATGGAAAAGCAGCAGACTGGTATGTAAATAATCCCGTTGAGAATATTGACAAATTTGAAGAGGCTTTTAAAGATAAATATTGGTCGCAAACTGTACAGCATCAGCTAATCAGATCAATGTATGCTGGAGAATACAAAATTAGTTCGAACCTAAACATGGTGACCTATGTCAATCGGATTATCAACAAGGCAAAATATGTGACAGAGTTGGTCAATATGACGGAACAAGTTTTGGTTGGCATATTGATTAATCACTTACCACCAAACATCAGGGTGATAGTGCGAGGCAAAGTCAAAACTAAAGACGAATTGATCAAGGAGCTGACTGATTTAGAGCATGATGAATTCACTGAAAAACTAATCAGAGATCCAAAGCAATATGAGCCAATTCGTAACGGGAATGGTTACAATGACAATAGGAACGGCTATAATAACAGGAATAGTTATGACAGAAATTACAATAACAACAACAACGGGAGAAACAGTCATAACAGAAATGGGAATGGTAACGGGAATGGTAACGGGAATAATAATAATCGTCCACCAGAGTCCGATACGAAGGAAACGAAAAATGAGAATTCGGGAAACGAACAGGGGTCGGCACAGAATGGAAAGTAGAGAAGGGACAAGATTTTGCGTCGACCGAAAAGACACGTTTCAAAGAGAGAAAAGAAGAGATTAGAAGAATACAGAAGAAAGAGCGTGAGGATCTTAAAGAATTTATACGCGGATCTTCAAGACGGTGGAAGAAAGAGATGGATGAACGAGAAGCAGCCAGAGAAGCAGAGGTTTCTGCAATAGAAAAACAACTTCAACTTGATTTTATGCTTTTCAAGAAGGGGATTGAAGACGCTGCTGCTGGCAAGACGTTGCAATCACAAGAGAGTATAGAGGGGGGCTGTGTGCTAGAAGAAATCGACGGAAATAAAATTAAATGTTTGGATGGCCCAGACAAAGTTGAAGAAAATAGTTGTGAATTTACTGAGATGAAGAAAGATGGAGATGTATTTCGAGGGAAGGATTTTGAAGACACTTGCGAGGTAGCATTGCCACAAGTGAGCGAGAAGGAAGAATTGGAGATTCCGAGTGTGAATCAAGATGATTTCGACGACGTTCGAAAATTTGAAGAAATCGGCGATGTTTTGAAGTCTTCAGACGACTTTGGAATTTATAATGAAGATTTTCACGACGAGAAAAATGACGCGGTAATTATGAATGAAAACAATGATGTTTCGACGAAAGGGTTAAAGGATGAAAATTTGAGAGAAGACGACGAAAATGTTTGTTTGCAAGATCGACTGCAATTAAATGTACTAGAAACCGGAATGAAGAAAGCTGAAGAAAACAAAAACTATACATCGACCACTGCTCAAGATAACAAGGAAGATTCTACTTGGAAACAGCTACTTGAAGATATTTCAAGAGTGACAACTCAAGACGATGGAGAAGACGAAAAGATTTCATTTCCATATGATCGTGGACGGAAGAAAGAGCGTCGATCAGCTGATACTTACTGATGACAACTCCAATGTTGATTGTTATGGTCGAAGTATGATGACCCAGCAGAAGTAGGTCACTAGGCCAATAACGGGATTGTGATAAGAGAGAGGGTTGAGTCGAGCATCGTTTCCGGGAAGTAGGATGAGGTTTGTTTTTGTTTTGGTAGGTGGAGGGGTGAGTTCATTCATTCAGGTTTAGATTAAACAGCTGTAAGAGGAAATAAACTTGCATCTGTTCAAGGAAACTTTTTGTTTGTCAAAAGGAAGAGATTATTCCTGCTAGATAGTCCAGTCTCTATGTGAATCCTTGTTTTATCACCATTTTCTCATTTCAAAATTTCAATGTATTTCAAATTTGACTTCAGTCAAAAGGTGAACAACAAGAATTCAGGGGGCTCTGTAACAAGTTGGCCTATCTAGGTTAGAAAATTAACTTTAAAAATAATAATGTTTGCTTGAAATAGGTTTAAAGAATGAACAAGCTTGTAGCATGGCATTCTTAGAGTCAAGGCTAACTGAACACAAAGTAATTAATTAGAATCATTATGTAAACTTACAATCTTAAAATTCAATAGCAATCAAAATATAGACAAAAATATAACGAGCAATCAAATAAGTTTAACAATGTGCAATTATATCAAGAAAGTGAGTGAATCCATATAAAAAGTATGTGACCTTACCTAAATTGTGATGTCACCACGTAATAACAAGTGAACCAGTCATTGTGATAACGCTACAAAACCAGTCAGCCAGACTAGTTTTCAGTGATTCCAAGAAAAGCATGGGCCTACGTGCAGAAAGAAAGTCGTTTCGCGGGCTTTAGAAATGACAGAATGTCTAAAATTAGCTACCACGTGTACGAAACCAACCAATCAGATTCTTTGGAGGGAAAACGATGTCAGAGGGTATAAAACGTCAGGCTACCAGCCAAACATCATCAGTCGGAGTTTTCTCAGAGCAGTGAGACCTGCCTCGCGAACCGTGAAGCCTTGTGCACGCAACATAGTATAATTTCAGCGAGACAGTGCCGATGTGATCGAAGTATAAAAATTAGTGAATTGCAACTCCGGGAGAAACCGACGAGTCTGCAGCCACGAACGTCATCAGCCTGAGCCAACTTGATCCAACTGCTCGAGGAGGTCACTCCTTGTGCACGGACTGCTGGACGTCCTGGTAACCAAGGGGTTATTAGACGACATCATCGCATCGCAGCTGAAGGAGGTGACATATCCAGTCATTTCATTCTGCTGGTGGACTGGAGTTCACGGGACACACTACGCAAGAGTCAACGCCATCCACTTGTTTACGCGGAAGTAAACAAACCAGACGACATCATCACTACTGCCGACGTATCGAACGTAATATTGTTTTCATAATTTTTGATTGCTCTTTTCACATCAATGAACATTTATTTTCTTTGTAATAAACAAATTATAATATTGCTGATTCTTTGTGTTCTACCCTCTGAGCCAAATCCCGCAGGTTTCAAGTATTTTCTCCATGTTATCTTACGCCAGGCATGAAAAATGTGATACAAATTATGAAGATTTTATTTAATTATTGTTACCTACCGATCGATCCAGCGCCCTTGAGATGACCTTGTATCGCAAAATTCGGGTATTTTTGGTCAACGCCTAATGTAAAAAAATGTGCCAAAATTGTGCTCTTTAGTTGTATTTTCTATAACTTCAGGCTTTATTTTTTGACAACAAATTTAAATAAAGCTTATTTTCACAATTCGTCGTGTAATTGTTTATTTGTTGCATATCCGGTTTTTTCACTTTTGGAGTTAGATGCATCTACATATTCCCGAGTACTTACTTGTCATATATCCACTGAAAACAGTGCAGAAAATTACAAGGAAATTGGTTTTCTTAATGTTTATTTGTTGCATATCCTCGGCAATGCAAATATTTTAATTGTTAGCTTGTCCATATCCTCGGCAAGCCAATAGAATGTGTTCATTTGGTCACGTGACTCGCGAAGCAAAACTAGGAACGCCAGAAACATATCGCCAAGGTTCAATTTATAATGTCACATGTCTAATTAATTGTTTATAATTAAGATAATTTTGTTCTGACATTCTTCGAAATAGTTTTAACCGTTTTAAATGTAACAAAAATAATTTACAATTTATTTTATTTATAATTTATTTTATAATTTATTTTGATTATTAATTAAAGAAACAGTAGACAGTATAATATTTTAGTAAAAAATGAACTGTATAGCCACTGTACGGTGGTTTTATAGCTAAATAATTTTGATATGGGATACTCGAGATAGTCATAGTTGGTAAATGTGCGAACCTGTGTCCCATATCCAAACTTAATTGCAATATTTATGAAAAACAAGAGACAAATGACACTTATACACCATTCCATAATTACCTCTGACATGTTTTACAATCATAATAAGATTCCGCCGACCTACAGATAACTATGTTCAGAGATATTACTAAATAGACAACATTCAAAATTCACTGCGCATGCGCGACGTGCTGTGATGCATTCTGGGTTTAGGATGTGAAGAGTTTGATAGCTGACTGGTTGACAGTGCTGAGATGCATAAAGGAAGAAGGTTTTCGGTGTTTGTTATGTTATATCATCTCTATATTTAAATGTAACTAATTTTAGTGGTATTCAACATAATTATGAATAATATTAAGAATAGCAGATCGTACGGAACAGTGTGTTGTGTTCCATTGAGCAAAAATAACACTAAATTTAGCCGTGAAGTGTCGTTTCACTACTTTCAAGGGACGTTGATTTGAAGAAAGAATGAGGCGTGTAAGAAACATGAAGAAAAATTGCCCTGTTTTTCCCCTAACAAAATGAATAAATGAATAAACCGAAATGAATAACCAATAGGTCAGATTGATTTGTTAATTAGTTATGTATACAGGAACATACTTTGTCACATTTTGTCAGAATTTCTGACAAAAATAAGATTTTCGGCTACCTACAAATGTCCTGTTTGTTAGAGGAAAAATAACTAAAGCGATAAATATGATTTCAAGCCCAGGCTAATAATATCTACAATATTGGATTTACATCTTACACTAAAAATTTTCAACAAAAACATAATTTATTGCGTCTTATCCATTCTTTCTTCAAATCAACGTCCCTTGAAAGTATTGAAACAACACTTCACGGCTAAATTTAGTGTTATTTTTGCACAATGGAACACAACACATTGTTCCGTACGATCTGCTATTCTTAATATTATTCATAATTATGTTGAATATCACTAAAATTAGTTACATTTAAATACAGAGATGATATAACATAATAAACACCGAAAAACCATCTTCTTTTATGCATCTCAGCACTGTCAACCAGTCAGCTGTCAAACTCTTCACATCCTAAACCCAGAATGCAATGTTGATAGTTGTAGATGGCGCTCGGGGTTTAAAATGTTGTCTATTTATCAGGCAGCTCCCCTGAAAATTCAGGAAATGGGCGTATGCAACAAATCTAGTGGAGCGGTCGCTCCACCCAGCCAAGTCGTACTGTACAATCACACTCACTCAACATACCATAAATGCCTAATAAACTGAGGAGCAGACCAAACACTTTTACTGTAAGCAACAACATGGCATTTTCGGCCTACTGGATCTCAAAATTGGTAAATCACACATTGTTGCGAAATATCTTAATTTCGAGCTATGGCCCACCCCACTACATATACCAAATTTGGGAACAATAGGTTATGCCATTTGCGCGCTAGAGGACCGAGAAAACAGTGAAATTACACCACTTTCTGATTCTGAAGATGATGATGATTCTGATGATATCACGAAACGTCGCTATCACCGCCACAGCCTAAACGGCTTAACCGATCGACCTGAAATTTTTACCACATGTGCACTTTTGGCGTCTGAGGTGCCTTTTTATAAAACCAACCGGAAGCCGCCATTTTGAAACCGGAAGTGACGTCATAACTCAAAAACGTCTGGACCGATTAGAACGAAATTAGCGCCATTCGATTTAGATGGTCATCTATATGAAGTATCAATAAAAAAAATATTATTTTCTTATTTTCTAAACCGGAAGTGACGTCATAAATACGCAATATTTAACTTATTTCAACAAATTATACTTAAAATATATACATAATTAACTTACATTGTAACATAGACAATACAATTTATATATTCAAGGTAGCAGTGTTCTCGGCCGCCATTCCTGAAACCGGAAGTGACGTCATATATCTAAAACGCCTGTACCGATTGCAACTGAACTAGCTCCTGCGTATTCATTCTGCTATTTATTTGAATAATCAATTGTGAAAAATGAATAAATAAATTAATGGTACCGGAAATGGCGGCAGGAACCACTAAATGAAACCGGCAGTGACGTCATATATTACAAACGGCATGACCGATTTTACGGAAATATAGGGATTAGGAATTCAGATGGTCGTTCATGAAGGTATCAACTAGATAAAACTAGATTGTTTTCTTATTACCTATAACGGAATTCGGCCGCTATTTCAAAACCGGAAGTGACGTCATGTATCAAAAACGGCTGGATCGATTATAACGAAACTAAGCTATTCTTCTTGGATAATCATTTTCATCTTATACCAAACGCAACTTTTCGTAGTAACCAAATCGGTTGAGGCGTATTTTTTTAAAGAAATTAGTCCCTGCTCGGACATGTGCTACAAGCTGTATGAATAAACTAACAAAAGAAGTGATATCCCAGAAAAAACACTCCGTGTAAAAATACCAGCCAAGTCTCTTTAACTATAAAAAAAATAGAAGAAATCTAAAAATTCAGCACTGAAAAGGAGTGATATCAAAAAAGGAGCCAAGTCAACGAATTTTCCAAATTTTAATCGTACCATTGAAATAAAAATATCAACCCCCGAGAAATACTTTAAAAAAGGACTTGGCGCATCGTTTTTTTAAAGACATTTTTCTATTCTTAAGCTTATGCCACTCACATACTACGTAGTTCAGAAATGCCTAGAAAAATTGGGACAAAACTTTCAAATTAAATATTGAACATTCTGTAAAATATTTTAAATTTAAATATAAGTACGCAAAGAAACATAGCATTGTCTTACAAGCAATAAATACAGAACAGTTGTGTTTGTGATTGGTAGGTACCTATAGTTTTGTGGGTACATCAACATACCTACTACAGCATTATACTTTGAACCTTCTCGCCGTGTAATTAATTGCTATTAATTAACATTTTATACCAAAAAAATTCATAAATTACATAACGTATTACTTTAGATAAAAATCTAGTCAGTAATTATTTGAGCAGCATGGCTCAGTGCACTAGTCACTTATACAAATCTCATTGACGGCCTTCTTGTAATGAGCGCTTTCGCTATTTCCCTCAGTCACGATATTGAGAAGTCTTCTATTATTATGACCCTAGAAATAGTGGCAATAACGAATAGACTAGGCCGCTTCCGTTTATTCGTTATTCGTTTATCCGTTTATTTCCTCTGAATATTGACAAAATACCAAAACTGCCAGTAGGTAAGAGTACTAGTTATATTAAAACCTAGTATGATTCGTCGATAATGAATGTGATATACTCAGGAAAATATACTTGTAGAGTTCTTCCAATACTTTTAGGATAGAAAAGTGTCTTTAAAAAAACGATGCGCCAAGTCCTTTTTTAAAGTATTTCTCGGGGGTTGATATTTTTATTTCAATGGTACGATTAAAATTTGGAAAATTCGTTGACTTGGCTCCTTTTTTGATATCACTCCTTTTCAGTGCTGAATTTTTAGATTTCTTCAATTTTTTTTATAGTTAAAGAGACTTGGCTGGTATTTTTACACGGAGTGTTTTTTCTGGGATAAACAATTACCCGACGAATTTTTAGTCAGAAATGCATAATCTGACTACAAATTGCTCGTACCTATAGATAGAACAGGTCAGTTACTTCAATACCTTGGTTGCAACATTTCACAAGACCGAGATGTAGACGACAGAATTAATCAATTCAGAAGCGTGGGTGGAACAAGATATAGATAAAAATTTACGAAACAAGACAAGGAAGGAAACCAGGATGAAATTCTAAAAAACATTGCCTATACATTATTATATGGATCTGCAACGTGGGAAACTATAAGTACCAAACTCTCTGAATAACAAATGCAATCTTCTGAAATGAGACAGAATCAGGAATACGGATATAGGTACGGCAGGAGCTGAACAACATCGAAAGCAACAAACTAAAACTCTACAAGCTAAATAGTAAATGGAGAGCGAACACCTGCTTATAGGATCCATGGAAGAAGAAATGTAGGACGTCCAAGGAAGCGTTGGGAACCGGAACAGGCTGCTGAGTGCTGAGATGATGATGTTGATTATGATGATTATAGCAGTGAATAGATAACGCGATAAGTAAGGTCGAAAATCTTAACAAAGTTGCTGCTACAACATCTTCCTAAAACGACAACACGTTCACGTTCATTACACTTTACCCCATTTATATAACTTGAAATTGCATAATCCTACATTATTCTTTAAAAACTTCACGTTTTGGTCGATTAAATACCTGGAAAGGGTACTTGATGAACTCTTTTTGGGCCACACCATTGAATTAACTCCGAAAATGGACATTGATGCAATGATAAATGATATTAAACGAATTTCCCAAAACCTTTTTCCCCAAGTTGTTTCGAAAGTGAAACGAAGGCTTATAGACTGCAACTCTGTTATTTTCACAAGATATAAATGAAATAAACTTCCACAATTTTAACCAATGAGTCCAAAATGCAAAAACTGACTCGAAATCGATCGTAGAGTAGGTACACAAAAAATATAACTGGTCCAGGACATGCCTGCGGGATTGGCAATTAATTCACTTCAAAAACTTGACATTGTGTCAACATTTTGGCAGCCATATTGGATGGAATTTCGAGATGAATTTTTTCCTACTGGGGTGCGATCACATAAAATGAGAACTTTCTTTTTGTCACGGTGACACCTTAAGGCCGTGAATAACATTGAGATGAGAAGCTTGTCACCGTGACATGAAAGCATAAAAGTTATAATTTTATGTGATCGCACCCCTGGATTGATGGTGATAAAAAATAAAAAATATAGAAACCTTGATTTTTCACACCAGAGAGAAGAAAATCGTGTTTAGGCGTGTTTTGTACTTCGTCAGTTTTAGTCATTACTATATCTATTTTTTTATTTATTATTTTTCAAACACACACTACATGTGCATTTGTTGGCAGTAGTAGGAGTAGGGTAAACCCCGTAACACTGTGTGCCCTTCAGCCAGCTACAAATAATTAATACATCAAACAATATCACAACAAATAAAATAGATGGGTAGGTATAAAAATTATAAAAGGGAAGTGAAAACATAATGTTTAAGATTAAAACACTTGGGATTAAATTAATTATATAAATAAAACAATTCGTAGTGCAAAACCCTCATATCTTCAGTTAAAATTATTCTGGCCTGTTTTTTCAATATTATAAAATCTATCTCTTGTCACACATTCGTAGGGAGGGAATTGTATTCAGTTTCAGTTTTATTACCAATTGATACGTCATTTTTACATGTCATGACCCTTGAGAAGCATACCTAGGTTTGCCCTCATGTATTAGGGTATATTGGAAAGCAACATACTGCATTGATTGTTTTGCCACTCGGGCGTAAAATCCATTCTGATACTCTACAGTCCTAGCAAAAGGTGGATTTACTGTTCCCAACTGGCTATAACTGCCCTGCCTCTGGCCTGCTTAACTTTTGATGATGTATTTACAGAGATTCTCCCAAACGGATCCATATCGATTTATTTTAAATAATATTTTCTTCAAAAAATTTATAACTACCAAGTTCTATCCAAAGTAATAAAGTTACATTCCTTAAGCCTTTCGTCTCTCGTCCAATCCTTTCTATTTGTAATAAATCTGGTTGCTCTATTTTGAATACATTCTATAGTTTTGCAACATTGCTGTGTCATACCGGACAACCATTAGGCATAATCGGTCTTACCATAGCCAAATACCACAGTTCGCTTTTCTCGTGGCCAGTTCCATGAAATGTTCTTGTTAGAAATCTTAAACTTTTGCAGCCTTTGCCTCGAAAGGAACACGACTGACCTCTGGTGGATTCTGCGGTACTATGGCACTTATATACATAATATAATATTGAAATATGGGTTTACCTTAAATGACCTAGGGTAGGTACGGTCTGTTTTTTACTGGATGAACTCTCAACAGATGGAGCCACAGTCAGTTGTTCTGCAAGGCCGAGAAAGACTTCATTGCGCGCTCACCTTGCAATGTTGTCTTTCTCGGCCTAACAGAACAACTGACGGTGTCTCGGTCTGTAGAGAGTTCAAACATAGGAAAAACGAACTGTAGTTGTGAATAATTACCAACTGCAAGATGAAAAGATTTTCCTCCTCCGGGATTCGAACCCGGCTCCTCTGAATGTCTAGTCCAGACATTCAGAGGAGCTGGGTTGGTGCATAAATACAATGAAATAATTGTTTGTTATGGCTAAAAAAGTAGACTTATAAGGGCCGGTATAAGGGCCGGTATAACCAAAGTTAATATGAGCCGGATTAACTAAATATTGGACTAAATTGGCGGCACAGCCAATCAGATAGCTCAAAATGAGTGAAACAATTGAATTTAATCCAAAAGTTAGTTAATCCAGCACAATTTAACTTTGGTTATTCCGGGCCTAAATAAATTTCAATGTCAATGTTTCTCCTTTCCACAGCACTATGGAAACACGAATTGTAAAAACAAAGTGAGTGAATCTGTACGATATAGACTGATAGAAGCAATCTTGCCAGGGCCCTGATTATACAATAATAATTTTGTTTGTTTACATCACTGACATATATATACTACGGTTTACATCCTAGACATGTTTACTTTCATTTTTTTTTTATCCATTCTACAAGTACAACTTGAGAATTTCCTATTTACTTACGTAAAAAATGTTTGGTTAAAAAAGGGAGTACTAAACGTCACGGCGCACGTTGGTGAGGAAATGTTGGATGCAGCTTGTTGTTGGCTTGATTCTTCGAACGCGATTCATGTGAATACTAAAAATAACATTACGATATGGAGCCCAAGTTGAATGAGAAGTTTAAATGAATTGAAGAATTTAGATTTTCAACAAATGAGATTTTTTTTATTTGTAAGAAATCAGACGTTTTGGCTAAAATTTAACAGCTAACAACATAATGATATATTGATATAATGATAATGAATACATTGATTGATATAATGATATAAATGTGATCAACACTGTCTGAAGACTTGAACTTGATTTTAATGGTGATCTAGACAAGGGTGACTACCCTACATCTTAAATATTATTTTGAAGTTTCATTTTATGATTCATTCACACAATAATAACGACAAATCAACAAAGCAATTCAACAATGACCCTCATCGTTATCAAAACGTTGACCACCGAGGAACTTTACGTTGACGACCCTACGCGCCAAGCCAGGAAATATTTACGAGTAATAATGCACAAATCTAAAAGCTGAATTTAATAAACATTTGTATTGTAACTAACGCACGAAATATTAAGCTTCGAAAATGTTATAGCACACACTAAATACATCTGATATTTTTAAGATGATATTTTTGTGAGAACTTGAGACCAATTACAAATTCACAAAAAAAGTAGTATGTAGGTACACTCAGCCAAACATAAAGTGATCGTGATGAAAAGTTAGAGTATCATCTCTTGTCTATTAATTTTCCGATTGCCTGTACAAACCGGTCAGACCTCTCACTCTAGCTGCTATCTCTCTCTGTGCTCGAGTAATAACAAGGGATGGGGGAGATATTGACGTCAAATAGAAACAGGTAATTTCTTAATCGCATCAGCCTAAGCATGTCGAATCTTCATTCGAATATTGCTCCTGGCTAACCCGATCGTGGTCTACCTAGATTTCGGCTCACATTTTCTCAATAAGTGCAATCTATATTATGTTTCAGATTCATAATTTTAAAAATATTTATTATGATGTTTTGCTTTTGCTAATTTATAATTTCATTTGCAAACAATCCGGTGTATGTGCAGTTTATCAATTCATAGCACAAAGAATACGTCTGTCTATATCAGTGGCACTCAACCTGCGGCCCGTGGAACTAATTTTTGTGGCCCCCCAGTTGATGTTTCCAATACCTACTCGTACTTATTCACACAATCAAAATCAACTGTGCAAATAATATAAAAAAATAACAAATAACAAAATGTTTCATTGAACACATTATTTGAAAAATGTGAAATGTTTTATTATTTTATATGATTTGGTTTTTTAAGGTTTAGTTTTGTCTTGAAGAAGGTCCAAACATATTGATCGAAACTGTTAACATTACATAGAAATAAACTAACAGGATGAAATATCCATATGAAGAAGATTTTAACAATTTCTTGTTTGCACTTGAGAGGAATTTTGAGAGTTGTCATGTAAGGATCCACGCAACAGGCTGTAAATGCGACGAAAACTTCTTAAATGTAACTTCATACTTGTTAAAACGAAAATGAAGCCATTTACCAATTCCGAAAATTGTGAAATAGTGTATTGTTTTGGCGTGTGATACTTTGTTCAATTCGTTCCCTAATAAACAAAATACACTGAATTAACCAGACACATAAGAAGGGGTTGGGGGATGGGGGATTATCCCCCCAACCCGAGCAGACTGACCCCCCATTGACCATACAAAAATAAGTGCATCCCAGAACCACTTATAAATAGCTTAAATTCTAAAAAAAAACGACTTGCGAGGCAACAATTGGAGGGTAGTTTGATTCAGTTCGGGCATTTTAGAGCACCAGAAATTGAATCACTTTTAAATTGTAAAATTTTTAAATGACGCCCTGCGGGGCTAAAATTTACATGCTTCGCTCCTTAGACCCCCCTTCCGGGTGTCGAAATACCCCCCTCCCCCCCTCTCAAGATAAAAGTAGTTCCTACGCGCATGGATGAACCGACCTGAACACGTGAGCATTATTGTACTTTATTTTAAAAAATGCGGGCCGCCAACAAAAGCAAATTCGTATTATTAGCCCGCAAGTCAAAAAGGTTGAGTACCACTGGTCTATATAAATGATTGGGTTTACATCCTACATTGACTTTAAATTAATTTGACGAGAAAAACTAAATTTCAAAATAACACTCACATTATAGTTTTTCTTTTGTCTATACAAAAAAAAATTACCTATTGCCAATATTATGACAGTTACGCCTTTTCATTGGAATTAATTTCAAAACCGACTTTAATATTTATTTTACTCATAACTCAAAATATAACAATTTTCATTAATAAATATCAATTTGAATTTACGTAAATATCTTTGAGGGACTTTAACACTATGTTGAAAATCAGTGTGATGTAATATTTATCAAACAACAATGATGTTGCTATAGCAACAATAAAATTATGACAGAACATGACATTAATGTCTTTGTCCCGCCATAATGTTCACCGACATTAAATTTCATATTTATGAAGGACATTATTTTCTATTGAAGATCCTGACAAAATTCATCTTGTTGTTTTGAATAATTATAATCCAACTTATTTTAAAATTGATGGATATTCCCTAACAATTTTTTGTATGGATACCTACTGTAGGGGATGCAGTTAAATAAATGGCAGCATTTAGCTTGCATTTTAAGCGCCAAGCCTAATTTATGCATCAAGTTGAATTTTACTGGAGCAAGTTGGCTCAGGCAGTAACGCCCTAAGCTTGTTTCCCGGAAGTCCTGACTTCGATTCCCGCGACCGGCTACTTGACTGAGGTGCGTCGTGGTGTTCCTCAGTCGAGAGTCAATGCTATGATTTTCACTAATAACTAGGAAAACGCCCAGCGTAACGCGTTGATGATCGAGCACCGAAACGGGCAACACCTCGAAGTCGAACTGAAACTCCCTTTACAGAAAATATAAGACAGATTATGAAAAGCATTAACACGAACGACAAATGAACGTTATCCATTATTCAGATTGTTATGAAGGGATGTGCGTTGTTAAAATATCCTATCGAACCGGGGCTCGAGCCCGGGACCTCTCACTTGCCGGGCGAGAGCTCTACCAATTGAGCTACCCGGTCGGACAGACGGACATTAGACACAACGCACTGATGAGGGTTAGAGATCTCCGAGGAGAATGGAATGAAGGTAGAGAATGCTCACTACGAACTGTCATATCACCGGTGACGATGCTGTCACCATGTCTCTTTGCACTTGTGTGCGCAAACCTCTTACACTCGACCTTAACGAGTTGCTTGAGTCTGAATGACTCCATGGAAATGCATTTCCACTTTAAACGATAAACACTCTGGAGTCTGGAGGTATTTAAGATGAAACTAATGCAAATCTTTTAGAAATCATCAAGTCCTCAATCAGGATAGTAATTAATGTGTTGTGAATAAATTGGCCTAATCCGTTATTCCGTTTGACCTGAAATAGATCAAGAACAACAAACAGACAAAAAATCAGAGATTCGAGCTATAAGTTTCAGATAAAGACGCTTGCTTTATTCGCTTGATAAGCCACGAGCGCCTCCTTCCCACCTTCGACCGGTAACCTTTTTATCATCCATCAAGTGGACACTAACTGCAACACCCCCGGTGTAAAGAAACTACCACTCTCCAAGAACAATTAGTTGAGATGCATTAGAACGGTAATAATATCAGAAAATGTTACCGCATTCAATTACTCACAATATTTCTTCACTAAAAAAGGTAATTAATAAACGAGCTAAATCTTATGTCCAAAACTAAATTTTCTGCTCTCACTAAATAAATACACATAATGTAT
Organism: Leuctra nigra; assembly: GCA_934045905.1. Taxonomy (NCBI): domain Eukaryota; kingdom Metazoa; phylum Arthropoda; class Insecta; order Plecoptera; family Leuctridae; genus Leuctra; species Leuctra nigra. Next base: position 34,392,715 of record OW203767.1, on the reverse strand, counting down.
CATGCTTTGACTGAATATTAATGACGCACACACGGCAACAAGGCTGGTGAGTTTATTTAACGACGCACACTTAACAAAGATAAGATCATTGTTACATACATTGTTTTATAAAATGCAATGCATGCAGTTTATGGTAACAACGTCACTTTTATATTAAGGGCGCAGACTTTTCAACTAAAATTTTCCTTTGATTCATACTTACGAATACCCTAAATAGTGGGCGTAGATTAATTTTGTCAGGATACTCAATAGCCCAAATTTCCCTCCGTCAATATGAATATTATTTCAGTGCACATTATTGCGGGACAAAGAATTAACGTCATGTGCTGTCCTAGTTTTATTGTTGCCATGGCAACATCATTGTTGGTTGATAAATATAACATCACACTGATTTTCAACATACTGAATAATATTTACGGAATTTCAAATTGATATTTATTAATGAAAATTTACATATTTGTTGTTATGAATAAAGGAATATTAAAGTCAGGTTTGAAATAAATTCAAAAATAAATCGTAACTGTCCTATTGGCAATTTGTAATTTTTTTGTATAGACTAATATTGTATGAATCAATGATAGGGTAACTCTGAAATTTACGTTTTCTCATAAAATTAATTTAAAGAGCCTATGTAATTTTAGCCCAATCCATTATATAGACGTAGGTATACTTTGTTCCATTGATTAACTGCACTTAGATCGGATTGTTTGCAAATGAAATTATACATTAGGAAAAGCATAAGATCATATTATACACTTTTAAAATTATGAATCTGAAACATAATATAGATTGAACTTATTGAGAAAATTTGAGCCAAAATCTCGGTAGACCACGATCGGGTTAGCCTGATGAGCAAGATTCGAATGAAGCTTCGACCTTCTAGGCTGATGTGATAGATAAATTACCTGTTTCTATTTGACGTCAATATCTCCCCCATCCCTTGTTTTACTCGAGCACCGAGAGAGATAACAACTAGAGTGAGAGGTCTGACCGGTTTGTACAGGCAATCGGAAAATTAATGGACAAGAGATGCTTCCCTACCTTTTCATCACGATCATTTTATGTTTGGTTGAGTACCTACTTATTTTTGGTAACAAGAAACATAAATTAAATATGTACTTTGAATTGATTAAGTAGTATTGATTGATTGACTATTTACATAAATATGAGAGGCTAGACTCTCTATTAAAATAAGTTTGAAATGTATGTGTCACACTGTCTAACTCTGCTCTACAATGCAGATGCCCATGTAGACGATCTGCTCTCAGGAGGAACACAGCTGGCTTCTTCTTCAGCGTCAAGCCCTGTGGGTAAGATACAAACATTAGTGACCAACATTGACAAACGTCCAACATAATTGAGCGATCGTCTCCATTTTGCACTTTTTGACACTATCTGTTTTTGTTTTTTTTGTTTTTGTTTGGCCCGAAAGCACAGGCCACAATTTTTCCAATCGAGCAGAAATTTTGCACCCATCAAATATCATTCTGTGTATAGTTTTGGATTGGTTCAAAAATGAAAATATCTCTCGATTGTTCAAAAACCAAAATGTTCCGATTAAAAGTTTAAATTTTGCATGAACATTAAGACTACCTACCATTTTTCTTATTTTACAACTTTTCGGCCCCATCAGTAGAGAATGTATACTTATTTACATTAAATAGAGGACCAGAAGAGATTTTATTGAAATCTAATTTCCATAAATTAAATCTGATTTAATCGGACTTAGATCTGATTTTGGATCAGAGTGTATAGATGGATATTCTCAGTTTCCATGAAGATCCGGTAATTTTTTTTGATCGAGTGGATCGTATTTCAATTCACTATGGACGTAGGTATAATTGTTTTATGTGCGTTACGATATTCCAGTTGGAGATGCTGTTTGTTTCCGTGCACACTCATTTAAACGCGTTACACACTCTAGAAGTTGAATCGCTTCTCCGATCGAGCTGAAAATTTTCACACATATATGGACCATTTCGTACGGACAATACGGTAATTTATTTGTTGAATTACAATGTGTAGGTAAATTACGGTAAAATAAAATCTAAGACGAGAATTGAAGAAAAATAATGTATAACTTTAATTACTTTAGAGGTTAAGAAACCTGCTGATCGCTCAATACAAATCGCTCAAACAAGACTTGAATGTAATGTTCACCAGCCCCCCCCCCCCCCCCCATTGACTGTTCAGTTTTTGACATTTAAAAATAATAATGGTCAAATACGAGATTTTAATTATGCAATGAATTTCAATGATCTGTTGATACACTTTCTTAGGCATTGCAAATGCAAAAATGTTATGCATGTCTTATGCAAATGTTTACTTAAAAGCATAGAGCCCTGTTTTCCTACCTACAAAATCATGGCATTGCTAAGATTACTATGTTACTAAATTGAAGGACTAGATTTTTTAAAACATTTTTCCCTAGACCCTTCTACACATACGAAATAGTTTATTTTAGATTTATTAAATTTACCAGGGGTTGGTAAATAACAAGGTTTACATCAGTGTTGTTTCGACGTTAGGCCCAAGTTCCGCATCCCAGCGAGACAGTCCATGTTTCAGGTCATTGTGCATAGAGGTCACACATCCAGGCCGACATAACTTTCCTCTGTTAGAGTCGGAGGTAACGCCTTGTCAAGAGAGATTTCGCCTGAAAGCACACATGTAACTATTGTAGGGTGCTGCTGTCATGTGATTAGGAGCTAACACATAGCTGAACTGGTTCTGTGTTTATATAACTCGAGGCACAGGTTACACTAGATCGGTGGGTGTTGGTCTAGGTCGCCGGAGCCTCGGCGCAAGAAATGTAACTTCTCACACAACTTGCTGGCTCTACAATAATTACTTGACTAACCAGTGGTTAATTTGTAAAATAATAAGTGGGCGGACGCTCGGCGATGTCAGGGAGAATATATTTGCTTACGTAAACAATGGGGGGGATTGGGGGAATATATGGGGCCCAATATAATGTGGGTCCGGACTGCCCGCAAGACCCCGGGAAAATATTGAATTTCAGAAACAAAATTTGGGGCCTTTATACCTACCCGATTTGTACACAATTTCAAGCCTTATTTTACTTCTTTGAAAAATAAGTGGGCGGACGGCGGTTACCAACCCTGAAAAAAGAGTGGGGGGACCACAGCCGTCTGTATACTCGTCAGTTCGCCCCTCCCTCCTCCTGGTAGCTGCCTGTCGTCTGAGTAGAAATTCTAGTTCCAAACCTGCCACCCGGGATGGGGTCACTACCGTCGAGCATTTAAATAACCAAGAGATGGTGGCGGCCCCATCCCGGGACGGCATGTGAGGAACTACTCAGACGACAGGCAGCTGCCAGGAGGAGGGGGAACGAACCGACGAGTATACAGACGGCTGTGGGGGGGACGCGTTCGCCCCCAATTAACCACTGTGACTAACATTGTAGGTATATAACTGTCTAGAGTTAGTTACGATTAGCCCTCATGAGACGCAACAATATTCAATAGGTCGGACAAGCGATGCTAAAAAATTAAGAATAACCAATCAAGAAAGAAATTTGTGTCCGACTTTCCACTGCACACTTGAGTTGTCGATCTATTTATAGATTCGTAACAAACGCTATTATTGAATTGTATTGTGATTATTATCCATACATATAAACCATTACGTCATCATTATTTTGTTGAAAACCTCCAAGTAGGTAGCTACCTAGTTACTTACCTAAAGCTTTATTAGGCTGAGCACAGCTATCTACTAGTACTTCCATCCATGTTCAAGCTTTAAGATTTTTAGATAGTAATATTGTACCGAGCGACAATAAATTTTATTACCAAATAGGTAGGTAGGTACTAAAATATATGTATGTATTCAATAGTTTTATAAAATACCACACACTTGTAATCATTGTTGTTATGAATTATTATACTTTCTAGAAATTAGCTAAATAAACGATTTACTTTTTTACTAGTACTTACTAATGTTATGACAGGTCTAGTGGACGGTTTTAAAAGTTAGGTTATAATAAAACAGCTGGATGCTAATAATACAGCCTTCTTGAAATCTTCTCTTACATGCACTCGATTTCAAGGCCATACACTCCTTTCATGACGTCTTGGTCATGATTCCACTTCCCCCTAAAGCATAGGAGGAAGTGGATTTATTACGTCACGACCCGAGTGCGAGTAGGACACTGGTCAGAGAAACCACGCCTACCGTAGCGGTGACGTCACGGAATCAGCCGCCTATGGGTTATATGGGAATAACTTTCAAACTAGAGCTCGTAGAGACTTCCCGTTTTCGGCGTTGGACTTAAGAATGACGTGCACCTTTTATTTTAATGACAGGGGGCCTTTAAACAATTTTATTTCCGTCAACCACCTGCTCAGTAGGTCGTCCAAACAGTATAGTGTTCCACAAAGATCTTCCATTCTCCAAGTCACATTGCCAAAGCCCTTGCTCCCAGATATTCCTACCCATCAGGGTTGCCAACTCAGTACTTGAATACTACAAATAGGTATTACCTGATTAAGTTTAGGTTATGCTTAGTTCTTATAGCAAACTAATTTTAGAATTATCTATAAGAGCTACTTGTTATTTTAGCAAGTACCAATCACAAATATTCAAACTAACTTACAAAATGAGTTTGAACATTTGGGAGGTTTCCGCCATGTAACAGGGATGTGCCAGGCAGCTCCCTGGGATGAAACTGGCATATGCCTGGCACGTCCCTGGCACATGCCTGGCACATCCCTGTTACATGGCGGGGACCTCCCAAATGTTCAAACTAACTTACAAAATGAGTTTGAACATTTAGGAGGTCCCCGCCATGTAACAGGGATGTGCCAGGCAGCTCCCTGGGATGAAACTGGCATATGCCTGGCACATCCCTGGCACATGCCTGGCACATCCCTGTTACATGGCGGGGACCTCCCAAATGTTCAAACTAACTTACAAAATGAGTTTGAACGTTTGGGAGGTCCTCGCCATGTAACAGGGAGCTCCCAAATACCGTATCCCAAATGGTCAAACTGGGATGTGCCAGGGAGGTGCCAGGCATGTACCTTGTTTGCTGGGTTAGAATCAATACTCGCAGTTAAATCACAAGTAGAATTAGCACAAAACAGAGACATACATAACCACGACACTAGGAAAAAGGACAATATTCATCTAGATCGACACAGGACCCAATGCACACACAAAAACTCTTTATACTTCAAAACAAAACTGTATAATACTTTGCCCAAAAAACTTAGATTAATAAACAAACATTTCGAGTTTAAAAAGTCACTCACACTGTTACTAGTAAATAAGGCTTATTATACTATAGAAGAATTTATGCTAGACAAATTAGAATAATAAAACTGTACACACCACCATATAAATAACTGTTAGTAAGTAAGGTATATTTTTCGATAGATGAGTTCCTGCTAGACAAATAAAAATAAACATATTAGTACCTACTTGAATATGTTTAATAATAACAACAATAATATTTCTAATTTCATTCTAATTTCTAATAATAATTTTAGTGCAGGTTCAAGTGTAGAAAAAATGCTTTCCGCTCGATTGGAGTGCCGAAATTGATTTTTTCATAATTATCGATTATTTACATCATTCTTAATATTACCTGACGTGCCTTCAATTTTTTTGGTGGCCATCTTGGAAAATATGGCGGAAAACGTACATTTTACAAATTATTTAATTGTTGGTAGAGGAAAGGTTGAAAAATTATGAAATAATTCACTAAATCTAAATCGAATGTGGAGACTTAAAAAAAAATACGCCGTGAACGACATTTTATTTTTTCATTGTTGGAATTGACCAATCACGTTTCTGTGTTTTTTTGCTCTCAATTTATTACGAAACGCGTGGACTTAGACTAAAATATGTGGAATTAAAAATTGTAGGCAATTTCATTGTAAACAATATGCATTTTACAAAATTTTACTGCGACTAACAGTTTTCAGTTTAGAGCAATTATTGTGCGACCTTCCGAGTTAAGTCATCACCTCAGTAGATGCCATGGCCCCATACACGGTCAATAGTCCAGAGTCTAAGCTGCAAAAAGGGGCCTAACCCGCACCTCTGTAACGTATGAAAAGTTCTCCGAAATTAGATTAGGGTGGGTGGGCCAAAATGCCAAATTTGTCAAAAAGTCATTGTTGTCATTATCAAATAATCAAATCATATCAACCTAGTCGAGTAGCATATCAAATGAAAGCTTATCTTTAGAACAATTATTAAAAATATATATCACCATTGTATAGTTGATACAGAGGTCAAAAGGGGTCAAAAAGAAGTCAAAATCACATTTTTTAAGTATTCCAGGAAAATGCGGTATCTTCGTCCCTAATAAAGATCAAAACAAACTTTTTTATATTAATCGATCCGATATGAATCTGATTAAAACATATTAAAAGTTATCCAAAGTTGTTCTTTGAACATGAATGGGCTAATGAATCTGTCATATATAGTTTATAAGGGCAATTTTTATTTTGAGTGCAAAATCTAAGATTATACCAATTTCCTAGCCACTAGGTATTTATAACTAAAGGTTTTTTGGTGTGAAACGATACAGAACAATGCTGTCTAAAACATATCAAAAGTTCTCCAACTTTTGATTAGGGTGGTTGATCCAAATTTCAAAATTTTGATTAAACTCATTGTTGTCATTTTCAAATTATCAAATTATATCAACCTAGTCGAGTAGCATATCAAATGAGAGCTTATGATTAGTACAACAAATTAAAATAAATGTGACCATTAAAAAGGTCGTACAAAGGTCATGAGAGGCCAAAACATGGTAAAATTTCCCATTTTTAAGCGTCCAAGGACAATTGACATTATGTCATCGTTAATAAAAGTAAATAATATACTATTTGACACCAATTTACCCAAAATTAAATAGATTATAACATATAAAAAATTCGCCAAAATTCTATATCCGTGGATGTGCCAATTAAATTTTTATTCAATTTCAAAATTGTGACATTTATAGTGATTAATAGACATTTATAGTCATTTATTGTTGTCATTATCCAATAATCAAATCATATCAACCTAGTCGAGTAGCATATCAAATGAAGCTTATCTTTAGAACAATTATTAAAAATATATATCACCATTGTCAAGTTGATACATAAAATGACGATTATCCGTCATTTTATACTATTCGCTAGATTTTTCTTCACTACAAATGTCACAATTTTGAAATTGAATAAAAAATTAATTGGCTAATCGACGGATTTAGAATTTTGGCGAATTTATTATATGTTATAAACTATTTAATTTTGGGTTAATTAGTGTCAAATAGTATATTATTTACTTTTATTATTATTATTATTTCGTATGGTTTATTACAATTACAATAAAGTTACAGAAATTGGTAATATAAAACACAAATCAAAGGACATCATTATCATAATAGGAAATCAATGTAAAACATAAAAAATATTGCTTTTATTAACGATGACATAATGTCAATTGTTCTTGGACGCTTAAAAATGGGAAATTTTACCATGTTTTGGCCTCTCATGACCTTTGTATGACCTTTTAAATGGTCATATTTATTTTAATTTGTTGTACTAATCATAAGCTCTCATTTGATATGCTACTCGACTAGGTTGATATAATTTGATAATTTGAAAATGACAACAATGAGTTTAATCAAAATTTTGAAATTTGGCCCAACCACCCTAATCAAAAGTTGGAGAACTTTTGATATGTTTTAGACAGCATTGTTCTGTATCGTTTCACACCAAAAAACCTTTAGTTATAAGTACCTAGTGGCTAGGAAATTGGTATAATCTTAGATTTTGCACTCAAAATAAAAATTGCCCTTATAAACTATATGACAGATTCATTAGCCCATTCATGTTCAAAGAAAAATTTTGGATAACTTTTAATATGTTATAATCAGATTCATATCGGATCGATTAATATAAAAAAGTTTGTTATGATCTTTATTAGGGACGAAGATACCGCATTTTCCTGGAATACCTAAAAAATGTGATTTTGACTACTTTTTGGCCCCTTTTGACCTCTGTATCAACTATACAATGGTGATATATATTTTTAATAATTGTTCTAAAGATAAGCTTTCATTTGATATGCTACTCGACTAGGTTGATATGATTTGATTATTTGATAATGACAACAATGACTTTTTGACAAATTTGGCATTTTGGCCCACCCACCCTAATCTAATTTCGGAGAACTTTTCATACGTTACAGAGGTGCGGGTTAGGCCCCTTTTTGCAGCTTAGACTCTGGACTATTGACCGTGTATGGGGCCATGGCATCTACTGAGGTGATGACTTAACTCGGAAGGACGCACAATAATTGCTCTAAACTGAAAACTGTTGGTCGCAGTAAAATTTTGTAAAATGCATATTGTTCACAATGAAATTGCCTACAATTTTTAATTCTACATATTTTAGTCTAAGTCCACGCGTTTCGTAATAAATTGAGAGCAAAAAAACACAGAAACGTGATTGGTCAATTCCAACAATGAAAAAATAAAATGTCGTTAACGGCGTATTTTTTTTTTCAAGTCTCCACATTTGATTTAGTGAATTATTTCATAATTTTTCAACCTTTCCTCTACCAACAATTAAATAATTTGTAATATTTACGTTTACCGCCCTATTTTCCAAGATGGCCACCAAAAAAATTGAAGGCACGTCAGGTAATATTAAGAATGATGTAAACAATCGATAATTATGAAAAAATCAATTTCGGCACTCCAATCGAGCGGAATTACATTTGCTCCTGTACTATTTCTAATAATTTCTAATTTCATTTTTTTCTTTACATTGAATCTCGTGCATGTGATTAATAATTTACTATGTAACTAGATTTTAAATATAACTGTAGCATGTATAGATGTTAATTTATTTTAATTTAATTGCAACGTAATTATGTGTAATATGTTTTTTTTATTTTTTTTATTTACACATGTACATGGATTTACAATCACAGTTGACATACATACAGAAAAAATGAATGATAGGAATACTTAGAAACTAATAAAGAAATCAGGGTCTTTTACTTCCAGGCATAAAATGTTTAAAGTACTGGGTTTCGAAATTAAGTATTGAAATTCGGAAAAAATTATGTACAAGGTTACTAGATTTAGTTCGATGTAACCTTTCCACATACTCCACTGAATGGTGTCAACCATAGGAGTAATTTCATATGTATGTACCTCTTTAAAATGTACTCATTGATAATGGAAATAAAACTGTACTGAACTGAACTGAACTGAATCTGTGGCGCATTTTTTTGAACGATCTCCAGAATAAGCCACAGAAGTGAATATGTACGCCATCTATCCCAGAAAGTGTTAACTAAAGTCGGTAAAGAAGTAAGATTCAATGAGATCCCGGAACCGGAAATAGCCAATTCGCCATTTTCTTATGGTTGCAGAAACTACCGACAGGTTTCACTAGTTTGAAAATGGCGGAAAATGAGTAGATGGGTGAGGCGTACGCTATGAATTCACGTGTTTTGCCTAGTTATTATCGGCTTTTGATAGCGACGAGTGTCTTAATCTCTAGTTTATGATCGCCATTAAATTGGTAAGATAAACCCGTAAGATTTATACCTAGTTCATTAGGACATAATCAATATCGTAGAATCACTGTGATTACTTGTAGATACTACCTACCTACCTACCTACCTAGCAGCATGCAACACCTTGGCATACCTAGGGGATTAACTTTGACCTACATGAATGCCGAATGCCCGGCGTGTTTGTGTATGAATCATCGCATATAATGATACAGTTCTTCTGTCTGCAGATAGCACGTAATTCACAATGAGTCAGAACACGAGTTTCGGCAGCTCGAAGCGAGCGCCTGCGGAGAATAGCTTCATGATGAGCGATGTATCGAGGAACGGATCCACGCCGAGAGAGTCGAGGAAAAGTAAGAGAGCATGCGAACTGACGTTCAGATATATCCTACGTTAGTTGATATGCAAGCAACACAGCTAAGTGTTATGTCAACAACTTGTCGCCCCCAACCGTCATTAATTTTATCATGTCGGTTCCAGCGTAAAGAATGCACGCTTACATCAGTTATGACAGGAATCACATTCTCTGTAGGTTGTTTTATGGACAGAAAAGTTATGTTAATGGGAAATCACTAGTTATAATAGGGATGGGAAAAGCTTTGAAGTTTAGTCAACGTTTTAAACGTTCACCAAAGTTAGGTAGTATATTGTATACCTCTACTTCGTTTAAATGTGTGAGTAGTATCATAGAAATGCTGGCAGTCATATTACCTAATGTTTCCTCTCCCCTGTCATTCAAACTGCTGATTAGTCACAGCAAAATATCAATAATGTGCCCTAATAACCAGTTTGCAGCGAGTTTGACACAGTATTTTGAGTGGTATACATCAAGAAAACAGCACTTCTTACAATGAAAGTTTACTTATTTCAATTTTAAGCGCACAATGGATGTTTAAACGTGTGTAAACACCACCAGTCAGTTGTTATTATTTACAAGTAGGTAGTACCTACCTAATTTTCATTTATCTGAATCCGGAACAAACCTTAATTAGGTAGAGGCACCTAGTAGGTACGTAATATTAAAATATTCATGTATAATTTGTACCTATGTGGATCAGAGTCTAGATTCACCAAAATATTATCGTAACGTTGTAATATGTAAATAAAAGTCACTTGAAAATGTCTCAAAATTGATTTTAAAGTATCAAATATAAAATCCAAAAAACAAACTGCATTCATGACAGGGTGGGCAGCGCGACCCTACACCCCCAATGTTTTCCTTGCCCCTCCTCCCCCCCCCCCCACCCCCAGATCCTGGCGGAAGCCATGAATCTAGCCCGAGAAAAGAGCATATCTTGAAACACTTAGGTGGGTCATTTTCAAAAATGTTGTAGATTAGATACCTTTTTTTATTTAAAAAAAATATTAATTTAAATGCAATTTGTCAGTAGAGCTTGTTACTATGTAATACTGCATTGAAACAACATTCAGCAGCGAACTTTTTAAAAAGATATGAATTTAAAAAATCGAAACACTCAAATTGTCCTTTTTGTACTGAAAACTAAAAAGTTTAATAATGGAGGGAATGAGTACCTAGTACCTAAGTGATAACAATTATTTACATTTCTAATTAATATGACCTTGATTTAACACATTTAATTCACTTTATTCTGATACTAGAGAGCCCCGCCATGTATTACATGACCTAATCACAATATTTTCTGCTCAAGGTATAATAGAGACCAACCCTTGAACAACTCTTGCTGACAAATTGACTGATCGTGACAATTGAATTGACCCTCACGGAACTACCGATCTCAATGGCTAACTCAATTCTAAATCTTGATATTTTTTTTCAAAACAAACCTAAACAATAATTAAATATGAATGGATCTGTTCAGTGAAGAATTAACCCAAAGTGGCAGTATCCAAATTAATATACTTACTTAGTATAGGTATTGAAAACAACAACTGAAAAAGTTGTGAACGAATCTAAACGAATCCAAATTCTGAATTCGAAATCGTACCCAAATGAGTTAATTATACGAAACAAATACGCAACATAAAAAATTAGAGCACAATCAAAGATTTCCAACATTAAAAAATACTCCTTCCTTCAAAGGAAGGAGTTTACACTATGAAGTTTATATTAAAGAAGAGTGAAGAGCATTTCTGTCGTTGTCCGACTACTCTCACGTGACCTTACTTTCCTCACTGCTATTTGGTCATGATCGAAAAAGCACAAAGTATACTTGAAGCCCATGGTCAAGACTGTGTAGTAGAATATAATGCGATTTATTCAGGTCTCCACATAATAAGATTCAACCTTATTATATAAACGTACGCATCACTGCAGAAATCACAACAATTAACAACAATACAATTTTGATTTCTAAATGGTACTTTCAGTTTTCAATATACTCAAATCATTTTCAAAATGCGATGTGACGTAAGGAGGTACACTCGAGAAAAATTTCCAATATCAGAAAAGTTCTCTTGCGCCCCCCTCCCCCCACCCCACACAACATTCTCAACCCCCAAAATAACAATTACATTTAAGGGGGTTCCAGGGTTACGGCATAGGAATGAGAATTTGCTGTAATTCACACCAAAGATTAATGAAACCATATTACATACAACTAGCAAAAAATATTTGCCCCTTACGGTATCATATAATTAGATATTCTTGATTGAAGATCATCTTTTCCCCCATAAGATAACACAGGGAGACATGAAATCGATCCGGAAAATTGGCCTTATATTGCTCCTAAAACCGCAAGAGGAATGACAAATTATTGAAAATAGTCTCAAATTAAAGATAATAATTTTTAGAATAAGACTGCCGTTTGAAAATATGGGGTCACGAGCCAAATAAGAAAGAAAATGTGTACAATGTGTGAAATTTGCCATAAATCTGGCAACATTGCACTACAAATATGAATTATTTTAGGATAGTTTAATTGGAACTTCAATTAAAAACATATAATTGGAGCACACGGAAAGGTATAATTGTTTTATGCTGTTGTTTGAGGTATTATTTCATCAGAGATTTGTACGAATTACGGCGAATTCTAAGCACCATGGCTGGAGCAGTGGGGCCACTTTAAATGTTGCTTTTCATGTGGTTCTATTTAGAAGAGAATAGAATAGAATAGAATAGAATTTTATTAACAGCTAGGAATACAATGTACATTATTAATAAGATATTAAAATACACATGTAAATTTTTCCAGTGGCTGCTAGTCAGCTGTTGTAGCATCAAGTTTCAGTTCAGTGATATGATCAGATTCTAATCTATTAATGAACATTTCTAATGAAGGATTTGAGCTACAGTTCTAATGGATGATCGAGAATTATTTGATTGAATGCGTTAATGTCATTAGCTTCAGATATCTCAAGTGGCAGTTCATTCCATAGCCTCGATGTCCGTCCCAGGAATGAGTGACGTCCCAAGTCCGTCTTGTATCTGGAGATGAAGAGTTTCTTGGAATGGCCCTTTCTTCCCCGGAACGTTGCTGGCGCTGTGAGTTCGGCAACATCTGACCAAGCTGGATGTCCTGACATGGCCTTAAACAGGCATCGGAGACTTGCTCGAGCTCGGCGCAGGCGTAGTGGTTCCCATTTGCGAATTTCTTTTGCTTTGCTCACGCTGAAGGCCGGCCTGTTGGTAGACTTACACCAACGACGGTGGTTATTAGCAACATATCGAACCGCCTTATTCTGGATGCTCTCGAGTGATGTTATCAGGTTCTTCCTGTGAGGATCCCACACTGCACTGCAGTATTCCACAAGGGGTCTAATGAGGCACTTGAATAGTCAAGGTCCACAGAGTTAAATTGTATTTTCTTCACTGCCAATGGATTCACGGCTTCCTGAAGTTTCAAAGTTTCGAAAAAAGTATGTTTTTCCATGATATTGTGCATTCCTTGTAATATCTCTCGAAATAATCAACGGATTCGATTGAAATTGTGTGCACTTTATTTGGCTCGAAATTATCTACAGGAAAGGTCCGGGTTTGATTAAAATTGAGCTAAAATGACGATTTCTATAGAGGTCTATCGTAACGCAATTTCAGAGCTCCATTGTTGAAACTGTGCATTAATAGTAAAGGATTTTATTACTTACAAAAATTCACCACTTTCATTTGCGTTACAAAGTGGACATGTGTTACAAAATGGACATTTCGTTACGAAATTGACTGTCACAAAGTTGAAAAATTATTAAACTTGTGCAAACACATCAAGACTTGACTGAACTGCAAAACCTGCATTCTGAATATGTCACCGACTTATTTTGATGCATTTGCTCCATAATTTATCCAAATTTGTCCACTTTTTAAAAGTAGAACGTTACAAAGTGGACTTTTTACAAAATGGACAAAAGTTACTTGCAAATTTCCTAGCAAAAGCATAGAATCTAAGGATTGAATTTTGAAGATTGCATTGCAAACATGCTAAGCAGATGTGCAATATTATGAATTATTAAATAAAATATTGAAGGATTGCATATACTTTCTTCCGTTACAAAGTGGACGGTGATGAAATACACTCGAGCACAGAAGTTCTTCATGACACTGTGTTGAAAATGGAGAAGCACCAGGAAAAAAATTGATATAGGTAGTGTGATTGAGGAAACATATTGGATGGTAATGAAACTCCACAATCAACACGAAATTAATAAAAATTTATATCCCTAGAAATCCACGTTACAAAAAGGACGTTACAAAAAGGACAACATTCGTGGGACACACCTGATACTCATAATATCTAGCTGAAATATAATATTTTATATTTATATTGTCATGTAAAAAGAGAGATGAATGCTCTAGTTTTTTAATGACCAGTCATAATCTTAATAAAAAAATCAGCTGTTATTGAAATAAACCTTGTTTTCTTTGGATACCTACAGGGGCTGGGACATAGGGTAATCCGTGTTTTCAACACTTCAAGTATCGAAAAATCATAGAAGGCCTAAAAAGTGTGCAATTTTTAGGTATGTACATTGCGGCTAAAATATATACACAAAATAATTTGCAAGTAAGGGATGGGATGACCTAAATTTGATAAATTAAGCAAGTAAAAAATTTAGAAAGTGGTGGGACGCCGCAAATCTACAACATTTTTGAAAATGACCCAGGTAACGTTTTCATTTAAAACCTGAATAAAGTAGACAAATCTTGTTTGAAGTTTAAAACGCATAGATTTCTTACCTTGGCCTCCTGCATGAATTATATTGAATTTGCATTGACTAGGTATTTGTTATGCACGTTGATTTCCATTCTACTGCACCCGTACTAATCCTGATCATAATAGTTATCATTTTGTAGGTAGGACAAATATGATAACTTGTCCCACAACCTGAAACAAATCAAGTTGCATTCCACACCAAAATGAGGCTCAATGCGAATCCATCGTCGTCCTTTTAATTTCCCTTTCTTTCATGGCAATATTTGTTTCTGCTGAGAATCAAATGGTGTGGTTGCTATTTTAACTGAAAATGAAATATCAATCGGTGAAATCAACTATCGCGTAGTAACGTACCTACCGCCATAGTAATTTCAAGAGAGCTGATGGGAAATCTTCCATAAAGGCTTGCTAAAGTCATTTAGCGAGTGTTTCCTGGTATTGCCAGGATAATGTGTATTGATACAGACTATCGCCACCCATGTTATCAATTACTTCGGGAGCAGCTGATTTGTGTTGTTTTCCTCCTTCCTCCTCGAGGAACTGTATTTTTCTGTTGCGTCAGGCAACGTTCTTCAGTGTTTGCAAGACCCGTCCCTTTCTTTTATCGCAAAATGGATTTCTAGTTGACAATTAAATGGTTTGGTTGCTAGCAGGGTTGGCATGATTTTCCCCGACCCGAAAAAAAACGGTGGGTTTTTTTTGGGTAAAACTTAGGTAGGTAGGTAGTACATGAAAAAACCCGTGGGTTTTTTACCAAAAGTTTTTTTTTAAATCATGAAAATTAGTCTTATAAGTTAAGATATTTAACCAATATTTATTTCAATTTCAAATATTTCTCAAATTGATACAGAAAAGTGAATTACATCGACATTATGTAAATATTCATTAAGATTATGATAGAGGGAAGTCCCTGATCCAATGTACCAAGGAATCCCACTCCGTCAGAACACTTTCCAATCAAAATCACTTAAAATGTTAATAATTCAAAAACTTTATACAAAATAAACATAATCTGAAAAAACCCGAAAAAACCCACTCAAAAAACCCACTGGGCCAATGGGGTTGTTCACGCAAAACTATTGTAGATGGCGCTGCTGTTCTAATCGTCCGGGAGAGAGCCAATCAAAATGCATCTAGCGGAATGGAAGGTTTTTACACTTTGGCGGGAGTTTGATTCAGAGATCTTGGATTCAGAAACCAACCAATCAGAGAGAGGCACCTCCAATGCCGCTAGCGCTGCGAGTGAGAGCAAATGGCAGTGAACAACCCCATTGATTTTGAAAAAAAAACGTTTTTTTTTCAACCCTGGTTGCTAGGAATGAAATCTTAATGATCATACAAATATCGTAGTATAGGGTGATTAATTACTAAGGCCGGGTAGGACCAACGTTGGATTAAGTTAATTATCGGTGGTTAGTGGAATTTAGAGAATCCTATTGGCTGTGGAATTTGCGCCAACTGGATTCATTGGTTTTAACCATCGATAAACTTATCCAGAGTTGGTCCTATCCGGCTTAACACTGCAATTTCAAGAGGCTGGTCATAAATCTTCTGAGCATTTATAAGGCTCGCTTAACCATTTTCCTTGCATTAAACTTAACAGTAAACAATGTCAAATAGATGATTCGAGAGCTTCATGTTTTGAAACCGTTCAGGTTTTCATTGTTTTAAACGTAAAACTCCTGTCACTAGGCCTTAAAACCTTTTTCAAGATGTATATACAATGCTGTACAAACGGTTTCAAAGCGTTTCTTCACTTCAGAATAATGTGTAGGTTATTACTCCATGTTATCTGCCTACTGGGTGCAGCATTGATAATATTCTTGTCCTCTAAGAACTGTATTTCCTGCCTCGTCCCAACTGTTAGAACTCAGTATGTCATCTGCCTCTCAATGCTTCACATTGTCCTCTTCTCTTCTGATAAACTGTCAAAACCCTTCCATGTCGCTTATCAGTGGCAAAGCTGCATTAGCAAAGTAGATTACAAGTCTAGCCACTTATGAGCCACTTAAGTGAGCATTAATATGATTTCAGCAATTAGGCTAATTGAAGTTTTAACCTGATTAATGAAGATAAGCCAACATAGTTGACGTTTTATTGCATTGTTAGTTCCTTGGATTGTTGGAGTTGATGGTTTTCATTTCATGCCATAAATTAAATACATTAGGTAAGATGGTGCACGCACGAGCGATTATGCTGCATTTTGCAGGCACTTTTTTGGATACGAGGAGACAAAATGGGCTAACGAATCGATTAGAAATTTTAACCGTGATTAGATAAAAGACAAACTTCCCTTGGTACATTTTTAATTTTTTGTTTTGTTAGGAATAATTACCTAGTGGATTTTTGGTGAAAAATTAGCTATTTTCTTGTCTCGCTGGGTGCTGTATAAATTAAATATAAAAAATGTGACAAATAATAACACTAAGTTTGTCTTTCATCTAATCATGATTAAAATTTCAGATCAATTGTGTAACGGGTTTGGTCTTCAATCGTATCGGAAATTTCGTTGTTTTGCGCGGTTTTGTTGAATAACTGGCGCCTAACAAGGCACGAAGCAAAATATGAAAAAGTGCAACTAATAATGTACAATCACACTGATCATGTGAACATCCTATCAACAATTTTTTCTCTCAATTTGAATTTTCTAAAACGTCCGAGCGCTTGTTTCTGGAAAATATTTCAAATAATATTTCGTTTGTGTGTCTATGTATTTAACTAGATCTGAAACTAAAGCTGCGTTTACAGTCCGTTCGTGCAACGGTTGCTTGCAGCCGGCAACGCGTATTGACCAATCAGAAGCCAAGGCCACCCGTGTCGCAGCGACGCGGCACAAAAGATGGGCATGGTTCATCTTTTTCGGTTGCGGCTAGAGATTATAACTGCTGTGATCGCTGATATTTCTTGTTTTCTTGTATTTTACAAGCAATATACCACAAGAAGAGTATTTATATAAACATTTGTTATATTATGTAGTGCAAATGATTTATTTTCTCTTCTTTAAAATTCAACCTTGAAACGATTCTGTGCATTTTGCTTCTAGCAGCAACCGTTGCTCTGGCGGACTGTAAACGCAGCTTTAACCTAATAGTCTTGAGTTGTGGCAAACTATCGGGTTGTTTTGGCACTTGGAACTGATCTTATGGATGACAACTGTAGTTTGTTTTAAAAATGTCTTAAAAAAGAGAAGAAGTAATAAATTGTTACCGTAGCAACTACTCCTGGACACTGAAATTGGCCCGCGGTCAATGTTCAAGGGGCACTACGGCTAATATTTTTTTTTTTTTTTTTTTTAAAGTAATTTTTCGGCCCTAAACTCACAAAGCAATCCGGTCTTTGTGCCAAAAAATTACGTTAAAATAAATGTTAAATACTAGCCGTAGTGCCACTTGAACATCGACCGCGGGCCAATTTCAGTGTTCAGGAGTGTACATTCACTTGCCGAAATGGAAACGAATCTGATTTATTAATTATTATAATAAAACAATAACTTAATAATTGAGCAAGCGTCTTCTTTCGGCTCATTTGGACACTTTTACTCTGTTTTTTTTTTTTTTTTTTTTTAATTTTGCACACATGCCACTTATATAAACTTAGTTTGCTATTGTACCTACTAAACCTGGGATTGCCAGTTGGTTCTTGTATACTAACTTGTGGTAGACATTGAACATCATACATCGTTTGTTATACCTACTAGAAGTTGGTTCAACAAACATAAATGATTCAAGTCAGTTTACAAAGTGTTCAATATTATAGCATTCCACATTCACTCAGTCATAGGAAATGTAATACAAGTAGTGTTGGGACTTGATCATTTTCAAGACCTGTTGAAAATTTTCATGAAAATACTCATTTACAGAGGACCTTTCAGCATATTTTCAATTGTTTTATTTTGTAAAGTATTAATGGAGGTGTGTTACATTATTATGCGTGATAGAAATACTACGTTTAAAAATGTCGGTGCACCTACCAGAAAAAAAAATAAAATAAAAAAATTTACTTTCCTCAGGATTCAAAACATTGAAAATTTCCATGAAAATTTTCACAAAAACATTTTTCATGAAAAATGATAAAATCCCAACACTAAATACAAGCATTGCAGTCAAGCATTGCAGTGCTCTTCCTTGGTAATTGACATAACTTTAAAAACGTAGGTAGTATTACCTATGAAGTATTGGAACTATTGGTAGTATAGGAAGTATTGGTAGGTGTTGTGGAATTTTAAAGATAGTTATTAACAAAACCGGCCTGAGTAGGTACTTGGTGGAATTCCCATGGAGTGTTATTAAATTTTCATTCAAAATTTCAAATCATTGGAAATATATCAGGTTTTTATAGTTAGAGAGTAAAGACAATGCATCATTCCAAAGCGCACTTTCCTCCGAGCATAAGGTCAATTTAATTAGTTATTAATTAGTTATCACACACCACCTGCCACTACTTTTGTAGACTTTACTGAAGAAGAGTATGGGAGTGAAGGGAACCAGAGTGAACCTGAAGAAGCTGAAGAAGAAAATGATAAAGAGCTAGGCTTATGTGCACAAAGTGAGGTTAGAAAGATGTGTAAATTTGTTAGGGAAAAGAAGAAGAAAAGTAGGAGGGTTAAGAATAAGATAGGTAAAATGAAGGGCATTGGTGTACAGCCTGAAGTTGTCCGAGGCATTGCAGCGATGTTCACTCACATGAGTGGAAAAATCAGTAAGCTCGAGGTTACTCTGGAAATGATGAAAACTAGAATAGAATCAAATGATGGCTGCGTTGGAGATAAACTAGAAGATGCAACTCAACGTGATCTCATAGAAGATTACGAGAAGAATGTGAAGAACAAAGAACTTAAGGAGCTTGAAAACGGGGCTGATCGATACCTCTGGGAAACAGAAGTAGACGGTAGAGTGAACCTTCTGAAGGAAACGGTGAACGAACTGAGTAAAGAAATAACCTTTCTGTACATGCAGATATTTGATCTTAGGAAGACTAAGGGAAAACCAGTAGAAAAAGTATTGGAACAAGAACAAGAAGAAACACAAGTAGCGCAGAAAGATCCTGATATGCCGGTGCACGCTGACGAAGATTCAGGAGACGAGCGCTCTCCTGCAGAAGTCCAGGCTGCCCCTCGGAGTCCTGATTCATCAGTTCAAGGATATCTATCACCTGGCGGTCATCCAGTGCCAGTCGATCGTACGGTGTTGCGCGTGCCGCACCTAAATCAACCCCTGCGTCTACTTCGTCGACCACAAGAGGTGGAAGTGCAATCTCTGCTAGAACACCAGGACGGCAACGCAGCGCTGGAGGTACACCAGGACAGCAACGCAGCGCTGGAGGTACACCAGGACGGCAACGCAGCGCTGGAGGTACACCAGGACGGTAACGCGGAGCCGGTAGAACACCAGGACGGCAACGCAGCGCTGGAGGTACACCAGGACGGTAACGCGGAACCGGTAGAACACCAGGACGGCAACGCAGCGATGGAGGTACACCAGGACGGCAACGCAGCGCTGGAGGAACACCAGGACGGCAACGCAGCGCTGGAGGAACACCAGGACGGCAATGCGGCGCCGGTAGAACACCAGGGCGGTAACGCAGCGTTGGAGGTACACCAGGACGGCAATGCGGCGCCGGAAGAACACCAGGACGGAAATGCGGCGTCGGTAGATGGGAACGTAGCTCCGGTGGAACAGTCTGGATGTCACCTCCTGATTGGGGACATCACTGGCAGTATGGGCATTGGCTTCTGTAGTAAGAAAGGATTTCTGGCACATCAGTTGCCTGGAATTAGAATTCAGGAACTGACTGAGGAGGTGGCAAACTATAACATCAGGGAAGAACCAGTGTCAGTGACTGTGTTTGTTGGGACTAGGGACATGTATGAGGGGAGGAGCAGAAGAGAGATTTTGGATGACATAACGAAGTTGTTGGAGGCTGTAAAAGTAAGGTTTGGAGTGACATGCAAAGTGTATATGGTAGGCATGTTGACTGGGAAGGGTATGGGTCCAAGAGAGCTGAACGCTAGTGTCAGAGATTTGTGTAGAGAATGTGGAGTGTGGAACATTAGTCTGAATAATAGGCGAAGAGTGTTGGAGAAATGGGATTGGTATCGATCTATAGGAGAGGAAGTACGGGCTGTCATAGAAGAGCGGTCAGGTGTGAAGGGGCATCAGGGTTTTTGGAGCCGTGTTGTGTGGAGGAAAATATCATAAGCACATGCAGCAGAGAAAGAAATGCAGGTGTGGGTAGAGGAAATAAAAGACGTATGCAAGACGAAGGTGGTGTGAGGGGGGGCGCTAGAGGAATGAAGAGAAGATTGAAGAAACCCTCAATGAGGAGACTTAGAAAAGGAATGGAATTTGTGTTTGGTACCATGAATATTGTTTCTTTGAACGGTAAAGTGGAAGAAATAATAGATATGATGGTGGAAAGAAAACTTCTGTTCCTAGGTCTAAGTGAAGCAAAGTGGAAAGGAAGTGGCGAGAGGAAGTTGAGAGACGGTTTTAAGCTATGGTGGTCTGGTGGTACGGAGGGGAAGAACGGAGTGGCTATAGTTGTTAGTCCGCAGGTTTGTGACTTTGTGGTGGACGTAAAGTGTCATAGTGACAGGATAATGTCCTTGATCCTCAAGGTAAGGGACAGAGTGATGGTGGAGGTTGTCCAAGTATATGCACCTCAGACAGGCAGACCAGTAGAAGAGAAGGACAGTTTCATTGGGGAGTTGGAAACAGTGTTGGAGGTGGCGAGTGGCAACGTGGTTGTGATAGGGGACTTCAACGCGAAAGTAGGGAGTGACAGAAGAGGTTATGAAGAGGTGTTGGGGAAGTTTGGGCTGGACGAGAGGAACAGAGATGGAGAGAAACTGCTGGAGATGTGTAAAAGGAATGGTCTGAAGATAGGCAACACATGGTTTAAGAAGAGAAGAAGCCATAAGATAACGCGATATGGCTACGGGGAAGACAGGTCTGAGTCCATCATAGACTACGTCTGTGTAGGAGGAAGTTTGAAGGAAGGAGTAGTTGATGTTGGGGTTTGTCCGTCAGTATCACTCGACAGCGATCATCGCCTGCTGGCATGTACGTTGAGGGTGCAAGTACATAGGCCGGTAGCAACTGTCTCACACAAAAGAATCAAAGTGTGGAAATTGCAGGACCCGGCGGTGAAGAATGAATTCTGTCAAGTGATAAGGAGCAGAGAGCCAGTGGGGGAGTTGCGAGATGTAGAAGAGGAGTGGGAGGACTTCAGGAATGCTCTGGTCAAGGAGGCTGAAAAGTTGTGTGGAAGATCAGGGGGTAAAAGGAAGGAGAAGGAAACAAGATGGTGGAACAGTAGAGTCAAAGAAGCAGTGAGAGAGAAAAGACAAGCGTGGCAGAATTATGAGCTACAGAGAACTGTGGAGAATGAACAAAGATATAGAATATGTAGAAGAAATGTCGGAAGTATTGTTGTAGAGGAAAAGGAAAAGTCGATGGAAGATTTAGCAGGAAAACTAGTGACAGATTTTGAAGGAAACAAGAAGATGTTTTATGGATTGATCAAAGGCAAAAGGGGAACAAGAGAGGAATTAAAGAGTATGAAGGATAACAACGGGGACCTAGTATGTAACGTGGAAGAAATAAATAGTTTGTGGGGAGAGTACTTTGAGAATCTCCTAAATGTAGGAAAGAAACAAGGTGTACCAGTGGGTGAAGGAGAGCAGCAGTTTGGAGAGGAAGTGGAAGAAATTGGAATGGAGGAGGAGCTTACTGAGGTGGAAATAACAAGAGCCCTCAAAGAGATGAAGAATGGCCGAGCACCAGGCATTGATGAGGTGACGATAGAGATGGTGAAAGCAGCGGGGGATGCGGGTATAAGATGGCTTTACCGTGTGATTAAAGCAGCATGGAAACAGAAGAAAATTCCAACAGACTGGGAGAAAGGAGTAATTGTCCCTCTTTTCAAGAAAGGGGATCGCAAGAAATGCAGTAATTATAGGGGAGTGACATTACTATGCCAGTGTGCGAAGTTGTTTGAGAAAATAGTGGAGTGTAGATTGAAGAATTATGTGGAAGAGGGATTGAGAGAGGAGCAGTATGGATTTAGGAGAGGGCGGTCTACAATTGACGCAATTTTCACCGTGCGTCAGATGATGGAGCAGCAGTGGGAGAAGGGTCAAGCAATGCATATGGCCTTCTTGGACTTGGAGAAGGCATATGATAGGTTGCCAAGGGAAAGAGTGTGGGAGTGTTTGGTAAAGAGAGGAATAGGCAAGGAGTTGGTTGAGCGGATCAAAAGTATGTACCGGAACAGTGTGAGTTGTGTGCAGTCGGGAGTGGGGAGATCGGAATGGTTTAATATTAGTGAAGGGCTTCGGCAAGGGAGTGTTCTATCACCAATGCTGTTCATCATAGTAATGGACGAGTTACTGAAGAAAGTAGAGCCAGATGAGGGGATCGATACTCAAACGTTGATTTATGCGGATGATGTGGTGGTGTGGGGAGGAACTAGGGAGGAAGTGCAGTTAAAGATTGATAAGTGGAGTGAAGAGACAGAGAAGATGGGTTTGAGAATAAGCGAAGAGAAGAGTGAAGTAATGACAATGGAACGGAAAAAGATAAGACAAGGACATGCTAGAATCAAGATGAGGGATGGATGGCTGAAAGAAGTAGAGGAATTTAAGTACCTGGGGAGCCTGCTCACCAACAAGGCAAAAGTAGATAGAGAAGTACAGGAAAGAAGAAGGAAAGCAGAGGGTTTCTATCAGGCAGTGAGGAAGTTGCTGTGGCATGAGAAATTTCCAAAAGTGTGTAAAATGATCATGTTTAAAATGTATTTCCTGCCAATTCTCACATACGGGGCAGTGACATGGTCAGCTGGAGGAAAGGAAGTGGATCAGCTTCAGGCAGCAGAGATGAAGTTTTTGAGGAGCGTGAATGGGGTGACAAGAATGGATAGGGTTCGAAGTATGAAGATAAGAAGAGAGCTGAGGGTTGAAAGATTGGGGTTCAAGCTGGGCAGAGAGAGGCTTCGGTGGTTTGGCCACATGAAGAGGATGGGAACCGACAGAGTGCCAAGGCGGGTGTTTGAAGCGGCTACAGTGGGAACACGGAGAGTGGGGCGACCAAGAGACAGGTGGATTGGACTGATCAAGGATGATGTGCTGGAGAGAGGAGGAAGTTGGAGTGAGTTGGAGGCTGAGAGACAGTGGGAGGACAGAACAATGTGGAGGCAGTTTGTGGAACAATTGGAAGTGGAGGAAGAAAAAGAAGATGAGGAGGAGACGCCAGGCGTGGCCAGCCGGTCTCCAGTAGTCCTGCGGCCCTAGTGTTGGTGGGAACACCCACCCCCTAACCCATTGAATTGGAACCAGCGGAAAGATGATTATTATGATTATTATTAAAATTAAATAACCTATTCAATTTCATATTTGTAAATGTGATTTTTTCCAATAAAAAAAAATAAGATACCTACAGAAAATAGAGATATAAAAATATAATTTTCTGAAATTATTTATTGAATTGAACATTTTAATGAGAATGTTTCACTCCTACAACACTACCCTTGGTCATGTCGAGTGACAAAAGCTGTGAATGTTCTAGCATCATGATCATTGACAATCACAAGTCTGCTAAATCTCAGCCAAGTAGGTACTTGGAACATGAATAATGTCGTAAAAGTATTAATGAACGTGATATCTGTTATCTTGCTATCAAGGTCCTGACCCAGTAGCTTGGGACGTGTGATAAGGCGGGTTGAGTCTGCAATGTTTGATAAGTCAGCCTACCGACATATCTGTGAGCTAAGCATTTGATACTTTTATTCTTTAATCTTTAAAACATTTATTTCCTTATCTTTGTTCTTTACATTCTTTCTTTCTTTAGAACATTATTCTTTAAATGTTTCTCGACATTTATTTTGTGGAATATTTCCCCAAAATGGGAATTTTACAGGAATTTTGAACAATTAATTATAATAGGTAATAGAAATAGGTACCTACCTTATGTTTGTGAATGAATGAGGTTCCATGTGTGCACATTTTATGGGGTTAAATATCATCTATAAAAATGGATCTAAAATTAAAAACAAACATAACTATTAGGAACTACGTTCCTAATTTTTCGGAAAAAGTTCGTAGAATTCTGGGATCTTTTAATATTAGAACAGTTTTTAAATCTCCTAACACTTTTAGAAGTCTTCTCTGTCAAACTAAACCGGTTGATCTTCAGCAGAATTCCAAGGAAATTGTCTATGCGCTCCCATGTCAGTGTCAAGAAGTGTATATAGGTGAAACAGGGAGGCCACTTGACATACGTATTAAAGAACATCGAGATAACGTAAAAAATCATAAAATTTCTACATCGTTAGTAGCTGAACATGCGTGGACTAACATGCATACTTTTGATTGGGATTCTGCTATAGAAGTATATAAAGAAAGTAACGCTAGGAAAAGAAAATTTATTGAGTCAGCGTTCATCACATGTGTGGATGAAGTTATTAGTCAGTCATCGTGTCATTTTGATGACGTATGGGTGGCTATGCTTCGTCCTGTGGTGAAGGCTCGGTTCAATTCGGCGCGAAAATCGGTTAGGTAGACGTCAGGCCATATATGGTCATGGTATGTGGGCTCTTGGTGGGGGGCTGACGTCAGAGAAGCAGTAGTGGTATCGGAACTCGCCAGTCTCGCTTGACAAAGCCGGTCGAACGCATCGGCGAAATATTGCGGACTCTTTTTATTTTTATTTCTTGACAATACCAGTGTTTCTGTTCAAATATTTGTATTTTACTAAACATAACCTATCCAAGATTTTTCGGTAGGTAACAGGCGCTTAGGAAGGGGGGGGGGAATGGGGGGAACCCCCCCCCCCCCCCCCCCCCCCTCTGATTCAATTCCCCTCCCTATGTTCTTATACATTTATGTGTTATGAAAAAAATGTGCTTAAAAAGTGTTAAAATCGCGTAGAAATGCACCAAATTGATGTCTAAAATTAAAAAAAAATCCAGGGCTGTGCGCCCCGGACCCGCATTTTGCTGGGGGACCTTCCCCTTAGACCCCACTTGTCTTCGTAGACACTAGTATTTCCAGCTCAAGTTCTTCTACAATATTATTCCCCCCCCTTGCAAATTTAGTTCCTACGCGCCTGGTAGGTAATATTCCCAATATTTGGATGTCATTTTATTTCCACATATTAAGTGGCTGATGCGATTTCTTGAAAGCATTTTACAAATATTTCAAATCTTTTTAAACCATCGCTCAACGTTTGTTATGTTGGCCCCTATGACCTTTAACATTTTATCTGATCAAAACTTAAATTTTCAACCAAGGAGAGTATTTAGAGGAACTTGCAAATTGTCAGCTTGGCCAGAGAAATAGCACGGGATAGATTGAAAGTAGGTACTAATGAAACGTGCTGTTTTAACTGTCTTGTAACACATACAATGTACTCTAACATCAGCATTGAACATCTGACCCTGAAAGCTGTTACTTTGAGTATCCTCTTGATTGGGTTCAATGAACATAAATACAACCGTAAAAGAACTGCTGTCGTCAGTGTTTTGAACCTTGTCCCAGGTTCGCTTCCCACAGCTGTCTTTCTGCATGAGGTTTCACTTCGTTTCGCCTTCTTCCCACCGTTTATCTTCATAATCGTTCATCTGTTGCCATTCGCCTAGTTGCAGAGCAGTACGACATTAAACAAATGTATACTTTTTGTGAATTATTCTCGGAATATATTTGTGCTATCATTTATTATCTAGTGTTGGCATTTAAATGATGTACCTATTACAGCACGTTGAAAAGTATTGAACATTTTTCGGCTTTTTTTAATAAACCTGTAACGTAGTACACTCAGCAAATGATAAAATGGTATTTGAAAGAAATGGATTGGCTGATAAAAATGTGAGTGCATTATCCGAGGAAGTCTATGCTATCTCGTTATCTACCTCTAGTAGTTGAGCTCTGATTTCATTGATAAGGATTGATTGTCAAGGAACCTGACCAAGAGCCAATCCGTTTCTTTCAAATACCGTTTTATGATTTGTTGGGTGTACCTGCATACATATTATTTTCTTTTGTAGAAATGTTGAAATTTTTTCAACTAAACTTGACATGGATTTCACCCATTGTATCGAGATAGTTAAAACTTACAATTTTCTGTACCAACTTGACTAAAATCTGTATTTTTGTGTCATAAATTTCCTTTCTTTATTCCAATTTATTGAAACGCATGACTTATAGCCGACAGTATTGTTCTTTCGTGCAAATTAATTGAATTCCAAACATGGAAAACTATCATGTGAAATTAAGAACTAACATTCCCCCCTCGCTGTATTGGCATCCCGCATTTCGCTGTAGAAATGTCTTCCGCGTAACGTAACGTAATGTTATTAGCAAGACAGACGTGCTAATGACTGATGAATGTGATAATGAGTATTGCAAGGATGTCGCTAATCAGCTCAATCATTCATCACGCTGTATATGTATCTTGCGTAATCATCCTTTCATTCAGAAACCACTTGTCATTCATTTACACACTAATTACTGCATTTGCAAACGTTTTATATAATAGTCAACCATATCAATTTTATAGACTCTAATTTGATATTTTTACATAACTCCATAATAATGCATTCTCAAAATGATTTGAGCTTTGCGCATTCTGTTGGATCATTTTATATTGGCCGGTTCTCTTCGCATTGACACTGAGAACGGAGAGTCGACGTGGAATTTTGTGCGCAAATCAGTGGGACAGATTTGCTGGAAACGACGGAACCCACTAACATCCCATTAGCAGCATTAGGGCCACAAAACATACAGGTTTTAAGCAGATATGAATATTGTCTTCTTTTAATTCACACAAATTTGCTAATAAATATTAAATACACATTTCTAGCAGACCGTTTCATCATGACAGCACAATACATGAGAAATACAAAGATAATCTAACAATAAGATTTGTTCTTAATCTCCCGTTTACTTCTGCACTTCTATGAGAAACAGTCGCTGTTCGACCAACCTCCACTTCGTCGTTCATTCTTGATGATTCCATGGCTTGTTGATTATTTCTGAGATTATAGGATTTATTGAGCTATTATTATTTTTGGTGAATGAATTATATTGAATTTCGTAGCATATTTTACAAAATTAGTGAAATTTCATGTTTTATGGCATTTTAGGATATTCATAAAATATAATTTTGATTTCTAAAATATTCTGAAATTCATTAAATTTCAGTAATTTTATAAAAATAATTGTCTTTTAATAATTTTTTGATTACATTTTAAGACATACATTTTTTTTCTTCTTTTATATGGCCACATGAGGCTTTGGTGGTTTGGCCACATGAAGAGGATGGGAACAGGGCGGGTGCCACGGCGGGTGTTTGAGTCGGCTACTTCGGGACCACGTAGATTAGGAAGACCAAGAGAGAGGTGGATTGGAGTTATTAAGGACGATGTTTTGGCAAGAGGAGGAAGTTGTAATGAGTTGGAGGCTGAGAGACAGTGGGAGGACAGAACAAGGTGGAGGCAATTTGTGGAACAATTGGAAGTGGAGGAGGAGGAAGAAGAAGAAGACGAGGAGGAGATGCCAGGCGTGGCCAGCCGGTCTCCAGTGGTCCTGCGGCCCTAGTGTTGGTGGGAACACCAACACTCTGACCCATTAAATTGGAACCAGCGGATATTATTATTATTACTAGGAAAACGCTCTGAGTAACGCGTTGATGAGCGAGCACGGATAACGCGCAACACCTCGAACCGAAATTCTGTTTATCGAAAATGTCCTTAAAAGCCAATAATTCTTAAATTTCGTCACAGACTTGTATGAAAATATCCAACAATTCATAAAATATTGGTCCCAATAACCACGCAAAGTTTTAAGTTGATCGATTGAACCTATGATTGAACGATCCCTTGTTAATTTCCAAAAATCACAGGATTTCGTTCCAAAAATTTTTTAACGGTCTTATCTGTTTCATAATATACGTTTGAAAGTTTCTGCTCTAACAACCTTGAAGTGAAGATTCGAAGATGCCGTGAAATATGAAGTTCGAGAAATATGATAGCCAACACGCAAAATATCCATAAACTGTCAATAACTTTTGAATTTAAACACAGTTTAGTCTGAAAATTGTCAAAAATTCAGATAATGTTGGACCTGATGACCATGCAAATTTTCAAGTTGATCGGTCAAACGGTTCTGGTTTAAATTTCAAAAAGCACATTAAATATTTTTTTAAATTTTAACCAATGGGAGGATTTGGCTGAAAATTTTTAAAATATGAGACAATGTTGGTGTTAATGACCATGCAAAATATAAGGTCGATCACATTTGTCGAAGTCCATTTTCATTTACAGCCTATCAGGAGATGTTTATTTAAATTTCAACCAATCAATGGATTTCAAAAAAAAATTAGGGTCAGCAAACAGAAAAGGTTGTCTCTACATATGTGCAAAATTTCAGATTGATTGGTGAAACTGTGCGACTTCCATTGCTCCAGGTAGCAGCCAAAAAAAAAAAAAAAACAAAAAAAAACAAACAGAGGTCCATGCCAAAAGAGCCAAAAGGAGACGCTCGCTTCGCTCGCTCAATTATAATTACTAGGAAAACGCTCTGAGTAACGCGTTGATGAGCGAGCACGGATACGCGCAACACCTCGAACCGAAATTCTGTCTATCGAAAATGTCCTTAAAATCTTCAACAATTCCTAAAATATTGGTCCGAATAACCTTGCAAAGTTTTAAGTTGATCGATTGAACCTTTATGATTGTACGATTCCTTGTTAATTTCCAAAAAATCATAGGATCTCGTTCAAAAAATATACCTGAGACCACTCATATGATATATATGTGTGAACAGAACACAATTTGAGATCGATCTGTTAATTAAACGGTCATATCAGTTTCATATACATTTGAAAGTTTCTGCTCTTACAACCTTGAACTGAAGATTTGAAGATGCTGTGAAATGTGAAATTCGAGAAATATGAGAGCCAACACGCAAAATGTCCGTAAACTGTCAATAACTTTTGAATGTAAACACAGATTAGTATGAAAATTGTCAAAAATACAGATAATGTTGGACCCAATGACCATGCATAGTTTTAAGTTGATCGGTCAAACGGTTCTGGCTTAAATTTCAAAAAGCACATGAAATATTTTTTTAAATTTTAACCAATGGGAGAATTTGGCTGAAAATTTGTAAAATAACAGACAATGTTGGTCTTAATGACCATGCAAAATATGAGTTAGGTCAAATGTATCGAAGACCATTTTCATTTTTCAACCTCTCAGGAGATATTTATCCCCATAAAAAACACTTTGTGTAAAAATACCAGCCAAGGCTCTTGAACTAAAAAAAATATGAAATCTAAAAATTCTGCACTGAAAAGTAGTGATATCAAAAAATTAGCCAAGTCAAAACTTTATTTGAAAATCAAAAAATTCTTGGCGCATCGTGTATATAAATAGCTTAGAAGTATAGGGCAGATATAAAATATACATCAAATATAATAGTAAACCTTTAATGCCCTAAAAAAACGATGCGCCAAGTATTTTTTGATTTTCAAATAAAGTTTTGACTTGGCTAATTTTTTGATATCACTACTTTTCAGTGCAGAATTTTTAGATTTCATATTTTTTTTTAGTTGAAGAGACTTGGCTGGTATTTTTACACGAAGTGTTTTTTATGGGGATATCACTCCTTTTTTTAGTTTATTCTTATAACTTGTGACACATATCGAATGAACAATTACTAAATCCTTTAAAAAAATCACCCTTTACAATTTGGTTAGGTACTACTAATGAAAAACAGCGTATGGTTCTAAATATTTGCTTTAAATGATCTTTTATGAAGAATAGCAAAGGTTTCATTCCAATCGGTCAACCCAGTTCCGAGATATGGAAACACTTCGGTTTTCAAAATGGCTGCTGAACTTTCTGCACTGCCACATAGAATTTATAACTATAAATGATGTGTATCATTTTAAGTTTTCTGAATATGTATTTATTGTATAGGAGGGGATTATAATAATTTATAAATTTTATTGACAGCATTTCCGGTCTCATAAATAGGAAAATTCTAGTTTGACTGTTCCTATTCCATAGAGATGGCCTTCCGAATCGTTTGGCGCTAGTTTCATGCCGATCTGTCAACCAGTTTTCGAGATATGACGTTACTTCCGGTTTCAAAATGGCGGCTGAATTCTCTGACCCCTTGAATTATAATTTAAACCTGATTACATTTTATTATAACTATAAGCTGTATCAAATAGTATATTCATTGCATCAAAATGTAAATTTGTGAGATTATTAAAATGTGTGACGTCATTTCCGGTTTCGGTATGGGAAACTGCAAATAATATTGATGATAATACATAAAGATGACCGTCTAAATTGTTTAGCGCTGGTATCGTTCAAATCTATTCAACCGTTATTGAGATATGATGTCACTTCCGGTTTCAAAATGGCGTCTTCCGGTTGGTTTTTTAA
The DNA here is from genome assembly GCA_934045905.1 of Leuctra nigra. Classification (NCBI taxonomy): domain Eukaryota; kingdom Metazoa; phylum Arthropoda; class Insecta; order Plecoptera; family Leuctridae; genus Leuctra; species Leuctra nigra. The sequence continues at coordinate 34,361,585 of OW203767.1, read as the reverse complement.
CAAGTCACATGAGATGTCAAAAGTACATACGTTACATAAATATCAAAATAATCGGATCAACCTTAGTCGCCGAAATGCCAATCGATGTATTTCAAATTTCATGACGTCATTTCCGGTTTCGTTAACATAAATTTTAGTCTGTTGCTATTTATAATCCATATAGTTGACCGTCCGAATCGTTTGGCGCTATTTTCGTTCCAATCAGCTCAGCCATTGTCGAGATATGATGTCACTTCCGGTTTCAAAATGGCGGCACAAAAAAAGTCAAGGGGGGAGGGCAAATCAGACGCCAAAAGTGCACACGTGGTAAAAATTTCAGATTAATCGGTTCTGCCGTTAAGGCTGTGGCCTGTTTACCGGATTTGAATTCCAGGAGACTACTACTACTACTGAGATTAAAACCACCCTAAAACACTGTTTTCACGGCTCTCTAGCTCGCAAAGGGCGTAACCTATTGTTCCCAAATTTGGTATATGTTGTAGGGTGGGCCATAGCTCGAAATTAACATATTTCGCAACAATGTGAGATTTTCCAATTTTAAGATCCAGTAGGCCGAAAATGCCACTTTGATGCTTACAGTAAAAGTGGGTTGCTCCAGCCTTTTTAAATGAGAGTGTGCGCGCGCCGTACGACTTGGCTGGCGTGGAGCGACCGCTCCACTAGATTTAAATTTTAACTGATCAATGGATTTCATAAAAAAAATAGGGTCAGCAAACAGAAAAGGTTGTCTCTACATGTGTGCAAAATTTCAGATCGATCGGTGAAACGGTGCGACTACCATTGCTCCAGGTATCAGCCAAAAAAAAAAAAAAAAAAAAAACAGAGGTCCGTGCCAAAAGAGCCAAAAGGAGACGCTCGCTTCGCTCGCTCAATTAATGATCTTATCCAAAATAACTGAAATTTCTTGAAATTTCTTGATGACTATTTTAGAAATTATTTTTTAAATTACTGATACAATTTTGAAAAAAAACATATTTTTTTTCAAAATTCAAAAAAATCAAAAATCAAAAATTCTTAAATTTTCTTTACTTCTAGATGCCGACCACTATGAGAAGCAGCCGCTGTTCGACCAGCCCTCTCAGCCGGTGCGACTGACCCCTGCGTGGGAGGAGACCAACTTGCCCAACGACGAGCTCAACTTCAAGGGGGTGACGATGGAGCAAGCGGACCTGGAGATAAATCCCCCGCAAGACAGGTTCAATCTCGTCTACTTCACGCTGCTGTTACATGGAGTGGGCACGCTCATGCCCTGGAACATGTTCATCACAGCCAAGTCGGTATGTGGAGCAAAGTAGTTGATTGCAACATTCTGATTATAATAATTATTGTGAAAACTTTTATGAAAGTAATTATTTTTAACATTTTCATATTTTTTTTTTTTATAATTTAGGTACCTACCTCCTACCTACCTAAATGATTTTTTTCACCCAAATTTTATGAAAATAGGTTAGGTAGTACTAGTTTTTTATAATATTTGTGAAAAAAAAATTTAAAATGGTTAGGTAATAGGTAGGTATATGAAAATATTTGTTGAGAAGTGTTGGTTAGAGGTCGGATTCGGGTAATGTTTTGAACCCAGGTACCCGCTTTATTACCCGGGTAATAAATAACTATTTTTAATTTTTTTTTGTAAAATGCATTGAATTTTTTTGCATTGCGCCTGCCGCATTATCTGTGTCCCTGGGAGAGAAACACAGCGTCCATACAATGGAAGGTTGAAAACAAGGTATATCTTGCCTGCATCCCCTCCATCATCAATCCTTCACCAGCATTCTGATGAAATTACAGACAATGAATTTACAAACCAAGTATTGGTTGGGATTAATGAGATTTGGGAAATATTAATAAATATTAAATTCAGTTTATATAACTAGATATTCAAGATGGCGGACAAGCTGAAAGTAAAAGGACAGTGGAAGGATCAAGAAAGTGTAAAAAGGAAGGACTTATGTAAAGAATGTGGAATAAAAGTGACAGAGGGCATTAAGTGTGAGAAGTGTGACGTATGGGTACATTTTGTTTGTGTGGGGAGGAAGAAAAGCAGGTACAGGAAGGGTGGGGAAAGTGATTGGGTCTGTGTGGACTGTGTTGAGGTTATGGGGCCCAGTGAGAAGGCATTGCTGATGGACAATATGAGAGAGGTAACAGCTAGTGCACCTGGTAAAAGCTTGGACAGTAAGAGGCAACCAGAGGTGATTAATCTGGAAGACGAGGAATGGGAGGACTGCATGAACATGAAGACGGTGATGGAGAAGAACAAACTCACTCCGAAAAGCCAAACAGAAAAACTTGTGAGCTGGATTTTAACACAGATCAAATATGAGGAGGAGGAAGGCAGAAATAAAAGAAAAATGGGAAAGCAGAGAAGGACAGTATTGAAGTCGGAAGTAGTGAAAGGGTTGGTTGCGACTCTGATGTGGATGAATGGAAGGATTGTGGAAATGGAAAGGAAGAAAGAAGAAACAATGAAGAAGAGTTGGACACGAGAGAAGAATGAACAGGAAGGAGGTCCGAGAGAGGAAGATGCAGAACAAACGGAGGTGGTGGAGGGTGAACATCATGAAGAGCAGGAGGAGAGGGTAGTGAGGAGGGAGACGGAAAGTGACCAACAGGAGGATGGCGATGTTCCCCATCACCAACGGGGTGAAGTGCAGGATCGGGAACATAACAGTGAAATAACTGGGGACAATCAAAGGAACATTGGGCTGGCTGGGACAGATAGGGAGAGTGACCAAGAAGAACAGATGCCGGAGAACCGACAGCAAAGACCACGTAGGTCGCAGACAATTCTAATGGGAGATGTGAGGTGAAGGCAAGCCGGAGAGTTTTGCAAAGGAAATGGAAACAGAGCCAAAACCGACCGAGGAATTAGATTAGCTGAAATGTCACGAAGGATGAAAGAAGGAGACTATGGCAAGAACACTGAGAATACCACCATTAATTTGAAAGTGGGCAACAAGGAAGTACGAGAGGGAAGGAACAAAGAGGAAATAATGAAAGACATTGGTGACCTAGTGGCGGAAACGAAAACAGCATTTGGACATGAAACCAGGGTGGTTGTTTGCAGCCTGGAGAGTGTGGCAGGTGGTTGCCTAGATGAGAGTGTACAGCAAGGGGTGGAGGCAGAAGCCGGGGAGTTTCTGAAGGTGCCCTTCGTACCAGGGTACATGAAAGACATTATAAAATGGGAGTACGAGGCAGGGAGAGTGTTGCAAGAGTACTGGGGACTTGAACGAAGGCAGTGCAGAGTGTCAATAAGAGAGAAACGGTTTTTCGGACAAGGTGGGTGCGGAACGGAGTGAGGTAGCAAGGACAAGACGGGTTTCGATGGAGACAAGCAATGAAGAGAACCGTGTAAATAATGGAGCCAGAAGCAATAGCGCACGAGGACGGAACACAATGAAAAGACACAAACGTTATAAAGGGGAAACAATGCAAGTGGGAACACTCCATATAGGTAGTTACACTAACAGGGAAATTGGAAGAGATAGTGGACATGATGGAGGAGAGAAAGATAGACCTGCTGGGGCTAAGTGAAACAAAGTGGAGGGGGAAAAGGGGAAAAGAGGCTCAGAGGGGACTACAAGTTGATATGGTCGGGAGGGGAAGAGGGAAGAAATGGAGTGGGTTTTGTGGTCAGCCCCCGGTACGCTGGTGACATCCTGGATGTAAATGCCGTGAATGACAGGATGATCGGAATCAGTATCGTAATAGGAAGCAGCGTGCGGCACCTGATACAGGTGTCACCTCAGTCTGGAAGACCTACTGACGAAAAATACTTTTTCTGGGATGAACTAGATGAGATGGTGCAACAAAGGAGGTATGGGTGATGGGGGATTTTAATCCCCCATCACCCATACGACATACCCATCACCCATGGGGGATGGGGATTTTGGATTTTAAGGAGAGGAGCGGAAGGACTTTGAAGAGGTAATGGGACCACATGGCTGCGGTAAAAGAAACACTGAAGGAGTGAAGATGTTAGATTGGTGTGCAAGAACCTCGTTAAAAATCGCAAACACCTGGTTTATGAAAAGAAGAGCTCAGAAGAGAATGAGATATGGATATGGAGTTGATAATCAGAGATGGGAATCAGTTATAGACTACATATGTGTCAGCAGAGATATGGGGAGACTGGTGAGAGATATGGAGGTGCTACCATCAGTCGCACTAGGCAGCGACCATCGATTGCTGGTGGCGAAGGTAGGAATAGAGAGACGAAAGAGGACCGTAACAGAAGTCAAAGCACCCAGGATAAAGGTATGGAAGTTACAGCAGAAAGAAGTCGGGGAGGTGTTCAGAAGAGAGATAGCAGAGAGGGCACCAGAGGGAGCAATAGGTGGAGTGGATGTAGAATGGTGTGTATTTAAAGCAGCTCTAGTGGACATAGCTAAAAAGACCTGTGGGAGAGCTGGAGGAAAAAAGAGAAGGAAAGAAACACCATGGGGGAATGAAAGGGTGAGAGAGGCAGTGCGGAGGAAAAAGGAGGCGTGGAGAAGGAAGGAAGAGTCCCATACAGAAGAAAACATCAAGGAAAGCATCATTACGGAGAAAGCAAGAGAGTGGTCAAGATCATAGTAGAGGAGGAGAAGAAAATATCAATGCAAGAGTTTGCAAACAGGTTGGAGACTGACTTTGACGGAAATAAGAGACTGCTGTACAGTCTAATCAAGGCGAAACGACATACTGGGGAGACTCAAACCATAATGAAGAAGGAGGGTGGTGGTTTCACAAACAGACCGGAGGAGATAAAAACAATGTGGAAAGAGTACTTTAAGGAGCTACTTCAGGGAGAGGCAGTACAAACGAAAGACAGAGAGACAAACCAAAATATGACAGAGGAAAGCGAGGGGGTTGCGTGTGAAATACCAGGACAGGTGGAAGTGAAAGAAATGCTGAAGAAGATGAAGAATGGAAAAGCCCCGGGAATGGACGAAGTAAGTGTCGAGATGCTTAAAGCGTCAGGGCAGAAGGGAATTGAGTGGCTCTGCCGGGTAATTGAAGCAGCATGGACCCAGTGTGATGTTCCAGAAGATTGGGGGAAGGGAATACTTATTCCTATCTTTAAGAAAGGGGACAGAAAGCGCTGCTGCAACTACAGGGGAGTAACTTTGATGTGCCAAACTTGTATGAAAAGATCATTGAGAGGAGGGTGGCTGAGAGTATTGAGAGTAAACTAAGAGAAGAACAGTACGGTTTTAGAAGAGGACGTTCAACAACTGACCTCATCTTTGCAGTAAGACAGATCATGGAAGACCGATGGGAGAAAGGGAGCGAGATGAGAATGATATTTCTGGACCTGGTAAAGGCGTACGACAGAATGCCAAGAGAAGAAGTGTGGCGGTGCCTAGGAAGAAAGGTGTGGACAGTGGAGTGATACAAAGAATTCAAAGTATGTATAAGAAAAACAGTAGCTTTGTACACACCGCCCGTCGCTACTACCGATTGAATGATTTAGTGAGGTCTTCGGACCGCCGCGCGGCAGCGCGCGCAAGCGCCTGTCGATGCCGACGGAAAGATGATCGAACTTGATTATTTAGAGGAAGTAAAAGTCGTAACAAGGTTTCCGTAGGTGAACCTGCGGAAGGATCATTACTGTTCTTACTCTGTTTCCCTTGATTGGGACTGAGAGCAAAACGGATCGCTGGTGCGGTACCCCGCACTTGAAACTCAATCGGGTACGAAGACGCGGTGCGCGGCGTGCCGGGGCTCAAACCCCTATCGTGCTTGTCGCCCGCCCGCGTCTATAAACCATCTATATTATCTATATTATATATATTCTATATAATATCTATATTATTATCTATATTATGCGTCTATAATGCAGATGCGAGGAGAGGAACTGACAGAAAATGACGAGTTTAAATATCTAGGCAGTGTATTGGCAAAGGATGGAAAGGTGGACAAGGAGATCGAGAGGAGGGTGAGAGCAGCAGAAGTGTTTTAGTGGGAAAAACGGACTGGTTCGAAGTGAGGGAGGGACTGAAGCAAGGGAGTGTATTGTCACCAACATTATTTACAGTGGTAATGGATGAGATGCTGAGAGAGGTTGAGCCGGAGGACCAAGAGGACACCCGCACACTCATATATGCAGACGATGTTCTTGTGTGGGCAGAGACCGAGGAAGAGTTGCAAGAGAAACTCAACAGTTGGGAAGAAGTGACAGCAAAATATGGACTAGAAATCAGTAGAGAAAAAAGCTAAACCATGGTTATGGAAAGGCAACAGAAGACACGGTGCCGGATGCAGATGCGAGGAACTTACAGAAAAAGACGAGTTTAAATATCTAGGCAGTGTATTGGCAAAGGATGGAAAGGTGGACAAGGAGATCGAGAGGAGGGTGAGAGCAGCAGAAGTGTTTTACTTTACCAGAGTGTAAGGAAGCTACTGTGGAATGAAGATGTGCCCCAGAGGTGTAAGATATTGCTGTACAAAACCTACTATGTACCAATCTTAATATATGCAGCAGTAACTTGGCCAAATGGAGGGAAGGAAGAAATGAAAATGCAGGCTGCGGAAATGAAGTTCCTGAGAAGTGTGGCAGGGGTGACGAAAATGGACAAGGTGAGGAGTGCAAAGATTAGAAAGGACCTAGAAGTGGAGTCTCTTAGATTTAAACTTGGAAAAGAGAGGCTAAGATGGTACGGACATATGAAGAGGATGGGAAAAGAGAGGATACCATGTAGAGAGGCAGAGCGTGCAGCCATGGGTGTCAGAAGAAAGGCAGGAAGACCTAGAACTAAATGGATGAACGGAATAGAGGCAGCCGCAGAAGTAAGAGGAGAGTGTTGGGGAGTAATTACAACAGAGAAGTGGTGGGAAGACAGAGAGAGATGGAGGGAACTGGTGGAAAGGGAGGAGCCTGAAGAACTGGAAGAAGAGATTGAAGAAGTGTGGAGTGTCGGACTTGGCAAGTCGGCTCTGAGATCACAAGTGCCCTAGAACATTGGTGGGATCATCCCACCCCCTGACCCGACAATAGCTGGAAGCAGGGTCGCGATATATTATTATATATAACTATAAACAATGCAGCTGGTGATTAAGTGGAAGATGATGCAAAAATAATAGTACCTCAACCTAAAATCTAAAAAAAAAAAAAATTATACTTGGGTACTTGCCATTAGTACCCTGGTACCCAGTTTGTACCCGGGTACCCTTACTGACCTCTAGTGTTGGTGTATAATTTTCATTTTACCTAGAATGCTTTAATGCAAATTCTCTTTGAAAAATGTTTTTATAAAGATTACAATGTGAATACATTTGATATTTGAACAATTCAAGTTGGCCAATTCCAATCTTCAGATTTGAATTGCCCAACCTACCTGTAGTGTGATATTAGAAAATAATTAAAGTCTTGCCAATGGGGTTGTTCACGCAAAACTATTGTAGATGGCGCTGCTGTTCTAATCGTCCGGGAGAGAGCCAATCAAAATGCATCTAGCGGAATGGAAGGTTTTTAAACCTTGGCGGGAGTTTGATTCAGAGATCTTGGATTCAGAAACCAACCAATCAGAGAGAGGCACCTCCAATGCCGCTAGCGCTGCGAGTGAGAGCAAATGGCAGTGAACAACCCCATTGGCTTAGAATCTGTTTTATTAACCCAACTATTGGACAATTTGAGACGAATAGACACTAGAATTGAAGCAATGATATTTAGGATGATGGTTATGAGAAAACATAAAGCTACCTCAAAGCATGAAAGTGACCCACTAACAAAGTTACTTCAGCCCCATGAGTTGTGACCGGTTGGCTTGCAATTGGATTTGAGGGACGTACGTAACGAGTAGGGGTGGGACGTTTAAGCGTTTAAACATTTAACTGTCAAGCTTGCGTTTAAACGTTAGTAAACGTTTAATCATAAAAAGTGTTGACATTTGTAATACTCAAAACTGTATCAAAGAATACAAACCAATAGTTGTTTTGTCTATTAATTGTCTGTCTGTTTTGTCTATTTCGTCAGAATGCTGCGATCAGCTGTGATGCTATTACCCCTCCCCCTCAAGCCCTATCTCACGCCCACCCCTAAGTCACTTCAAGGCTGATGCTATTACCCTTATTTTTTTGCTGGCGACATAGCCTCTAGGAATAGGAAGACAGTTGATCGCGAAATTTTCGAAGTGTTGTAAATGACTCATATTTCTAAATATAAATGCGTTTCCATAAGTTTCTGGACCAAAAACACTGGAATCCAGACAGTCGACAGAGAGACTCAGACAGTCGACAAAACGACTAAATCGCGAAATATACCGCGAAATGTCACCAAATTAAATATATTTCCTGTTATTTTGTACATTTCGCAGTTGTTTTTCTAATTTTTCTCATTATCACCAAGGTAAACCCCAATATTCAACCTTTTTTATTTCTAAAATCAGTCAGTGACCCTCCCCTATTGGCATTAATGACAGAAGAGCTCTGACCTTGTGAAAAACTACTTGGGGTTGCTTAGTGGGAGGGGCAGTGACCTCGCATTATCACGTGAAAATAAAGTTGACAAAATGTCTTTTAACTATAATACATAAACAAACAGCATGAAACAGCTAATAATAATTTTATTTTTTATTTTGTATTGTGAAAAATCAAGGTGGACAGTCACATGCTGCACTGGTTTACCTAGGGTTTACATTTGATCCTCTTCAATTTAGATCGCGAGAAAAATGTACTCAAGTCTTAATGAGTAGTAAAATGGAAAGACTGGAAATCACGCGTCATGCGTAATTGCATAAATTTATAGATCAGTCGAGATGCGGGAGTGCTTGTTTCAATAAACAACAAAGTGCAAGTTAATATGATGAAAATTATTGCATTTGAATTGAAATGTATTTTTATTTTGATCAGTTGAAGGAAAGTTTTGGGCTTACAGTTTCAAGAAGTGTTGACAAGCTCTCAAGAATGACACATGGTCTTGAAAGTGGTTGCACAGGGGGAGAGGCAATAAATATTTTGTATCATTTTTATGCTCAGTAAACGTTTAACCCATTGGCTTGAACTGATTTTTCAAGAAATGAAAGGGGCTAGAAATGGGATTTAATTTCAAGGTATCGCTATGGATCACAAAAATTACAATAACTTTCCTAATCTTGGATACTTTTTCATGATTTTTTTTAATAAAGGTAGAATAAACATTTGTACAAATTAATAATTTGCTTGTGAGATTTTAGAAGTTCCACTATAATTAGTAGGCCTTGAAACAAAATGGTAAACACATAGCAACCAAAAAATTGCGTGTGTTGTCAAAGCAACCAAACAATATATGTTTTTCTGTAAATTTTTTATCCATCCATCCACTGTTTACTTGAATTATTAATTATTATCACTATCACTTTCCGAATAATTACTCTCATTAAAGTCATCAGCACACTCCACTAGTAATTGATTTATGGCAACTTATAGCCAACAATATTTCAGGACGCCATTTTTCTCCTGTTTAGAAACAGTGTGAGATAAGTTTCAGAGTAAATATCACTACCAACTCAATGCAAAAGAAGACAAAATGTGTTCAGAATGGTTCCTGAAGATTTGAGAATCAATATGCATACGCCATCTGTGACCAAAACTTGGTACTATTAGTGTAAGATGGGATTGTTCATCTGGCGAGCTCAACTCGTCAATCCACAGGCTGGCCACTTAGAATATGGCGAGTTGTGTTCGTCAAAATAAGCCAATGGGTTAAACGGACATTTTGAGGGCGTTTAAACGTTTACTTAAACTGCTCAGTTTTTCCCAGCCCTAGTAACGAGTGCACTGAATGTTTCTTGCAGTACTTCGTGGACTACAAGCTGAGTGAGGAATACACTCACGTACAGACGCAATACGCAACCAACTTCCTGGCGTATCTCGGCTTCGCGGCTCAAGTCCCCAACCTGCTGTTCAACTGGCTCAACATATTCGTGCAGATGGGGTGAGTTGATACAAGCACACTCGAACAATAATACACGGCATTCGAAAGAAACAGATTGTCTGATTGATGTTTGATGGCATCATCCAATGTAGTCGGTTCTAACTCGTCATCTAACTCTTGTAGGTGAGCTCTGATTTTATTGATAATAACAAGGATTGATTGTCCAGGAACATACCCGTTTCATTCAACATTTCCACTTGGTCCAAGTGTATACCTACAGGAAATTTAAGATTATAAGGGAATAGCATTACATTGCCGTTTTCGTTGAGATTTATTGTGGCACGGTTCCTGTTTTCATATTTTACTTGAAGAATGAACATTTATGAAGTTGTTTCAAGAGAATATGAGAAAGGTATGAGAATTCGGAGCTACCTACTAAAAACATTGTTTTATTTGTGAATAATGACAACTGTTAGGAGTAAAAAATATTGGAATAGTATTGGTAAGTATAGCTGACATAAATTTGATTTTCATTTCACCTTTGTCCAAGATTTTTCCACAAAGATGGATGAAAACCGTCCAAAGAATATTGGTTGAATTCGACTTGTTTTCTATACCGAGTGATTGCGGCACTGCGACATTGCTAACGTGTTTGTTGTGGCAGTGGCAACCTGACGACGCGCATCGTGTGGAGCATCCTCGTGGAAGTGTTGGTGTTCGTGGTGACGGTGATCCTGGCCATGACGGACTCTTCTGATTGGCCGGGGGTGTTCTTTTGGTTCACAATGGCCACCGTGGTCTTGCTCAACATGGCCAACGGCATCTATCAGAACACAGTCTACGGCATGGCGGCCAAACTACCATTCAGGTGAGTCCATAGTGGCAATATGTTGTTCAGATGGGATGGGAGGTAATGGGGTGATACTTTGAAGCTATCTGAAATATTGTGTAGTGTTTTTAATATTAATATTCTTTCTTGATTTTACATGTGTACTAGTGTTAATCTAAGTACAGTAAACCCTCGTTATTACAAACTCGGATAATTCGAATTTAGGGGTGAATTCTAACTAGGTGGATGGTCCTAGTACCTATTTATTATTTATTATTTTCAATGCTAAATCATTTTGATAAATCGAATTTTAGGTTATTTCGAAATTCAAACTGAATTTTGGTCCCAGCCCATGTTATTACGTGCACAGTTGTTTTAATTCAAACTTTGCAAAAGGATTGATAAAATAATCACTAACAAACTACGAAAAAACAAAAACAAACTATGAATCACAAACTACGCATTTCCAATGTTTCCCCAATGGCGTCACATCACAAACAAAGAGAGTAGCCACTTAGTGTGAAGTAAGATTCTCTACGCATTTATTTAATGTTCAAATGGTCTAATGATTATTTTCTACATTTATTAATTTCATGTTTGAATTTGAAGTATGAATCTCGCTGACCTCAGATTGGGTGATGTTACTACCTAAACCAACTACTTGGAAAGATTTTACTGAGTGAGATTCCTCGTGATTCGCACTTGGCATTTAATATTGTTTGTTATATATTCTTCAGCTTCTTACTGAAAATAATATCCCATAAAAAACACTCCGTGTAAAAATACCAGCCAAGTCTCTTCAACTTAAAAAAAAAATAATGAAATCTTAAAATTCTGCACTGAAAAGTAGTGATATCAAAAAATTAGCCAAGTCAAATCTTTATTTGAAAATCAAAAAATACTTGGCGCATCGTGTACATAAATAGCTTGGAAGTATAGGCCAATCATAAATTATACATGAAATATACATATACATAGTATACCTAATGCCTTAAAAAAAAAAAAAAAAAAATCAAAAAATACTTGGCGCATCGTGTACATAAATAGCTTGGAAGTATAGGCCAATCATAAATTATACATGAAATATACATATACATAGTATACCTAATGCCTTAAAAAAAACGATGCACCAAGTATTTTTTGATTTTCAAATCAAGATTTGACTTGGCTAAATTTTTGATATCACTACTTTTCAGTGCAGAATTTTAAGATTTCATTATTTTTTTTTAAAGTTGAAGAGACTTGGCTGGTATTTTTACACGGAGTGTTTTTTATGGGGATATCACTCCTTTTTTTAGTTTATTCTTACAACTTGTGACAATCGAATGAACAATTACTAAATCCTTTAAAAAAAAAAATTGTAAATACCCTTTACAATTTGGTTATTCTCATGAAAAAAACAAAGGTTTCATTCCAATCGGTCAACCCAGTTCCGAGATATGGCAACACTTCGGTTTTCAAAATGGCCACTGAACTTTCTGCACTGTAATTTATAACTATGAATTATGTGTATCATTTTTAGCTTTCTGAATATGTATTTATTGTATAGGAGGGGATTATAATGATTTATAAATTTGAATGACGTCATTTCCGGCCTCATAAATAGGAAAATTCTAGTTTGACTGTTCATATTCCATAGAGATGGCCTTCCGAATCGTTTGGCACTAGTTTCATACCGATCTGTCAACCAGTTTTCGAGATATTACGTTTCTTCCGGTTTCAAAATGGCTGCTGAAATCACTGACCTCTTGAATTATAATTTAAACATGATTACATTTTATTAAAAGCAGTCTCAAATAGTATATTTATTGCATCAAAATGTAAATTTGTGAGATTTTTAAAATGTGTGATGTCATTTCCGGTTTCAGTATGGGAAACTGCAAATATTATTGATGATAATACATAAAGTTTACCGTCTAAATTGTTTAGCGCTGGTTTCTTTCAAATCTATTAAGACGTTATTAAAATATGATGTCGTTTCTGGTTTCAAAATGGCGGCTTCCGGTTGGTTTTATATCAAGTCAAATGAGATATCAAAAGAACATACGTTACATAAATATCAAAATAATTGGATCAAATTTGTTGCCGAAATGCCAATCGATGAATTAAATTTCATGACGGCATTTCCGGTTTCGTTAACATAAATTTTAGTCTGTTGCTATTGATAATCCATATAGATGACCGTCCGAATCGTTTGGCGCTATTTTCGTTCCCATCGGTCCAGCTGTTGTTGAGATATGACGTCACTTCCGGTTTCAAAATGGCGGCACAAACAATTCATGGGGTGAAGGTTAAATCAGACGCCAAAAGTGCACACGTGGTAAAAATGTGAGATCAATCGGTTCAGCCGTTTAGGCTGTGGCCTGTTTACCGGATTTGAATTCCAGGAGACTACTACTACTAAGATTATTACTAGGAAAACGCTCAGTGTAACGCGTTGGTGAGCGAGCACGGGGACGTGCAAATTCTCGAACAGGAAATGCGTACACAATCACAGAAAACATATACATCCATATTGAATTGAAATATAATCACACAATCAACACAACATATTATGCTTTTCATTGAAACTTGAAAATAACATCTAAGCATCCTGGTAAATATAGCAAATCAGATGCAATTCAACTGGCACTGGAAAACATTCATTTTGATACTTCATTACTGACAGATATGAAAAATGTTAATAAGTTCATACGTTCTTAACTGATTGGGATGAAATTTTGTAAAATAAGAGACAATGTTGGTCTTAATAATCATGCAAAATATGAGTTTGATCTGAAATATCGAAGACCGTTTTCATTTTTCAGCCTATCAGGAGATATTTATTTAAATTTTAACCAATGAATGGATTTCAAAAAAAATATGGTCTTCAAACAGAGAAGGTTGTCTCTACATGTGTGCAAAATTTCAGCTCGATCAAAGAAAAACTCTGACCTGTATAGCCAAAATATGAGTTTGATCAGAATTATCGAAGACCGTTTTCATTTTTCAGCCTATCGGGAGATATTTATTTAAATTTTAACCAATGAATGGATTTAAAAAAAATTTGGGGCCTGCAAACAGATAAGGTTGGTTTTACATGTGTGCAAAATTTCAGATCGATAGGTGAAACGGTGCGACCTGTGTATCGTCTATTAACAGACAAAAACAAAAACAAAAAATAATACAAAAAAAAAAACAAAAAAAACAGAGGTCCGTGCCAAAAGAGCCAAAAGGAGACGCTTGCTTCGCTCGCTCAATTATTATTATGAAAACCGCCCTAAAACACTGTTTTCACTGCCCTCTAGCGTGCAAAGGGCGTAACCTATTGTTCCCAAATTTGGTATATGTTGTAGGGTGGGCCATAGCTTGAAATTAAGATATATCGCAACAATGTGAGATTTCCCAATTTTAAGATCCAGTAGGCCGAAAATGCCACTTTGATGCTTACAGTAAAAGTGGGTTTGCTCCAGCCTTTATATGAGAGTGTGCGCGCCGTACGACTTGGCTGGCGTGGAGCGACCGCTCCACTAGATGGACTTAATAATAATACAAATAAAATGTTGCTTACGAATAAACTAAAGCACGAAGTTGTCATGTGAAAATGAGTGTGTTATCTGTGTTGTAGATACACTGGTGCCGTGGTGCTGGGCTCGAACATCAGCGGCACATTCACCGCCATCGTGAGCATCTTGTCCGAGCTGTTCGCTCCCAATGTGCGCACCGCAGCCATCTACTACTTCATCATGGCGCTGTTCGTGCTGCTCGCCTGCTTCGACACGTACTTCGGACTGCCGCTCAACGTGAGTACATCACGATTAGTCTCGTTGTTTCTGTCAATAGGGGACTCCCTCCAGATCAGCAATGTGATATGTTGAACGTAAACATGTCTAGGATGTAAACAAACAGTCATTATTATTTTGAATTGAATTGTTTTCAAGGAATCTTTGTTTAAAGTTTGAATAAAGCGAGTAAATGTTTGAACACTCGAAAACGCATAAAAACAACAATATTAGCCTTGAATATTATGTAAACTTACTTTCTCACTTATATTTCATAAATATGGTTTAAAAATGTTTTGTTCCTTACCTTGGCCATTCTTCATTGTTGAAATTTGAAGAGAGTTTGGTGGCTAATTATTTTTATTTGAGGAAGACAGAGAGAGATGGAGGGAACTGGTGGAAAGTGAGGAGCCTGAAGAAGTGGAAGAGGAGATTGAAGAAGTGTGGAGTGTCGGACTTGGCAAGTCGGCTCTGAGAACACAAGTGCCCTAGAACATTGGTGGGATCATCCCACCCCCTGACCCGACAATAGTTGGAAGCAGGGTCGCGATATATATTATTTTTCACAATATTTGATAGACAGAGAAGTAGGTACAAGAAAGAAGAAAGAAAGCAGAGGCATTTTATCAAGTAGTGAGGAAGTTGCTGTGGAATGAGAAGTATCCACAAGTCTGCAAGATCATTATGTACAAGATGTACTTCCTGCCAATTCTAACATACGGGGCAGTGATGTGGTCAGCAGGTGGAAAGGAAATGAATCAGCTACAGGCAGCTGAGATGAAGTTTTTGAGGAGTGTGAAGGGGGTGACAAGAATGGATAGGATCCAAAGTAGGAAGATAAGAAAAGAGCTTGGGGTTGAAATATTGGGGTTCAAGCTGGGAAGAGAGAGGCTTAGGTGGTTCGGCCACATGAAGAGGATGGGAACCGATAGAGTGCCAAGGAGGGTGTTTGAAGCGGCTACAGTGGGAACTCGGAGAGTGGGACGACCAAGAGACAGGTGGATTGGACTGATCAAGGAGGATGTGTTGGAGAGAGGAGGAAGGTGGAGTGAGTTGGAGGCTGAGAGACAGTGGGAGGACAGAACATGGTGGAAGAATTGTGTGGAACAGTTAGAAGTGGAAGAAGAAGAGGAGGAAGAAGAGGAGGAAACACCAGGCGTGGCCGGCCGGTTTCCAGGAGTCCTGCGGCCCTAGTGTTGGTGGGAATACCACCCCCTGACCCATTCAATTGGAACCAGGGATGGATAATTAATTAATTCTTCATGTCCTTTAAATTTAGGTTCCATCCAACTATTCAATTCACTATTTGAAATGCTATTGTCAGTTGAAGCAAACTAACATTGGTTTGCGCATTGGTTGGTCTGTTTTTATTGTTGTTTATACTTTAATTTCTGCAAGATGGAGACTTTCTTATATTTTTCGTGATAGCTTATTAGTTCTCTTCAATCGATGCCGCGCCTGACATAACCTTGACACTTGGCTGCATTTTAAATGAAGTTTAAGACCGGTATGACAGCAAGATACACATCAAGTGTATTGAACCTTGATCTACATTATCATCGTTTTCTGTCATAGTAATTTGCTCCTACTATGTGGTCAACATTTGTCTGCAACGAAAACCACAAATGTTCCAGACAAATGCTGAGTACATTTAGGAACTAAGTTATGACCGTAAGTGATGAAAATGTAGATCAAGGTTCAATACACTTGATGCGTTTCTTGCTTTTTCGATATTCAATACCGTTTGCCACAAGGGCGTATCCAGGATGAAATTTGGGGGGGGGGGGGCGGACATTCCTAATATTTTGATAAATCACAGTGTAAAACAGGGGGTTTGGGGGCACAGCCCCCAAGAAAATTTTGGATCAAGGTCATTCATTGTGCAATTTTGAATCGCAGTGTATAGCTATTTTGGGTAATTATGAATTACAAAATATCTCAAAATTGGTATGTTTAAGAATAGGTAAATTAATTGAACTCATTAGGATATGCAAGTCCAGGGCGAACAGTTTTGGGAATTTTAACACAGTACTAACCATTTTGGAATGTTTTTGACATGATCTGTCTATTTATAAGAGTTTTTTTTCACATATTATTTTAAATGTGATTATTTTCTTAGATGAAATCCTGATTTCAAGGACGGGGGGCATGGCCCCCCGTCCCACCCCTGAATACGCCCTTGGTTTGCCAAATATAGTCAATTATATTTTGTATTTCCCTCTAAAACTGTTTCGAACCACTCGATGCTGGCAAACAATTTTATTATGCTCTGAACATCAAATTTATCTGAGTTGGCTCTTTATCTGAGTTTATCGAGTAGCTGATCGAAGCGTTCCCTCAATTATTCCATATTTGCATTGAAAGTCAAGACTCACTCTTTGCACCCCTAAGAGATGATAAAGTGGAAATATATCAACTTATCATCACGAAATCGGGGTAAAGTCCTTTTGAACCCAAATACATATTATAAACCCAATAAATGTCAACTTGAAGAAAATAATTTAAATGTGTGAATAATGTTGTGTTGCAGCGCTTCTATCGCTACCACGAGCTGGTCAATCAGAAGGAACTTCTGTCCAAGCGGAAAGCCAACCTGGGCACATTGCCGAGGACGCCGTATTGGACAGTCTTCAAGCAATGTTTCCCGCAGCTCTTCAACGTCTTCTTCGTGTTCTTCGTCACGCTCACAATCTTCCCGGCCGTGCACTCAGGTAACACTAAGTAACGCTCACGAGTGGACTGAGTCACACTCAACAGAATACGTAGAGAACAGTAAATTTAAATCTTAGTTTTAACATTCTGAAGCTGATACAAGCGCTCGGCCATTTTGCAAATTGAGAGAGATAAAATGTTTCACAAGTGGGTGTAACTTTGACAGGATGTTCACATGATCAGTCTGATTGTACAGTAAACCCTCATTATTACGAACTTCAATAATTCGAATTTAGGGGTAAATTCGAACTAGGTGCATGGTCCCAGTGGACAGGATAGGTTTTTACATGTTAAATCATTTTTATAAATCGAATTTTAGGTTAATTCGAAATTCGAACTAAATTTTGGTCCCAGCCCATGTTATTCCTTGCATACAGTTGTTTTAATTCAAACTTTGCAAACGGATTGATAAAATAATCGCGAACAAACTACGAAAAAAACAACACTCAAAACAAAACACAACCTTCAATGGCGTCAAAATGACGTCATGTCATGTTGCGAGGTTGGCCAAACTGCTGTTACAGGTTTGCCAACCCCACTTTTTTTGCAATGGCGGAAATATTCCACAGGCGGGAATATTCAAACTTCATGAAAATGCACACAAAAAATTGCATTACATATTTATATATTTCGAACTTTTTAAATTCGAACTGGGATTTTTTGGGTCCCTTTGAATTCGAATTAACGAGGGTTTACTGTATATTAGTAGCACTTTTTCATTTTTTCTTCGTGCCTTGTTAATTAGGCGCCGGTTATTCAACAAAACCACGCACAACTATGACATTTTAGATACGATGCGAGACCAAACTTGTGAACCAATTGATCTCAAATTTAAATTTTACACATCGTGTTGTAAAAGGATGAACTTAGGGTTGCTTGTTAGCACATGTTTAAACTTTATTTTCATATGGCATCCAGCAAAAATTTATAAATGTACCAACCCTAAGTAACAACCTTAAGTTTGTCTTTTATCTTACCATGATTGAAAATTCAAAACTTTTCTAAGACCCGTTTTGTCTCCCATCGTATCCAAAAGAGTGCAACAAGCAGCACAATCGCTCGCGCTTGCAGCAGCTTTGTCGACACTAGATGTTAAATGAAAGTGGTTTTGCACAACACCTAGTAGTTTTCTCTGTGAACGTATTATTGCACTAATTTGTGCTTTCCTCAGAAAGGTGAAGGCCGGTCACGGGAAATCCAGGTACTAGCTGTCGCCGAATACAATGATGCTAAAGACGAGGGGTTTTGACTGATTTTGCCAAGCGAGAGAGAAGAACACTGTGATAATGCTGCTGTATGTGATTGTATTGTACAATGTTGTCACAGGAATGGTGTTAAGACCAATGCTCTGTGTTGCAGATGTGAAGAAGTCGGATCCCAACTTCATCATCCCCGATGCCTTCTTCGTGGACGTGACCTGCTTCTTGACCTTCAACCTCAGTGCCATGCTCGGTAGTCTCATGTCATCCTGGGTCACTTGGGTGAGTAGTACTGGGTCCGGGGCTCTGGGTCCACTCTGTGTGCCATGCTCATGTCATCCTGGGTCACTTGGGTGAGTAGTACTGGGTCCGGGGCTCTGGGTCCACTCTGTGTGCCATGCTCATGTCATCCTGGGTCTCTTGGGTGAGTAGTACTGGGTCCGGGGCTCTGGGTCCTCTCTGTGTGCCATGCTCATGTCATCCTGGGTCTCTTGGGTGAGTAGTACTGGGTCCGGGGCTCTGGGTCCTCCCCGTGTGCCATGCTCATGTCCTCCTGGGTCTCTTGGGTGAGAAGAACTGGGTCCGGGGCTCTGGGTCCTCTCTGTGTGCCATGCTCATGTCCTCCGGGGTCACTTCGGTGAGTAGTACTGGGTCCGGGGCTCTGGGTCCTCCCTGTGTGCCATGCTCGTGTCCTCCTGGGTCACTTGGGTGAGTAGAACTGGGTCCGGGGCTCTGGGTCCTCCCTGTGTGCCATGCTCATGTCCTCCTGGGTCACTTGGGTGAGTAGAACTGGGTCCGGGGCTCTGAATCCTCCCTGTGTGCCATGCTCATGTCCTCCTGGGTCACTTGGGTGAGTAGAACTGGGTCCGGGGCTCTGGGTCCTCCCTGTGTGCCATGCTCATGTCCTCCTGGGTCACTTGGGTAAGTAGTACTGGGTCCGGGGCTCTGAATCCTCCCTGTGTGCCATGCTCATGTCCTCCTGGGTCACTTGGGTGAGTAGTACTGGGTCCGGGGCTCTGGGTCCTCCCTGTGTGCCATGCTCATGTCCTCCTGGGTCACTTGGGTAAGTAGTACTGGGTCCGGGGCTCTGAATCCTCCCTGTGTGCCATGCTCATGTCCTCCTGGGTCACTTGGGTGAGTAGAACTGGGTCCGGGGCTCTGGGTCCTCCCTGTGTGCCATGCTCATGTCCTCCTGGGTCTCTTGGGTGAGTAGTACTGGGTCCGGGGCTCTGTGTCCTCCCTGTGTGCCATGCTCATGTCCTCCTGGGTCTCTTGGGTGAGTCCTCTTCCATTCACAACACTTCATTGCTCGTCATTGGCAAGTCTGTCATCAATATGCCGCCTCATTCTTACGTAGAGACAAAGGTGAAATTCTTGACGCGTCCAGTTGAGATTGTCTTACATTTCACCAGATTGCAGGGAAACCTGACAAAGTACAACAATATGCTTCTTATCTAGTCGTATGTTAAATGTGTAGAAATGATCTATTCCCAAACAGATGTGATAATTAGACTTTATAAAGCAGAATCTGGTTTAAAAGTGCGGCCTTCATCTTGGACTTGGATCCTAATCCCTGGTGAATGTTCCAGCCGAGTAAGAAATACCTGGTGATCGGAGTGCTGCTTCGCGCTCTGTTCATCCCCTTCTTCGTGGTGTGCAACTACAGACCGGCGGCTATTGAACGAGTGTTTCCCATCTTCATCTACAACGACTGGGTCTATTGGGTCGGAGCAATGTTCATGGGATTTACCAGCGGTCATTTCAGCTCGCTCGGCATGATGTATTGCCCAAGGTAAGACCAAGAACTGGAGACATATTCGTGAACTTTTAAGTGTACCCGAGGACTAGGTATTTTCAACATTGTATCTATTTCATCGAAGATAGACTATATCGCACACACAGAAGTAGACGGCCACAAACTGTTTTATATAGTTTTGACTTTGAGTAAAGGCGAAAAGAGAAATAAAACATCGTTTGAGAAGTATTGTGTTGATTTTCACCTAATTTTTATGGAACCTCATAAATTTTTTATTGTCTTGTCAGATTGTGCTCCCAATATATTAATATTTTCTTCCCAATTTGTATAAAAGGGAAAAATCCAGTTTCTATTTTGTGAGGAATAGGAACTTATATACGTTGAATTCAATCAAAGACTGCCACAAGTGTGTTGCATCCGTACCCTATACATATGGGCAAAATAATTCTTTGTGGCTACTATTGCGATAAGAAAAGCGCCACAACTGGCTTACTGCCAGTAAGCCACTGATTTAATCTCAATTTAATTTAATTTTTTATTTAATTTCAAGAAATTAACTCTGTGCTAATATTTGAAATACATACAATGACACAAATAACGATGTGGCGGTTTTTAATGATATAGTTGATGGCAAAATATGATAATTTTAGGAAAAGTTAAATACCAAGAGAGACAATATATTCATTTTATGGCGGTATACTATTCAAATAGTTGCAGAATTAAGCCAATAGAACTGGAATAATAGGGGATTGTCGTCCATAACATTATAAATTCAGAGATACAGATGTGGGTCATTCCAGGGGATTTCACTCAAATAAAATACATTTTGACCTCGACCGACCCAGATTTTGATGAAACTTGGTACACTTGTTTAGATTAGTGATGTAAGTATAATCCATTTTTTTTTTGTTTTTTTTACTCAAAGGGTTCAAAAGTTATAGAGGGTTGAAATTTGGGGCTTTTTCACCCCCGCGCGGCTGGTCGCTATCATTTTAATTAATTTTGAGGGTTGTATGAGAGCTACAGAGCTCCAAAAAAATGCATTTGAAAGGTAAGAACATGATCTGCATGAATATATTTTAACTTGACACTTTGTTGACTGGTATTTAATTATGATTTTTTCCATCTACATTTTCAAAAACGACCCTAGGGGAAAAACTCATTTTTTTGGGGGTTGATTTTTTTTTTTAATTACAAAACATATGCATGACTATGTGTGCCAAATTTCAGGACTGGCCCTCCAGATTTTTTTTTATATATGTATATTTAGTGAGAATCATCAGTTCCAAAGCATCGTTCACCTGCAATATGACAAACTTATAGGTTACTTTCTTCCTGTAAAATTAACCCCATAAAAAACACTTCGGGTAAAAATACCAGCCAAGTCTCTTCTACTAAAAAAAAATATATGAAATCTAAAAATTCACTGAAAAGTAATGATATCAAAATATTTGCCAAGTCAAAACTTTATTTGAAAATCAAAAAATACTTGGCGCATCGTGTATATTAATAGCTTAGAAGTATAGGCCAGATATAAAATATACATAAAATATACAAACATATAGTATGTATACCTAAAATGCCCTAAAAAATCGATGCGCCAAGTATTTTTTGATTTTCAAATAAAGTTTTGACTTGGCAAATTTTTTGATATCATTACTTTTCAGTGCAGAATTTTTAGATTTCATATATATTTTTTTAGTAGAAGAGACTTGGCTGGTATTTTTACACGAAGTGTTTTTTATGGGGATATCACTCCTTTTTTTAGTTTATTCTAACAACTTGTGACACATATGAAATTAACAATTACTAAATTCTTTTAAAAAATCATCACCCTTTACAATTTCGTTACCACTAATGAATAGCAGCGTATGGTCCTAAATAATTGCTTTAAATGATCTTTCACGAAGAATAGCAAAGGTTTCATTCCAATCAGTCAACCCAGTTCCGAGATATGGAAACACTTCGGTTTTCAAAATGGCTGCTGAACTTTCTGCAATGCCACATAGAATTTATTTCTATAAATGATGTGTATCATTTTAAGCTTTCTGAATATGTATTTATTGTATAGGAGGGAATTATAATAATTTATACATTTGAATGACGTCATTTCCGGTCTCATAAATAGGAAAATTCTATTTGTACTGTTCATATTCCATAGAGATGGCCTTCCGAATCGTTTGGCGCTAGTTTCATGCCGATCTGTCTACCAGTTTTTGATATATGACGTTACTTCCGGTTTAAAAATGGCGGCTGAAATCTCTGACCCCTTGAAGTATATTTGAAACATGATTACAGTTTTATAAGCTGTCTCAAATAGTATATTTATTGCATCAAAATAAAAATTTGTGAGATTATTTAAATGTGTGACGTCATTTCCGGTTTAGGTATGAGAAACTGCAAATATTATTGATGATAATACATAAAGTTGACCGTCTAAATTGTTTTGCGCTGGTTTCGTTCAAATCTATTTAGCCGTTATTGATATATGATGTCACTTCCGGTTTCAAAATGGCGGCTTCCGGTTGGTTTTATAACAAGTCAAATGAGATATCAAAAGTACATACGTTACATAAATATCAAAATAATCGGATCAAATTTGTTGCCGAAATGCCAATCGATGTATTTCAAATTTCATGACGTCATTTCCGGTTTCGTTAACATAAATTTTAGTCTGTTGCTATTTATAATCCATATAGTTGACCGTCCGAATCGTTTGGCGCTATTTTCGTTCCAATCAGCTCAGCCGTTGTCGAGATATGATGTCACTTCCGGTTTCAAAATGGAGGCACAAAAAAAGTCAAGGGGGAGAGGGCAAATCAGACGCCAAAAGTGCACACGTGGTAAAAATGTGGGATCAATCTGTTCAGCCGTTTAGGCTGTGGCCTGTTTACCGGATTTAAATTCCAGGAGACTACTACTACTGAGATTATTATTATTATGAAAACCGCCCTAAAACACTGTTTTCACCTCCCTCTAGCGCGCAAAGGGCGTAACCTATTGTTCCCAAATTTGGTATATGTTGTAGGGTGGGCCATAGCTCGAAATTAAGATATATCGCAACAATGTGAGATTTCTCAATTTTAAGATCCAGTAGGCCGAAAATGCCATGTTGTTGCTTACAGTAAAAGTGGGTTTGCTCCAGCCTTTTTAAATGAGTGTGTGCGCGCGCCGTACGACTTGGCTGGCGAGGAGCGACCGCTCCACTAGATCAAAATGGTTAGATGACTTCTAGTTCTTTACCTTACTGCAGCAAATGATTTCTAAGCCCTGTAGTAGCATTGCTTGTGTCTAGGGATGTGAGCCGGAAATATTTCCACGGAAATATTTCCACGGAAATATTTCCTGGAAATGGAAATATTTCCAGAAATTTTCCGAACTTTATTTTTCCGAAAAAAATAGTTTTTGAAATGCATACTTTGGAAGTACCGAAAACAGTTTTTAAACCTTCCGTGGTAGAGTGGAAAGGGTCTCGTTCGGCTAGCTCATGATCTACTATTTATAAGTTGTGGAATATAATGCAAAAACCTAGTACTATTTTTCCATTATACCGCATAACTTCCATACCATATAAATTACCACTATTTACCATTAATGGTACACTATTACCATTATTTGCAAGGATGTTAAATATACAATTAGGATACACATGTTTTTTTGTACAAAATATCAAAAATAATTTTTAGGGGGGGTCGTTTTAAGGACCTTTTTCATTCTTGGGCCCACATAAAATTATAATCAAATTATTAATTTTAAGATCTTCAATTATTAAAAAAAAAATTAAGGCTCTATCATTAACGGTAATAAAAATAAAATTGTTTTGAGAAAGCAAGGCCCACCAGAAAACGACTTTTTAAGGGGCCCGTTTCTCGGACCCCGTTCAAAATATGGGAAAAACGCTGAAAGAGACATGTGTTTATTTCGGCTTCCATCGGCATGTATTTCGGACATGTATACCAAATTATGAACAAAATCGGAGTCATACCCTACATAAGTATTTCAAATTTCTTTTCGATGCTTTGGCGTGGAATTGCCCTAGTAAGAATTACTTGAGCTTTTGCAATCAAGGGGTGTACTGTGCTGTGAGGTTTGTTTCGTATCATCGTTTCTAAATCTTGTTACTGCCATGATATCAGAATCGGAATGTATTTTTGGAAAAATACAGTGAATGTTTTAGTGCCTTCCATAACATTTTGATAACCGTGAAGTTTTATTGCTTTTGGTTTCTCACTTCGAAAACAATATTAACTGCTAAATTGTAGCATTGGTTTAAGAGAAAAAATTTCTTTACACTTTGCACATTTCCTCTTGCATCCAAACTCTCAAATGTGTTGTCTAGTGAACATAACGCCTGTTATAGCTTATGGAAATATTTCCGGAAATTTTCCAAATTTTATTTTTCCGGAAATTTAACATCCCTACTTGTGTCTGCAGCTGACAATACGTATGTTTGGCCGGTTGCAGTAGTTGGGTAAGCCAATGATAAAACTTCATCGAGATGCACTTGTAGCTGGTCCGTTTTAGTGGTCTGGTCCATGGGGGTGGAGGAAACTAACTTTCAGTTCACTTGTGCTAGATAGTTTTTGCAAAACACATGCAAGCCACTCCGTCACAAAACTATGTTCATCGTCAAAGGCAAATGTGTGGGTTTGAATGTCAATCACGCCATCTTCATCACTATCCTCATTGGCATTTACTTCATCTTCTTCCTCAGCAACATATACAGTGTTTGATTCATCAGACAGAGAAAATGGTTTCACATTCAAATATGCCAGCGACTACGGAAGAAATGCATGGAAACATTGTGTTCTAGTGATAGTTATTTTAAGGAGTTAAACTTTTCTTTCAGTACAGCAGCATTTTCTTGTATTTCTTCATCCGATACAAATGCAAATGTAACGGTCCACATATTTTATGCTGCCCACTGGTATAAGTCAATCGGAGTCATTATCTGATCATCACATGGCTTCTGTAAGCTTGCCCTTGCCAAATTACATTTTATTGTTCCGTCACAAGGCCACTTTCCATGCGACGTAGCAAAGAAATGCCATCCTGCTGAAGAGTTGAAAGACTTTTTGATGATGGACATAAGTTGACAACGATTTTCTTGTGCTGTACTGAAAGAACGGTTTTACTCCTTGAGGTTTCCATGCATTTCTTCCACAGTCTCTGGCATCTTTGAATGTGAAACCATTTTCTCTGTCTGATGAATCAAACACTGTATATGTTGCTGAGGAAGAAGATGAAGTAAATGCCAGTGAGGATAGTGATGAAGATGGCGTGATTGACATTCAAACCCACACATTTGCCTTTGACGATGAACATAGTTTTGTGACGGAGTGGCTTGCATGTGTTTTGCAAAAACTATCTAGCACAAGTGAACTGAAAGTTAGTTTCCTCCACCCCCATGGACCAGACCTCTAAACCAGACCAGCTACAAGTGAATCTTGATGAAATTTTATCATTGGCTGACCCAACTACTGCAACCGGCCAAACATACGTATTGTCAGCTGCAGACACAAGCAATGCTACTACAGGGCTTAGAAATCATTTGCTGCAGTAAGGGTAAGAACTAGAAGTCACCTAGAACCATTTTAATTAATTTTACAGGAAGAAAGTAACGTATAAGTGTGTCATATTGCAGACCGAACGATGCTTCGAAACTGATGATTCTCACTAAATATACATATATATAAAAAAAGTTCTGGAGGGCCAGTCCTGAAATTTGGCACACATACAGTTTGTTCAAATCTTCTGGTCAATGATTATGGTGGTGAAGATGGCAACGAAAATGATGTACTACGCTAGCACCAACACAACAAAATGAAAATCAGCTAGAACTAGGTGGCACATTCAAGTTAGCGGATTTTATTTGGAGAGTTTAGGTTGGCAAAGTGTGAATTCAGGTGGAAGGTCTGAATGGTGCTGCTTATTTACACCCTAACGGCGTTGTAAGCGTAAATTGAACAGCCTATAGTCATGCATATGTTTTGTAATTTTAAAAAAAAATCAACCCCAAAAAAAAAAAAAATTCCCCTAGGGTCGTTTTTGAAAATTTAGATGGGAAAAATCATAATGAAATACCAGTCAACAAAGTGTCAAGTTAAAATACATATTCATGCAGATCATGTTCTTACCTTTCAAATGCATTTTTTTGGAGCTCTGTAGCTCTCATACAACCCTCAAAATTAATTAAAATGATAGCGACTAGCCGTGCGGGGGTGAAAAAGCCCCAAATTTCAACCCTCTATAACTTTTGAACCCTTTGAGTAAAAAAAATTGGATTACCTACATCACTATTCTAAACAAGTGTACCAAGTTTCATCAAAATCTGGGTTGGTCGAGGTCAAGAGGTGAGTGAGATCCCCTGGAATGACCCATGTGGCAGTATTTTCATCGCAAAGAAGATTTTTTTTAGATTTTTTCCATGTAAAAAAAAGATTTTTTTATTTTTTGACTTATGGCGGTCTACTTTTGGGGGTGCGATATGTTGAAGTGACAAAGTTGTAGAGAATTTACTAGTAAGCTCTTTAGAAAGCATGGACTTTGTTTGTTTTTTTTGTTTTTTTTAAACTCCTTTATTAATAACAAGAAAATAATACAGATACATAATTCCACAAAGCTACATGTAGCTCATCTGTGGAGATGATTCACACAAATAAAAACAGTAACAATAGAACGCATTTACGGAGTTTCAAACAAATGTACAAAGAAAAGGAAAATACTAGGGGTGTGCAAATAGTGAATTTTGATGTCGAAGTCGAAGTCGAATAGTTGCCCATGAATTTCTCGAAGTCGAATTCGAATATCGAAGTTTCTCGAATAGTTTCTCGAAGTCGAATATTTTTGTAAATAATGCTATTTTTCCTACCAACAAATTTAAAAAAGAATTCAAGAAATTTAGATTTATATTTTTTAATTAATGTAACAGTATCAGACATAGGTAGGTAGCATAGCATGGTATTGTGCCTATAAATAAAAACATACTTTTTACAATGTGGTATTGAACAGCAAAAATTAAATACCTATAGACACCTAAAATTGAAACAATATCGAAATATTGTATGTAATCTCAGCTATTAAGGAAAGGAAATTATTTCCTGCTCAATAAGCTTGTAGTACCTAAGTTGAAGATAAGGCGTCTTCAAAATGCTTTGACGCGTTTCAAAGCATTCCAGGGAAAAAGAGTTCCAAAGCCGCTTTTCCTTGCTCTAAATTTGAGTTAGCAGATTCCATAGTTCGGCTTCGTGTCGGAAATATTTCGCAAAATTAAAAATACAACACAAAACACATGAATTTGCTTGGCACGGCGAATGCAACAAATTGAAATCAGCTGTCTGCTGGTGACACAAAACGAGTGTTGGCGTTGGAACTTGGAGGGGTGTGTGTGTATTGTGCGCGCCAAAGGTGCGCGCCGCGCGACCTTGTCCTTGGGCGAGATGTACGCTGATTGGTCAAATGGAAACTTCTTTACCGACGCGCGCGCACTATTCGAATTTGAACGAATACTTCGACATTTCGAAGTGTTCGACATGTAATAAATCAATATTCGACTTTGACTTCGGCCGAATACTTCGCCTAATTCGAATATTCGCACACCCCTAGAAAATACACACATTATAGTAATAAAAAAAGGTAATTCATATTAAAAAAATAGCAAATAACAATAATTAAATCGGGTTTCATTTTAGAAGTGGGTGATCTCTTTACATGTAACAAATTAAATATGAAATATGAATAAAATAATGAAATATGTTATGTCCTAAAAGCTATGAGCGAATGAAAAAATCCTAGAAGTTTGACAAATTCAGATAAAAAAAAATGCAACCTTCAAACTAAACATATATCCGCTCATTTAACAGTTTTGGACTATTCGAACAAATAAGCGATACGTGATGGAGCCACTTCTGGCAGGAAACTTTTTAGATGAACATTTTTATTTTGATGTTCGTGTTTCCATAGGGCAGTGAAAAAGGAGAAACAAATGAAATTTAGATTTATTTACAAGTTTACATTTTTAGCCATAACAAACAACTAAAGCAAAATTTTATATAATTAAACCCTTTATATCCTCCATTATCTCCCTTATGGATAGTAAAAAAGTTTCCACCAGAGCTCAGTCGTGTTCCTTATTTTCTCGAATATTAATCATAATATAATAACTTAAAGATTAATTAGTTACACAGCTAATATTAGGGGAGCAAATGTAATTCCGCTCGATTGGAGTACCGAAATTGATTTTTTCATAATTATCGATTGTTTACATCATTCTTAATATTACCTGACGTGCCTTCAATTTTTTGGTGGCCATCTTGGAAAATATGGCAGAAAACGAGCAAACAAAGTAAATTTTACAAATTATTTAATTGTTAGTAGAGAAAAGATTGAAAAATTATGAAATAATTCGTTAAAACTAACTCAAATATAGTGACTTGAAAAAAAAATTACGCCGTAAACAATTTTTTTTTTTTTTTTTTTTTTTTTTAATCGCATATTGTTTAAAATGAAATTGTCTACAAATTTCCATTCCACATATTTTAGTCTAAGTCCATGCGTTTCATAATAAATTGAGAGCAAAAAAACACAGAAACGTGATTGGTCAATTCCAACAATAAAAAAATAAAATTCGTTCACGGCGTATTTTTTTTTCAAGTCCCGATTTTGAGTTAGTTTTAGTGAATTATTTCATAATTTTTCAACCTTTTCTCTACCAACAATTAAATAATTTGTAAAATGTATGTTTTCCACTATATTTTTCAAGATGGCCACCAAAAAAATTGAAGGCACGTCAGGTAATATTAAGAATGATGTTTACAATCGATAATTATGAAAAAATCAATTTTGGCACTCCAATCGAGCAGAAAGCATTTTTTCTACACTTAACCTGCACTATAATTTCAAAATTATAATAATAATAATCTTTCTCCCGGTTCCAAGACATGGGTCGGGGGGGGGTGAACTGTCGGGGGGTGAATAAATTGTGAAATTATATGCCCGGATTTTATGCTTTTAAGCTGAACTTCAAGATACCATAACTTTCGTTCCAATGATCCAATAGACCAAAACAGAAATGACTAGCGCTCTCGTTCGGTACTAAAACCGACCTCGCTGGCTCGGTCGGAATCCGTGTGTTAGCCGCCCCTCCTCCATACATAGCAGATTTAGGCATTTTGTAAATTTATTTAATAAATATTAGGAGTATTGTTTTGGCATTACGTTTACACTCAAATAATCTGCACCTTTTGCAAGACAAATGACCACTATCAGCTAAGTGTATTTCCAATAACATTATATGTTGTAATATCAAAACAAAACTTCGTAATTTAACTAGAGACAGCTGCCGGGAATGGTTCCCGCGTCGAGGTGTCACACACTTGACCTTGCGGTAGCGCATGCGGAGACACATCTTACTTAGTTCATGTGGAACGCTGGCAACTTTCCGTTATGGTCTATTGTATTGAAAATATAGTATTAATACAATTTGATATTTTCAGCTTGATATCGTTAGTAGTTATGAATTTACCATAACCAGTTGAAGTTTTCTGCGCTATTGAGCTCCATTAAACTACTTTGTGACAACCAAATTCTAACAGCTTTCACTTGTTTCCTACAATAGATATGTTTTTTAAACTTTTACCTATCAAACTTTGCTATATTTTGTTAATACAATTACACATGTGCCATTTTGAGCTTATTTCGAGCAGTAGTTTGGTCACAGCAATGTCTCACCCATTATATCTGTCTTCTGGCTGAATGTTAGCTTGTTCTCTTATCTCATGTTCTAATGTCGCAGGACGGTTGAGCCGCAGTACGTGTCCACCGCGGGCATGTTCGGGGCCGCTTCTCCCTCTAATCTCATGTTCTAATGACGCAGGACGGTTGAGCCGCAGTACGTGTCTACCGCGGGAATATTCGGGGCTGCTTCTCTCTCTTATCTCATGTTCTAATGTCGCAGGACGGTGGAGCCGCAGTACGTGTCCACCGCGGGAATATTCGGGGCTGCTTCTCTCTCTTATCTCATGTTCTAATGTCGCAGGACGGTTGAGCCGCAGTACGTGTCCACCGCGGGCATGTTCGGGGCCGCTTCTCCCTCTAATCTCATGTTCTAATGACGCAGGACGGTTGAGCCGCAGTACGTGTCTACCGCGGGCATGTTTGGGGCCGCTTCTCTCTCTTATCTCATGTTCTAATGTTGCAGGACGGTGGAGCCGCAGGACGTGTCCACCGCGGGCATGTTCTGGGCCGCTTCTCTCTCTTATCTCATGTTCTAATGTAGCAGGACGGTGGAGCCGCAGTACGTGTCCACCGCGGGCATGTTCTGGGCCGCTTCTCTCTCTTATCTCATGTTCTAATGCCGCAGGACCTTTGAGCCGCAGTACGTGTCCACCGCGGGAATGTTCGGGGCCGCTTCTCTCTCTAATCTCATGTTCTAATGTCGCAGGACGGTGGAGCCGCAGTACGTGTCCACCGCGGGCATGTTCGGGGCCGCTTCTCTCTCTAATCTCATGTTCTAATGTCGCAGGACGGTTGAGCCGCAATACGTGTCCACCGCGGGCATGTTAGGGGCCGCTTCTCTCTCTAATCTCATGTTCTAATGTCGCAGGACGGTGGAGCCGCAGTACGTGTCTACCGCGGGCATGTTCGGGGCTGCTTCTCTCTCTAATCTCATGTTCTAATGTTGCAGGACGGTGGAGCCGCAGTATGTGTCCACCGCGGGCATGTTCAGGGCCGCTTCTCTCTCTAATCTCATGTTCTAATGTTGCAGGACGGTGGAGCCGCAGTACGTGTCCACCGCGGGCATGTTCGGGGCCGCTTCTCTCATCACCGGCATCTGCAGCGGCATTCTCTTCTCTATCGCGATGCCGTGGTTCGTTAAGACTGTCGAGTGGACTATCTAGTCCGTCTCTCAAGACAAACCAACTGACTACATCTCGTACCTCGTTTCAACAGCTTTCAACGTGTTTACAGTCGACTTCGGAGCCCGATTTCTAGGACGTTTGTACTTTAAAGTATAAACATTTAAAGCGCATGCATTTCAGCGGCTTTTTTGGGTTGTTCAAAGTTCCCTCTAAGTCCGTGAAACAAGATTTCTAGATCTATTTTGCTTCCAATTATATTTTGGAACACATACCTACAAGCTTTTAACTAAAGTCAATATTAGAGTCTGCTAAAACCGATTTCTATGAAGTTTGAGCTTCAAAGCTTGTCCGTTTGAAGCACTTGTATTTTTTCAGCTTTTTGGTTGTACAAAGTTCTCTTGAAAGTCCATCAAGCAAGATTTCTAGAGCTCTTTTGCTTCTGAAAAGACTTTGTACAATGTAAAAGCTTTCAACATGTTGAAAGTCAACTTTAGAGTCAACTAAATCTGAATTCCATGACATCTGTACTTCAAGTCATATAAGTTTAAAATCATATGCATTTTAACGGCTTTTAGGTGTAATAATATTCTTTTCGAAGTACATACCTAACAAGATTTCTCAAACGTTTTTGCTTCCAATATGACTTTGGACATTGTAAATGCTATTGAAATGTATTTAAATATGTAAGAAATAGGATTCATTCCCCCTTTTATCCTAGTGCAAATTGTGTCATTCATACTTGAAGCATTTTCATCATTTTTACTTTTTGTAGGATATCGGAATGCACCGTAAAATACCCATTCTGCAAACTTTCATGATTAGATCTTTCAATAGCTTTTTTACTCTTGTGATAAATTGTAAGCTGTTGAAACCTGTAAATACCTCACAGAATGGAGCGTGTGAGACGTAACGAAGTGCGGTGTAACTACTAGATATGTACTCTATCCACCAATAGCTGAGCTTGACTTTACTGCCAATCCACTCACTTCAACCAGCTCGCTTGTTATCAGGGTCTGATTATCACACGGTTGTCAACACTTTACTTTCTGGTCTTATGTTATAAGTTGCACGTTTTATACCACACGTTTATATAGTATACAATACGATCGTTATTGTTCATTTTTTATTCATTGTCAAAACTGTTTTGTGTATCTTGTCAAATAGTTATCTTTTTCTGCATCGAAATTTGAAAAGTAACGACTTTGCAGTTAATGAAAGTAGTATAATGTTTGGTATTAAATTAGTGTTATTTTTGTGTTGCTGTGGGTTTCTTGATACTTTTCTACTCTCTATTTCTAGTTGAATTGAACTGTCACAAACTGACAAGACATATTGGTGTGTTTTTGTGGTTCAATGTTCTGTTAAGAGGAAGGAATGCCAGTGAAGACTCTGCCGTTGTTGAGATTGTGGCCGTCTGGTTGAATATTGGGCTAGATTTGTTGAAGCCACAAGTAGTAGTAGGCAATTTTAAGCCTCATGTTAAGCATAATGTGAAATGCTGTGAGCGGTTAAATAAAAGCGTTTTTACAAACTTGTGACACCAAAATCAACATTTCAAAATAGCTATTCAGAAAATGTTTATAAATGCAATCTAAATTAGGTAAATGAATGTCCAAATGTTCACGCATATTGCTTGGCGTATCCAATACATGATAAAGAAACAAAACCATGCCAGTATGAAACTCATCATTGAAACATTATGGAAATTAAATTTTTCAATAAAGTACAACAAGCAATTGTTGACTCTAAGTTTATTGCATCAACAATTGTCTGGGAGAATGTGGGAGAATATTATGGGTTTACAACTAATTAATAAAAACCACCCTCTTGAATACACCAGTATTAAAAATTAACGCTGAAAACACTGAGAAACTGAATTCGACACCTAAGGATGAGGTTGTAACAAATCATTTTGCGCAGTTTTACTTTTAGTGATTGAACTCTGTAGGAGTGGGAAAATCTGTGAATTTTAGTACACAAATGCAATTAAAAGTACTATATATTTAAAAGTATAGGGAACATAAAATGCCCTAGGTCACCACTACTATCAAGATAATTTCATACTTGAGAGCTTTTCGACACTCTAAGGGTCAGTTGTAAATACTCAGCTATTGTTAGGACTTTATTGCCATGACAACAACCAATTGAATGACCGTTTAAACTTAACAACTACTTTATTTATAAGATTGTTGAAAAACTAATTCTAACTATAGTGGAACCTCGTTAGTACGTTTTTGAAGGGACCAGGGGTGGGATTACATAAAATGATAACTCTCTTGTCACGGTGACAAGCTTTTCATCTCAATGTTATTCACGGCCTTCTAGGGACTTGTCACCGTGACAAGAAAGTTATCATTTTATGTAATCCCACCCCAGGTTAAAAAACGTACTAAAGTGAAAAACGTACTATAGAAATTTCATAAAAAAGGGGTCTAGTCGCGGGTCAATGTTTTTTTTTGAAGATCAATATTTTCAGATTGGGGTTTAATGTCTTATCTCCCGTTTGAAATGGAAAAAACACTCGAGGGTGGGCCCACCTCTACTCAGTCCCCAAATGTTGATGGATGATAATGTTTCAATAAATTTTAAAAGACACACTATTCATGTTTCCCCCTTCTCAAGATAACAGCTGAGGCCAACCCATGTCAAGTACTCAAAGGACCTGTCACTCAACTCAAGTGAAAAATAGATAGAAGTATAGTCTGGTCCTGACAAATGATTGTTTTTTTCCCATATCCCCATGGTTTATTTTCACATACAATTTTTTTTTACAAAAACAGACTTCCAAAAACTGATGTGTGTTTTCTGACATTAATTATGTACGAAAATGGATTGAAATTGGGATGAAAAACGTACTATTCTTAGTAATTTGCTTCAAGGGACCAGAATTTTTAACGTACTAACGCGAAAAACGCACTAGCGAGAAACGTACTAAAGAAACAATTTAACATGTGTTCTTATGGGGGAATGCCAGGACCTTTTGAAAAAAACGTATTAGGGTGAAAAACGTATTAAGGAGAAACGTACTAAAGAGGTTTCACTGTACATATGTAGTATGTACTGAAATTCAGGATATCTTACAGATTCCGCAATCATTACTAGCAAAATGAGAATAATATGACAAAACAAATAGACATGACAAGTAGTCCAGCGAGTTGGACACAATATTTTCAGTCGTTTACCCTGTTTAAACGTGTCGACATCCTAGCCCTACTTCTCAGTGTTTATTTTCAATGCTGTGTATCGCAGAGGGAACAATCTCCTCACGATCTGTTTCACCTCGCCTCAACGTTCTCGTCGCTTGTCTTATTATTTCACGTCAACATAGAAGACTGAAGCTGGTAGATATTTGCATGTTACGTAGCGTAGTTCCGTTCCACTCGGGATGGAGAGAAGGAGGGAAGTCGAAGTCGGTCGTGCTGGGAATATGTTGTTTAGAGACTTATTTATATTGTAAACATATCGAGTTTGTGGCGAGAAATTTATTATAAACTCTATGGCCACATTGGGAATATTGACCTAAAATGTTCCATCAAATTCAGGAGATATAATGAACTTTGAAGGATTGCTTACCTGCTACGTATAATGATATTGATTTATCCAGGTTTCCTTCATTCAGAACTATGTTTTATGACTTGGGCTGTTTGTTCTTATAATAATGTACACTTGGCCAAACAAAACTTGAAGGTTCAATAATAATAATAATAATAAAAAATCTGATAGGCTGATCAATGTAAGATCGCACCATCAGAAGTCAGTCTCAGCGATCTCATTGTCTCACTCTAGTAGGTGACCTCTCATTTCAATGATAATAACAAGCTTTGATTGCTATGGAACATGACAAGCAGTCATTCAAATTTGTTCACGGATCAATTTTTGTTGTGCCGAGTGTACATATCTGGTTCAATTTGAAAGTAGAGTAGGGAGTTTTTCGCTCCACCCAGCCAAGTCGTACAGTTTCACACACAACATACAGTTTTCGTACAGTTAAAGGGGTTTCACTCAACACACCGTTAAATTGCCTAAGGAGCTGACCAACACTCTTACACTACAGATGTAAATAGCATTTTTGATCTACTTGATTTTAAAAATCGGAAATCTCATATTGTTGCGAAATATATTGTTTTAATTTGAAGCTGGTGCACACCTGTTGTTTGTTTAACTCTTTGAGTGGTATGCACGTATCTCTTACGTGCTGACATTCATAGGCGTGCGCACGGGGGGGGGGGGGCGGGGGGGCCTTGGCCCCCCCTAATGGATCAGTCTTAACTAAAAAATTATAAAATGTGGTCCTCATAGTGTCAAATTTTTGTTTTAAAAGGGTTAAAACAAAAAAATCTCCCTGCGGGGCAGACTGGAGTTGCTCAAATCACTGGAATGAAGTACTAGGTTGATCCAAAACACAATATTTTAAAGAAAATACCACGAAAACATTGCCTAGATACCTTCCAGAAACATGGTTTTCTCATAAAACGCTATGTTTTTGCTCTAAAAATTTATTTTGCTTACAGCAAGCACTTTTAACTTTCAACCAAAATATTTTTTGTAAATTCAAAGGGCCATGCTATGTTCAAAACTCTTAAAAATCCATCAATCCACTTAAGGATCACAATTTTTCTCCGGGGCTACGAGCCCTGGACTCACGTCTTCTGGGGGCTCTTACCCCAGCTACCCTTTGTCATAAGTAAGAGATTTGGCTCCCAAACGTCTCAAAAATGATTTTGAAGTGCCAGAAAACCAAAAAACGCCCTGCGGGGCAAAGTGGGGGGACGCGCCCCCCACACCCCCCTTATCGCGTGGAAGTTCCTTCCCCAGGCCTTTTCCCCCCTTAGCATTATTCCTGCCGGCGCCCATCTTGGCCCCCCCTAATGATTTCTCCTGCACACGCCTATGCTGACATTCTACATACCTACCTATACATAGAAAAAAAAATGCAAAAAAAAAAAAAAATTTGGGGAAATTTTAAAAATTTGCTTAATATTTGATAGCTTTATATTCTCATCATACAAAAATCTGCTTCCTTACACATCCCAAAAAGGATATAGAAATTTTACCTCTACCTACCTACAAATTAACTCACTACTTAAAGGGTTAAGAATGGTTGCTTCATATAATACACTACTAGTACTTGTGTGCACTTTTAAAGAACATAGATTTGAAAACATGATTGTTTAATGATTAATGAAAAGATACACTTTCTTAAACTTATTTGTGATATTAATGTGTAGTAGATTACCCAGTCCTTCCACAATATGAGTTTCTATTCTGTATGTGTGAACCAATGTGAATGGTTATGTAACGTATTTCCAGCACGATCATCGACTTCCGAGAATGTAGCTAACAGAAAGATATCAAGTAACATTTGTCCATATTATAAAATATAACATCAAGATACCTGTAGTTGATCTTGATCATAGACTAGTTGACATATCGACGTTACGAACGACAATCGAGATTCGTAATCTATAATAATACTACTTGTATATCCATTCGACGGACAATAATCTACATGCGCTATGAATTAGGTTGTTTTTACAGTGTGTCTTTCATTTGGGTTTAGATTTGGGTTAGATTATAAGATGTGGTTTTTTCCCATGCTTACATCGGAGGCTTTCAACTATTCGTTCAAATTGTACGAAAATGGAATGTTAATATGGGGAAAAGTTGTAAGGTGTTAGGCCCCTGTCCATCAGATAATGGAAGGATCTATTTTTATCAACGCAACTGAATTGCTTTCTCGTGGTAATATATTTTTAATATTGCAACTAGTTAGAAGTTGATTGTTACGAATATGATTGAGTGTTTTGCCTTCGTACTCTGTTACTAGCTGGAACCAATTGAGCCGTTAGAAGCTAACTTATTCACGAGTTTAACAGAATCAGACGCTTCTCTCTATTACCATTGTGTTGGAAATGTAATGGGTAAATGTACGATAAGGGATGACCAGAATTTCTTGTGACACATCGCGTTTTCATGTTTTACTATAAGAATTAAGAATAGATATTATTTATAAATGTGTTTTGTAGTGAGAGTAGGAGAAAATTATGAGAAATCAGAGTGAAAAATTATGTTTGAAATGACACCAGGGCTGCGATCGTGTAAAATGACAACTCGCTTGTCGAAGCGACAAGCTTCTCATCTCAATGTTATTCACGGCCTTCTAGGTTCTTGTCACCGTGATAAGGAAGTTATCATTTTATGTGATCGCACCCCTGTTCAGTAAAAAAATTGTGGTCCAAAAGGCGAGATTGGAATACTGTATTGTATATCCAACCTAACAATGAATATGAATTTGCCCCTTTTGAAAGAGCATTTTGACTAATTCTAGAAATGCAAAAGGCCCATGAATTTTCTTGTGTCAGCCATCTAAATTAATTATTATTTACGTTATTTTACCTACTTTTTTGTACTGTTTTCACTTAAAAACATAATATAAATATCCATTCTAATGATACATGAAAATGTGAAGTGTGCCGAAATGAAACGTCAATGTAATTGGTATTCCCTTGTCGTAAATTACTATGTGATGTAATTGCGTGTAAGCACAAGAAATGTACCCTCTCGTTCGTAATTTATTTCACTTGATCGAGAGAAAAGATAGACCTAGGTCCGAATTATCGTGATTTCAATTTGGTTCTTATTTTGCCGTTTGCAGTTGAGGCTATGAGGGTTTTGTACGGAATTGCATGTTTCAATCTTCAAATTTGATGTCAAAACAAGAATGGAAATGAAAATGAGTCCCATATCAAAGGAACGTTCTTACTTCGGAGTCAATTTGAGCAAGTGATTTGTTGTTTACTTCTTGTAATTTGTGAACGCGGTATACTTGGAGATATTAATTTGAAAATTATTGGAACAATTTAGGAATTATAACAGTTTCAAGTTCTATGCTGAAATCATGAAGCTGTATCAACTGCTTGAAATTGCTCCCCAAATGATGAGCGTTGAACTTATTACTTATTTGAATTAGAAGACAATAACCGACTGCATTTAAACATCCTAGAAACAATGGTAATTTCTCTTACGTTGTCTGATTTTGTAATAACATATGAATTTCTTAAAAAAAACAAAGTGTGTACCTGAAATGTCCAGGTATTATATAAATGCCATGTACAATAAAACAAACAAACAATTTTAAGATACTAAAAGAATTCAACTAGTGAGTGAACTACAATAAATAAAATATCTAGGTACCAAGTTTTATTTTTCTCATATCTCTAACGTTTTTGATCTAATATCTGATTCTTGAACTGATTGACTTTCTTATATGGCAGTTCTCTCAACTCGGCTGCATTTGTATCCTAACAAAACTAATACTAATTAATACTTAGATTATACATACAAAATAAATAACATGACAACTTACCCAATAATTATGTTTCTTCACACCTTACCCTGGCCCTTCCATTCACAGATATTTATGTTCAGTCATTCTGAACACATTTGAAATTGAATAATTACAATCCAATTAGAATTTTGGTAGCAATTTGTTGTCCAAAAAACTTCTGAAGTTTTGAGAAAGTACAGCTATACCTCGTTTGAACAATTCCAAGCTGATTTCATTGAGGTTTTATTGAAGCATTGTTCAGCACTGAAGACACTCTTTATCTTTATAAAGTATATATTTATAAATAAATATATAAATGCATGAACAAATGTGTTTTTAATTACATTTTACGTATTTAATGCGTTTACTATTCATAGTTTGCACGAGCTTCTTTTGTTTTACATCAACAATGTAAAAAAAGTATATTTTCGGCCAACAGCTGTCAAATCAATTTAAACTAATTATTATCGGTTAGTCGAAGATATAGTTTGTAAATGAGTGGTTTTATAGCTACAAGAATTTCTTCTGCAACCTGTAATTGCACAGGTAACCATAAATATTAAATACTATCAAAAATATACTGAGAAACAGATTGACAGCGGTTCTGACATGTTACCTCCAAGATGGCCGCACAACATATCGACTGAACCATTGACTGTTTATTTACTTCCATTGTCACGTGGAAGATGGCGCTCGCGGTAGTAACTCAGATGGCTGTTTTGTGTTTCAAGAATTAGCATTGGCAGCATTGGAAGTTGACTCTCTTTACGTGTGGTGGGGCGGGGGAAGTGTAGGTTTAGTCTCTTTAGTTCACGGGTTTGGTCTCCAATCCTTACCAGTTGAGCATAGTTTTGTTGCAAAACTGACGTCTATTTAACAAGACACTAAGCCAAAATTAAAATGGCTACTAATATTTAATCAGGCTGATCAAGTGATAATATTTTCATCATTTTCAAAACGGCCGAGCGCTGGCATCAAGGAAATTATCTGCCAGAGAGGTTTTCAAGAATACAATCACAATTCCATTTGGACATTCAGTAATTTATTATCAACAACATTCCAACATATAATAGCATATTAATTAATTAACTTTAACATGAAGACAACTGATATTAAAGCTTCTAAACTGCTGATTTGTTCGTTCGGCTGTCACAATTAACTACTACTCCATCTAGCTTAGCCTTTCACCACACTACGTACAATACTGTCCAATATACACATTATTATTACACAAAGACCTGCAAGAAATAACACAGACGTACGGAATGTATTTACAAGTAACCAAGTTAGGTTTGAATTTACTTCCACAGGAAATGTATTCACGTAAACAACTTTTGATTCAACTACGAGCTGTCGAAATCAACGTCGGAAGTCGAC
Organism: Leuctra nigra; assembly: GCA_934045905.1. Lineage (NCBI taxonomy): Eukaryota > Metazoa > Arthropoda > Insecta > Plecoptera > Leuctridae > Leuctra > Leuctra nigra. The sequence goes on along the minus strand of OW203767.1, from coordinate 34,321,927 downwards.
GAGACTTCAAACCGGCTTTTAACTACGACGATATTTCATGCTTATTCGATACGTTGTAATCTCAATAATTTAATACAACTCTAAGAGAATGAATACGGAGTTCCTTCACTTCGATTGGCTCCACAAGAAAACACCTCCGACGATTTTACTCGACTTAATTCACAGGTGAGTATCTGAATAATGTAATACATGTATTTATTTCACTATCTCAAACCAAAGAAGTACATAATAAGCTTCTTTCTTTGAAGATTAAGTAAAAATAATGAAGTAAATGTATTCAAAATTGAGGGACAAACAAAATGTACTCCTCCAGTTTAAACATTTCTAGGCCTCATTTATGCATTTGCTGTGTTTATTTCACTATTTTAAACTATAGAAGTAACATAGCAATATAGTAAAAATAATGAAGTAGGTAAATATTCAGAATCGAGGAACGAACAAAAATGTAAATGCTCCTCGAATGTAAACAATCCTAGCCCTGGTTTACGCCGACGGATGTGTAGAACCTTTGAACGGAGGTGTTTCGAGCGCGTTGTTTACTTGCGGGAGTCCCTGGGGTAGAACTCGGCCAGCGTCTGAGCCGGGATTCGCTTTAACATCTCCTTGGGGAAGATACGGAGCAGCTGCCAGCCAATGTCCAGGCTCTCAAACACTGTGCGGTTCTCGTAGTTGCCTGAAACATCCAGACCAACGTCAAACTCATTTTATACACGATATTGGCTCAAGGAAGAAAATATGGCCCTGAAAGTGTGTTTTTGACATTGTAAATGATGGCTGATGTCAATGTTCATCTAAATTATTCTATGTATTATTCTTTCCTTTATTCCTGTGTTATTTTAAGTGTTGACTGTTTTATTTAACTACAAAGATTAATTTAAATAACTTATTTATTGACCGTCAAGTTTTAATTCGTGCTATTTATGATAATGTGATTGTTCCTTGTTTTGTTAAACCGGCCGGTAGTGAGGCACATGTGCTACGGGGCTTGCCCTATTCTCGCTACCGGTAAGTGTACTTATGTAATGTATGTACATTTTAAAATAAATAATAATAATAATAAAATCAATTCTCTCAATTCAGAAGTACAACACTAAGTTTGTCTTAAAAGGTTAAGTGAGAGTTTGTCACCTGATCTAGAGAACGGCCATCCAAAAATATACACATGAAATGGATCTTATATCAGATGAGAGATAATCAACGTGATTTTTGCAAAAAATATCAAACTTCTTAGGGTATGATTCTGAGGGATTTTTAGATGTTATCTCCTGGAAAGACCCCGTATGACTATAATGTCAAATAATTAGTTGACAAGTGACAGTATGGTATGCCAGAACAATAGATCTTAACGGAAAGTTGCCAGCTCCCCTACGTTTACTAAATAGGAACCTAAAGGTGGAGCTTGTGAAGGCCGATGCACAATTGACGCAGACGGACGAAGCGGACGGAGACGGATACGATGTTTAGGTTTGACATATTCACTCCGACTGTTCACAATCGGACGCGGACGGACGACGACTTTTAACATTGTATCCGTCCGCGTCAATTGTGCATCAGCCTTGACATCAAACATTCCCGGCAGCTGTCTCTTGTTAAATTACGAGGTTCTGTTTTAAAATTGTATTAGATGTAAGGTTCAGATTATTTGAATGTAAACGTAACACCGAAACATCACTCCTAAGCAATATATTTATTTACAAGCCTAAATCTTCTCAAAGAATATGGAGAAAACCCAAATGATCCAGCAAGGTATTTTTAGTTATAGTTGATGGTAACACTAGTAATTTTCATTGCGGTCTATAGAAAAATATTATAAAATTTAAAATGTTCCGATTCTTAATTTTTTCTAAAATAACATCTAGTTTTAGCACAATGTATAAAGTAATGTTTGTGACTGACCCTGGGCGATGAAGTTCTTCTCGAACTTGCCGAGGAACTCCAGATACAGCAGATCATCGGGCGTGAGGGCCTCTTCACCGACCACTGCCTTCATGGCCTGGACGTCCTTGCCGATGGCGTAGCACGCGTAGAGCTGATTGGACACGTCGGCGTGGTCCTTGCGCGTCATGTCCTCACCGATGGCAGACTTCATGAGTCGAGACAGCGAGGGCAGCACATTCACAGGCGGGTAGATCTGTCTGTAGGCAGAGAGTGGGGGATTACAACACTGCCTTCATGGCTGCAAGTCCTTGCCAGCTGATTGGACACGCAAGACATTTGAGATTTAATCATTTAAAAATAAAATAAAAAATATTATTAAGTGTTGAAGTTGAAGTTGACAGAACTTGAGCAGTTTCATAAGTATTGTGATTGTGAAGTATGGTGATTCAATTATTTATTAACTGAACAATCTCAACACCAAACAAGTTTAAAAAACTTTATATTTTCCATCAGTTGGCCTGGGCAGTTATTCTAAATTCCCTTGTCGTCTTGTATCAATTGATACGGTGTCACTACCATGTTAAAAAGATAGCAGTGAGCCTGTATCAAGTGAAACGAGACGACATGGAAATTTATAATAACCCTCCTGCCAGAGCCCATGAAATTGAACTACAAAATGTTTATCAAGTAGCCTATCAGCAAATAGTTACCTGTTGTGCAGCTGCCTGTCCACGTATATCTGCCCCTCTGTGATGTATCCAGTGAGATCGGGGATGGGATGCGTGATGTCGTCGTTGGGCATCGTCAGGATGGGGATCTGCGTGATGGAGCCGTTGCGACCTTCCACTCGGCCAGCGCGCTCGTAGATGGTGGCCAGATCGGTGTACATGTAACCTGATGGCAACGATAAGTCGTTAAGTAAACATCACACCACACGGTACAATTCATTTGGCAACTTGAATCTTGTTTGTCACTTTCATGGTTTGAGGTTAGGAGTTTGTAGTTGCTTCATAACCATCATCCTAAAAAGTGAATTATCATTCAATTTTTCTGTTGGTACAAGGTGTGACGTAATATTGAAGTTGTGTTCTGCGCCTCAAAAATTTGCTTCAATTCAAGTGCCTATTCATTTCAAATTGTCCAATTTCAGTTGGGAAAATAGAACAGATTCTAAACCAAGAACCGACTTGGATTTTTTGCTACTAAAGTGACCCGCAACCAATCTGTGGATTGGGATTTTCTTGAAAAACAGGTAGTATTTTACGAACGCCTTAGTGAGCTCAACCCAAGAGAAGGTTCGGCATAACAATGGGGCATGGTGCGCACGCAGGTAAAGTAGGGGATGGGAAAGTAAAATGACCCTTTTCCAATCCACAGATCGACTGCTGGTTACTTTACTAGGAAAACGCTCCGTGAAACGCGTTGATAAGCGAGCACCGGACAAGTGCGCAAACATAGAGCTGAAGATGCGTTAACACATAGAATACATTATTAATCATTTTAACGTTATTAAACCTAGATTAAACGTTAAACAGTTCCTAGATTAGACACGGAATGAATCCAACATTCCACAATTATAATAAGACATTGTAATGTTTTGAACTGAATCAAACCTTTCAAAAAATTAGCAACCTTCAAGGAAATGTCAGGTTAGACAGAAGCTCAGAAACGGAATGAACCCAATGTTTCCACAAGTAATTGGTAGAAAAAGACTATTTTGAAATATCAATGTTCTGACAAAAACTCTCGATATATAATGTTTACCTGCTATAAAAGCGGGGAAGTTTTACTAAGGGCCGGTATAACCAAAGTTAATCTGAGCCGGATTAAGTAAATATTGGACTAAATTGGCGGCACAGCCAATCAGATACCTCAAAATTATTGAACAGTTGAATTTAATCCAAAAGTTAGTTAATCCAGCACAATTTAACTTTGGTTATTCTGGGCCTAAAACCTTCACAAAGAACACCAAATTGCCAAACTTTTCAACGAAAATAAGCAAAATGCTGGAGAGATTTGAAATGACGTTTGATATATGTCTATGGTTTGATCACATGAAGAGAACAAACGGCAATGAACGAAATTGTTGAAATATCGACGTTAATGTTTTCTAATCCCTCCTGGATGCAAACTCAGCCAAGTAGAAACACAGCAAGCACGGCCATCAGAACAACGAATAGGCCATTTAAGAATGTAAAGAGCCATCTGTTGGTGAGGTGGGGTATTTATCTATTCACTATTCAGGCATTAACGCAAGGCGCAGTGCACACTTTAAACGACTTGGCATGACGTCATTCCCACCCACAGCCTTCTCAAACACATGTAAATTTATGACAGACACCAAACAGACACTAGTCACTACATACTAGAAGGCTGTGAACCTGTCAGGATTCATCGCCTACGCACTGACTTTCTGGCCTATTGAAGAAAAGTCAATCAAGGTCCTTAAAAACTCGAAATGATTTGTTTGAAACTACCTTATGTTCCATACTGAATTATTCAAATTTGATCAATCAACATAAAAGTCTGCTTTTCACTGAAAAGTGAACATAGCATCTAAACACTCTTGTACCTAAAGAAAATGAGATTCAGTTGCAATGAAAAAGCATTCATTTTCAATGTTTCATTTCTGACAGCTATTAAAAATTTCAATAAGTTCATACATTCTTGACAGATTCGGCTGAAAATTTGTAAAATAAGTGACATTGTTGGTCTTACTGACCATGCAAAATATGAGTTTGATCACATTTCTTGAAGACCAGTTTAATTTTTTAGCCTATCAGGAGATGCTTATTTTATCAATGAACCAATGAATGGATTTCAAAAAAATAGGGTCTGCAAACAGAGAAGGTTGTCTCTACATGTGTGTAAAATTTCAGGTAGATCGGTGAAACGGTGCGACTTCTATTGCTCCTATTAACGGCAAAAAAAAACAAAAAAAAACAGAGGTCCGTGTGAAAAGAGTCAAAAGGAGTCGCTCGCTTCGCTCGCTCAATCACACTAGCCTACAAATCAGAAGATTTAAATTACATTGATGAAAATATACATTGTTCATCCTTCAGAAAATGAGCCTAGAAAATGCCGTAGAGTGAACTTTAGTAAATTCAGCTCTCTTAAAAGGATTTTTATTTTTTTATTTTATCAAGCCAAGATTCTAACACAATGTCAGGTCATGGGGTGGACGAACCACCAACTATCTTGGGCATCTACAAGATAGTCTGGAGCCGACTTGCCAGGTCTTAAAAGGATATCTGAATTTTTTTTTAGACACATTCTTCTATCAAAAGAACATTGTACATAATTTAAATTAGAGATGGGCCGATACCGATACTCGCGATACCACCGATACTCATGGTATCGGTGGTATCGGTATCGGTCAATTTTAATGCAATATTTTCGATACTTCGATACTTATTACTTTTTTAGTTGCAATTTTGATTAGTGGCCGTTTTCCCGCCATTGGTGCTTATTGGCATCACATCAGTGAGCTGTATCACCATTGGCAGATGCCTCAACCAATCAGAGCCAAGATTGCAAGTGACATAATCTCCAAAAAATCTCTAGTTTTGTGAATTTTGATTGAATTGAGACTTCGGTGGACAGGAACTACAGAAATATAAAGAAACAAAAGTATCGGCGATACTATCGGTATCACTAATCATAAAGTGAGTATCGGTATCGGTATCGGTGAAAAAGTGGTATCGACCCATCTCTAATTTAAATGCTTCAGAAAATTTCCCCCAGAAAGCTGTTCAGCTCTTTTACTCTGGCTCTGGCAACTATTCTATCCTCCTCCTCCGCCTAGGGCGTATGCCGCTGCATCCAATGATCGAGTGAGTACCTGGGAATCCTCGTCGGCCCGGCACCTCTTCCCTGGCGGCCGACACCTCTCGCAAGGCCTCTGCGTACGAGGACATGTCGGTCAAGATGACCAGCACGTGCTTCTCGCACTGATACGCCAGGAACTCCGCCGCAGTCAGCGCCAGGCGCGGCGTGATGATGCGCTCGATGGTCGGGTCGTTGGCCAGGTTCAAGAACAAGCACACGTTCTCCATAGAGCCGTTCTCCTCAAAGTCCTGCTTGAAGAACCTAGAAGCAGAGGAATAAGACATTAAGATGGCCGAGCAGTTACTTTGACCTTGAAGAGATTTTAATCGATATTTATCAATATCTTTTACCAATGTAAAATTGTAAATGCAATAAGGATTCGTACGCGTCTTCAGAACAGTTCAATGAAAGTTATTTCATAGCTTGGAATGGGTTATTAGTTTTATTTTGTCCTACAGGCGTTTAGTGCCTGCAAATTAGTAAAAATATGGCACTAAACGTCTGTATAGGACAAATGAAAACTAATAACCCATTTCAAACTATCCCTTAAAATACCTCAAGATAAAAAGAAGGTGAGATAATTGAGATTTAAAAACATCTTTTCGAATATCTACTTCAAATTTCGGATTAATTTTAAAATATTTAATCCTTAGTTGATTGAAACTATCCACTATCTGCACGCCCTAGTGTCTATGTATGAGTGAGTGAAAGTACCTGGCCGTCTCCATGTTGACTCCCATGGCAGCAAACACGATGGCGAAGTTGTCTTCGTGATCGTCCAGCACGGACTTCTGCGGCCCTTTCACCAGGCCGGCTTGTCTGCAGATCTGAGCAGCGATCTGTACGACAAGTGACCACACAGCAGCGTTACAAGAGAGCACTATAATTTACATCAATGACTTTCCAGACACAGTAGCTTCTTCAGAAATTTATGCAGGCGATACAAATATAACAATTACCGGTAAAACGAAACTAAATCTTCAAGAAAATGCTAAAATTACGCTTGAAAATGCAACACATTGGTTTTACGATAACCATCTCTGTCTCTCCATCTCTGTGATCTAAAATGCGTAGACGAAAAAAAAATTCTAGGAATCATTATAGATAAAAATTAAAACTGGAAAAGTCACTGTGACAAACTACTAAGTAAACACCATTCTCCATATTTCTCCTTAAAAACTATCGTCAACTTAACAAACACTAGAACTGCAAAACTAGTCTATTATTCAAACATTGAATCCCATCTGCGCTGCGGGATACAATTCTGGGGCAACTCAACGGATGCACCCAGAATATTTGTACTGCAAAGAAAAGCAATCAGAGCTCTGGGGGCTTATTCTCGAAAAAGTTATCACGTCATAGCTCCCAAGTTATGATTCATAAGGAGGTTTGTCCTATCTCTCACCATGTTAATATTATGACTTTTTTATGATTCATAACTTATGACGTGATAACTTTTTCGAGAATAAGCCCCCTGTTTGGACTAAAATATAAAAACAATTCTTTCATTAAACCAGATTGCAAACAACACTTTAAAAAACACAAAATTCTAACGTTACCTTCCTTATACATGCTAGAGTCTGTACTAGCAATTAGATCCCAGGGAGAAGAAATACAAACAAATAGCGACATTCATAATCACAACACGAGACAGAAAAACAACATTCATATTAGAGGTCAGATTCGGGTAAGGTTTTGTACCCGGGTACCCGCTTTAATTACCCGGGTAATAAATAACTTAAAAAAAATAAAAATAAATAAAAAATTTTTTTTTTTGGAAAATGTTTTGAATTTTGTTGCATTGAGCCCGCCGCCCTATCCGTGTCCTTGGGGAGAGATACACAACGTCCATACAATGGAAGGTTGAACACAATGCATCCCCTCCATCAATAATCCATCCTCAACTCACCAGCATTCTCATGAAATTACTAACACAAATTAAAATTACAAACCAATTATTGGTTGGGATTGTTGAGATTTGGGAAATATGAAGAAATATTGAATTCAGTTTATATAACTACATATAAACAATGCAGCTGGTGATTAAGTGGCAGCATTCGCAAATAATGCAAACAAACCTAATAACTAAAAAAAAAAAAAAAAAAAAAATTTATACCCGAGTACCCGCCATTGTACCCGGGTACCCTAACTGACCTCTAATTCATCTAGTGGAGCGGTCGCTCCACCCAGCCAAGTCGTACAGTACACTCACAGTCACTCAACATACCGTAAATGCCTAATAAACTGAGGAGCAGACCAAACACTTTTACTATAAGCAACAACATAGCATTTTCGGCCTACTGGATCTCAAAAATGGGAAATATCACATTGTTGAGAAATATTTTAATTTGGAGCTATGGACCCCCCTACCAAATATTCCAAGTGAGCCAACAATAGGTTATACCATTTGCGAGCTAGAGGGCCTTGAAAATCGTGAAATTACATCACTTTCATCTTCTTCTTCAGATGATGATGATGATGATGATGATATCAGGAAACACCGCTATCACCGCCACAGCCTAAACGGCTTAACCGATCGATCTGAAATTTTTACCACATGTGCACTTTTGGCGTCTGAGGTGCCTTTTTATAAAACCAACCGGAAGCCGCCATTTTGAAACCGGAAGTGACGTCATATCTCAAAACCGACTGGACCGATCGGAATAAAACTAGCGCCAAATGATTCAGACGGTCATCTTTATGGAACATCAATAATCTAAAAAGAAGTGTGCTATTACCGAAACCGGAAATGACGTCATAAAAATTAAGAATCCGACTTTAATCACCTCTTACTACATTAACTACATATTCAGAAGGCTTATAATGATACAAAACATTTATATAAGTAAATTCTAGGTGGCAGTGATTTCAGCCGCCATATTGCTAACCGGAAGTAATGCCATATCCCGAAAACGGCTGGACTGATTGGAACGAATCTTTCTCTTTTCTTTATGTAATATCACTTTAAGCATATTTTGATACCAAACGCAACATTCCCTTACAAATTGGAAATGGCTTATTTTTTCAAAGGAATTAGTCATTGTTGCTCCAATATGTGTTACAAGTTGTGTAAATAAACTAAAAAAATTAGTGATATCCCCATAAAAAACACTCCGTGTAAAAACACCAGCCAAGTCTCTTCAACTATAGAAAAATAAAATAAATCTAAAAATTCAGCACTGAAAAGTAGTGATATCAAAAAATGGGCCAAGTCAAAACTTCATTTTAAAAACCAAAATATACTTGGCGCATTGTTTTTAAGAGTATTGTAGGTATATTATATATATATTCACGTAAATTTAATTTTTGGCATATTCTATACTATTTATATGTACACGATGCGCCAAGTATATTTTGGTTTTTAAAATTAAGTTTTGACTTGGCCCATTTTTTGATATCACTACTTTTCAGTGCTGAATTTTTAGATTTATTTTATTTTTTTATAGTTGAAGAGACTTGGCTGGTGTTTTTACACGGAGTGTTTTTTATGGGGTATAGATAGACACAGAACAACATGTACTCAAAAAAACTCTCTATTCTTTAAAACAAAAATGTATAATGCCCTGCCTAAAAATTTAAGAGATATACAAAAATACTCGCTGTTCAAAAAGCAAGTGAAAGAACTGTTAGTAAGTAAGGTATATTATTCGGTAGATGAGTTCCTGCTAGACAAATAAAAATAAACATATGTTTAATAATAACAACAATAATATTCAATACAATAAAATACAAACAATAATCTTTTCACATTGCAGTTGGTATTTATTAATATTATTGTCATTATATTATTATTATTATTAAAATTATTAATTATTAATATTATTGTGTACCTGTCTAATTTCATTTTTTGACATTGAATCTCGTTCAATAGATTTAAAATATAACTGAAGCATGTTGATGTTAATTTATTTTAATTTTAATTGCAATGCTATTAAATATGTACTAGGTTACTAGATTTAGTTCGATGTAACATTTCCACATACTCCACTGAATGGTGTCGACCATAGGAGTCCTTTCACATGTATGTACCTCTTTAAAATGTACTCATTGAATATGGAAATAAAACTGAACTGAACACTCATTGCTAAGCATTGTTAGATGCAAAAGTGACAGTTTTAGAGGATTTCTAGTTTTGATTTTAATTTGAACTAGGTACCTACTAGGTACATTCATTTTATAAGTCAAAAAGAAACTTGAACTTTTGAAGAGTTCAAAATATTTTGTGAACAGAACATTTGATTTCTTTGAAGACTAGTAGGTACTAGTTTTTGAGTATGTACACATACTTTGCAATCAAGTTCCCCTTAAATTAGCTCTATTAATGAATAAGAATAAAATGCTTTCAATAAAAAAAAGCTTTTACAAATACTTGTAAAATATTGATACTATTAAATGTTTCAACAACAATGTAAAACTATTCTGATTGAGGTGATTGACTTGTATGCAAATTGTTACAACCCTGCAGATAAATGATGCCAACATCTCACAAGAACTTGCTAAAAACTTGGCAAGATCTTGTCATATATCTTGAAGAGTATTTTCAGAATGGGTTGATTCAAATTTTTTTTAAAATAGATGCAAGATCTTGCCCATTCAGCACGATCCTGACAACTTTGCCAACTTTGTGCCTGTCAATTGAGAATTACCTACAGATCTGTACAGCCTGACGGTATGATTGTGTTTGAATGCAACCTACAGATCTGTGCAGCCTGAGGGTATGATTGCGTTTGAACGCAACCTACAGATCTGTACAGCCTGACGGTATGATTGTGTTTGAATTAGAGATGGACCGATACCATATTTTTCCGATACCGATACCGATGCCGATACCAACAACCGATACCAATACTTTCCTGATACCGATACTATTTTATTGTTGACTGTTATTATAAATTTTAAAATGTTTAATTTATTAGTAAATCATCACCTGTAGGTTGTTTAATGATAAAGTGGTCCCATACTTCACTTGTTTTGCGTTTTGACATAGCTAGTATTTATTTAATCAAACAAACATTAAACAAGTCAAATACACACCAACTTTCAGTGAGAACTAGGTACCTACTACCGTATTTACTTGAATATAGGCCGCCCCTGATTATAAACAACACCCCAGTTTTTGGAAGTCTGTTTTTGAAAAACACTTTGAATGCGAAAATAAGCCTTGGGGATGGGAAAAAGAACAGTCATTTGTCAGAACCTGACTATACTTCTATCTATTTTACACTTGAGTTTAGTGACAGGTCCTTTGAGTACTTGACATTGAATGGCCTACTAAGCTGTTATCTTAAGTTGGGGGAAACATGAATAGTGTGTCTTTTATTGAAACATTATCATCCATCAACACATATTTTATTTTATTTTTATTTCAATCGTTTTTTCATGGAATCTTCTTTACGTTTCTGTCAGTCAATCAAAGTTGTTGTCAAGCAGATGCTGCAATATTTCCATTTCTCTCAGCAAACTTTTAACATGCCTTTTGATTGGATCATTATTCACGGAACATTCACTTTTACATCACACTTCACTGCAGTAATATAAAGTAATTCATTATAAAACTAAAAACACACGAAGTTCACATTTCCTTTGTTTACAAAACCACCCAAACATGGCTGGGGGTGCGTCAAAAGCCAAGACGCAAGCCGTCATCTTTTGCCCTTGAATATTCCCTGTCTCTGATTGGTCTAGCAGAACCTCAACCAAGGCCAAGGGGGTTGGGCTTCAACCAAGGCCGTCAGTGATGACAGCCAATCAGAATACACACAACATTAGGCGGGAAATTTTTGAAAGTATCGGTAAGGGGGGAAAAATAGTAGTATCGCGAGAACCGGTATCGGTATCGGTCCATCTCTAGTTTATATGCAACCTACAGATCTGTACAGCCTGACGATATGATTGTGTTTGAACGCAACCTACAGATCTGTACAGCCTGACGGTATGATTGTGTTTGAACGCAACCTACAGATCTGTACAGCCTGACGGTATGATTGTGTTTGAACGCAACCTACAGATCTGTACAGCCTGACGGTATGATTGTGTTTGAACGCAACCTACAGATCTGTACAGCCTGACGATATGATTGTGTTTGAACGCAACCTACAGATCTGTACAGCCTGACGGTATGATTGTGTTTGAACGCAACCTACAGATCTGTACAGCCTGACGGTATGATTGTGTTTGAACGCAACCTACAGATCTGTACAGCCTGACGGTATGATTGTGTTTGAACGCAACCTTCAGATCTGTACAGCCTGACGGTATGATTGTGTTTGAACGCAACCTACAGATCTGTACAGCCTGACGGTATGATTGCGTTTGAACGCAACCTACAGATCTGTACAGCCTGACGGTATGATTGTGTTTGAACGCAACCTACAGATCTGTACAGCCTGACGGTATGATAGTGTTTGAACGCAACCTACAGATCTGTACAGCCTGACGGTATGATTGTGTTTGTACGCAACCTACAGATCTGTACAGCCTGCCAGACGGTATGATTGCGTTTGAACGCAACCTACAGATCTGTACAGCCTGACGGTATGATTGCGTTTGAACGCAACCTACAGATCTGTACAGACTGATGGTATGATTGTTTTTGAACGCAACCTACAGATCTGTACTGCCTGACGGTATGATTGTGTTTGAACGCAACCTACAGATCTGTACAGCCTGACGGTATGATTGTGTTTAAACGCAACCTACAGATCTGTACAGCCTGACGGTATGATTGTGTTTGAACGCAACCTACAGATCTGTACAGCCTGACGGTATGATTGTGTTTGAACGCAACCTACAGATCTGTACAGCCTGACGGTATGATTGTGTTTGAACGCAACCTACAGATATGTACAGCCCGATGGTATGATTGTGTTTGAACGCAACCTACAGATCTGTACAGCCCGACGGTATGATTGTATTTGAACGCAATTTACAGATCTGTACAGCCTGACGGTATGATTGTGTTTGAACGCAACCTACAGATCTGTACAGCCTGACGGTATGATTGTGTTTGAACGTAACCTACAGCCTGACGGTATGATTGTGTTTGAACGCAACCTACAGCCTGACGGTATGATTGTGTTTGAACGCAACCTACAGATCTGTACAGCCTGACGGTATGATTGTGTTTGAACGCATCCTAGAGCCTGACGGTATGATTGTGTTTGAACGCAACCTACAGATCTGTACAGCCTGACGGTATGATTGTGTTTGAACGCAACCTACAGATCTGTACAGCCTGACGGTATGATAGTGTTTGAACGTAACCTACAGCCTGACGGTATGATTGTGTTTGAACGCCACCTACAGCCTGACGGTATAATTGTGTTTGAACGCAACCTACAGCCTGACGTTATGATTGTGTTTGAACGCAACCTACAGCCTGACGGTATGATTGTGTTGAAGCTACGTACATCGTTGTGAGGGAGACCGGCGGCCGAGAAGATGGGGATCTTCTGTCCACGAGCGATGGAATTCATCACATCGATGGCCGAGATGCCGGTCTGGATCATCTCCTCGGGGTAGATCCTGGACCACGGGTTGATCGGCTGACCTGTAGGGACAGAAACAACTCATTAACATCACACCCTCCGAAGTAGAATCTAGTGGAGCGGTCGCTCCACGCCAGCCAAGTCGTACGGCGCGCGCACACTCTCATATAAAGGCTGGAGCAAACCCACTTTTACTGTAAGCATCAAAGTGGCATTTTCGGCCTACTGGATCTTAAAATTGGGAAATCTCACATTGTTGCGAAATATCTTAATTTCGAGCTATGGCCCACCCTACAACATATACCAAATTTGGGAACAATAGGTTACGCCCTTTGCGCGCTAGAGGGCCGTGAAAACAGTGTTTTAGGGCGGTTTTCATAATAATAATCATTGAGCGAGCGAAGCGAGCGTCTCCATTTGGCTCTTTTGGCACGGACCTCTGTTTTTTTTTTTGTTTTTTTTTTTTTTTTCTGTTACTGACGATATACAGGTCAGAGTTTTTCTTCGATCGAGCTGAAATTTTGCACACATGTACGTAACATTTCTGATTGTTGCAGACCCTAATTTTTTTGAAATCCATTGATTGGTTCAAATTTAAAAAAAATTAACTTTCGATTGGTTGTTTTGATCAAATTGAAATTTTGACAAGTCATTACCCCCAACATTGTACCCAATCAAACAAAGTTTCAGCCAAATCCTCCCATTGGTTAAAATTTAAAACCATCTTTCCTGTGTTTTTAGAAATTTAAACTATAACCGATTGAACGATCAACTTATAACTTCGCATGATGGTTGGGTCCAACATTATCTGCATTTTTGACAATTTTCATACTAATCTGTGTTTAAATCCAAACGTTATTGACATTTTACGGACTATTAGCGTGTTGGCTGTCAAATTCACGGCGACTTCGACTCTTCAGTTCAAGGCAAGGTAGTTAGAGCAGAAACTTTCAAACGCAAATGAAACTGATAATGACCGTTCAACAGTCGATCTGATATTGTGTAGACACACTTATATCATATGAGTGGTCTCAGGTATATTTTTTGAAGGAGATCCTGTGATTTTTGAAAATTAACACGGAACAGTTCAATCATAAAGGTTCAATTGATCAACTTAAAGCTTTGCATGGTTATTTGGACCAATATTTTAGGAATGTTTTGAGATTTCTATACAAATCTGTGGCGAAATTTTAGAATTATTGGCTTTTAATGACATTTTCGATAGACAGAATTTCGGTTCGAGGTGTTGCGCGTATCCGTGCTCGCTCATCAACGCGTTACTCAGATTCATTGGTTAAAATTTAAATAAATATCTCCTGATAGGCTGAAAAATGAAAACGGTCTTCGATAATTCTGATCAAACTCATATTTTGCATGATCATTAAGACCAATATTGTCTCTTATTTTTTTACAAAATTTCATCCCAATCAGTTAAGAACGTATGAAGTTATTTACATTTTTAATATCTGTCAGTAATGAAGTATCGAAATGAATGTTTTCCAGTGCCAATTGAAAATTGATTCTGATTTGCTTTATGAACCAGGTGCTTAGATGCTATTTTAAAGTTTCGATGAAAAGCATACACTTTTAAGTTGATATCATAATCAATTCCATATGGATGTATATGTTTTCTGTGCGTTGTGTACGCATTTCCGGTTCGAGAATTTGCACGTACCCGTGCTCGCTCATCAACGCGTTACACTGAGCGTTTTCCTAGTAGTAGTAGTAGTCTCCTGGAATTCAAATCCGGTAAACAGGCCACAGCCTAAACGGCTGAACCGATTGATCTCACATTTTTACCACGTGTGCACTTTTGGCGTCTTATTTAACCTTGTCCCCATGAATTTTTTGTGCCGCCATTTTGAAACCGGAAGTGACGTCATATCTCGTCAACGGTTGGACCGATCGGAACGAAATTTGCGCCAATCGTTTCAGACGGTCATCTATATGGATTATCAATATCAAAAGACTGAACATTATTTTAAATAAACCGGAAATGACGTCATGAAATTTAATATACATCGATTTGCATTTCAGCAACAACTGTTGATCCGATTGTCTTGATATTTATGTAACGTTTGTACTTTTGATATTTCATTTGACTTGTTATAAAACCAACCGGAAGCCGCCATTTTGAAACCGGAAGTGACATCATGTCTCAAAAACGGCTAAACAGATTAGAACAAAACCAGCGCTAAACGATTTAGACGGTCAACTTTATGTAATCAGTAATATTTGATGATTCAAATATCGAAACCGGAAATGACGTCACACATTTTATGACCTATACCGGAAATGACGTCATAAATATGCTAAATGACGCTAAATTCACCACTTTATACTTTAAAATAGATATAAGTAAACGTACTTTGTAAATAATTATAAATTCAAGGTTGCAGTGTTCTCGGCGGCCATTTTTAAAACCGGAAGTGACGTCATATATCGTAAACGGTTGTACCGATTGCAACCTAAGTTTGGAAATGTGTTGGACTAATAATTATGAATTCAAGACGACATTATTTTCGGCCGCCATTGTTAAAACCGGAAGTGACGTCAAATATCGAAAATGGCTGTACCGATTGCAATCAAATTTTGGAAATGTGTTGTACTAATAATTATGAATTCAAGACGACATTATTTTCGGCCGCCATTGTTAAAACCGGAAGTGACGTCATATATCGAAAATGGCTGTACCGATTGCAACCAAATTTTGGAAATGTGTTGTACTAATAATTATGAATTCAAGACGACATTATTTTCGGCCGCCATTGTTAAAACCGGAAGTGACGTCATATATCAAAAACGGCTGTACCGATTGCAACCAAATTTTGGAAATGTGTAGGAGTAATAATTATGAATTCAAGACGACATTATTTTCGGCCGCCATTGCTAAAACCGGAAGTGACGTCATATATCGAAAACGGCTGGACCGATTGTAACGAAACTTAAAGCTATTCTTCTTGGATAATTATTTTAATCTTATATACCAAACGCAACTTTTCTAAGTATCCAAATCGGCATAGGCGTATTTTTTTAAAGAAATAAGTTCTTGCACGGACACAAGCTGTGCTACAAGCTGTATGAATAAACTAACAAAAGAAGTGATATCCCAGAAAAAAACACTCCGTGTAAAAAAGGCAGCCAAGTCTCTTTACTTTAAAAAAATTCAACACCGAAAAGGAGTGATATCAAAAAAGGAGCCAAGTCAATGACATTTCCAAATATTTAATCGTATCTTTGAAATAAAAGTATAAGCACCGAGAAATACTTTACAAAAGGACTTGGCGCATCGTTTTTTTAAAGACATTTTTCTATTCATAAGCATGTGCCATTTATATACAACCGTCATTTTGAATGTTTAGAATAATAGGGAAACATCTTTCAATTAGGTACATATTATACATACCTTCTGTAAAATATTTTCTATATGATTATATACGCTATGAAACTTGTTGTCTATGCTTTCTATAAATATACACAATAGTTATCTTCGTAATATTGTTTCGTGGTGAATATAATTAAGTCTCATGCGTTATACCTTCTCATCATGTAACAATTTCTATTAATACACATTTTATAAAAATACATTTCACAAAGAAGACAGTCATATTGAATTTCTATTAAAAAATTTAACTTTATACACTTGACACTTCAAAAATATATAATTGTGTTCCATTAGTTAGTAATTATTTGACAACGTTTCATGATTTCCTTCAGTCAAGATCAAATTATGAAAAGATACCAGTCTAATATCGCCATATTAACAGTACTGCAAGAATATGTATGAGCCCACTTCCAATTGATATGAAGGGATGTGTGTTGTGAAAAATATCCGACCGAACCGGGGCACGAACTTGGGACCTCTCACTTGCCGGGCGAGAGCTCTACCAACTGAGCTACCCGATCGGAGGGGCGGACATTAGACACAACACACTGATGAGGATCCTGACTCCTGACTCCATGGAAGTTTTCCAAAGAAACCTACATTCTCACCACTTCCAATTGTTATGTAATTCTTTCACCCTTATATTACTTATATATTACAGCATAAAATCATGCTTCTATCGCCATTGACAAAACTATAAAATAGTCATTACTAAAAGTAGCTTGATTCATAGATTCTGGCTCTAATAGAAAGAGGAAAATGTACCTACTTGTAAATTTCTTTCCACTTTTAGGATAGAATGATGTCTTTAAAAAAACGATGCGCCAAGTCCTTTTGTAAAGTATTTCTCGGTGTTTATACTTTTATTTCAAAGATACGATTAAATATTTGGAAATGTCATTGACTTGGCTCCTTTTTTGATATCACTCCTTTTCGGTGTTGAATTTTTTTAAAGTAAAGAGACTTGGCTGCCTTTTTTACACGGAGTGTTTTTTTCTGTACATTCTTCACGCTGTCAGTGGAGGTGAAACAACGCTACGGTATTTGAATTGTTCGTTCCTCGATTATTAGTTTGGATGTACAAGAGGCCAGAGGGCTGGGTAGTGAGTTTGACCTTGAAGAGTTTTATAATCGATTTTTATCAATATCGATTACATGTGTAATTGTTAACAAAATAAGGCTATGTACGCGTATTCAGAACAGTTCAATGAAAATAATTTCATAGTTTGGAATAAGTTTAGTTTTATTTTGTCCAACAGATGTTTAGTGCCCGAAAATTAGTCAAATTATGGCATCTGTTGGACAAAATAAAACTAATAAATAACTTATTCTAAACTATGAAATTATTTTCATTGAACTGTTCTGAATATGCGTACAAAGTCCTATTTTGTTAACAATTACAATGGTAAAAGATATTGATAAAATCGATTTAAAAACTCTTCAAGGTCAAACTCACTACCCAGCCGTCTTAAATTAAAACACTCTCTTTGGACAATTCACAAACTTTATTTGGATTAAGGCCCGGCCGGTTACCGTTAAGTTAAATTGTGTTGGATTAAATTCAATGTTTCAATCGTTTCGAGGTATCTGATTGGCTGTGCACCTTTCTCAAATGTTTAAGTGTCAGCCAAGTAAAATTTGAAGGCAGTAGAAAAGTTTGGTCACTTGCCGCGTAGGTATACAAAAATGTGTTTCAACATCAGATATTTATTACTTAGGTAGTAACTAGTTACATAGTAGTATTGGCAAAGAACATCGCTACCGGTCGCCGGCCTCCCCTACAGGAGTTTTATTTACCCCGTCCGTACCTTCGTTTAAATTTGTCCACTCTTGCAAAGTAAAGTAATACATGCAATTGGAATTAGTGGATGATGAAAGTTAGTGATAACAGAAGGGCTGTGCAATTCTCGAAATTTCGAGACGAGATCGAGATTGAGCGCCATCTTGAGCTCGATCGAGTGTTTAAATTTCCCTCTCTAATTTTCGAGTCTCGAGTATATCAACTGAGACACCGAGATTATCATGCGCAAGCGCCATTAGGCGCTCTACCTAGGGATGGAGAAAATATCGATATATCGATATATATCGATATCAAAAAAATATCTAAATATCGATACCTGAATATATTGAATATCGATATATTGAAATATTGAAATATCAATATATTGAAATATCAAAATATTGAAATATCAAAACATCGATATATTGAAATATCGATATATTGAAATATCGAAATATTGAAATATCGATATATTGAAATATCGATATATTGAAGCCTTACCGCATGAAACAATTATGTTCTCAATTGAAGTTTATACCTTCTATGGCAAAATAATTCATATTTGCAGAGTGTTTACAAGATTTATGGACAATTTCTCAGATTATTCACATTTTCTTTCTTATCTGGCCGGTGAACCTATATTTTGGAACGGCTGTGTTATTTCTTTTTACATTTTCTTTTGAAATTCTTAGCAGTTTTAGGAGCAATGTAATACATTCATACGATATATCAATATTTCCATACATATACATCTAAATATTATTTCCATATCAATATTTCGATATTTCGATATTTCAATATATCGATACTTCGATATTTCAATATATCGATATTTCGATATTTCGATATTTCAATTTATCGATATTTCGATATTTCAATATTTCAATATATCGATATATTGAAGTATCGATATATCGATATATATCGATATATAAATGATATCGATAGTCGATATCAAAATCCAAGTTCGCTCCATCCCTAGCTCTACCTGCTGCGCAGAGAGCACTGAACTGGGTTCTGAACGCGCTCAGTTGTCGCCGCCATTGCAGCGTCATTTTTAGAAGTGTTGTTTTATTAGTTTCTTATAGTTTTCTTTGTATTTTCCGATCTGACAAAATGGAAATAGACAGTGACAACCGTGAGACAACATCGGATCGAGTTGACAATGTTGCTATTGTGTGGAAATACTTCGTTAACCCTCCAAGTGCTTCGGCGATCTTTTCGACACTTGAAACTGTATTTCTAGTGCCACAGTTGATTTATTCGACACTTGAAACTGTATTTCTAGTGCCACAGTTGATTTTTTCGACACTTGAAACTAGGGATGGCACCCGGTAAAATTTACCGGTAAATTAAGGTAAATTTACCGGTAAATTTACCAATTATTAATTTACCGGTAAAAAAAATGGTAAATTTTGTTTTTATGATCCTTTTGAATGTATGAATGGAGATATCACAATTTAAGTAATAACTAGAAGAAAACTTCAGTGTGACAACATTAGTAGTTAGGCATAATTTAAGTTGATTTTTAGTTGTCCTCAATCATTCAAAATGGCAATTCCTACGATTACTTCCAATGTCGGATCTTTGTTCTGGTTTGCTTGTTTAGCAGACACAGCATAGCGATTGAAACTTGATCAAATTGGATGGTCGACAATTCCTCTTATGGGAGAAAAGAACATGTATAGCATTCTAGATTGGTCGAATCAATGCTATTCTGCCGCAAGTTATTTCGATCAGCTATCAAATCATCCCTTATCAAAATGCAGTAATGTCAATATTAACAATTAACATTGATTAGATGTATTGTTATTGTCCTGACCACTGACTGACTGGTAATCTTTGTAAATGGGTCAAATAATAAGGTAGGGTAATTTTTGTATTGGGTATAGTCATATTTTGGTATCCGCCATCGTTTTTCAAAATTTACCGTTGACCGGTAAATTTACCGGTAAATTAACCGATTTTTTCAGAACCGGTAAAAGTGCCATCCCTACTTGAAACTGTATTTCTAGTGCCACAGTTGATTTATTCGACACTTGAAACTGTATTTCTAGTGCCACAGTTGATTTTTTCGACACTTCGTAAATTTGGGGCCCAAAATTTTATTTAAGGGCGCACAGAGTATTTTGTTGGTGGTGTGTATTTGATCAGTAGTGGATCAAATGTTGAGCTGGATCAGTCGATAAAATTACTCTAGAAGGCCATGAAACAGGATTCATAAAGATGGCGGTGAATTCTCGCCTATTGTTACCATGTGTGCAATTGCGCATGCACATCAACTGAAATCGACGTATCTTTTATTCTATTGCAGATAATTGCTTGATTATTTTTTTGGTATTTCTCAGCATCGTAAATTATATGTATTTTGATACATCAAAACGAATGGTCTTTGTGATTATTTTGTGCAAATATGGCAAAATCCTTTTTTATTTGAAATAAAATTTTATAAGATTTATAAATTATATTTTTAATCAATTGATATTTTGAAAAAAATTAAAATGTCATGCACTCATGATTATAGAGTCTTATGAAACTTTCAAAACCGATCCCAATATTGTTGAACAATTATTTCATCTTCAAATTAATTTTCCAAATTATGTCCACATTTCAGCTAAATAGGGCTGGCACTAGACACTTTTTACCCTTGGCACTTGGAGGGTTAATGGGGACCTTAAAACATACGCAAAAATTCTTGCCACCCTTAGGTTAAAATTAAACAATCTCGCTCGAATATTCTTGATTCGGAGGACAAAAAATCTCGCTCGATCTCACCCGAATATGAAAAATCCAATCTCGCACAGCCCTAGATAACAGTAATAGAAAACAGTTTCAATAAACAACAACCAAACACAAAATGAGAGTATATATTCTGTCATTCTGTCATAACCACATATTTCCAACTATGATGCGTTTACCTTGGATGTCCAGATAGTCCTCGGCTAGGATGGGCGGTCCCTTGTCGATGGGTTTTCCCGAGCCGTTGAAGACACGTCCCAACATGTCTTCAGACACCGGAGTCCTCAAGATGTCCCCGGTGAACTCACACAGAGTGTTCTTGGCATCGATGCCGGACGTACCCTCGAACACCTGTCATCACCAGTTCAAACAATCAGCTTATTTCACTCGATTCAATGCCAAGCTTCAAGATCATTTCATTCGGAAACTCTGCGGACGATAGTTCTTCGCGTTTCTCTTTAAATGTATTTGGGGACAAGGTGCGTACCAAGTAGATAGTAGATCTTAGGTAAATAACACTTGTATTTCACACCAACTCTGTGATCAACAAAGTGCCACTAAACTTCCTAACAAGGTCCATGAGTAGGCCGTAGGCAGTAGGCAGTAGACGAGGTCGGTCGTGTTTTGCTCCCTCCCGAGCCGAGTTGTTAGCGTTGTTATCGTTGTGCGCAAAAATTCTGTAAAGTGTGTTTTTACCGGTATAAGCATGGCAAGCCACGAAGCCATAGTGAAGGAAAACTATCTTCTACATAGTCGTATTGCGGACTTGCTTTATATTATCCAACTTCTTAGGGATAATGCATCTCTTAACTCTCAAGTGCGATATTTGACCGTGAAAAATTCCGAGCCGACACACACAGTTGAGTCACAGCCGAGTCATTATAACCGGAGGACAACGACGGCAGTTGAAGGCGGCGAAGGCGGTGAAAGCAACAATAACAACAACAACAACAACAACAACAACAACAACAACTACATCAACAACCAGCAGCGACATAGCGTCGACAGCATGAGAGGTAACAATAACAATAACATCTCAACTGTCATCTGGCCAGCGAGACCCACCACCCAAGCTGGCACTATATCTAGAGGTCAGTGCGAAATAACCAGTGCATTCGGCCAGTCAAGACAACTGGCACCACCATCCAAGCCCAAGCTCAATATTACCTCAACTGGTAAACGGCAAGCGAGACCCATCGCTCGAGAGGAAAAGTCATTCATGTCGAAACCATTGCCTACTGTAATGCGTCAACGACACAATAAGATTCAAATATTATCCGACAGCCACGGTCGAGGGCTCGGTGACATCCTGCAGCAGTTATGCATAGACCACAACTTGAACACTATAGTTGAGAATAATTTCAAGCCAAGTGCGCCTATTGAAGTAGTTATTACGTCACTGGATAACAATCTTCATGAAGACGACGCCCTTATAATCATGGGCGGTACAAACAACATTACCAAAACCAATACTGACAACATCAGAATATCTTTGAATCATATAATAGAATCCCAAACAAAAGCGAAAATTATTGTCGTGAACATTCCTAACCGTCAGGACTCTGACGGCCTTAGCTTAGCCAGTGACATTCTCAATGTAAACGACAAAATTGATCAACTTATTGCAAGGCACAACACCCGCAGAAGAAACAAGGCAAAAGTCACAATCATCAACACCAGATCATTGGAAAGATCGGATTTCACGACACATGGTTTACACTTGAACGGCAGAGGAAAGAGTAAGCTGTGCTCTTTGATATTCAAAGCGGTGTTTTGTAGTACGAACACCACGGCGAACTCCACTAACATCGTATCCCAAGTCGGCCACATCCACATCGACAACATGACGACGACAAACACCAGTCACATCGTGTCACAAGGCAGCCCCAGGGACAACATGACGGCGGCGGACACCAGTCACATCGTGTCACAAGGCAGCCCCAGGGACAACATGACGGCGGCGGACACCAATCACTTCGTGTCACAAGGCAGCCCCAGGGACAACATGACGGCGGCGGACACCAGTCACTTCGTGTCACAAGGCAGCCCCAGGGACAACATGACGGTGGCGGACACCAGTCACTTCGTGTCACAAGGCAGCCCCAGGGACAACACGACGGCGGCGGACACCAGTCACTTCGTGTCACAAGGCAACCCCAGGGACAACACGACGGCAGCGGACACCAGTCACTTCGTGTCACAAGGCAGCCCCAGGGACAACACGACAGCGGCGGACACCAGTCACTTCGTGTCACAAGGCAGCCCCATGGACAGCATGACTTCGGCAAACTCCAGTCTAATCGACTGGATCAGTCTCGAGTTACAAGCCAACCCCAGGGACAACACGACTGCGGCGAACACCAGTCACTTCGTGTCACAAGGCAGCCCCAGGGACAACACGACGGCGGCGGACACCAGTCACTTCGTGTCACAAGGCAGCCCCAGGGACAACACGACGGTGGCAAGCAGTCACTTCGTGTCACAAGGCAGCCCCAGGGACAACACGACGGCGGCGGACACCAGTCACTTCGTGTCACAAGCCAGCCCCAGGGACAACACGACGGCGGCAAGCGCGAGTCCAGAGAGAAAGTCAGTTGGAGTAAACAAGCAATCAACCGGAGTGAAAAAGAAGTTGCCTCTTGATAAGAAAGTAAGCAGTCAATCCCGGGGTCCTCCCTCTTCAAGCTCCGCCCCTGATGCTAGGGTCCTTACTAGGGAACTACAGAAGGCTCAAGGAATAACTAAAAAGGCAACATTTTCCCCAGTACTCAGAGTGAGCCAGCGCTCTAAGAGAAAGCTAAATTCAAATTCAAATTGACTAGAACACAAAATATCTAAGGTAAACATCCTTCACCAAAATATCCAGGGCCTTCGTAATTCAATTCCAAGCTTAGAAATATTTCTGGAGTACCAACATAATTTAAATGAAACAGTGGACATTCTCTGCTTATCAGAACACTGGCTCAAAACTAACGAAATATCACAACTCAAAATAGAGAACCTCACTCTAATAGACTCTTTCAGCAGATCAAATAAGAAGCACGGAGGAACAGCTATATACGCTAGCAATAACTGGATTCAAAACATAAAATCAAGGAAAGACATAAGTAAGCTTAGTATTGAACAAACACTTGAAATATCAGCAATTGAGCTACTACCACACTCGAGCAAAGAGTTAGGAATCATAATAATCTCCGTTTACAGAACGCCAGCTGGGAATTTCGATCACTTCATTGAAATAATTGATCAAATTATAGAAATCATATCCAAAGAAAATAAAGAGGTAATACTATTAGGGGACTTTAACATAGACTTCGCGAAAACCTCGAAACCACGTAACATTCTTACTAATATAATGGCGACTCATAGCATTTGCTTTACAATAACAGAACCAACTCGAATCGATGCATATCATCAAACGTCCACAACTATTGACAATATAGCAACTAACATTCATAAATATACTTTTAAAACATCTGTCATAAGGAATAGCCTCTCTGACCACTTCGCTCAACAAATGTCGCTGAATCTTGATAGTACAACCAACCCTAATCAAACTAAAACAATTCTCAAGCGGATAATGAATGAAAATAACATAAAAAAGTTCAACGAAAAGCTTCAGGAGGAAAACTGGGAGGGTGTTTATAAAGCAACTAGCGCTGATGAGCAATTTTCCACTTTTGAATCAATCATTCAAAATCACTTTGAAACCTGCTTTCCAGAGAAGAAAATAAAATTCAAAAATAAATTAAAAAAGCAAGCCTGGTGTTCGAAGGGTATAAAAATATCATCCATTAATCTAAAGTGCCTTTATAATCTAACCACTCACTATCCTCACTCCTTCATCGCCGACTATTACAAATCTTACAAAAAAATATACAAAAAATCTTTAGAATCGGCAAAACGAATGAATATTACATGCTCAATCAAAGGAAGTGATAACAAGTCTAAAAAAGTGTGGGAAATAATAAAGCATCACACCAACGGAAGTAAATTCCCAATTAGAAAGAAAAATATAGCTATCGACGTAAACAATTCGAAGATAGTCGACCAAAAAATAGTAGCTAACATTTTTAACCATGAGCTGTCAACCATGGCTAGTAAACTGGTCCAATCAAATTCAGGAAAAAATCAAGATACCTTTCGATCTTATCTAAAAAAAGCTCCAGCATCACCACCAAACTCCTTCTGCCTTTTTCCAACTCATGACCTTGAAATAATACAAATAGTTTCCAAATTTCAATCTAAAAATTCTAGTGGGCTTGATAACCTTCCAATGTCACTAATCAAAAAATGCATTCATCTTATAAAAACTCCACTAACCTTCATTTTCAATGAGTGTATCAACCAGGGAATATTTCCGAACAAACTAAAAATAGCTAAAATTATTCCCATACATAAAAAGGGTGACAAAGGAAAAGTTGAAAACTACCGGCCTATTTCTCTGCTCCCTTCCTTTTCTAAGATCTTTGAAAAAATATTACACAAAAGACTAACTCTCTACTTAGAAGTTGAATCCTTGCTTTCTCCAAACCAAAATGGATTTAGGAAAAGTAAATCAACAACAAACACAATCCATAATGTCGTGCAGAAAATCACTCATGGCCTGGAACAGAAAAATCAAGTGCTAGGAATATTTTTGGACCTTTCTAAAGCGTTCGACTGCATTGATCATAGCATCCTGCTCGAAAAGCTATGGCACTATGGGGTGAGAGGTACTCCTCATCAGTTATTTACGTCTTACCTTAATAATAGAACCCAACGAGTACAATTACGGGCTACTAAGCAAAGCGGCGAAGAGGTTATATATTTATCTGACCCTGAGCTTATAACCCGTGGCGTACCCCAAGGCTCAATACTAGGACCCTTATTATTCAATATATTTATTAATGATCTCCCATATAACAATGTAAATGCCGAACTATTTGCAGATGACACTAGTCTAATAATATGTGAAAAAACAGTTGAGACTCTTAAAGCCAAAGCTGAAATAGAACTAGTGAACTTTCAAAGTTGGTTTAATGCAAATAATTTAATTATAAATCATAATAAAACCAACTTCATACATTTTAACAGCTCGGGTAACCACATTAACGCACCAACAGGGAACACTATTATTTGTAACATGCATAATGATAACAGAATAACTGAAATAAGCAGTGTAAATAACATAAAATTCCTAGGACTAGCAATGGACAAAGACCTTAGTTGGAATTGGCATTGTGAGTCACTATCTAGTAAACTTAGTTCTGCTTGCTTTTCGCTTAAGACAATAAAAAAGCTAACTAACATAAAAACTGCAAAGCTGGCATACTACGCTAACTTTGAGTCCCACTTAAGATATGGTATTGAGTTTTGGGGAGGTTCCGCTTCTTCTAACTTAATCAAAATTTTTAAAATCCAAAAGCGTGCAATGAGAATTATTATGGGACTTATGAAGAATAGGCACAGTGACGGGTCTTATTCTAAACCACACTGTAAACCGTACTTTATCAATCATAGTATACTAACCCTCTTTAGTCTTTTCATATACCAATCCTCAATCAACACGCATTTAAATTCAAACAAATTAACACTAAACAGCAACATTCATAACCATAACACACGACACTCTCACCAGGTACATACTCAATATAAGAGAACTAAACTAATACAACAGAACTCTGCTTACATACATTCAAAAATTTATAATAAAATCCCAAGTAGAATAAAAGAATCCAAGGATATCCACAGCTTCAAAAGGTCCCTGAAAACTCTACTTTCCAAAGCAGCCTACTACTCCATAAATGAATTTCTCGAGGATAATGACCTGAACTGAATTAGAATTAAAATTATCACATTTCTCGTGGGTGTTTCATGCTTGTATTTACTCCTCACTTAGTATAGTACTGGTTATAGTTCCATTGACTTCTGCCTTCTATAATAATTGAATATATTGTGATTTGCCACTTAGTGTAATTTCTTATGATCTCTTATGTCTGTTTTATTTTCATACATCAGTGAGAGTGATGCCATTGTGATGCTCTGTTACCTTGTAGCCACTGGGATTATTCTTAATATTGTTTATTATTTAAGCTAATGACAATGTATTTTTATTATGCAACTCTTCAATATTTTTACATAGTATTAGGACACTAACATTCATCATTATTATGGGATGCTGAATTGTTTTAGATAAATATGTAATTGTTATTAACCTCCATAAATTCCATAATACCCTGATATATGAGGACAAGTCCTCAAGGGTCATAAAATGTATCTTGCATTGAATGGAAATAAAACTTGAAACTTGAAACATGGTTCATCCTTAAAAATGTTGATGAACCGTTATTTTTTGATAAATTAAAACGTGTTGAACCTACTAGATACCTAGGTAAAGGGTCATTACTCAACTGTGAGGCTTTTAGAGTCAGCTCAAATTGCGCACTAATTTGATTTACTTATTAGGTAGGTGAAGATAAAATTAAATTGATGGTAGATTAAGTCTCTTTTGAGAACCGCAAAGAACCACTTGCGTCCTAAGCCCTGCGAAGAATATAATTTAGGTACCGATTTAGGTAGGGTGACAGAGACAGTAGTTGCGCATGCTACAGTAGTTGCGCAAGACACATAAAACAGCTGATATGAAATTCCTTGCTATTATAACGTTTAGTAAATGTTCCTCTATATTATGCCCTATCCTTCCTGTGTCCAAAGATATATTTGTATCTTACATTTAGGAACACACCCAGGCACTAGGCTTAAAAGTACCTCGATTTGAGTGAGTGCTTGCAAGACGGAATGAAATAACATGTGCACCACAACTATATGCCATGGACAGTAATGGCGCACTTGGGTAACAATGAAAAACTGTACTTTAAGTACCTCAACATAAGTGTAAATATTTTCATTATTTTCATTGATACTTAATTGGTCGTTGAATGAACATATAATATGTGCCTATTGACGAAGAATGTGTTTAAAACTACATTGTTTCCCTGCGCAACTACTGTCTTGGTAGGTGCACAACAACTGTAGTGGGTGCGCAACTACTGTCTTGGTAGGTGCACAACAACTGTAGTGGGTGCGCAACTACTGTCTTGGTAGGTGCACAACAACTGTAGTGGGTGCGCAACTACTGTCTTGGTAGGTGCACAACAACTGTAGTGGGTGCGCAACTACTGTCAATTCCAGTTTTTCAGTGTTCTTCTCGAGTATTTCTGAACATACTCCAAAGAACTTCAAACAGCTGTTTTTTAAAGATATGTGTATGATATGGGGAAGGTATAGAGACCTTGATCAGGTTCTAAAGAGATCCATAATCAAAGATATGCGCTTCTGAAGTTGGTGTTGGCCTTACGCGCGCAACTACTATCTGTGTCACCCTACCTACATTGTTTGGTACTAACGTAATCGAAAAACGTAATCGAAGAGAACTGTTGGTACGTAAGTTATACTTTTACAACAATTAGTTCATCTAAAGCCTGTTTCTAGTTGATATTATTGTTGATATTGATTGGCTTACCTGAACAACGGCTTTCGACCCGCTGACCTCAAGCACTTGACCCGACCTGATGGTTCCATCAGCCAATCGCAGTTGCACAATCTCCGCAAACTTGGGGAACTTCACTTCGTCCAAGATGACCAGCGGTCCATTCACACCCGACACAGTTTTGTAAGCTGTGACAGAAGAAGAAAGTTGCTAGTAGGTGGTCTTGTGACTTGAGCCTATCTGTTGTCACAAGACTTTTGGGCGTAGCCACAAATCTCCAGTATAACACACAAACTGACAACTAATAACGAAAATACATTGTAAAATCATTCACGAACGTCAAATGCACTGTTATTGTATTAAATAATACAATATTTAGTAGTAAAAGGGGTTTGACCTCTTTCAAACACGTTACGCCCACTTCCCCAAGCAAACTTCAAACATGATTTTGTCACTATCTACCAAATTCCCAAACAAAAAAACTACATATATACGTAAAGAATACTTACTTAGACGTGGTTGTGATATAAAATCCCTTGAAACTGCAAGAACATGCTCTTGCATAGCTTGATGAGCTCCGAGACCTTTATTGTACGACATCTTTGCGACGGAAGGGAGTCGAACCTGGGACTTGATCACGTGCAGTCATGTGACTTGATTGCTGGTTGGTTGATTACGTCACAGCGTCGCCATTTTAACTCAGCTCACATGATTTCCCTTTAATCAATTAAGTGTTCAAGTATGTAATATTTTGTACTCGTAACTCTTATTTTATTTTATAATTGAATTAACATCTAAATTTTTCTTTCTGCAAATGGCATTATTAGTTTTCACATGTCATGTATTTCTTAAATCACAAGAATCACAAGTTCACAACTACAAGGCTGTGACAAGTGACGTCTACAGTGCTTCCATCTAGCTAAACCTCGTGAACCATAACGAGCACACCGCCACATTTAAATGAACTAATTTGTGATTACATTTAAACACATTTAAATATATTTTGTGAATGCACTAAAATCTTGTTATAGTAGTAATTGATAGTACCTACCAATAGTACATAATTAAAGAATACCACAAGCCGTTGTTTATGACTGAATGTTTTTAATTTGTTTTTCTCAGTGAGGTAAATGCTGGGAAGGTTCCTGTTAATAGGCCATGACCGCTTCATTTCCACCGTCCATCCTCGCCTATATCCTTCTTCATCATCTCCCAAACAATAAACATCATCATCAGATTCAGATTCAGATTCTTTATTTGTCAATTGACCATATACAATGATATATGACATCGTCAAAGATACAATATATTTTACATATACCCGATAAAAACAGGGAACACAAGAAATCAAATAATGTTAATATTAATTCTTAACAAAATACCATATTAAGCCTTAGGTATACACTTAATATGATCATTTTGATCAAATGTCAAAAACTCATCAGTGGAATAAAAACAATTTTTAATAAGAAATATTTTTAAATTATATTTAAAAATATGTAACCTATCGTAATCAATTTTACTCTTTAAATTTACACTTAACTTATTATAAAACATAACACCAACATATAAAGGACACTGTTTATTATATTTTGAATTAACTACTGATGTTCTTAGGTCCTTATTATTTCTAGTAAAATGCGAATGAACTTCATTGCCCTCAATTGTCAAATGCTTATTTTCAATAACGTACATAATAACATAAAAAATATAGATACAAGGCAGAGTCATAATATTAAACCGTTTAAATAATGGTCTACAAGAGTCCTTATAAAACACACCTGCTGTACAAGGGTCATATTTAGCGTCTGCCAAATATCTAATAGATCTCTTTTGTAGAATGAATAGTCTCTTAATACGAGATGAATGTCCCCATAATATAACTCCATAAGTTAGCCTGGAATGAATATAAGAATAATAAATTAATTTTGCGGTAGTGAAATTACTAATACTCAAAATTCGTTTAATGAGGAAACACCCGGACGCAATTTTACTCCCAACATCTTTAATGTGTTCTTCCCAATTCAATTTATTATCCAATGTGATACCCAGATATTTTGTAGAACTCTTTGTAACTAAACTTTTATAATATAAATAAATCAAAGGACAAGTCAGATCATGGGTACTTCTATTAGGTTGAAATTCCAATAGAACCGTTTTAGACATATTTAAACACAAGTTATTACTTTCAACCCAGGATGCAAGATGTTCCACCGCTAATGTATTATTACGACTAGAAACAGAAGCATTACCATGGGACGAACATTCCATCTCATTACTTAAAAAATGAGTAGTATCATCCGCAAATAACGTCAAACTACCATTCGTAACGAAATGAGGCAAATCATCTGTAAATAATATGAATAATAACGGGGCAATCGTAGACCCTTGTGGCACACCAATATTTACAGTAACTTCATCTGAATAATGAATGCCACTTGAGTTTATTAATTTAACGACCTGCTTTCTGTCTGTAAGATAGGACTTAATCCACTTATTTGGAACGCCATTAATTCCGAAATATTGTAACTTATATAATAATTTTGCATGATTGACCATATCAAACGCTTTAGAAAAGTCATAAAAAATGCCAATAGACGATTTCTTATTATTAAGTGAAACAAGAACATTGTTAATAAAACTCATAATTGCTGTAACCGTTGATTTACCTCTACGGAATCCATGCTGACTATTAGTCAAAAGTGTGTTATTTTCTAAAAAATTTATGAGTTGGTCACAAAAAACTTTTTCAAATATCTTAGAGAAAACGGAAAGTAACGCTAAAGGTCTGTAATTATCGACTAACTCCTTGTTTCCTTTCTTAAACAGAGGGCTGATTATAGCCTTTTTTAGTTTTTCAGGAAAAACACCTGTTGAAAATGACTCATTTATTACAAAAATCAAAGGATCAGCCAAATAAAATGCAACATGTTTTAAATATATTACATGGGATTTCATCAAAACCAGCAGATGCTTTTACCGTAACTTTATCAATTATATCATAGTACCCTTTTTTGCTCAACGTAGACATTTTGAACTCTTTACTGAAAGGTGTCTTGTTTCTATCAAATTTACCAATATTGTTATCAGTATATAGTTTCTCACAATTTTCCAATACATTAGTAGCAGCATTTTTAAAATAGATGTTAAAAAAGTTAGTTACTTCATTTACATGTTCGAATGTGATTCCATCACACACAAGTTTAACATTATCGTTTCTTTTGGCATCAAAATTTTCATTATTACTATTGTTTTTTATCAAATTCCAAGCTGCTTTTACTTTGTTACTAGAAGAATTTATTATGTCAACATTCATCTGTTTTTTACTCGTTTGTATTGCTTTCTTATATTTCCGCTTCAATTTTTGATAATGTAGTTTATTCAAAGAATTGTTATTCATTTTAGAAATAATATATAAATTTTTAACTCCTCTGACATTC
This sequence comes from Leuctra nigra, assembly GCA_934045905.1. Taxonomy (NCBI): domain Eukaryota; kingdom Metazoa; phylum Arthropoda; class Insecta; order Plecoptera; family Leuctridae; genus Leuctra; species Leuctra nigra. The sequence continues at coordinate 34,289,919 of OW203767.1, read as the reverse complement.
TCTGTAATTCCTTTGTAAACCATACATTCACTTTTTGTCCATTCTTTTTTATCTTGACTCTTTTCAATGGAAAAGCTCGATTAAATTTCTCATTGAACAAAGTCATGAACTCATTAAACATATCATCAACAGTGTCCTCTGCATAGACATTGTCCCAATTGGTGTTACTTAATAACAGAGTAAAATTATCAATTTGACACTTTTTAAAAGTTCTCTTATTTATAAACACTGGTTTAACATATTCATTAGTACACTTAATCTTAAGAAATTGAACACAATGATCTGATAAATCAGCATCCATTGACATACCAGAAGCTTTCTCACAATTTGTGAATATGTTATCAATGCAGGAACTGGTTACACTTGTAACCCTTGTAGGTTCTTTTATCATCATTTTTAGTCCATTTGAATCAAATATATCCATAATTGCAATCGCTCTATTATCATCTGAAGCAAAGTTTACATTAAAGTCACCGGATACTATAATTTTCTTATTAGAATTACATAATGAATGAAGCAACAATTTAAGTTTGTCAATAAACACTTGAAAATCACCATTTGGTGACCTGTAAATGCAAACAATGATGATATTACCATGAGATGTTTGAACACTTACTGCTGTACTTTCAAATGCTTTTTCAACATTTATGTTTGGATCAAGTAAAAACTGTTTATATTGTAAGTTGGACTGAGTATAAATTAAAACGCCGCCACATTTATTTATTCATAGTTTGCTCGAGGTTCTTTCGTTTTACATCAACAATGTAAAAAAGTATATTTTCGGCCATTTTGGTGTACAGTTGTCAAGTTGATTTAAACTAATTATTGTCAATTAGTTAAAGATAGTTTGTAAATGAGGTGGTTTTATACATATAATAAATTCTTCTGCAGCCTAAAATTGCACAGGTAACCATAAATACTATCAAATAAATACTGAAAAACAGATTGACAATCATTTTGACATGTTACACCAAGATGGCCGCGCAACAATGAGATGATGTCACAAGCAAACTACGAATACCTACAATGTGTAAGAGCTTTCAGCCGCCATTTTGAAAACCGGAAGTGATGCCATATCTCGAAAACGGCTGGACCTATTGGAACGATGCTTTCGCAATTATTCATGGCATATCACTTTAAGTTTAAATTTAGCTCCAAACAATATTTTTTTAGTAGCTAATTCGGAAATGGCGTATTTTTTTAAAGGAATTAGCCATTGTTGCCCTAATAAGTTTTACAAGTTGTGTAAATAAACTAAAAAAATAAGTGATATCCTCATAAAACACTCCGTGTAAAAAAACAGCCAAGTCTCTTCAACTAAAAAAAAAAATTATGAAATCTAAAAATTCTGCACTGAAACGTAGTGATATCAAAAAATGAGCCAAGTCAAAACTTTATTTGAAAATTAAAAAATACTTGGCGCATCGTTTTTTTAGGGCATTGTAGGTATAGGTACTATACGTATATGTATTTATATCTAGCCTATACTTCTAAGCTATTTATATACACGATGCGCCAAGTATTTTTTAATTTTCAAATAAAGTTTTGACTTGGCTCATTTTTTGATATCACTACGTTTCAGTGCAGAATTTTTAGATTTCATAATTTTTTTTTTTAGTTGAAGAGACTTGGCTGTTTTTTTACACGGAGTGTTTTTTATGGGGATATCATTTTCGCTAGGATAATGGAATAATTTTAAATGTTTATATATATATATATATATATATATATATATATATATATTGTGAGTATTTTACAGCACAGGCCGTTTCTCACACCCCAATCGCCACCTCTCCTTGTCCATCCAACCATCTTCCAGCAAGTTTCTTCTCCCCATTGCCTCCTTTACATCTTCTTGCCATTCTCTCGGCGGTCGGCCCCTTTTCCTCCTCTCTGGAGGGGTCCAATGCCATATCTTCAGGGGCCACCTATGAGGATCCATTCTTCTTAAGTGTCCATACCAGCACAATCTCCTTCGCTCTATCTCCTCTACCACTGTTTCTTCCTTCTTCATCCATCTCCGTATCTGTTCATTCCTAATATGCTCAATTCTTGACACCCTACAACTTCTTCTGAGCGCATCCATTTCAACCGCCATCAACCTCTCTTTATCCCTCTTCGTTACTTCCCAGAGGTGGGATTCTATAACTCCATTGCGACCGCTTAGCAATTTCTTCCATAAGGATTAACATTGAAATAATTGCTAAGCGGTCGCAATGGAGTTATAGAATCAGGACCCAGGTCTCAGATCCGTATGTAAGAATACTTTGTACAATGCTGCTATAAATTCAATTCTTTGTAGGCTTCTGCAGTTGTTCAGACCACCACATCGAGTTCAGCTTCTGAACCGCTTGTCTTCCCTGGATTATCCGGCTGCTAATATCTCTGCGACTACTTCCCTCCGATGAAAAAATAGATCCTAAGTACTTATACTCTCGACACTCTTTCACTTCCTTCCCATCCACGTCCATGTCATTACCTTCTCCCCCTACCACCAAGTATTTGGTCTTGTCAAAATTGATTTTTAAACCCCATTTTTCGTATGTTTCTGATAATTTCCGCATCATATAATTGCAGTCGTCCTCGTCCAATGCAACCACTACTTGGTCATCAGCAAAGAGAAGGGAATGCAGGTAATCTCCATTCACAGGCACACCCATCCATCTACACTTGGCTTGCCATTCTTGCAAAACCTTATCTATATAGATTTTGAATAGAGAAGGTGAGAGGCAGCACCCTTGACGCAAACCCTTCGTAATCTCGAAGCTACTGGACATGCGATTTCCTACTTTCACTACACTCCTCTGTCCTTCATACAGGTCTCTTATGGTGTCCACATATGCATGAGGAATAGTGCTGTCGTATAACACCTCAAACATCCTTTTTAACGGCACTGTGTCATATGCTTTTTCTAGATCTACAAACACCAAATGAGTCTCCCTGCCTCTCGCTACCCTTTTTTGCACTAGCTGCCTCAAGGTGAAAATATTATCCACACATGAGCGCCCCGCTGTGAAACCGCACTGTTCTTCTCCAATGGTAACTTCTTGCTCCAATCTAGTCTTTATAATACGCCCATATAATCTTCCAATAGATGCAGTTACGTTAATTCCTCTATAATTATGACAGTCCGTTCGGGATCCTTTCTTGTAGATAGAGCTCATGTATCCAACCTTCCACTCTTCTGGTACATGCTCAGCGTCAATCAAGCATCTATTAAAGATGTCTTGTAGGATTTCTATGACTCCTTCTGGACTATTCTTCACCAATTCTATTGAAACATTTCCAGGGCCTGGTGCTCTCCCATTCTTTGTGCGTCTCAGGGCTTGGTAAATTTCTCTCTTGGTTATTACACCAATTGCTACATTCTGCCTCTGCCTTGGTATGATATTCCACCCTTGCATGTACTCATTCCGATCTTCGTTTAACATTTTCTCGTAGTACCCCCTCCACTCTTCTATCCCAATCATCTGTACCTTGGATTTATATTGCGTATCCTGCCTCAAATCCTTAATAGTCTTCCATGCTTCTCTAGTTTCATAGTTTCATAGTTTTATTTCCTTTTCACATTACAATAGTACATATTACAATGTATTGACCCTTGAGAGACTCAATAATGAGGCCCCCATATGTTAGGGTATTTAGGAAAGTATTCTTAAAGTAGAGTATTAAAATTTAAAATATGTAGGTATTTATAAGTAATATTACAGTTGGCATTTGACATTATTGAGGAATTCCAAGTGAAGATTAATATTAAACTTATAGTTATTATAATTATTATAATTATGAACTATAAGTATATTTCGAATACCTACTAATATTTTAGTCAAAACTAATTACCTAAGTAACTAACTAATTAATGTTCTTATCATCAAGAAACTCTTCGAGTGAGTAATATGCTGCTTTTAAAAGGAGTGTTTTAAGAGAATTTTTGAACTGATTGATGTCTTTGGCTTTTTTAATTCTATTTGGAATTTTGTTGTATATTTTCGAATGTATGTATGCTGAGTTTTGTTGTATTTGTTTTGTTATTTTGTATTGAACATGGACCTGTTGTGATTGTCTGGTATCATGTGTGTGGATGTTACAATTTTGGGATTGTTTATTATCATTTAAGTAAGTGTTGATTGAAGATCGAAAAATAAATAGGCTGTATAATGTCATTATTTTGTGTTTGATAAAGTGAGGTTTACAGTGAGGTTTAGTGAAGGACCCGTCGTCCATTCGATTTTTAACTAGGCCCAATAATATTCTAATCACTCTTTTTTGTAGTTTAAAGATTTTATTGAGGTTCAGAGCTGAAGATCCTCCCCAGAACTCAATACCATACCTTATGTGAGATTCAAAGTTGGCATAATAGGCGAGCTTTGCTGTTTTTATGTTCGTTAATTTTTTTATTGTTTTCAAGGAGAAGCAGGCAGAGCTTAGCTTTTTGGCTAGTATATCGCAGTGCCAGTTCCAATTGAGAGATGCATCCATTGTTATACCTAGGAATTTAATAATTTGTACTTTTTGTATTTCTGTGTTTTCTGCTAGATTACGTATGATTTTTATTTCTGTTTCTGTTGAGCTTCCCGGATATGTTTTAAGGTTAAAGTTCTTGATGCTATTAAAGTGGATAAAGTTAGTTTTATTGGAATTTAAGATCAGTTTATTAGCATTGAACCATCCTTGTATTTTTGCGAGTTCAGTTTCGGCTTTAAGTTGGAGAGTCTCAAGGGTTTTTTCGCTTATAACTAGGCTCGTGTCATCAGCAAATAGCTCTGAATTTTCTATATTGTATGGTAGATCATTGATGAATATAGTGAACAATAGTGGGCCTAATATGGATCCCTGGGGGACACCACATGTTACTGGCTTCGGTTCGGATAGATATTTTATCTCATCCCCCTTTGTATTAGTTGATTGAATTTGGACAATTTGGCTTCGATTCTCTAGATATGATTTTATTAGTTCATGGGACTTTCCTCTAATTCCATAGTGATGCAGTTTATCAAAGAGTATTCCGTGATTTATGCAGTCGAAGGCTTTCGACAGATCACAGAATATTCCTAATACTTGCATTTTATTTTCTAACTCTCTCGTGATTTTAGTTATTACGTTATCGATTGTGTGAGATGTCGACTTGCTTTTTCTGAAGCCATTTTGATTAGGTGAAAGTAATGATTCAGATTCAAGGTATAAGGACAGTCTTTTATGTATTATTTTTTCGAATATCTTGGACAAGGCAGGGAGCAGAGAAATGGGTCTATAGTTAGAGATTTCCCCTCTGTCTCCTTTCTTGTGGATTGGAATTATTTTCGCGATTTTTAGTTTCTTTGGGAACACTCCTTGATTTATGCACTCATTGAAAATGAATGCAAGTGGAGTTTTGATTTTTTGAATACATTTTTTGATCAGCGATATTGGAATGTCGTCTATTCCGCTAGAATTTTTTGTTTGAAATTTATTTACTATTTGCTCTATTTCCAGTTCATGAGTTGGGAATAGGTAGAAGGAATTTATAGGTGATTCTGGAGTCTTGTTTAGGTATTCGTGAAATGTGCTCGTACTATTTGCTGTCAATGAGCGAGTGATTTTTTCTGCCATCGTGGTTAGCTCGTGGTTGAATATGTTTGAGATAAGTTGTTGGTCTGATATTTTTACGTTGTTGACTACAGTTGTTATATTTTTCTTTGTTTGTAAATTCATTTTGTTGTTAGTGTGTTTTTTTATTATTTCCCAGACTTTCTTTGATTTGTCCTTGCTATCTCTAATTTTTTTGTTTATATCCTGTTTTTTTGCCGCTTCTATTACTCTCTTGTATACCTTTTTATAATTTTTGTAGTAGTTATTATTATTATTATTATTATTTATTTTAAAACACATATATAACACATATACACAGGATACATATTATTATACATGCGTTTACTGGCAGTGGGAATAGAGCAAAGCCCCGTAACAACATGTGCCCCACTGCCAGCTTGAGCAAAAAGTCACAGATACATTAAAAACACATTAAAAAGACAACCATAAAGATAAATTAAATATATACTTATCAAGAATAAATAACAAAATCGTGCGTGAGCACCCGTCGATAAAAACTATTGTTGACTATTTAAAATTCGCAGCCGTAAATTTAGTTTAAAATCATTAATGTTAGTGCAGTCTTGTCGTAAACTAGATGGTAGACTATTGTATGAAGCAACAACTCTGGTGTAAAAAGCATGCAAATATAGATCCGTACGTGCAAATGGAGGAATCAATCTTCCAACATAATTATGTCTTGATCTAGAGACATTGTTAATTGTAACACGCACATAAGGATCAAGGTCCACAAGGAATAAAAGCATTTTTTTAAAGAAGATTAAATCAATTTCATTCACTAAATTCTCAATAGAGAGTAGTGAACACAAACGCAACCTCTCTCCCGAGGACACATCCCTTCTCTTAGTAATGAACCTTGTTGCCCTGTTCTGCACTCGCTCAAGTTTCAACATGTTTGACATTGAGGTAGGATGTCAAACATGTTGAAACATGTTGAACATGTTTAACAGTTTGTAATGAATGATTTTGGATACTGCAGAGTTAGTAGATATAGGCATTGTAGGTTGTTACAGGAATTCTTTATACCCATTGAAAACCAGGATTGTTTTTTGAATCTATTTTGAACTGATACTTTCTTTTCAGGGAAGCTGGTTTGAAAATAATCTATAAATCTAGTTTCAAAATTATTGAATTGTTCCTCTGCATTCGCTGTGTTGTATACTTCATTCCAATTTTCCTGATCTAGTTTCATAATAAATTGGTTTAAGTTTCCTTCATTAAATTGTCGCTTAAGGATAGTGCGATTTTGTTTGGGGTGTTGATTGCGCTGTAATTTCAGAGTAATTGATTGAGCATAGTGGTCCGAGAGATTGCTTTTAATTACCGCTGTTTCAAAGATGCTTTTGTGAAAGTTCGTTGCTATATTATCGATGGTTGAAGCTGTTAGGTGGAAGGGGTCAATTCTGGTAGGTTCATTTATAGTGAAAGCTATATTATGTGTTGCCATAATGTTTGTTAAGGCTGTTTGGGCTTTTGAGGTTTTAGAAAAATCAATATTAAAGTCTCCTAGTATAATAATGCTTTTACCTTCCTTGGAAAGGGATTGGATTATTGAATCTAATGATTTTACAAAATTGTCAATTTTCCCTGCTGGTGTTCTGTATATAGACATTACTATGACTCCTCTCGTTTTGGTTTCCTGTGAGGAAAGTTCAATTGCTGATATTTCTAGTTCTTGTTCTGTGCTAAATTTACTTATATCTTTCCTTTGTTTCACATTTTTAGCCCAGTTATTACTTACATAAATTGCTACCCCTCCATGTATTTTTTTGGTTCTGCTATATGAGTCGATTAGGTTCAGGTTTTCAATGTGAAGTTGAGTTATTTCGTTTTTTTTAGCCAATGCTCAGAAAGGCAGAGTATATCTACTGTCTTATTAATTTTATGTTGCTCTTCTAAGAATATTTCTAGGTTAGGTATTGAGTTACGGAGGCCTTGTATGTTTTGGTGAATTATGTTTAGCGGTTTGAGAAAGTCTAGTCAATAAGATTTTAGGATTTTGGGTTTTTGTGTACGTATACTAGTTCTCTTCTCAGTGGTCTTCATTGTCTTCTTAATTGCTCCCTGGGCTTTCTCGGACCCGGACCGCGGTGTCTGCTTCCTCCCGTCCTCGGACAGCGGCGTCTGCTTCCTCCCGGTCCCTGACAGCACCGTCTGCGTCTTCTCGGACCCGGACAGCCGCGTCTGCTTCCTCCCGGTCTCAGACTGCGGCGTCTGCTTCCTCCCGGTCCCTGCCAGCAGCGTCTGCGTCGTCTCGGTCCCGGACAGCGGTGTTTGCTTCCTCCCGGTCTCGGACTGCGGCGTCTGCTTCCTCCCGGTCCCTGCCAGCAGCGTCTGCGTCGTCTCGGTCCCGGACAGCAGCGTCTGATTCCTCCCGGTCTCGGACAGCGGCGTCAGCTTCCTCCCGGCTCCTGCCAGCAGCGTCTGCGTCGTCTCGGTCCCGGACAGCGGCGTCTGCTTCCTCCCGGCTCCTGCCAGCAGCGTCTGTGTCGTCTCGGTCCCGGACAGCGGTGTTTGCTTCCTCCATGCCCCTGACAGCAGCGTCTGCGTCGTCTCGGTCCCGGACAGCAGCGTCTGCTTCCTCCCGGTCTCGGACAGCGGCGTCTGCTTCTTCCCGGCTCCTGCCAGCAACGTCAGCGTCGTCTCGGTCCCGGACAGCAGCGTCTGCTTCCTCCCGGTCTCGGACAGCGGCGTCTGCTTCTTCCCGGCTCCTGCCAGCAACGTCAGCGTCGTCTCGGTCCCGGACAGCAGCTTCTGCTTCCTCCCGGTCTCGGACAGCGGCGTCTGCTTCTTCCCGGCTCCTGCCAGCAACGTCAGCGTCGTCTCGGTCCCGGACAGCGGCTTTTGCTTTCTCCAGGCCCCTGACAGCAGCGTCTGCGTCGTCTCGGTCCCGGGCAGCAGCGTCTGCTTCCTCCCGGTCTCGGACCGCGTCGTCTGCGTCGTCTCGAACTCGGGCAGCGGCGTCTGTTTCCTCCAGGCCCCTGACAGCGGCGTCTGCTTCCTCTCGGCCTCGGACAGCGGCGTCTGCGTCGTCTCAGACCCGGACAGCGGCGTTTGCTTCCTCCCGGCCTTGGACAGTGGCGTCTTCGTCGTCTCGGACTCGGGCAGCGGCGTCTGCATGTCAGGGGCTTCCGGGGGAGTCGTTTTCTTCACAGCTGCCGTCTTTTTTGCTGTGGCCAGTGCTGTGGTGGCTTCCTCTGTGATTTTTTTTGCATAGTTGGTTTTTTCCAAAAGGGTTTAGATGGAGTCCATGTTTTGTGTAGCTAGATCGTTGTATATTACTTGTTTCTATTATTGTTAGATGAGGGAATTCTTTTTTAATGTTATTTATTTTTCTGTTAACTTTATTGATTATTTCGTTTAGCCATGGCTTGTCATAGCGGTAGGGTACGTCTATCAACATGGTTTTGGCTTGTTGGCTGTCAGTCTTGATGTTGTACAAAAACAAAAACTTGTAAAAAAAAACTGCCAAGCACCTTCCCACTTAAAACAATTGAGATCTAAAAGAAGGGCCAAGCAATAATATATTGTTTAAACATTTTCGCACTTAAAATTCGTGAAATCATTTCGCCCAGTTACTGCCGCCAAGCACAACACTAAAAACCTAATGTTGTGTCCAAATTTGAAGAATACAATCTAAGTGAACCATCATTGTAAATTTAACAAAATTATAAAAATTAAAAACGACTTCAAAATAAATTTAAAATTGAAATTAAAAAATTTAAAAATAAAGCTAGGCGCATTGTGTCAAGAAGAAGGCAACATAAGAAAGAAGATGACGATAAAGGAGCCGAAGAAAGACAGAAAGTAGGAAGAAGATAGAGGAAGTCTACAATATGGTCGGTGCAAATTCAATGCGCCAAGCTTTATTTTTAATTTTTTTAATTTCAATTTTAAATTTATTTTGAAGTCGTTTTTAATTTTTATAATTTTGTTAAATTTACAATGATGGTTCACTTAGATTGTATTCTTCAAATTTGGACACAACATTAGGTTTTTAGTGTTGTGCTTGGCGGCAGTAACTGGGCGAAATGATTTCACGAATTTTAAGTGCGAAAATGTTTAAACAATATATTATTGCTTGGCCCTTCTTTTAGATCTCAATTGTTTTAAGTGGGAAGGTGCTTGGCAGTTTTTTTTTACAAGTTTTTGTTTTTGTACAACATGTCATATGGGGTATAAGTTTATAGCAGCTTTCACTGATCATTAAGTGTTACCTATCATTACAGTTAACGCCAACAACGTCACTTCTTGTCTAAAGTTTTCTGTTCTTATTTCAATAGTTCCGAAGTTAGTATAACGAAAGGGTCCATTTCTTTTGGTTGAATTTGAGTTATATCAAATTATAATTTGTTAAAAGTTCACAGCTTTGAGTCATGTGAATAACGTAAATTGTAGGTGTATTGTTCCGGTGTAAACCGGAATTTGTGCGTTCATCTCGTAAAACGCGTATTTGTCGCCACTAGGTAAACTGAAAGGTACACGAAAGATGATTGCAAATGCGTTTCCTCATTTTTAAATTCTCCCATGTTCACTCTTTTATGTCAAAGTTCCGAAGTATAAACTCAATTGGTAAAGCGTGCAGGCTTACAGATGTTTACAACACATTTTAAATAAAATCCGGATGGTTTTTGGAAGGCAATGTAACTTAAAAGGAACTTAGTTAAGATTAACTAGCTGAGCCACCTGGTGTTTATAGTGCTGGTGGGAAGGAGTATGACGGGTGATGAAATTTACGCTACCCGCCTTACTCGCCTATGTACACGGATAGCATGGGCCGGCCTATACCTGGCATCTCCACCTCTCTGCCTCTCCCTGTCAGGTCAACTTAATGTTTACATTTGTTTGTTCATGGCAAATACGATCGATGTCCATTTAGTATTGTTGTCTTCTTCTATAGGTACTTGTAAACAGTTATCGAGCTTGCATTTTAATTAGTCCACTGATCTTATTTAGTGATTATTATATTGTTTTGTGATGTTGCTGTGGAAGATAATATTTTCATATTTTCAAACCAGGAAACAACTTCGTGCTATTGCCTAGATACTTGAAGAATATTATTGTATTGCCGATGTTAACAAGCCAGACCACTTTCGTATATAACGTTCGCATCAAAACCAATGTTTATTTTATTAGTGTCAGATTAGGAGGAACATCAGTTTCAGTTTCATTTATTTCCATTAAACAATGTCACTTGATGAGACTTTGACTCACAGTTTGGAAATAAATCATGACAATTTAAAAGCGTTTTATTATTCTAACTTTTTAACGTAAGCATTGTTGGATGATGAAATGAAATTTAAATCTCTCATACCCACAGATTTCCATTAATTATCATGGACCATTTAGTGTAGTTTCTTGTTTATTGTAACCGAGCTTCTAAGATTGACAGATTACAACATCTGAAATAATGAAATAATTTTTACTAAGTTGTAAACACCTAATAAACCTAGTAATGGAGCCATTTTGTGTGGTTTCTTGTTTCGTATCTGAACCATCAAGATCGACAAATTTGCATAATTAAAATAATTAAATTTATTTTAGAAACTTAAAGTTGTGATCACGTAATGGATGCACGTAATGGAGCCTTTTTGTGTGGTTTCTTGTTTCGTGTTGTTCTTGTTTCTTGTTGAGCCACCAATATTGACAAATTAACTCTATTTTAAATAATATATAAGTGTGACAAATGAAAATTTGTAAACACGTAATACACTGAATATTAGTAATGGAGCCTTTACTGAATTTTACTATTTACTAAATTACCTGAATTTTACATAATTAAATAATTCGGATAAATTAAAAGCTGTGACAACCTTATGCACCCAGTAATGGAGCATTTTTGTGTGGTTTCTAGTTTAGTAACTGAGGCCACCAAGATTCTGTTGATTAGCATGACCACGAATTGTTTTATTGCACAACTTTACGTACAACGTGTACATTGACAATCATTATTAGAGTCCAATGAGTATAATATTAAAACGAGTTGCTATGTAATCGTTGAATGTATTCGGATTAACATTTTGAATATATACACAAGAAGGTTAAACATTTTTTAAGTAAAGAAAAAGATAAAAAAATAAAACATTTGTTACGGGAATCGAACCCGGCAACGCCGTGTTCGAAGTCACTTGCCTCATGTGACCGAGCCAATTCGCCACACTGAAATTAAACCTGTGTAGTATATCAAAGAAGAAAGGTAGAGCGTAAAACGACGTGCGCAATTCCTGTTTCCCTGATATCTTCACTGTTCACGATGGCAACCGGCGTGCCGCGATGGCGATGTTTCTGTCTATTGATGATCTTCACAGCATCCATTGGTAGTCTCATTTATTAAAAATGTACCAGAGCACCAGAGCATTAGTCTCTTAGAGTATTAGGAGCAAAGAGCACCTTATATACCTAGTAATGGAGCCTTTTTGTGTGGTTTATTGTTTCGTAACTGAGCCATCAAGATTGACAAATTAGCATAATTAAAATAATTAAATTAATTTTAGAACCTAATGCACGTAATGGATGCACGTAATGGAGCCTTTTTGTCTGGTTTCTTGTTTCGTAATGTTCTTGTTTCTTGTTGAGCCACCAATATTGACAAATTAACTCTATTTTAAATAATTAAATAAGTGTGACAAATGAAAAGTTGTAAACACCTAATACTCTGAATATTAGTTATGGAGCCTTCACTGAATTGTACTATTTACTTAATTAACTGTATTTTACATAATTAAATAATTCGGATAAATTAAAAGCTGTGACAACCTTATGCACCCAGTAATGGAACCTTTTTTGTGTGGTTTCTAGTTTAGTAACTGAGCCACCAAGATTCTGTTGATTAGCATGACCACGAATTGTTTTATTGCACAACTTTACGTACAACGTGTACATTGACAATCATTACTAGAGTCCAATGAGTATAATATTAAAAAGAGTAGCTATGTAATCGTTGAATGTATTCGGATTAACATTTTGAATATATACACAAGAAGGTTAAACATTTTTTAAGTAAATAAAAAGATAAAAAATAAAACGTTTGTTAGGGGATCGAACCCGGCAACGCCGTGATCGAAGTCACTTGCCTCATGTGACCGAGCCAATTCGCCACACTGAAATATAAACCTGTGTAGTATATCAAAGAAGAAAGGTGGAGCGTAAAACGACGTGCGCAATTCCTGATTCCCTGATATCTTCAGTGTTCACGATGGCAACTGGCGTGCCGCGATTGCGATGTTTCGGTCTATTGATGATCTTCACAGCATCCCTGGACCTCTCATTTGAATATATATCCATGAAGGTATCATCGCTTATACAAATTAAAAAATAATATATGAAAAAAAAAGTTTTCCGGGATCGGGAATCGAACGTGTTATGCAGATGTCGAAGCCAGCTGCCTTCCTAACATGAGCTATCAGTCCGATGGGAATTAGAGCCGCTGTTTAGTGTATCAAAGAAGAAGGGCGGAACGTAAATGTTGATAATTTTCCCACTTCCGGTTTAAATTTATTGATTTTTCTTGAAGTGGAGTGTCTAGCAATACATTGTCTTTATTGTTGCCAAATTTCAAAACTCTCGATGGACCCGTTTGACTTTTAAAATATTTAAAATTTAAAATTGTAATAACTTCACTTCCGGTCAAAATGTTTCAGATTTTCTTTCAAAGGGCACTGCTATAAATATGACTCTATGTCTCTGCCAAATTTCAACTCTCTAGGACAAACCGTTCAACCTGTGGAGAGGGGCAAACAAATTGACCGTGCCTAACTAACTAACTAACTAACTAACTAACTAACTAACTAACATGAAAGTCAATCCTTGCATGTTTGAGGCCCAAAATTCACCCCGAAGGGATGATCGCAGCACTTTGATATTTGGTTAGGTGTTGTCAGGTGGCTAAATATACCCGATAACCATGGTTTTCAACTTTCATTTCTAAATGCTAGCATGCGTACTGACACCCCGAAATCGGGCCCGAAGCGCTTGCAGTATAAGTCTGGTAGTAGCTCGCACGTTGTATTAGAGCGGTGCTTGGCAGCGTCGAGCTAGCGCCCGACTAGATTATTGCTTTCCTGATGGTGGTGATCAGTTTTCTTGCATCATATTCGTTGAAGCGGTGGGTTATGTCATTTGTTCCGCAGGCTATAATCACTAGGTCCGGTTTCATCTCGTTTGTAGCCAACATGGCTTGATCAATGATAGATGTCACTACACTCGCAGGGGCACCAGGCTTCAGTATGCAATTGACTGAAGTATTCCACATTCTTTCTTCTAGCCTTTGGGCCAAATCTCTTACGTGGCTGTCACCGACAAGAAGGATGTTGCTTCCTGATGTTGTCATTTTTGCCGCGGTGTTTGAGGCCGGTGCGTACATGTGGTCAGTGTCTACTGGAGCCGTAGTGTTGTTGGCTGGCATAGGATCATGCTGGTTGAGTAAAGGGATGTTCATCGGCGGGTGCATAAATGATCCTCTTAGCTGTGTCTCGTCTGGGAGTGCAATGTTTGTGTCTAGTATGTATACTGTAATGTTGATGCCGGTCTTGGAAAATGTGTTATGTATTAGGTTTCTGATTACTGGCCACTCTCTTTTGTCCAGACCACAACATATTTGTGGCATTGCTAAAGATGTGATATGATGTTCATGGCAGTATTTTCTGAGATTTCTTAATGTGATTGCTATGTCTTGAAATTCTGGTTTGTCGTAGTGATTTCTTTAGTTATTAGGTGAATGCTGAGTCTATTGTTATGTCTAGTGGTTGCCAGCTGGCCTATTTGTTTGTTCTGATTTACTATTTCATTTTTATTGTCGAATTTGTTGATGAACTGTGCAGCTAATACCCCCTAGTACCTCCTAAATGTCTATCAATTTCATCGCACCTTTTATTCCAGGCTTCATTTCTTGCTTTAACAACTGTTTGTTTTACTTCTCTGCTCGCTCTTGCATACTGCTTCCTATCCTCTCTATCCTGACTCACCAACCACTTCTGATATAGCTGCCTTTTCTCTTTTATGATGTTTTCTACTTCTGTGTTCCACCAGTACACCGTCCTTTCCTTAGACTCCTCTTCCCCGAGTGCTTCACTCGCCGCTTCATGAATCGCTCGTTTCATTCTGCTATAACTCTGCTCTACTGTCTCATTCTCCCCTGCTTGGCTTAATTTCTGTGCTAGACGTAACTTATACAGAAATCTGATAGAGTCGTCTCGCAACAGGTGTAACTTATACCTCTTTCCCTCGACTCTTCCCTGGTCTGGTTGTTGCATCACCGTTGTAGCATGATGTCTGTATTTAATCCAAACTCTGGCTTTTACAAACATGTGGTCCGTGCCACATTCAGCCCCTCTAACTACTTTTACGTCCATAGTCTTGAGCTCTGATTTTTGTCTCATTATCACATAGTCTATAATCGATCTCAAGTTTCTCGTCGGTTGCATCCAAGTGTACTGATGAATTTGCTTATGCTGATAGAATCCATTCATTATCTTCAAATCCAATGCACCACACAGTTCTATTAGTCGCTCTCCGTTATCATTCACAACATTCTCCCCAAATCTTCCAACCACCAGATCATCTTCCTTCCTTCCAGTTCTTCCATTCAAGTCCCCCATTAGCAGTATTTCCTTTCTACTACTAACTTGACTCAAGAGGGTGATGAGGTCATTTTCAAACGCATCCTTAACTGCCTTGTTAGAATCGTCCGTTGGTGCATAAGCAGCAACAACAACCAAACAGTGACCCCATATCTCCATCTCCACTTTCATTATCCGCTCAGAAGTCTCCTCCCAATTCTTGATAAACTTCCTAAATTTCTTGTTTACCACAATTGTTTAAATGTTTATCTGCTAATTATTATACCACTTGACGTGTAGTTCATAGACAAAAAAATGGGTTTGAAATAATTACCTTTGAACGAAAAAATGGACTCAAATAATAAATAAAAAACTCTTTTCCCGCTCAAAATTTGCACCCCAAATTTTAATTTTGCAAACTTGTATTTGAAGATGAACATTTTCTTAGTCCTCCATGAGTTGTCTGAACACAATCTTCTTATCGGTACAAAATGCAAGACGTGCCATAAACCCCTTTCGCATGTTCTCCAAAACTCTTAAGGCCGCATATTCTAAATCTAACTAAACGACAAACATTAAAATAATGCAAAAATGAATTTTTGCATTCATACATACATGTTTCTATGATTAAAGTAAAAATGCCGCAACGACAACTAGTCTAATTTCGGTGGAATGTCTCGACATTATATTCACATTATATCTAGTGGAGCGGTCGCTCCGCCCAGCCAAGTCGTACTATACACTCACACTCACTCAAAATACCGTAAATGCATATACAAGGAAAACTCTTAGTGTACCGCGTTGATGAGCGAGCACGGGTACGTGCAATTTCTCGAACCGGAAATGCGTACACAACGCACAGAAAACATATACCTACATCCATATTAGATGGATGGAGTCAAGATGGCCGCTAGTGTCAGTCGTGCGTTCGGTCTGCTCCGGTTGTTAATTGTATTTATTCTTATAAGAAGTATTTTACTACAGTTTAAAGTACACAGTGACATTCAGTATACTCAAGTGTTAAGTGGAGTGAAGAATATTCCAAATCACGTAACTCTGGGTTCTTTTACTAGCACAAATGTGTCTGCGTTCTCACTGTGTTGGAGTGCGCTGCAGAATCAAGTGACTTCCATCCCTTCTCGTGCTCTGAACTTGGACCGGTCCGGCCGACGGCCTCGCAAGCGGGTGGTTTTGCGTCATGTTTATTTACCTCGCGACACGAGCACTGTAATACTACTGCTGTTGGCGTTGTCAGGGGACATTCACTTGAACCCGGGACCCCCAGGCAACTACTGTGTCATTTGTGAAGCCCCTGGAAGACGGAATCAGCTGTTTCTGACGTGTACGAACTGCAACGTCTCAGCGCATCGCACATGTGCTAAGATCAAGACCACATCTCAATGGATCTGCTGGAGCTGTACTCTACCGCCGTTCTCCAGTTCGTTCTTTGATAATAGCATGGATTCCATTAATTCATGTGGTGGGTCGCGGACAAATTCATTTGGAGCACGGGGAAAGTTACAGTGTTTATCTTTCAATGCTCGCAGTTTAAAGGCTAGGAAGAGATTGCCGTTGGTACAGGCATGGGTGGAGTCAATCCGGCTATAATCTTCGTCTGTGAGACGTGGCTAAACTCGAGCATTTCGGACTCGGAAATTATGCCCGACTCCTACACAGTATTTCGCCGCGATAGGACTACTGTCGGTTCAACGGAGCAGCGTCGCGGGGGAGGTGTCCTCATGGCTATTAAACCAGCATTGCAGCCGATACGTATGTCGTCATTAGAGAATGATGCAGAAGTAGTGTGGGTCAGCGTCACATGTGGTCGTGGACCCCGCAAGGTCCTCCTAGGCGCTGCCTATCGGGCCCCAAATTGTGAGGACGTTATGAATGAAGCATTACTCGCCTCCATTGAGAAAGTTCAAGATGTCCAGCATGAGTACGATGGAATTTACCTGTGTGGTGACTTCAATTTGGATATTACATGGAGCCCAACAGACTGTACGCCGGGCAACATATTGGCCGAAACATTCTTGTCTTCGTTCCTCGGTGTTGTGCCGCATCAAATGGTAAATGAAGCAACACGAATCACAGCCGCATCACGCTCTATTTTAGACCTTGTTTTAACGAACAATCCAGCAAAAATTGATAACCTCGAAACTATACCTGGAGTGAGTGATCACATGGCCATCAAGTTTCACCTCAAGTGGCAACCACCCAGGCAGAAGACAATTAAGCGTGAGGTTAGAAACTACAAGAAGGCGGATTGGCCTCAGCTACGGTGTTTGTTTAGAAACAAAATGCAGTCAGTTAGTGAGGGTGTTGAGGATTTGGAGTGTGTATGGTCGAGATGGAAGCAGTGTTTTTGGGAATGTGTTGATAAGGCAGTGCCTGTTATATTTATCAATGCTAAGAGAAGGGCGCCCTGGATAACTGGGGATGTAATTCGTAAAATTCACAGACGAGATTTTTTATATAGAAAGTGGAGAAATTCATCGTCTGACTCTAATTGGGAACTCTACCGGCGTGCAAGAAACTTAGCAAAGATCGAGTCGAGAAAGGCCCACGATAATTACGTCTGGAAGCTGGGTGATGGCAATGGAAAAAATCTGTGGAAATATATTCATGGGAAGAATGGCAGCTCGGCCCCACAACACTTCCAAATTGATAACAAAGTGGTGAGTGAATCCGACTATATTTCTGAAGCTTTTGTTAAGCACTTTCGTGATAACTTCACCGTTGATAATGGTGATGTAGATTGCAGCCCACTTACATTCAACGGGGATAACAGCCCTTCTCTACAAACAATTAACTTTCATCCAAAGATCACAGAAAAGCATTTAAAGAAACTTAAACCGAACAGTGCAACTGGTCCGGATGGTATTCCGGCAAGGTTGTTACATGAGTGCGCTCAGGAGTTGGCACCGTCACTAACCTATCTTTTCCAAATGTCAATGGCACAGGGTGTTATACCCAAGGAGTGGAAACTTGCTAATGTTGTGCCCATTTTTAAATCAGGAAATAAAAGTGAAATTAAAAACTACAGGCCTATTTCCCTCACGTCGTGTGTTGGTAAGGTTATGGAGAAGACTGTGTCAAGCCAGCTGCTGCTCCACCTGAGCGACATTAATGCGATTCATCATCACCAGCATGGTTTCCTTCCCGGCCGGTCTTGTGTTACCATGTTGACTCGTGCTATTGATGATTGGCAACACACATTGGATGCCACCCCTGGGGCTCGTGTTGATGTAATATCGCTGGATTGGGCCAAGGCCTTTGATCGTGTGCAGCATAGAAGGCTATTGAAGAAATTGCAGATGTATAATGTGTCGGGTTGTTTACTTGAGTGGATGCACAGTTTTCTTTTGGACCGCAGTATGCGGGTTGTGTTTAATGGTTCTTGTTCTACTGAGCAAGAGGTTCTGTCTGGTGTTCCACAGGGATCTGTGCTTGGGCCCCTGTTGTTCACTACATTCATGCTTGATATGCCAAATGTGGTTGACTCGACTATATATCAATATGCTGATGATTGTACAGTTTACAGGAGTGTTGAATCTGTTGATGATGAGAGAGTGTTGCAGGCTGATCTCAATAATATTGTGGAATGGTGTAACGTCAATCACTTGCCACTTAATGATCAAAAATGTCAGTTCATGACTATCTCAAAGGCTAAAAGATCTTTCATAGTGGATTACAATATCAATGGTATAAATATAAGTCGCTCTTCAAGCATGCGTATGTTGGGTGTCACTGTTTGCACAAATTTAAAATGGAATGTTCAAACTGATATTGTTAGAAACAGAGCGGCCAAGGTTCTGGGGTTTGTAACGAGAGTTTTGTATGGGGCTAGACCTAAAGTAAAAAGGGCGGTTTACCTTGGTTTAGTAAGGCCTATAATGACATACGGATGCCCTGCGTGGCATCCTACCTCAATGTCAAACATGTTGAAACTTGAGCGAGTGCAGAACAGGGCAACAAGGTTCATTACTAAGAGAAGGGATGTGTCCTCGGGAGAGAGGTTGCGTTTGTGTTCACTACTCTCTATTGAGAATTTAGTGAATGAAATTGATTTAATCTTCTTTAAAAAAATGCTTTTATTCCTTGTGGACCTTGATCCTTATGTGCGTGTTACAATTAACAATGTCTCTAGATCAAGACATAATTATGTTGGAAGATTGATTCCTCCATTTGCACGTACGGATCTATATTTGCATGCTTTTTACACCAGAGTTGTTGCTTCATACAATAGTCTACCATCTAGTTTACGACAAGACTGCACTAACATTAATGATTTTAAACTAAATTTACGGCTGCGAATTTTAAATAGTCAACAATAGTTTTTATCGACGAGTGCTCACGCACGATTTTGTTATTTATTCTTGATAAGTATATATTTAATTTATCTTTATGGTTGTCTTTTTAATGTGTTTTTAATGTATCTGTGACTTTTTGCTCAAGCTGGCAGTGGGGCACATGTTGTTACGGGGCTTTGCTCTATTCCCACTGCCAGTAAACGCATGTATAATAATATGTATCCTGTGTATATGTGTTATATATGTGTTTTAAAATAAATAATAATAATAATAATATTGAATTGAAATAATATACAGTCAATCAACATAAAGTATTCGAGAAAATAAGGAACACGGCTGACCTCTGGTGGATTCTTTGGTACTATCCATAAGGGGGATAATGGAGGATATAAAGGGTTTATTTATGTAAAAAATGATATAAAATTTGCTTTAGTTGTTTGTTATCCCATATAGAAATTTGACTCGACATTTTAGTGACCAATTAGTAACATTTATTAGGTTACCAATAGCTTACAAACAGTGACCACTTGCTCTGACCAACTAGTGACATATGTGTCATAGGGTCACTAGTTGGTCGACGAGCTGGGAGAAATGGTCACGTCGATTAAGTGCAGCTTGATTGCCAACTATGACCACAAGGTAACACTTGTTGACCAAAAGTAAGTTCCTTTCATGACATTCAGCTTACCAATGGTGACTAGTATGTAACCTTTCTCGACCAACTATAACCACAAGGTAACACCTGTTGACCAAAAGTAAGTTCCTTTCATGACAATCATCTTACCAATTGTGACTAGTACATAACCTTTCTGGACCAACTATGACCACAAGGTAACACCTGCTGACCAATACTAATCTCCTTTCATGACATTCATCTGACCAATGGTGACTAGTACGTAACCTTTCTCGACCAGGAGGCCAAGTCTTGAAACTTACGCTTTCAGGACGCAAACGCTCTAGGACGTCATAAAGTCCCATTTACTGTAAGAATGACGACCTTGAAATCTACCTTTGACTGTTTAGCTTAATTTTGAATAAGGTTTAATGACTGTATAATATCTGTTATAATAATTATAATGTTTATAAATTGTTTGCAATAGATTGCTGGATGACAATCAAATAAGTGGCCTGACTTTATGTTTCAATGTTTCAAAGAATGATGACCTTGAAATCTACTGTCAACTGTTTTAATAGGTTTTAATATTGTTTTAATGACTGTATAATATATGTAATATTAATTGTAATGTTAATAAATTGTTTCGAATAGATTGCTGGATGACAATCAAATAAGTGGCTTGACTTTATGTTTCAATGTCGATCACTCTTACAGTAAATAGGACTTTATGACGTCCGAGAGCGTTTGCGTCCTGAAAGCGTAAGTTTCAAGACTTGGCCTCCTGGTACGACCACTAGGTTACCTTTGTTGACCAACATTTAGTTCCTATCCTGACCACCAACTAACCAATTGTGACTAGTACGTAACCATTCTCGACCAGGTACGACCGTTAGGTTACCTTTGTTGACCAATATTTAGTTCCTATCCTGACCACTTACTAACCAATTATGACAATCACTTGACCAATAAATAACATAAAATGACCACTTAGTGACCACGCTTGGTACTGGGATGGGTAATGATGACGTCAGGAGAGTGGATGTGGGGGGAAAAATTTACAATATATATGTTTTGTGAACTCAAAAGTTAAATGAGCCCTTTATGAAGTCAGCATTTCCATTCATAATTTCTAAAGCCTTCTGCTATGACGTTTTAAGATGCACACAACTGATGAGTTCATAAAACGCTGATTATTCAAATTGCATTTCTGCATTTAATTGAAATTAAATAAACTGAAGTAAAACATAAATGCACTATCAAGCCTCCAAATATAAATGTAATATTACAAACATTTAACAAAATTAACAGCAAAATTGGCAAAATTTCAGCAAAGTTCACATTGAGAATTGATCAAATAAATAACACTGATTTTACTATTTTTTTCCGTTTTAATTATACAGCCAGATTCATCCTAATGTAAAGTGTAAGTGAAGAAAATCTTTCGAATAAAATGTTGTCCCTGCACTAATAATATATCCCCATAAAAAACACTCCGTGTAAAAATACCAGCCAAGTCTCTTCAATTAAAAAAAAATATAAGAAATCTAAAAATTCAGCACTGAAAAGTAGTGATATCAAAAAATTGGCCAAGTCAAAACTTTTCAAAAAATACTTGGCGCATCGTGCATATAAATAGTATAGAAGTAGGCAGGAAATGAAATGTACTCATCTACACATGTCCTAAAAAAAACGATGCGCCAAGTATTTTTTGAAAAGTTTTGACTTGGCCAATTTTTTGATATCACTACTTTTCAGTGCTGAATTTTTAGATTTCTTAAATTTTTTTTTAATTGAAGAGACTTGGCTGGTATTTTTACACGGAGTGTTTTTTATGGGGATATCACTCCTTTTTTCAGTTTATTATTACAACTTGTAACATATTGTGGCACCAAAGATTATAATTCTTTTAAAAAATAAGATTTTGTGATTTGGTTGCTAAGAAAAGTTGTGCTTGTTACTGTGTTAATGCTATAAATAATATGTTACAAAGTATAGCAAAAGTTTCGTTTCAATCGGTCCAGCAGTTCTCGAGTTACGGCATCACTTCCAGTTTTCAAAATGGCGGTTGACATCACTGCCACCTAAAATTTGTATCTATAAATGTTATGTAACATTATAAGCCTTCTGAATCTAGTGGAGCGGTCGCTCCACTCAGCCAAGTCGTACCGTACACTTACAGTCACTCAACATACCGTAAATGCCTATATAAACTGAGGAGCAGACCAACTACTTTTACTGTAAGCAACAACATGGCATTTTCGGCCTACTGGATCTCAACAATGGAAAATCTCTCATTGTTGTGAAATGTCTTAATTTTGAGCTATGGCCCACCTGACAACATATACATCACGCGACAACAACCAGTCATGCCGTTTACGACCTAGAGGACAGTGAAAATCGTGAAATTACACCGCTTTCTTCTTCAGATGATGATGATGATGATGATGATGATGATGATTCTGATGATTCCCGAAAAAGTTGCTATCACCGCCACAGCCTAAACGGCTGAACCGATCAACCTGAAATTTTTACCACATATGCACTTTTGGCGTCTGATGATACCTTGCCTCTTGTGATTTTTTGTGCCGCCATTTTTAAACCGGAAGTGACGTCATATCTCAAAAACGTCTGGACCGATTAGAACGAAATTAGCGCCATTCGATTTAGATGGTCATCTTTATGAAGTATCAATAACAAAAAATTATTTTCTTATTTTCTAAACCGGAAGTGACGTCATAAATACGCAATATTTCACTTATTTCAACAAATTATACTTAAAATACGTACATAATTAACTTACATTGTAATATAGACAATACAATTTATAAATTCAAGGTTGCAGTGTTCTCGACCGCCATTTCTGAAACCGAAAGTGACGTCATATATCTAAAACGCCTGTACCGATTGCAACTGAACTAGCTCCTGCGTATTCATTCTACTATTTATTTGAAAAATCAATTGGGAAAAATGAATAAACAAATTAACGGTACCGGAAATGGTTTCAGGAACCACTAAATGAAACCGGAAGTGACGTCATATATTACAAACGGCATGACCGATTTTACGGAAATATAGGGATTATGAATTCAGATGGTCGTTCATGAAGTATCAACTAGATAAAACTAGATTGTATTCTTATTACCTATACCGGAAATGACGTCATAAATATGATGATTGATGAATTACGTCATAAATATGTTAAATGACATTAAATTCACCACTTTATACATTTAAATAGATATTAGTAAACGTACATTGTGAATAATTATAAATTCAAGGTTGCAGTGTTCTCGGCCGCCATTCCTGAAACCGGAAGTGACGTAATATATCTAAAACGCCTGTACCGTTTGCAGTGTTGGCAAAGTTACTTTTAAAATGTATCAGTGTTACAGTTACAGTTACTTGTCCAAAATTCTAACAGTGTTACAGTTAAAGTTACTTAATTTTAAAAGTAACACCGATATCAGTTACAGTTACTTGCATAAAGGCAGCAGTTACTTTCACAGTTACTTTTCAAAAATCTTTGAACCTGTACGTCATAAATAATACACAAATAAATATGAAATTAACCGAAAAAAAGTTAAAATGACAACAAAATTGCCTTCCAAGAGGCATTTTCAAAATATTTTGTGTTTTTTAACCTTCTGAAATTGACTTTTAGGTGTTTACCTACTTGAATATTCTATGGAAACAAAATAAATTTGTAACATGTTACAATCAGTTAAGTTACTCAAAATAAGTAACATGTAAGGAATACAAATACTTTATTTTCAAAGTAACATGTTACAGTTACTTTTACTCGAAAAAGTTAACATGTTACCAGTAACATGTTACTTTGTATCATGTTACTACTCAACACTAACCGTTTGCAACTGAACTAGCTCCTGCGTATTCATTCTGCAATTTTTTTTTAAACTCAATTGTGAAAAATGAATAAACAAATTAACGGTACCGGAAATGGCGGCAGGAACCACTAAATGAAACCGGTAGTGACGTCATATATTACAAACGGCAAGACCGATTTTACGGAAATATAGGGATTATGAATTCAGATGGTCGTTCATAAAGTATCAACTAGATTGTTTTCCTATTACCTATACCGGAAATGACGTCATAAATATGCTAAATGACGTCATAAATATGATAATTGACACTAAATTCACCACTTTATACTTTTAAATAGATATTTAGTAAACCTACTTTGTAAATAATTATAAATTCAAGGTTGCAGTGTTCTAGGCCGCCATTTTTAAAACCGGAAGTGACGTCATATATTGAAAACAGCTGTACCGATTGCAACCAAATTTTAGAAATGTGTAGGACTAATAATTATGAATTGAAGACGACATTATTTTCGGCCGCCATTTTTAAAACCGGAAGTGACGTCATATATCGAAAACGGCTGTACCGATTGCAACCAAATTTTGGAAATATGGAGGACTAATAATTATGAATGAAATACGACATTATTTTGGCCGTCATTGTTAAAACCGGAAGTGACGTCATATATCGAAAACAGCTGTACCGATTGTAACCAAATTTTGGAAATATGTGGGAATTATAATTATGGATTAAAGACGACATTATTTTTGGCCGCCATTGTTAAAACCGGAAGTAACGTCATATATCAAAAACGGCTGTACCGATAGCAACCAAATTTTGGAAATGTGTAGGACTTATAATTATGAATTAAAGACGACATTATTTTCGGCCGCCATTGTTAAAACCGGAAGTGACGTCATATGTCGAAATCGTCTGTACCGATTGCAACCAAATTTTGGAAATATGGAGGACTAATAATTATGAATTAAGGACGACATTATTTTCGGCCGCCATTGTTAAAACCGGAAGGGACGTCATATATCGAAAAAGGCTGTACCGATTGCAACCAAATTTTGGAAATATGTAGGACTTATAATTATGGATAAAAAGACGACATTATTTTCGGCCGCCATTGGTTAAACCGGAAGTGACGTCATATATCGAAATCGTCTGTACCGATTGCAACCAAATTGTGCAATTATGTAGGACTTATAATTATGAATTCAAGACGACATTATTTTCGGCTGCTATTTCAAAACCGGAAGTGACGTCATATATCGAAAACGGCTGGATCGATTATAACGAAACTTAAGCTATTCTTCTTGGATAATCATTTTCATCTTATACCAAACGCAACTTTTCTTAGTGAGCAAATCGGTTGAGGCGTATTTTTTTTAAAGAAATTAGTCCCTGCTCGGACATGTGCTACAAGCTGTATGAATAAACTAACAAAAGAAGTGATATCCCAGAAAAAAACACTCCGTGTAAAAAAGGCAGCCAAGTCTCTTTACTTTAAAAAAATTCAACACCGAAAAGGAGTGATATCAAAAAAGGAGCCAAGTCAATGACATTTCCAAATATTTAATCGTATTTTTGAAATAAAAGAATAAACACCGAGAAATACTTTACAAAAGGACTTGGCGCATCGTTTTCTTAAAGACATTTTTCTATTCATAAGCATAAGCCATGTATATACAACAGTCATTAAGAATTTTTAGAATAATAGGGAAACATATTTCAATTACATAATATACATACCTACTGAAAAATATTTTCTATTTGAATATAATACGCGATGAAACTTGTTGTCTATGTTTTCTATAAATACACAATAGTTATCTTCGTAATATTGTTTCGTGGTCAACATAATTAAGTCTCATGCGTTATACCTTCTCATCATGAAATACATTTCAATTAATTCACATTTTATAACAATACATTTCACAAAGTACACAGTTTCATTGTATTTCTATTAAAAAATTTAACTTTATACTTTAAAAATATATAATAGTGTTCCATAGATAGTTAGTAATTATTTGACAACGTTTCATGATTTCCTTCAGTCAAGATCAAATTATGAAAAGATACCCTTCTAATATCACCATATTAACAGTGCTATAAGAATATGTATGAGCCCACTTCCAATTGTTATTTAATTCTTCCACCCTTATATTACTTATCTATTACAGCATGAAATCTTTCTACTATCGCCATTGACAAAACTATAAAATAGCCATTACTAAAAGTAGCTTGATTCATAGTTTCTGGCTCTAATAGAAAGAGGAAAATGTACCTACTTTAAATTTCTTTCCACTTTTAGTATTGAATGAGGTCTTTAAAAAAACGATGCGCCAAGTCCTTTTGTAAAGTATTTCTCGGTGTTTATTCTTTTATTTCAAAAATACGATTAAATATTTGGAAATGTCATTGACTTGGCTCCTTTTTTGATATCACTCCTTTTCGGTGTTGAATTTTTTTAAAGTAAAGAGACTTGGCTGCCTTTTTTACAGGGAGTGTTTTTTTCTGGGATATGTAGTTATTGATATAAGAGATGATTTTAGTCAGATTTGTCATTTTTATGACGGCATTTCCGGTTTAGGTTAAAGAACATTTCTTCTTCGACTATTGGTATTCCTTATAGATGACCTTCTAAATCGAATGGCGCTAATTTCGTTCTATTTGGTCCAGCCGTTTTTGATATATGACGTCACTTCCGGTTTAAAAATGGCGGCACAAAAAATTATAAGAACAAAGGTATCATCAGACGCCAAAAGTGCACATGTGGTAAAATTTTTAGATGGATCGGTTCAGCCGTTTAGGCTGTGGCGGTGATAGCAACGTTTACTGATATCTGAATCTGAATCATCATCATCATCAGATAGCTTTGAAAATGGGTGTAATTTCACTGTTTTCACGGCCCTCTAGCTCGCAAACGGCAACACGTATTGTTCCTAAATTTAGTATATGTTGTCAGGTGGGCCATAGCTCGAAATTAAGTTATTTCGCAACAATGTGAGATTTTCCAATATTAAGATCCAGTAGGCCGAAAATGCCATGTTGTTGCTTACAGTAAAAGTGTTTGGTCTGCTCCTCAGTTTATTAGGCATTTACGGTATGTTGAGTGAGTGTGAGTGTATAGTCCCAGTGAACACTAGGACGTACCTGGGACGTCCCCAGGACAGACTACTTACTTAGGTAGGACATCCCCAGTCCGTCCTAAACTCGGCCTAAAATGATCCCCAGAGTGTCCCCAGAGTGTCCTAATTACACAAGTTTTTCGATCCCAGGTACGTCCTAAATTAGGCGGACCTTCCTAAAAAAGGACGACACTGCCTAATTTAGGATATCCATTGTCCTAGTTTAGGACGTCATTTCCTTATTTAGGTCGATACTTTTCCTAAATTAAGATGAAACTGCCTAATTTAAGATATACATTGTCCTACTTTAGGACGTCATTTTCTTATTTAGGTAGATGCTTTTCCTAAATTAGGATGAAAATTACAAATTTAATATATAATTTTTCATTATTATTATAATAGAATGGTATTTCCTATGGAAGAAATTTTCCCCTATTGGGATGCAATTTAATAGACAGGTTCTATTTGCACAGACACCAATTCGCACGATTCGCATTATTCATATTCATTAATTCAGTTATCAATGTTTGCATCCAAAAAATATGGCTCCGACTCCAAGGTGACAACTTAGGTTCCAGTACAAAATAAAAGAAATACACATTTTTCCTATCATCCAATAGGACATGTCTCTTTTTGTTATAATATCTTATAATACTTGGCAGATTTTGGAAATAATATAACTTACTTAAAAACAAACGATAAAGAGATATGCTGAAATTAAAAATCTATATTGTGAAGTCGAAGGGCAGAGTACTCTGTTGACAGTTGTAGAAACTTTTAAAAATATTTCAATATAGGCCATTTTTAGGACAATTCTTCCTAAAAAAGGCAATTGCCTAATTTAGGAAGAATTGTCCTAAAATAGGATTTCAGTAGCAGCCATTTTTAGGACAATTCTTCCTAAAAAAGGCAATTGCCTAATTTAGGAAGAATGTTCCTAAAAAAGGATCTTCTTCCTTTATTAGGATATCCCAGGGAGGTACCCAGGACATCCTAGTAGGATGTCCTACTTTAGGCTAGGATATCCTAAAAATAGTCTGTCCCTGGGACGACCTGTGTTCACTGGGGTACGACTTGGCTGGGTGGAGCGACCGCTCCACTAGATCATTGTTTAAAAATTCTTTAATAGGTAGTATTTGATTTAAAAATCGTATTTTCACTGACACATAAAATAGTGGTAAATAGTCAATAATGTCCCCTTTTACGGTGAATTGCACTCACTAAAAACCGCACTCGCTCAGTCACTGAACACTCGATCCTGCAGCTGATTTGTCAAGCGATCAATCCGCTAATGATCCGGTAGTAAGATCCGAGAGATAATCCAGAGTCATTGCGTTTCCCACAGGATAGGCTGAAAAAAGGAAAAAATTAGCTTTCTTAGAATTTAGCAGTAAGCTACACAACCTAATGGATTTAATAGCAGTGCCTAGATCAAACCGTTTCAAGCAATCGATCTGAAATGTTGCACGTCTAATGTCGTACGAGCGGTCTCATTTACACAGTTTTTGAACAGGATCACGTGATTAAAAAAAATAAAACTAGAACGATTTGCCCGATTAGCTTCCAATTTTGCATGGTAATCGGGACCAACATTATTTTTGCCAATTTTCAGACTAATCTGGTCTTGACTTGTATAGACATTTTATGGACACAATGTTCTACAATTTCTTGGAGGAAATTTCAGATATTTTATCACTGCTTCTTTAAATCATTTCAATTCGGTTCTTCCAAGGTAGAGCAGAAACTTGCAAACGAATATCAAATCGCATGTAATACGGATGCTATAGCTCTTATCAACGCGTTACACAGAGCGTTTTCCTATAGTCTACAAGGTATAATCTCAATAAATGAAAGATTTAAAGATTTCAATTTGATCAACATCATGATGTGACTACAGCCTACAGACCACATTTTTTTCAGCCAATGAGGAATTAGCAGTGAGAAATTGATGCAGAAATCGGAACAAATTTATTTATACATAAGAAGTCAACTTGGATCAGAATAACAGCAAAATACAATCAAATTTGCAAAAAGTGTTAAAAAAAGTCAACTAACTACTCCACTGTACTAAAGAGGTCTGGATAAGATAAATTAACAAACTTAGATTTTCAAAGATAATTTTTTCAAGTGCAGTCGAACTTGCTGCTTGTTCAACCAACACACTTATTTGGGAACGATTAGAGGCAACATGGGTTGATGAAATGAATTGAAATTTTAATCAGCATGAGATAAAAACAACCGGGGGGTTGATGGTACATAAATAGGCACTAGGAAAACACTCTCTGTAACGCGTTGATGAGCAAGCCTTCGTATTGCATACGAATTGATACGCGTTAGCGTTTCTGCTCTACAGACCTTGGGAAGAGCCGACACGAATTGCGTCGATAGCAGTGATAAAATATCTAAAATTTCTTGATTCAACTCCAAATGGGTTTCGAGAAAAAATAGAGAAAAAAACACTTGAGAACAGTTGGTAGAGCAATTAACTGGACATTCAGAGGAGCTGGGTTCGAATCCCAGAGGGGGAAAATCTTTTAATCTTGCAGTTGGTATTTATTCATATCAACCTACCCGAGGTCATAAGGAAAAGCCATATTTCATAGAATCAAAAGTTTTATAAAATCCTGATAAAATTACATTTAATAATAATGTGCAGTAGTTCTGATCCTCGGAAAACGCTCTGTGAAAATGTCGATAAGCGAGATTTCAATATCAATGGAAAAAATACCTTACTGATTCATAGAATATGTAGTAGGTAGTAGTCTAGTCACATCATAACAAAATCTAAACTCTAAACATTTATACCAGATTATCTATCAGTAAAGACTAATGAACTAACTGTAAATCAATTTTCTCTTGAAACCAAGAATACAATCTGCTAGAAATCAATGGATAAGAGAACAGGATAGTAGGTACGTAATGGGTCTCTTGTGAAAATATTGAACTGGTCTTCATTTGACCTGTAGCCTGTTGTGGTAATGCAAAAAGAACACACACAAAAAAGAGACTCGAACCCCGAGTTTCAAATAAAGACGCTCGCTCCACTCGCTTAATAAGTTATAGACTATTGGCACTTCTTTATAAAATAGAAAGCTGTATGTTCAGTGCTTTATGTCCTGACATAAGTCACTGTCTACCGGTTCTCTGATCAAGTTGAAACTTCGTTTAAACGAATGCGGTTCTTTTTTTTATGGACTAACACAAATACAATTTCTATTTGTGAATCTATAGAATTGGCATAGATTGTGTAATGCAAATAAATATCTGTGTATAGTAAATCAAGTAGCAGCTATACATCGGAGATGTTTGAATCGAATTAACCATTAGGTAGGTAGGTACCTATAGTGAAGTTTCTATAGATGGCATATTTGCATATTACATTCCATGATCCCATTTCATTCCATTGTAGATTCTTGTTGGTTCTCCTAACATTCCCAACATTTTAGTCCTTCTTACACAACTGGTCGTGAAGCACATGATGATTTTGGAAAAATGTGGAACCAGATTTTCTTCTGTAAGTTTCTTGTTTGGCTTCGAGTTATGCGTCCACAGTACACGTTTACTACCTTAAAGTCTATTATATCATGAATTTTAAACGTGAAAGCTTGAAGCAAAATATATATATATATATGATGGTGTAGATTTTCTCAGCAATTATTATGTTCAAAATTAAATTCTGGATTGATCTGCGTCGTGTTATTTATTAAAACAACGTTTCGAGCTCGATTGTGAGCCCTTCTTCAGGTTATTAGACAAATAAAATATCAAGAAAACTACTCTATGAATGACAGCTGGAAATGTGCATAATGAAACAGAATAAAATGCAAACATTTACAAAATAGCACTGCCCTCTAAGTACAAAATCAAGGTAAAATATTACAAAACTAACATAAGTCCTATACTACGTCTTCCTCTTCCTACTTCTTGTCATTGGGCCAGCATAATCATCTTGACTCGAAGAGTCGGGACCTTGAGAGACATCAGGTGTTACCAGAGCAATCTGATTCGAGTCGTTTTGCCTCGTGGAATCTGGAGCTGGACGAACATCAGGCATCACTAGAGCGACTTTGTAAGGAGCAAGTGCTAGCTTCCAGGTATTGGGAAGTCTTTTGGCATCATCACGAACTTTCATACAATGGGTCCGCCGTTCAATTTCAATTGCTTCTCGGAGAATGCGCCGGTAATCATTTTCCTCCCTTGCCAGAGTCCTGCTGTTCTCGAAGTCAATAACATGACCCTCTCGAACCACATGTTTCGCTAATGTGTTGGAATTTGTCGAGTTCTTCACAGCTAATACATGTTCTTTAACTCTATTCATATATATATATATGAATTGAAACATTTCACGGTATTTTGCTGTGGTAATTTAATTTGCTGCCGACGTTTCGCTAGCTATCCAGCCAGCCTTTTCAAGGCACACAAAACGAAATAACTTAAAAATAGGTATAAAATTTGAACTAAATTAACAAGATGTCATTCACCAACACAAATAATCAAAAGTGACAGATCATAAACAAAACTCCAGCCTTCTAAAAATTAAAACAAAGTCAAGGTACAATAAATGTCTCATTTTTCTCTTTCTTCTCATTTTTCTTGACAGGTGTTCTACATTAGTTCACGGTTTCATCTTTCTTCCTCTTCTTCCCAGTACTTGTTTTCTTGGATGTTCCTTTGCGAGATGAGTCCTTAATGTAGCCAGTGGGATGTCATCATCTTCCCCAGACTGATCACTTGTGTTATTATGACTTCTTCTAGAATGTCTTGTCCTCGGTGCAGATCTGCGACTTCTTTCTGCTAGTAGATTTAATCTCACAGTGGCGAGAGGGAGGTCCTCATCATCATCAGTTTGATGCAACATGCTGCTAGTTTGTTTACGTCTTTTATCAATTTTAGGAGGAGGGTGTCTCGCCTTCCAGCTGGTCGCCGCAGATGGAGTAACAGGTGGAACATGTCTGGTAGACGTGATGGGTTTCCATGATTGTGGCAGCCGATTACTCTCCAGTTGTCTGTTCATACAGTTTGGCCGCAAGTCGATTTCGATCGCTTCTCGAACAACTCTAGTAAGATGCCTTCGTACTGGAGCTAGCATTCTCATGTTCTCAAAATCAATGCAATGTGATGTTCCTTGACAATGCTGAGCTAGCGCTGATGTGCTTGCATTTTGAAAAACATTTCTTTGATGTTCATCATGTCGAATGGAAATGTTCCTCCCTGATTCACCGACGTATGTTCTGGAACAATCCCCACATGGTATTTCATAAACACCCCATCCTTCTAATGGAATTCTGTCCTTCGTGCTTCGTAACATGGCTCCTATTTTCTTGTCTGTGTCAAAAACTGGCCTAATATCATGTTTCTTCAATAGTTTGCCAATTCTATCTGTTACACCTTCCACAAAGGGCAAAAAAGCAAGAGGACGTTTGTCTTCAACAGTCAAATCATTCTCCGCTCTCCTAGGTTTTCTATGGAATGCCTTTTGGATGACACGTGTTGGAAGTTGTTTTGTAACAGTGCATGTTGCAGTTGCTTCAGTTCTTGAGTAATGTGGCAATCATCCGCGATACGTCTAGATCTTGAGGCCAATGTGTATGGTTTCGTAGCCTCTATTTTTCAAATAATACATTGTACGGTATTGCCACGTAATATAGTTTAATCGCCGACGTTTCGCCAACACTCCAGTTGGCCTTTTCAAGGCGCAAGTAAAACAGGTAATTAAATTATTGAAAAATCTAAAACACACTACTGTCAAATTATTTCACAAAAAACAAATCAAATTTTACAAAAACAGTACAAGAATATTTTGTACAAATTGAAAATTGAAAAGATTTGCCTACTGTGGGGATCGAACCCACGTCCCTGAATTGCCGGTCCAGTGCTCTAACCACTAAGCTAAGCAGGCTATTCAATCTGCTGTGGTTTTGTTCCATATAAACTGTATTTCTACAGTCCGAGACGCGTGATGAAGAGGTCAGAAGACCGTGGAATCCTTTCCACGTTTGACAACTGACATTCACCTTCTCGTATGGATTTTTCTCATATACGATGAGTACTTATAGGTGACTAACATGGTTTTTTCTGATGACCTCAGAGAGGGTGATGATAATTAATACCAACTGCAAATTGAAAAGATTTGCCTAATTGAATTGCCGGTCCAGTGCTCTAACCGTAGGGACGTGGGTTCGATCCCCACAGTAGGCAAATCTTTTCAATTTGCAGTTGGTATTAATTATCATCACCCTCTCTGAGGTCATCAGAAAAAACCATGTTTGTCATATATATATATATATATATATATATAAATATTGGATATATATTGGATAAATAAAGATTGTCCAAGAGAGAAAAGAGCACGAACTGATTCCCGAAAGAATAATATAACATATATATATATATATATATATATATATTATATAACATTTAATTACAGCACTTTGTTGTATAACTTGACTGACGCTAATAACCTCGCTGTTGAGCGCTATAAACCATAATATTTAACGTATTTAACGTATAATTCTTCAAAATAAAAAAATAAGTGTTTGACAAGCCACGAAGTTAGCTGTCTCTGTCAACCAACAAACTATGTCCCCTTTCACATATCTAGAAGAAACATCCAAAAAGTCATCACAAAACTAAAATCTAGGACATCCCCTGGTCCAGACTGCATTCCAGTACAACTCCTCAAGCTGGCCCCCAGTGCTGTTGTCCCATACTTGGACACAATATTTCAGCTATCTCTACAGTTTGTTCAAATCTTCTGTACAATGATTATGGTGGTGAAGATGGCAACGAAAATGATGTACTACGCTAGCACCAACACAACAAAATGAAAATCAGCTAGAACTAGGTGGCACATTCAAGTTAGCGGATATTTTTTGGAGAGTTTAGGTTGGCAAAGTGTGAATTCAGATGGAAGGTCTGGATGGTGCTGCTTATTTACACCCTAACGGCGTTGTAAGCGTAAATTGAACAGCCTATAAGCACCTACCAGATGACTGGAAGCTAGCAAATGTAACTCCTATGTTCAAAAGTGGTTGTCGCTCAGATCCACAGAACTACCGGCCGATCAGTAAAACGTCTATTGTTTGTGGACAATAGACGTCGTTTGTGGACTGCACTCCTTCCTCGGCAAAGCTACGCGCCTGTGGAATAATCTTCCGTCCCAGCTGCTTGAAAGTTTCCCAGACCAGAAGCAGATGCAAGAAATACTAAACTATGTACAGTAGATTAGGCCTCGAAAATTAACTACCTACATATGACTAGTTACAGCTAGGTTTAAATCCGAGTTTATTATTGTACATAATCTTCATAATCTTACTTCTTCCACAACCGGAGGCCTGCAATGTAACATACAACTTACCTACTTTGTAATTTATGATGTAACTGCTCTTAAGTTGAAAAGTAAATCTATTTGAAATTTATAATATACCATTAGTTTACTTGTGGTTTTGTTCTCAAAAAATTGTGTAAACTCCCTGAAGCTGTCCTGAAATCACCAGCCAGCCGCGCTACGCTAAGCTTGTTAGTTGGCAGTCGGAGGCTCAACGTGTCGGACGTGTGTGTGTTTCTGCGCGCTCTGTGTGTTTAATATGCATTGCTTGTTATTATTATTATGTCTTTATTTTGCACGAAGAATACATTACAAAAGAGGCGATATTCAGACACATGCGTCTGTTCTTCCATATAACCTGTAAGAAGAAAAAAGTTCTAGCCTATAGTTAAAATTAAAATTAAGATATAATAGTATAATAGTAGGTGCCTATAATGGCAAAGTAACATACACATTATGCATTCAAAGCAAATAGACAACTACCTATGCATTAATAAAATCCTGCTGTCGCATGATAATGTGGTAGGCACCTATTCTTTTAAAACTAGGATTGATCACATAATAAGTATAACATTGTAGAACCTTATAGAAGAGTCAATTAACATATAATTATGTAAAAGATGAGATAAAAATAAATTGCCATGAGTAATATGGGCCAGAGAGGTTTAATATAATATGGCTTTATCTTTAATACAATATTATTTTCTTGTTCTTTAAGAAGTACAGCTTTATATTCCCACTTAAAATTTTTACAGATGAAATTTCTTTAAGCGTCGCTGGTAACCTGTTCCATATCCTTGGACCATGAATAGAAAAAGAGTGAGATGATAAGGAGTTGTGGTGGTTGAAAACTAGGTTGTTTCTTTGTCGTGTGTTGTAGCTATGCAAGTTCTTTGTTAACTGTAGTTTTTCATATAAATATTTTGGAGACTTAGTGTTAATTATTTTTTGAATGAAAGTTGCAAAGTGTAGAATCCTGCGGTTCTCCATGTTCAACCACCCAAGTTTGATGAGTTGTGGAGAAATTTGTTGCCTGAAGGGCGCATTCAAAATAAATCGCAAACAAGCATTTTGGACTTTTTGAATTCGACGAGAAGTACCTTTGTTTATACCTATATAAACCAAATCACAATAATCAAAAATAGATAATACAAGGGATTCCGCTAGAAGCTTTTTAGTGTTGATAGGCAAATACTTTTTAAACCTATTTAGATATCGGATTGTACCCTGTGCCTTATTGCAACATTTTTTCACGTGTTTTTTCCAGCTCATGTCAGTTTGGAACCAAACTCCTAAGTTTCTAGCTACGTTTTCTAATTTAATGTCTACTTCTCCTAACCGGACCTTATGAGTGGAGTTTACAAAAATATCTACGGATTTGGGTTTCCCTAGCGGAACCAAGATTAACTTGTTTGGATTAAGGCACAGACCATTCCTTTCCGAATACAGTTGAATTGCGATGAGGTCGGTATTAAGGTTCTCAATACAATTTGTAATTACTTCGATACTCTCACACGGTATGAATAATTGTAAGTCGTCTGCATATTGACAAACTTTGCTATATTTTACTACCCGAGGAAGATCATGAACGTATAGGTTAAACAGGAGGGGTCCTAATACAGACCCCTGAGGGACACCATTTTCAATGTTGAGAAAGTCGCTTTTCCTAACAACCCCATTCGATTCAACTTTAACTAGCTGCTTTCTGTTGTCCAGATAGTTGGCAAAAAATTTGGTAGTGAGGGTTGAAAATCCCATCGCTTTTAGTTTAGCTAGAAGAAGGTTGTGGTGAATGGTATCGAATGCTTTTGAGTAGTCGAGTAATGTTAGCAAGCTTACGCCAGTGCTTGACATGTTGTGAACAATCTCATCAGACATGTCCAGCAGTGATGTGTTGCAGCTGTATCCAGCCCTGAAACCTGATTGCTGTTTAGGCAGTATGTTAAATTCCTCTATGTACTCTATAGTTTGTTTGTAAACAATTTTTTCTAATACCTTCGATAGAGTTGGGAGGATGCTTACTGGCCTAATATCAGTTAAGGCAATCGGGTTTGCGCTTTTAGGAAGTGGAATAACTATCGCAATCTTCCATAAATCAGGAAACGATGACGACATTATAGCGAAATTGATTATATTTGTAATGGCATTTAAACAAAATGGGAGGACAAGCTTTAATATTGTAATATTAATATTATCCGTGCCAGTGGCTTTCGTGTCTATAGAACTAATGATTTTATATACTAATTCACGATTTACTATTCGAAGGTGAAAGCGTTCCTCAGGTTCATGAGTATTTAAATCATTAATGTGCTGCTCTATCTCCTTTTCAAAAGCCTTTAAAGAACCGATCTTAACAAAATGACGGTTCAGGGCGTTTGGGTCCTCTAAATGTCCAGGTAGACTTACTTTTACTTCAGATTTAGTAACATCACATTTTTTAAAAAACCGCAATTTATTTGAATTGTTAATCGAGTTCAGCTTGGTAAAATGCTGTCTTTTTGCTATGTCAATGTCATGATTTATTAAATTTCTTAGCTTTTTGAACGTGTCCCAATCGGTTTTTCTTTTTGTCTTCTTGGCTCTAGTATGTGCTTTATCTTTAGCAGCAATGTTAGCAATGATGGCATCTGTGATCCATGGGGCGGGTGGCTTGGTAATTCTTTTTCGAACTAAGGGTGCATGTTTATCAATTAGCTGTAAAATGAGTTTATTAAAATGCTTAACCTTTTCATTTATGTCAGATATGTCATCAATGTCCCCCCATTTTGCTACCTCTGCCTCCATTTTCAATAGATCCATGTCTACCCCCTTTAGATTTCTATACTCAATATATTTTTGTTTAGATTTTGTTGTATCCAAGTTATAGCGCATGTGAACTACATTATGGTCGCTATTTCCAGGGGGTGCTAACTGTCCAAGTGAAATGAGATTATTTGTGTTACTTAGTATTATTACATCTAAAAGTGTCGCCGTATTCTCTGTAATACGAGTAGCAGTTCTAACTACTTGTTTCATCCCGAGTGAGTCTAGTGTGTCTTCCATAGCACTTTTCTCATTGCTACTTTGCAACCAGTCCACATTAAGATCCCCCATGCAGATCACATGCTCGTAATTTGCTCGAGTGAGTTCTAATAATAACCCACATGTGTCCAGTGTGTCTTGTCCCATTCCTGGAGGTCTGTACATTGCTACAACGGCTACCTTCGTCCCTTTTACATTCAATTCAATGACAGCGTGCTCAAGGGTATTACTATCTATATCATCCTTAATGACTATTGTTTTGTATCTAAGATGGGATTTTATGTATATGGCTATACCACCTCCTCTCTTTTTCTCTCTATCTTTGCGGACTAGCGCGTAGTCTGGGATGTTAAGAGTCGACAGGACTCGCAGAAAATTTAGATTCCGATGTGAAAAAAATCTTAGAAATGCATGAAAATGCATTAGCTCTGGGTTGTACGTGACATTTGTGACATTTAATCGTGTGTTGCATGTTGCATATACTGCTGTGAAGTAAGTTATTTTAATTCAAATATTGAAAACCACAAAAAACCATAAAAAGGCGGCCCCTACTTTTTTCTTAACGGCTTGACCGATTGTTTTCAAAATTTAACAGCATAGAGATAAAGAGTAAATCTGTGCCTCTAGTGATCCAAACAAATTATAAAAAATGTTTTTTCTCGTTTTGAGGAAGTGCTAACTTGGGCAATATATTAGTCTTTTTGGCACCACTGCCCTGAAAATTCTAAACAAAAAATTACACTTTTGGCTCACTAGAGGCACAGAGTTATTATTTATCTATAATCTGTGAAAATTTGAAGACAATCGGTAAAGCCGTTTAGAAAAAAGTAGGGGCCGCCTTTTTGTGCTTCATAAAACATGGATTTCATCAAGTATCGTAGACTCTTAATACATGGTATATGACCAGGCTTCAGCCAAGTTTCAGTCACACAAATCACATCAAAATTGTTCTTAACTAACATAAGCTTAAATTCATCTTTATTTCTAACTATTGATCTAATATTTACATGGCACAAATTTAAGTGAGACTTGCCTACTTTCATACATATCTTGCTAAGTTTAGGGTAGGTTTCTACCTTTGACTTACTCTTACATTCGGTGGGATTGTTTCTACGCAAGGCCATTATCTTTCGTCACAAGTCAAGCACTTCTCTAGCTTTCCTAGTTCTCTTCTTTGTTAATGGTTTGAAACTAATAGGGCAGAGTTTTTTACGCTTCCGTCTGCTGGGTCCCACTGAAATCGGCGTTTCCGCTGCTGCTAGGGTCACAAGATCTTCTGGAGACTGGGTGACCAGAGTCAGCGTTTCCGCTGCTGCTTGGGTCACAAGATCTTCTGGCGACTGGGTGACCGGAGTCGGCGTTTCCGCTGCTGCTTGGGTCACAAGATCTTCTGGCGACTGGGTGACCGGAGTCGGCGTTTCCGCTGCTGCTTGGGTCACAAGATCTTCTGGCGACTGGGTGACCGGAGTCGGCGTTTCCGCTGCTGCTTGGGTCACAAGATCTTCTGGCGACTGGGTGACCGGAGTCGGCGTTTCCGCTGCTGCTTGGGTCACAAGATCTTCTGGCGACTGGGTGACCGGAGTCGGCGTTTCCGCTGCTGCTTGGGTCACAAGATCTTCTGGCGACTGGGTGACCGGAGTCGGCGTTTCCGCTGCTGCTTGGGTCACAAGATCTTCTGGCGACTGGGTGACCGGAGTCGGCGTTTCCGCTGCTGCTTGGGTCACAAGATCTTCTGGCGACTGGGTGACCGGAGTCGGCGTTTCCGCTGCTGCTTGGGTCACAAGATCTTCTGGCGACTGGGTGACCGGAGTCGGCGTTTCCGCTGCTGCTTGGGTCACAAGATCTTCTGGAGGCAGCGTTGAGCTGGAGACGTTGCGTTGAGGCGGGTTTGAGACGTCCAAATTTGATACTTGCGTTGCTGAGGGCGTCATAGGTTCAGGCAATAGATTCATTTCAAACGCATGCTTCAACGCCATTAACTTGTTGGGCCGCGTTAAAATGTCTATTGTAGGACTTTTTTCTTTCATTTCTTTGTTGAGTTCAGTGCATCCGAGTCGTTGCGTATGACTTACAATTAAGTTGGCTAACTTTCTCTTTCCTCTTTTATTTAGGTGGAGGCCTTGACTTGAGTAATCGTTTTTTGATAGAGAATCTGCGGTTCTTATAAAGTGTATCTTTGGGTTGTTGTAATTCTTCACAAGAACGTCAATTTCACTTGTAATATAGCGGGTGGTTGGTTTAGGAGGAATGTGTGAGATGTGACTTGGCAACAATGTTTGGGACGGATTATGTCTTAGCTATTAGGAATTGCGTGGATTTATTCCGCATTTCTAGCTATTGGGAATTGCGTGGGATTTATTCCGCATTTCTAGCTACAGAGAATTGCATGGCGTGATGTGTGTGTGTGTGTGTTGCTGTTTAACATGCTTTTTCTTCAATGTAGTTGCATACAAATTAGTGAGGGGTTTCTATGCACTGGCGCATATATTTAGTTTCTTCCGAATATTTTCGTTTCTTCTCGAGCCTTTGTGGGATTCATTCCAAAGTCACGAGAGGAACAGTCGCATGTTTTGATATCTGCGGTGTTAAGTTGTGATAAAAATTCAAATAGAGAGTTTTATTTATGTTAATTGTTTTAACATTATCTTCTTCGGCACTGAACTAGAATATTAATTTGAGATAATCAAGTCCACATTATCTGTGCAAATGAAATCACTCGCCCATTTTCTCATACCTTGCTGTTAGTTTGCAAATCAAGATTTAATTTATTATTTAGTTTCGATACGAATATCATAGTGAGGGCTGTTAGCACATACAATTGGCAGAATAGTGCAAAATGTATAGTGTCAACTCACACAGTGATAACGCAGACACATTTGTGTTAATAAAAGAACCCAAAGTTACGTGATTTGGAGTATTCTTCACTCCACTTAACACTTGAGTAAACTGAATGTCACTATGATCTTTAAAAGAAGCAATACAATTAACAGAGTAGACCGAACGCACGACTGACACTTTGCCCCCAAACTCTCTTCTTTTCATTATCGTGTATACCTTATATATATATATTAAGACTACAATGGCTTCTATAATTCCTATTATACATGACATGGCATGACACACCTGGTCATGCCCGTTACGGACGTCGAGACGTGTCCGTGTCCGTGTCCGTGTCCGAAGACCGGCGTCCTGTCTTCCTTGCCAGTTGACCATGCGGGGCCGCGTCACAGCTCTCGAGGATTGGAGCGTCTGGAGTGCGCGCGACGCTCGGCGCGTTGTTCCGGTTCCATTACGTATTCCTGGTAGTGGCTTAGCGGGCGGTATTGCGGCGGATCGTCAGGCTCCTCGGCCAGCAGTCGGATGGCGCTCGTTTTCGATCCTCAGCGCCAATGGGCACTCTGATTGGCAAATTGGCAAATATGTCCTATTTGATGTCCCATATATAAACATATACACAATTTGTACGGATTTCGACCAGGTTGGTTTTAAAATGAACCTGTATATGTTGAACCATGTTTAGTGGAATTAGTGCATTTAGTAAAGTGATGTTGGATGTAGGCGTGGCCTAGGGGCCCCCAAAATTCAAATAAATTAAAAAAGTGTGTTATTCGTTCACTTTGGACGTGATGAAATATTTAAAAAAATGGGTTTAGGGGAGAGGGGGTCTAGTTGTCTCAAAACTGGAATTATAGGATATATCTAATTAGAGTGATTGGATCTAGTACCAAACAATTTTTTTTATTGATCATTGGTTATTGAGCTACATCCATGAATTATTTCGTTAATTGTTTATAATTATTTTACCCTCATTTTAATTAAAACATGAAGACAGATTTGTGAGACAACATACCCCCTTACCGGGTTTAGTTGTCTCACTATAAGGGGTATGTTGTCTCACAAATAAATTGTGACTACTAGGTATTTGAATCAAGTAAACGTCGTAAAATAAATGAAAAACATTTTAAATAGATGCGCAATGTTAAGAAATACAATATACATGATTGATATATATATTAAAGCAAAATGTAAACTAGGTAAAAGTAATTTATACTTGAACACATTCAAGGCAAATGAATTGGCCATCAGATCTTTTGAGGCAACTTTTGTGTGACCACTGGCTACACATTCTGCAGCGCACCCAAATCTCTTTTGCTCTGCTGCCGAGCCACGGATCTCCACAAACGCCGCATTCGCAGTCTTCGTCTTCATCGAGCTTGTCCGGGACACTCGTAGCAGCACTCGTTGATGCTTGCGGATATTTGCTTTATTAAAGCTACTGGTTCGTGCAAGACTCGTAGCTTCGGGCGATCTAATAGACAAAGTTGGATGTCTGACTAAAAACTTTTTCAGCCAGTCAACACCTGCCATTTCATTGTCGGTCCATTTTGAAGGCATTGTTTCGAGTGACAGTGCAGCGGCGTACTGATATGCGAATTTCCTCGTTTCTCTTGGCGTAAGCCCGAAGTATATATCGGCTGCATCTTTCAGGTACCTTTCCAAAAGCAGCTCGTGCTCCTCAGTGAAGACCTAGAGTACAATTTTATACATTATTATCTTTTTAAATGTCTATTATGGTTGGTCACGTAACTCGAAAAAAATCTGTTTCTTGCCGTAATTGAAGTAAATTTCTTACCTGTCGTGGCTTTTTATATCCAACTTCGAATGATGGTGATTGTTGAGTATCCTGCAAATCATTTGGAGTAGCTTTGGCACAGTATCTGGTTAATGTCCGATAATTTATATTGAAATCCGCTGCGACGCGACGTCTCGACATATTTCCATTTATAACGAGTCTTGCAGCTTGCAGCATTACATTTGCTGGCACTTGGCCACGATCCGTGATCCTTTTGTATGTTCGCGGCATATTTATAGGATTCCTATAAAATATAGAATCAAAATTATCATGTGTCCATCATCTATGTGTATTTTAACTCAAAAGTAGGGTTAAGGAACATGTGTGACAACTAAACCCTTCCTGACTAGCATCAAGTTTTTATATAAAATTAATATTTCCAATGTCTTAAAAGTCGATGCAAATGCATCAATAATTAGTCCAAGTACTAATCTTCAATAATAAAATATACATTTATCACAATCTAGTTTGATGTAATTCACGTAAGAACATTAGTGTGGATGTAAAAATTTACTCACCAGGCATGATAACAAAAAACATCCTCTAGAAGAGTGAATTATGCATCGATCACTATGAAACTTTCACATTAGTTCTAGAAATACATACTACAGTAGCACATATCAGTCATTGGTTTGCGCGGGGTATCAGAGGCGAGATTTGAACACTGAGACAACTAGTACTTGAGACAACTAGACCCCCCCTCCCCTACACATTCTACCTTATGTCTAAAATAACATATATAAATTCCCCTACTTTCCTCTGCCGACGTCATCGATATTAAAGTAAAATTATAAACTCTTAAATTATGTAATGCTATTAGATTATAGTTGTGAAGCATTTGGCTATTCTGGAAGTGAAATGAACAGATCAAGCACCCTATGAAACTCTCGACTAGAAAAGGAGTTGATGGCTCCTTGTCTTGAGTAAGTTTTCAGCTCGGGAGCTTCTCGGAGAATGAATAGCATTGTGTTACTGGCAATTGAGTCATAATCATCCAACACTGGCCACATGAATCTGTTCAGTCCCATACACTTCATAAATGTACAACAAATAATGTCACCAGTGACTGTCTCCACAGTTCCGGGCAACCATGACCCATCGTAAACAGCAGCAATCCAGTCGTGGAGTCGTGGCAGCTGAGAGAGGAGGCAAATGCAGAACTGGGCCCAGGATTGGCCAAATCTTCATCCATCTCAATGTTGCTGTCGTCAAGCTGATCCGGCTGTCTTTCTCGCAGCACAGCATGGACAGCTCATCATCTTGGGGTAGCTCTTCCACAATGTAGAATATGTCTCCGCCGCAGTCACATGGTTAACTTTCTGCGTTTCCTTGGCCGACGGAACGCCATCC
This sequence comes from Leuctra nigra, assembly GCA_934045905.1. Lineage (NCBI taxonomy): Eukaryota > Metazoa > Arthropoda > Insecta > Plecoptera > Leuctridae > Leuctra > Leuctra nigra. The sequence goes on along the minus strand of OW203767.1, from coordinate 34,246,554 downwards.
CACAGAAGGTGTGGACGTTCTTCTTCTTTTTTAATTTCTTCACATGAAACGCAGATAACTCACACTTTAAGATCCGAGCAGATATGAGCAAACGATGTAGCATCACGTACAATTACATTCTTCGACCGAACAGCATTCCACACGTGCCGCTTAACCACGCCGGCAACCCAGGCAACGCCGGCAACCGCGCCTTTTCCGTGGGAGGTTGCGAAAAATTTCCACGTTAACTCTTCAAGTTGGTAATCATCTTTAAAGAGAGTGATATTGCTGAAGTTATAGCGGGATTTGAACTGAGACGCACAACCGTCCGAAAAAACGTGGAGAGTCGTCATGGTCGGAAATGCAGCCACATGGTCGTCCAGCACCTTCCTCGGAAAAAACATCCACACACACTCTGTCGTGACTGATATTGTCAGCCACGACTGCGCATGACTTCCGTTGCTCTTCACCGCCGTACCACGCTACAGCAGTGAACACTGCTACTTGAGGATTACCCCAATGCGCACTTTGGACCTCATCCTGGTACTGTGCACTGTAGTTCTCCGCAAAACCAACTTGCAGGATGGCAGTATCAGGAGAGGCCAGCTTCTCATGACATTGAAGTGAGTCTGTGACATTTTTATTAAAGATGTGGATAAGAAAACCCTTTAGTTGACCTTTCATATGATCTACAGCTTCCGCAATTGATTCTTCCACTCAAACACTAAATTTTGTATCAATTTGTTGCCACTGCCGGTAGAGGACTTCAAGAAGAGGACTGTCAATTTCGGCTGCAAAAATGTGTGTAAACTTCTGTTCACATTCACAGGATCTGAAGTTTGTGGCATCACAAACATGGGCCGCCACAAAATCAGCAGAAGATTTTCCAAAAGCTGGCAAAATTTTTGACACAGTCTCATAAATTAAATTAATGTTCTCGCAGTGTCTACACACATACATTGTGGGGAATGTCACTAAATGGCTTGATGTGCTTCGGTTTTAGTGAGGCAAACTTACTTCTCCCAATCGACTGATCAGGATGATCCTTGAAAAACAAAGCATATGATTCGTTAATATTGTACAAGAGATGACGCTTTGCTTGAATGACTCGCCGTGAAACTGTCCCCTAGGACACCCTACGGTCAACTCTTCTCTGAGAGTTGAGATGTATTCTCTGTCATAAAATTGTATGACTTTATGTACCGTTTCCTCGCTGATACGGTGGCGGTTGATCATTGGGGGGATTTCGAAGAGGCCTTTAATTCGTGTCAAATTTTTCACTACGGCTTGCCGTGTTCTTGGCGACTTTGGCAGCTTCGTTGTTGCTCTCTTAATGGCCTTGCTCATTGCAGCAAGGGAAACAATCCCTCGGCTCAAGAACTTGGATAGGAGTTCTAGCATGACAGCTTCATGGAAGTATTTTTCACACTTTGTAACAATATCACTCCACCGTTCATCATCAGGATATCAGTGTGGGGTTCTCCACAGGTTGTCCACACAACGTAGCATCTCTGAGAGATGAACATGCATTTGAACTTGGTAATGATGTGCATGTTTCTTTGCGAGTTTCAGTTCTCCTTCATCATCTTTTTGCAGATATCCGCCCATCTTCTCTGCCAATTCTTCAGCAGGGAAGTATTTTATGCAGAAAGGGCATTACACTTCCAAACCCACCCCAATCCACAACAACTGTAGGAGATGAGCGAGTCGGGTGAAGCTCCCATATGATGATATACTGGGTTTATTATTCATCCAGAATCAGTTATAGTAAAGTGTGTGTGTGTTTTGTAGCGGCTATGTCTTGTAGGCTTGAACAGCACTTCTTTCATGAGCACAGCTCCATTCAGTCGCACTCGACTTTAACTTGGTGGCCTGCGGATAGCAGATAGACTTCACTAAGCTTGGAGCAGAGATGGCTGATTTTGTGTGGCACACACTTTTACTTTTGACGGAGTAATCCTCCCTGCGCGGAATTTAAACCATTCCTTGGATGAGCTCTGATTGCGGGTTTCCTTTTCTATTGACGAGGCATCTTCTTTCGACACTGTAATCGAAGTTAAGTACTCCCATTACAAAGGATGTATGAATGTATGTATCAAATTTCTTATTGGTGTGGCGCCTGAAGGGCTGATAACATTTTTAGTGAGTCATATGGGGGTCGGGCATCCGATATGGCAATTTGTCTACAATCGAACATGATTACCTGGCTAATACCACATGTTGATGCGATTATGTCGGACAAGGGATTCCTTGTTGAAAACGAATGCATAATGAAAAACTCAAACTCATTCGGCCACATTTCCTGGGAAAAAGAGGTCAGATGTTAAAAGCAGACGGTCTTTAACGGCTGACATAGGCCAAGCAAGTGTGCGTGTAGAAAGAGCTATACAAAGAATTAAAGTTTTCAAAATATTTCAACATCAGCTACCTTGGAGTCTTGTACCATGTGCTGACAAGATAATGACAGTTATTGTTGACTTAGTAAACATGTCGGCAAAATATTAGGACAGGACAAGTTCTGAATGATCAAATAAATACGCTTCAATCCAAGTCACAAATAATACCTTGCTAGGTTTATTTTATTTAAACATTATATGTTAACAAATAAACACAACATCAATATATTACTCGCAAACGCTCGCACGCAACACAAGTATAACATTTGTCATCACTGCCTGCACAACCTTGTAAATATTAAATGATCAGGCATATCTTTCCTGCATACAATAAGAGTGTTTTCGGTAGGTAATTACTCACTACACAAACAACCTTTTCCCATTTTCCATTTTAGTGAACTTTCAGAAACATAAAATATTGAAACAGGTAGTAGTAGTAGTAGTAGTAGTAGTGTTTTATTTAGCTATCAAGCTATTATACATGGTACAAGAAAATTACAATATAACATTTTACATTACATATTACATAATAATACAGATAATTACACATAATAATACACATAATTCAATACAAAATGTTACGGGTTTAACCTCCCGCAATCCTTTACTTCTCCCGGCCTGGCTAGCTGGCAGTGAAGAATGTCGCAGACGTTCGTACTCGGAGCGAAGAAATAGAAAAATACATATGTAGGGAAACTAGGAACTAAACCAGTGGCATTGTGGAATGCAAAATACAAGAATACTCTCTATTACAAAGTGAACAAAAGTTATTTATTGAACCAAGGTCAAGGTCATTAAATACCTATTCATGAAACAAAAGTCCAGATAATGGATGGAATGAAATTACAACTGTGATATCTGAGGCAATGTAGGCTCACAATTAGTTTCAGTTTCAGTTTCAGTTTATTATCCATTTTTACAGAGTGGTTACAATATGTAGATCACAAAGTATTGACCCAGAAGCCGTTACGCTTTATTAGGGCATGTGGAATATCTAATGATAATAAATAATAATAATATTAAGAACAATTATAATAATTATAGTAGAAGAAGACAATGTTTAAAAATAATAAACTAGGTTGTTGGTTACAGTATGATAATTGATAATTGTATACCATTATAATTAAAGATTATTAATACCTACTATGTTATCAGTAACACATGACATCAAAATGACACAAGGATTATGCACAACTTAGTTCCACTGTCTTCCGAAATAACGCAGGATAAGGCAAAACTTATTTTTTACTTTCTTCTAAATACTCGTCTATGGAATAGTATGCTTTATTTATAAGGTACTGCTTGAGTTGATGTTTGAAACTACCATATTCATCAATTCCCTTGAGCTTGTTAGGTAGTGCGTTGTACAGTATTGTGTTGCTGTATTGCGAGTTCTTCTGAGTGCATTTGGTTCTGAATTGTTCTACATGTATGTTTTGTGTCTGTCTTGTGTTATGTGTGTGTACATCCGTGTTTTGCGTAACATCTTTTCTTAGTTTAGTTGCTAGGAGAGATTCTAATATGTATAGGCTGGGGAAAGTTAGAATTTTGTATTTTATAAAGTGTTTTTTACAATCTGGTTTTTTGAACGAGTTTGTGTTTTTATACTTCAATCCAAACAACGCCCGTATTGCCTTCCTCTGCACTGTAAAGATTTTATTAGCATTTGTTGAGTTACCCCAAAATCTTATTCCATATCTTACGTGGGACTCGAAATTTGCATGGTAGACAAGCTTCGCTGTCTTCATATTTGTTATCGAGATGATTGTTTTGAGGGAAAAATATGCAGAATTTAATTTATTTAATAGTTTTTGACAGTGACTCTTCCAGTTAAGGTTCTCATCAATAGTTATTCCTAGGAATTTAGTCTCCTGTACCTCTTTTAATTCAGTATTATCGAATCTATTAGTGATTTTCATTTTTGTTGGTGTGTTACTTGTTTCGTTTTTTATTTTAAAGTTAATATAGTTAGTTTTCTGTGAGTTTAGAATGAGGTAATTGTCGTTAAACCATTTAGTATCCTTGACGAGTGCTTCCTCTGTGTTTTGTTTAAGGGTTTCTTTTGTGTTCCCCTTGATTGTTATATTAGTGTCGTCAGCATATAGTTCTGATAGTGGAATGGTTTCTGGAAGGTCATTTATATATAATATGAATAACAGTGGTCCAAGGATGCTTCCCTGTGGGACACCGCAGGTAGTGTCTTGGGGTTCAGAAAGCAGTCTTAATTCTTTGTTGTTACTATCTATTGAAGTTATTTGGACGAATTGAATTCTGTTATGTAAATATGATTCTAATAATTTGAGAGCTACACCTCTTACCCCGTAATGTTCGAGTTTAGCCAGTAGAATTGAATGTTTTATGCTGTCGAAAGCCTTTGAAAGGTCGCAGAAGAGTCCTAATGTATGTTCTTTATTTTCTAGTCCTATTATAGTATTTTGAATGAATCTTTCTATAGTGGAAGAAGTGGATTTATTTCTTCTGAAGCCGCTTTGGTTATTAGTTAAAAGATTTTCTTGTTCTAGGAAAGAGGAAAGTCGAGTGTGTATTATCTTTTCAAAAATTTTTGAAATTGCCGGTAAAATTGATATTGGCCTATAGTTTTCAGTAGACATTTTATCACCTTTTTTGAAGATAGGTATAATTTTTGCTTCTTTGAGTTTTTGTGGGAAAATTCCTTTTTCAATACATGAGTTGAATATGTGTGTGAGGGGTATGGCTAGTTCATTTATAGATTTTTTTAGTAAGCTAGTGGGTATGTTGTCCATCCCATAGGAATGTTTGTTTTTTAATTTGGATGTTACTTTAATTAACTCCAACTCACAAGTAGTCTGCACAAAAAATGATTTAATTGGGCTACTAATTTTATTAAGGTGGTACTGGAAAGCATGTTTATTCGTTTTGATTAGGCTAGTGCTGTCCTTTGTGATGTTGACAAAGTCTGTATTAAAATGTTGGCTACTCTTTTAGGTTCTGTGATCGTTTCGTTTTTGTGCTGAAGGACCAGATTCTTTGTCTCTTTGATTTTGTGTGTGTTAGTATGACTCTTCACGATTTCCCATATTACTTTTGATCTCTCCGTTCCTTTCTTTTCTAGAATTTGCTTGTTTATGCTCAGCCTTTTGGCTGCTTTAATGACCTTCCTGAAGGTTTTTTTTGTGTTTTTGTAGTGTTGTTTCAGGAAGACTGTATTAAAATGTGTTTGCAGATGGTACAAGCACTTTAAGTTTTTGGCTGATAATTTTATTCCCGGGGTTATCCAGGCTTGTTTTGAGGATTTTTGGCCGATTTTAATATTTTTAATTGGAAAGCTTTTTTCAAATTTAGTTTTTAGTATTTCTGCAAATTTATTATACTTATCATTTGGATCTTCCATAGTGTACATTTCATTCCAGTCCACCTGGTTTATTTCGTCCCTAAAATATTGGATATTTTCCTCATTGAAGCGTCTCGTTTCAATTGTTTTTTTTGGGAGGGGGTTGTTTGTAATTTTGTTTTGACATATATCATCTGAGCTCTGTGATCAGATAAACAATTTTCTATGACTTCACTTGTAAATGTGTTGAGGGGTAGATTTGTCGCTATATTATCAATTGTTTTTGCTGTGTTGTATCTAAGATCTATTCTGGTAGCTTCTTTTATTGTTAGCCCGAGATTATGTGATGTTAAACAGTTAATTAATTCTATACTTTCGTTTGATTGGATGGCTGTGTTTATATTGAAGTCTCCAGCTAAGATGATGTCTTTGTTTTCAGCTGTGACTTTGTTTAATGCTTGGTCAAGCGTGTTGATAAATGTTTTGATATCTCCCCTAGGGGATATGTATGTCGATATTATTACAATATTTTTTTCTGTGTTGTAATTAGTATTGTGATTTTTTTTCTTGTTTGGTTCGCTACGATTTATTTCTATTGATGCAAGTTCTATATGTTTTTCTATACTAAGCTGTCGAATATCTGCTCTTGCTTTGACTTCTTTTCCTAACTTTGTGTGTGTATATATTACGGTCCCTCCATGTTTATATATAGATCTACTGTAAGAGTCTCCGATTTTGAAGTTGCACAGGTTGACTGATTTTATCTCGTCTTCTTTGAGCCAATGCTCCGTTAGACATACTACATCTATCATTTTCTCCGTACCTTCATACTTATCTAAAAATATTTCAAGTCCATTTTTTGAAGATTGTATTGCTTGGATGTTTTGGTGCATAATGTTAAATGTTGCATTTGTTACAGGATTACTAATGATTTCATGAGAGCTGATTTTATGTTTGTTGTTTGTGAAAGTGTGCGATGTATGTGTGTTATTCGAGTCAATGGGGTTACAAGTACTTGTTTTTTGTGAGTGACTTGGGTTTCTTCCATGTCAGAAAGACTGTAATATCCTAGGTTTGGGCATGCGCTGAGGGCGGGTGTTCGTAAGATTCGGTTTCTTAATTGTCCCAGTTTTCTTTGCCCCTTTCACAGCGACCGGCTGGGCTGGGCTGGGTACCTTCGCTGCTCTCGGCTCCAGGGCTGGACTGGGCATCTTCGCTGCCCTCCGGATCAGGGCTGGGCTGGGTTTCTTCGCTGCACTCCGGATCAGGGCTGGGCTGGGTTTCTTCGCTGCACTCCGGATCAGGGCTGGGCTGGGTGCCTCCGCTGCTCTCGGCTCCAGGGCTGGGCTGGGTTCCTTCGCTGCGCTCCGGATCAGGGCTGGGCTGGGTTCCTTCGCTGCATTCCGGATCAGGACTGAGCTCCATACATTCACTTCACTTGGCTCCAGGGTTGGGTTGGGTGCCTCCGCTGCTCTCGGCTCCAGAGCTGGGCTGGGTACCTTCGCTGCACTCCGGATCAGGGCTGAGCTCCATACATTCACTTCACTTGGCTCCAGGGTTGGGTTGGGTGCCGTCGCTTCACTTTTCCCTGTCGCAGGGAGTGGTGGCCATGACGTCTTCATCGACACCGACCCAGACTTAAGCAGGGGCAGTGGTAGTGATGGTGGTGGTCCCCCGAAGGTAGTTAGGTCGCAGGATAGAAGGTCATCCAAGTCAAGTGAACGGTGAACTCTTCCTGTCTCGGGTATGGCCAATTCTTCATGTGTTCTTTCCTTCTTTGCTTTCTGCTGGCTCTTATTGTCTTTGTGCATTTGTTGTGCATTCAATTTGTCTTTCTCTGCTGTTATCACTATTTCTGAGATTTTCTTGCACAGTAGTTCCTTTCCTCTCATGTTGAAGTGAAGGCCATGTCTCGTATGATGTTCTCTCTTGATCTCTTCACATGAAAGGATAGTTGTGTTTATGATTGGTGACAGGTCTGATGTAATTTTTTTGTTAATTGTGCAAATTGTTGGTTCTGTTAGTGGGCAGTCATATCGTTTTGGTATTTGAGCTATAATGACTTTGTTGTTATGGTTCAACTTTTGATTTAGTGACGTCATGTTTAGTGGTTGGATAATTTCTCTCATTATCATCTCTTCTTGTCTTCTTTTGTCTTGTGGGTGGACGAGTAGTGAGTCTGTCGGGGCAATGTAGTTGATGTCGTTTGTACCTGCCAGAATTATGGTAAAGTCTTCTTCACCCTTTGACTTCATAGCCTGCCTGGTTACTTGTTTTACTGTCCCACCTGGGATGATGCTGGCTGTCACCTTGAATTTATTGCCGAGATTCATTTGAAGTAATTCACGGCATTCTCTGCCTTGACTATCTGCGTTTAAGTGGACGTGGACTTTTGATGATTTTGGTTTTGCTTGTGTATCTGGTGTAAGTATCAAACTTGCAGCTGTTTTGTTTGTTTGAAGAGCACCTCTGTCCTGTGCTGTCAACTTGTGGTTTATTTTTGTACTTGCTGATGTTTGGTTTGCTTGAAGAGTCTGGCTGTATGGTGCTGCTAACTTGTGGTCAGTTCTTGAACTTGCTGCTGTTTCGTGTGCTTGAGGAGCCTGTCTGTATAGTGCTGTCACCGTGTGGTCAGGTCTTGAACTTGCAACCGTTTGGTTTTCTTGAAGAGACTGTCTGTCTGAAGAGACTGTCTGACAGCCATTTTGATCTCCGTCGATTGAGCTACATAGATCAATAAATTTTGCTGAGACAGCAGCTAGCATTTTACGAATGTCCTCTATCTGTGTCTTTACATCATCTCTCTTCATATGCACTAAACTCACGTGTGGAGGCTGCAATGTGTGTGTAGATCCGGGTGTATGAGATCCCATAGGGTAGTGCAGGATTCTAGGGTAGTTCTGCCACATGGTGTTTCTTTACTTGTCAACGCGATTTCCCGAAATTTAACAGTTTGCTTCACTAATTTAATGTTTATAACTTTAGATAGATTGTTTAAGATCTTATAATTAGCACTCACTTTGACTTTATTTTCCGTTTAATTCACACAGTATCAGAATACACACGCGAATGAAGTTCAACTATGATCTTTATTAGCAAACACGGATTACTCACTGCACTCAGCTTGACATAAAGTGAAAGTACTGTTATTATTAATACTTGTCTAGTGCGTAAACTTCGAAAATATTAACGGTTAAATAACAATTATAAACTGATTATCTTCAACTCATAAAACATTCCAGAGAAATAGCAAGAATAAGAACTAACTTCGTTCTTAGCAAAAATGTTACAATTACAAATACCTAGTACACAAAATGGCGACTACTAATATCTAGCCCCATCACTCTCCTCAAAATTGTCTGGCAGCAAGCTGCATATTTAATAATTAAATTTATGGAAACTTCCTCTTACCTTATTCAAATTTTCAGGTTTAACAATTCGAAACACATGAAATTTAGATAGGTTTATGGTCTAAACAAATTCTACTTGCTGCGATGTCTTTAGCCTGTGAAACAGCTTCCCTGTGCATTCAAACCTGGCCAAGCTCGAATGCAATGCAACGAAAAACGTGGTTGCTAAAAGTCGAGTTTCTACGCCTATTTTACTTTAAATTCCACACTACGTAATGCAACAACTAGTTACATTCAACGCGTCCCAAACAGGGTTAAGGCATAAGCACAAAGAGATTGATCCTAATCGAAATAAATATCACAAATACAATTCGCGATATCACAAAATCCAATACCAATGCAAGATTCGGATCCAAGAAACACGAGAGCTAAAAGCGACTTCACAGTTCAAGAACACCGCAGCAAGAGAACGAATCCTCTGCGGAAACGCTCTCACTGCTCCTTGATTGCACATGCGCAAATCAAACAGTACATTACATCATTAACTATTAATAAATACCTGTTTCTGATCAAAACTTGTCATAAATACATCGTGCAGTTATTGACAGTCTCGCCCACTTTCATCTGACATAAGTACTTAGTACCCAACGATCTCGCTAGGCGGCAGCACTAGATAGGCTAGGTGCTCAAGCAAAGCGCGGTAAAATGTGACGTTCAAAATAAACGTCACAAAAAGTTAGTCAAATTAGTAATTAATTATCACTAATTTGCTATTATGAATTAAATAATAATGAATGATATTGAATAAAGAATTATGCATATGGAATAATAGTAGTAGGATTTTCAAATTTTAGTTTAAAGTAGGTTCAGTAACAGTGTCATTAACATTGATAGATTCATTAAACATAGTTAATCATCTAAACAACCATGTAGAATCAGGTAATATGTTCTAAAGATTACAAATTAATGATGTAGTCATTTATAATTATAATTATTTGGCTTATATTAATAGCCACTATTATTAACTATATTAACTAGATCCTTATGAGTGTACATTATGCCTATGGAGTGTACCAAAAACCATTGATACCTGCCAGAGGGTCAAGTCTCCAGACGGAGGGGTTACGAATTATCTTCAGGCATTCCCGTCTAAATGCTGTCGCGTTTTCTGAGTCTCTAACATATATGGGTAACTTATTATATAACTTTGCACCTTTTGAGAATATGGAGTTGTTCCCAAAAGTAGATGATGTTCTGATTACTGGTAGGTCATTTACTTGCCTAGTGTTACGAGCATGGGACGTGTTAATTAATTTTTCAGTAAGGTAAGAAGGTCCTAAACCGTGAGCGATTCTAAATATAAAAGTTAGAGTGTTCAGAACGATACGCTGTTTAACGGTGGTCCAATGTAAGGCTGCACACATTTTTAGAACTGACGCGCCTCTGTGTACCCATAATATTGAACGCATGACTTTATTCTGTAGTTTTTGGAGTTTATTTATATGATTTTGATTTAAAAGAAAGAGTAAGGATCTACAATAGTCGAAGTGAGGCGTTATTATTGCCTGGCATATTTGGATTTTGCTCATAATTGGTAAGTTGGAGCACTTTCTCTGAAAAAGAGCAACCTTCTTAGTTACTTTCCTAATTATGTATTGTCCATGTCTATTGAAGGTTAAATGTTCATCGAGTATTATACCCAAGTATTTGAATTCGGGAACATTTTCTACTAGAATATTATCAATTTTAAACTGGAAATTGGTAAATGCATTATATTTTGATCTCGTTTTATTGTTACATATAACCATGCTTTTTGTTTTGGGAAAGTTAAGTTTGAGTCTATTCGAAATCAGCCATAGCTCCAATGTCTTAATGTCTTGTAAGATATTGCTGTGTACTAGTTGTGGATCAATACCACTATTGATGAGAAGGGCATCATCTGCATATAGATGTATTGTGCTATGTTCAAAAATATGTCCAATGTCGTTAATGTACAAGTTAAACAGTAGTGGTCCCAGTATAGATCCCTGTGGGACTCCTAATGCGTTTCCACATAGTTCAGATTGTATCCCATTTATCTTTACGCATTGGGATCTATTGTCTAGATAGGAAGTAATCCAATTCAATACATTGCCGCGAAGGCCGTATCTATGTAATTTGGCTACGAGAATGTTTCGATCTATTGTGTCAAAGGCTCGTTTCAGGTCAATGAAAAATGTTCTAGTGTAATTTTGGTTAAGTATTTTCGTCTTAAGGTCATCTACTATATATTGAACCGCAGTTTCACAGCCATGTAAGCATCTGAAACCTGATTGTTCCCTGATTAATATATTATTTTCGTCAATAAACTTGATGAGTTGATTTTTGACAATTGCCTCAATTACTTTGTCTATAATGTGAAGGGTACTAATAGGTCGAAAGTTTTCGCCGTCAATGGCTCTTTGGACTTTTGGGATAGGCGTGATAGTGGCTAGTTTTAGTTTGTCAGGATATTTGCCACTCTCAAAAGAAATTGAAGGTACCGATAGTACTAATTCGAGAATTTTTTTTGAGATACCATCATCACCAGGCGAACTATTTTTTAGTTTCATAAGGACTTCCTCAACCTGTGTTTGGGTCACAAGTTCGAAGTTATCGAATGTAGATCGATTTCTATTAAGTTTAATATTTGACATAAATTTGTCGATATCTCCTAATCCATCAATTTCGTTTGCAATATCTATGACGCTATTGACAAAGTAGTAGTTGAAGTGTTGAGCAATCTTTAGGTCACCAATAATTTTCTTGTTATTGAAATATAGTTGATGAACATCGCATGACTGTTTGCTCTTATAAAAGGATTTTAAGATTTTCCATATTTCTCTAGGCTGTCCTTTTTTATCATTTATTTTGTTTGTGTAATATTTAAGTTTCTTATCCCTCGTTAGGGTTACAACTTTGTTGCGAGATGATTTGTAGTTTTCCCAGTCACTAGTTAGATCAGTCATACGAGCTTTTTGTAGCACTTATTCCTATCGTTTTGAGCCATTCTTAATTCACTATCATACCAACCATTATTAGCATATTTTTCATTAATACATATATTTCTTTTTACTCCTTTGCTTAAGAGAGTCTGTTGTATATTTTCAGTGAAACAGTCCAGCATTTTGTCAGTGACGTTGGTAGGAATATCTGAGTTCTCAGTGTATGGCAGGTCCCAGTTGAGTCCCTGAAGTTCATTGCGGAATAAGTCTCGATTGTTTTTTGATTCGAGGATGCTGTTATAGTTCCACGCCGTGATTATTTTATTTTTATTTTTAAGAGAAGAGGCTGCCATACAATTGCTACGAGTTTGTCCGTTTAGTCTTATTCCTATAATTCTGTGGTCTGAGATAATCATGTCTTGTAATTCAATCTCATATAAGTGTTTGTCGTAGGAGTTGCAGATAATGTAATCTATTATGGTTCTAGAAGTAATGATTGTATTATTTGTCAGATCTTTAGTGACTGCTATTCTTGTGAACTCATCTACAAGTTGTATCATGTTCAGTTCTTTTAACATATCTTCTAATTTTTTTGTATAAAATAGTTTTTTTACTATAGTCAATGTTAAAGTCACCACCTATGATGACTTTGTGGTTATTAAGTTGAAGCAATTCGATGAGAGAATACAGATTGGTTAGAACATCATTCTTTTTCATTTTAGGTGAAACGTATGAGATACTAAACACAGTCCCGTTAAGTATACCACTTAAAATTTGAATACCTAATGTCCACCAATTTTTATTAATAATTTCACTATGTATAATTTTGTACTCTAGACCTATTTTGATATAAAAGGCGACACCTCCTGTATGTCTGCTGGAAGAATCAACACGTACAATGTTGAACCCTAGAATTGCTACTTCCCAGTCTTCTATGTCCTCAGTAAGATGTGACTCCGAAACACCGAACAATAATAAACTACTATTTTTATTTACCATGTCTCTGATTTCGTCAATACTACTTGGTAAGCTTTGAATGTTAGTATATAGAATTGGGCAATTATTATTAAGGGTCGCAACATCAGGTACTTTACTTCCGGTGGGTTGTCACATATTAGCTATAATTTTAGGTTTAGTCTGGCGAAGGGTCCTACGTGGTGTTGGTATTGGTGCTGGAATGTTCTGACATAATTGTTCACTTTTCTCAAACACGGCTGGGCTGCGTACCGGTTCTGCTGCGTCATGCAGCACAGCTGGGCTGCGCACCGGTTCTGCTGCGTCAGGCAGCACAGCGGGGCTACGATCCAGATCTGCTGTGTCAGGCAGCACGGCTGGATTCGGCTTCGGTTCCGCGGCGTCAGGCAGCACAGCGGGGCTCCGTTCCGGTTCTGCTGCTTCAGGCAGCACAGCGGGGCTCCGTTCCGGTTTTGCTGCGTCAGGCAGCACAGCGGGGCTACGATCCGGTTCTGCTGCGTCAGGCAGCACAGCTGCCGGACGCAGCGCAGGTGTGCAGGTGTGAAAAAATTTGTATGATATAATTAGGCCCGGAATAACCAAAGTTAAATTGTGCTGGATTAGCTAACTTTTGGATTAAATTCAATTGTTTCACTCATTTTGAGGTATCTGATTGGCTGTGCCGCCAATTTAGTCCAATATTTAGTTAATCCGGCTCAGATTAACTTTGGTTATACCGGCCCTTAAGAAATATAAAAAATATTCTTGTGTGAATGTGACAGTCTTCAGTCTCTTGATAAGATATCTGAATGAAACTAGTCAATTGTGAAAAGCACAACACTCTGTTCTTTCCCGTCTCGTGCAAGGTAGTCGACATTTCAATGTAATACCTATTTATCGCATTAAAAATATAAATACTATATAAGTAAAATAAGTAGATACTTAGTAGTTTCTTTTGCTGTCTATTTTCTTCTATAATGATTTCGGAATCCCACTTTTCTATTTGAATGATAGGCTCTTTACTAGATTACAATTTGATTGATTTGATCAACTGCAAGAGAGTCAAATATCTCACAAATAATCCCCGGTTACATGCACAATTATGGTAAAGACTGAGAAATGCAACATCTCATTAAAAAATAATTATTACAAGTTATAGGTAACATTCGATCAAATAATAATGAGTAGAAGTAAGGTGCCTAATATTACTACAGGAAATACAGATGTCACTTACTGGCACATTCCGTTTGCATTTCGAGTAATATATGGTAACATAATTTCAAAGTACACGAAGAGTACACCGCATATCTCAGGCAAAATTAGGGTCATTCTCATCACTAGCCTTAGAATACAGGAGAAAATCACACGTTTTGATACCAGTGAGCATCATACCCATTTGCACTCGTCCATAAAATCTATGTTTCTTCCCACCGACGGCTGCCACCTAGGCGCGGTGGTGGGGTTTGTGTTGGCCAATGATCCACTGCAGCTACGCCGGCGAGCATATGCTCATGTGTTAGGGCTACCCATGCCGGACAGGTCAGTGGTGAGGCCCAGACAAATAGCAGCTAGGGTCGACCTACCCATGCCCTCCCGTGAATTAACGGTCTCGTCGGGCCGGCCTTCCCCCTCGAGATGGTGATCCCCCTGAAATCGGTTTCCGCCGGCCCGAATCCTTACACCCCCCGGTCCGTTCCCATTTCGGCCCGGCCTTCCCACCAGGGCTGGACTCCACCGGATCGGACCCGCTAGATCGACCCCTCCCCATATCCTCCACTTCATTCAACAAAGTTAAACATACAAATTAATGTGCGTAATATAACCTCGTCGTTGACGCGCCGTTAAACCATAATAATCTAATCTATGTTTCTATTTCAGGGTGAAATTTTCCCCAATCACATGAAGGCAGAGGAGGGCTTTTGCCAGGTCAAGGCCACTAGGTGTGTTTCAAGCTAGCTGCTTTGGCTCGGCGACAAAACCATCAGGGTTGTAACCTAACCGTGGCACAAGGAGTTTTTATCAGAATCCCGGTTCTAACAACAGCATGGTTCGTTTGGCGCACATATGCAGCAATTGCAATCGGTTCATTCACTATGCCGTATGACGTATGTACGTTTCCAGTGAACGTGCTGAACAACACATAATTTAGTTTGTTGTCCCAGTTGCGAGGTATAGTGCTAGGCTTGCAGTATGTATACACCTTGTAACACTTACTCCAGTGATTCTTGGTTTCCTGAATTTCATCCAGATATCACCGACTTGGGCTGAAGTTACAAAACAAAAGTCCACAGCTTTATCCATAAACGTTGACGTGAGTTTCAATACAAGCTCTCTCCTCTCGAGTGGAACACCTCATTCCTGCTTTGCCATCCTCGGCTGAAGCGTGTAGCATAGGGCTGCACCAAGAGCTCTGCCATTAGCTGCCTTGCAGCTCACCCCTTCTCCTACCTAGTTTCCCGCCCGAATTATAGGAAAAGCGACACCGCGAATCAGTTTTCCAAGCTTCTGTGCGCCTCTCTCGTCGGGGTGCAGGCCATCTCTACTGATGTCTGCGTCTTTCACAGACTTATTCGCATCTATAAACACTACATTCTTTAACTCACACATCCATAGCAAGGCCTCATTTACTTTGCTAACAAAATAGCGTCCAACGTCTCTCCTGTACAGTACGGCGCTCACTATTATCTGTGCTTCGTTGAATCGGTGTCTGGCTGCGCTAACCAAGTCTTGCATGTCCCCCATTATGTGGTCGCTGCTTGTCGTTGATTTGAGATTATTGGTCCCCACATGGATGATTACTACCTTCGGATCCTCTTCACTCAGAAGCTTGTCTTCTCTGTCTTCTATTCTTCTTGCGAGTTCTGCTACCTGGATGCCAGGATAGAGGAAAACCTAGTGATAGTAGTTAAACAAATTACAAATGGTTTTAAAATCAAAACATGTGAGGTAACACAGGTGAGATTTGTTAACGCAGGTGAGTACAATACTTGATATGCGACAGGAAATGGTGTATTGAACTACACAAAATACACAGTTAATGCAATAAATTAATATCTAATTATGGAGCTGATTAAAGATCAATTAAACATCCATACAACTTATTTAATGAAACTTTGATTTGAAGATCAGTTAGAAGCATTTAGCCGAAGTAAATTAGTACAGCTATTGTCAAAAAGTTCAAGTTGAAGATGGAAATTAGAACATCTATGAATTATTGTTCTTTTATGTTTACTTGGAAGTTTAACTTATACTGAATTCGTTTATTTGCACCCTCTATGCCATGGGTAAGGAAGAACTGCAATTGTATCATCAATAGCAACAACAGAGATATCATCAACAGCTTTAAAATAGCACAGGCTGTTATCAACTGACTTCGTTCCAAGTACAGTGTACTCATTGTTAGGAGCAACATCCCGAATAATGCAGACGTATTTGAAATCTTTTGCATTTCGTTTTACTGTTTTAAAAGCAACCAGAACAATTTGCCGATTGTTTGGTTGGCACTTGAATGAGTTGTGTATTCCTCAGGAGCATTAAGGTCGTCATTTGAATGCTCGAAATCTGAGTCGTAAATCTGAGAGAAATGCTTCAAGTTGTCTTCACTGCTAGTTGATGAAGATATCATGATATGTATTGAAGTCTTCGTCGTCGCTACTGGTCACTCTCTGAATACTCTAGTTGAATCGGTCGGCGTTTTCTTTCTTTTGATGGGCCTGCTACCTCATTGGCGGGATCCTCGAAGTTCAGACTTCTCTTGACACTTTCTAGCTGCTAGTGGCAACAAGGTAGGCAATGGGATGAGGGAAATGGCACAAGTACAATCTAAAACCAATTGCGCTTTTAGATTCATAGAATGCGGTTAGATTACATTGAGTGACGTATGAAGATGACGAATCTAATTTTGTCGAAACGTCGCCAGCAACAAGCTAAACACCCCAAGGAGCAAGAAGTCAACGTCAAGAATACCAATTTAGAAGTACAACGCGGCTCCTCCCGATTGCTCCGGCTTCGCGAGGTTTATCATCATGGAAAGAGACGAGAAAAATAAATCATTTTAACAGTTTCTCCGTTCTCAATAGCCAAGGCAATTGAAAATGTATCTACAGGCATCAAAAACATCGAAAAGCTTAAAAATGGAACCCTTCTGATTGAAACAGCGAATGCGGCGCAATCAGAGAAATTTCTTAAATGTACATCTCTTGTAAACCTGTTTCCAATAAAAACAACTCCGCATCAATATCTAAATACCTCGAAAGGCGTAGTATCATGCTATGACCTCATAACTTGTGAAGTCGATGAAATTAAAAATGAGCTGTTAAATCAAAATGTGATTGACGTTTATCGCATCACGAGACGAGCGGGCAACACTACCGAAGCAACCTCGTCTCTGATACTTACTTTCGCAACCCCGGACTTACCTTCTACCATCATTGCCGGCTTTCATAAACTAAACGTTCGTCCGTATGTTCCCAACCCGATGCGCTGCTTCACGTGCCAACGGTATGGACATACGAGTTTCATAGTTTTCATAGTTTTATTTCCTTTTCACATTACAATAGTACATATTACAATGTATTGACCCTTGAGAGACTCAATAATGAGGCCCCCATATGTTAGGGTATTTAGGAAAGTATTCTTAAAGTAGAGTATTAAAATTTAAAATATGTAGGTATTTATAAGTAATATTACAGTTGGCATTTGACATTATTGAGGAATTCCAAGTGAAGATTAATATTAAACTTATAGTTATTATAATTATTATAATTATGAACTATAAGTATATTTCGAATACCTACTAATATTTTAGTCAAAACTAATTACCTAAGTAACTAACTAATTAATGACATGGCAGTGGTGACGGTTTGTTCCGTTGGAGGTGCTGGTGGCCCTGATAAGGGCCGTTCGCGACGTTTCGAAGGATGTACTTCCTTCATCTTCTGGCGGTTGACTGCGACGATGTTGCTGGCAGCGCGGTCTCTTATTCGTTTTCGGGTTGGTCTGGTTTCCCGTTGGTGGAGAGTGGACGACCAATCGCAGAGGTTGGATTCGCGATGATTTTCATCCTTCATTTCTTCAGTTGGGCGCGCGCTCTGCTGCGGGTCAGACGTGCCGGCTGGAGCGCTCCTGTTGGTGCCCGCGGCGGACGCTCGGTGTTCCTCGGCCTTCCCGCGAGGCTCGTTCCGCTGATGCTCGGTGCCGGCTGTAGGCGGGCTCGACTTCTCGTGCACGGCCCCAACAGTGAACTCTGCGAGATGTTCTCCGCGGCTGGCTTGGCTGGTGGCTCGGTCGGCGGCACGAGTATCCTGGACATGACGGGCTTCCACGCGTGTGGAAGGCGGATGCTGTCGTCGCGCTTGTTGAGGTTGCCGGGACGCCTCTCGATTTCGACTGCCTCTCGGATGGTGCGGACGACGTAATGCTCGATGGAGGCGAGTGGCTTCATTGCCTCGAAATCGATAGAGTGTCCGGTTTCCTCAACGTGCTGGGCGAGCGACGATGTGCTGTCCATCTTCCTGACGGCTCGCTGGTGCTCCTTCCGACGCGTTGACATCTGCCGCTTGGTCTGGCCGATGTAGGTGCGGCTGCAGTCCGAGCAGGGGATCTCGTAGACGCCTCTCTGCTCGAGATGGATCTTGTCTTTGGCGCTGCCCAGGAGCTCGGAGATCTTCTGGTCGGTGTTGAAGACCGTTTTGATGTCGTGCTCTGCCAGGAGTCGGCCGATCCAGTCGGTTGTCCCCTTGACGTAGGGCAGGAAGGCCAGCCTCGGGGGCCGCTCGTTCTCTTCCTCTCCCCCGGCCTCCTGGGTGGCGGCCTCCTGGGACGCGACCTTCGTTGGCTTCGGGACCCGGTTCCAAGCCTTCTCGAAGACTCGGTTGGGGTAGCCGTTGTCCAAAAGAGACTCCCGGAGAGTCCTGGCCTCGGCGTCGATGTGGTCCGCGTCGGCGATGCGCTGGGATCGGGTGGCCAGAGTGTTGGCGACTGCGCGGAGCTGAGACGGGTGGTGGTGAGATGCCGCGTTCAGGTACCGGTTGGTGTGGGTCGGCTTCCTGTAGACGGTGTGTCCAAGGCTGCCGTCCTGGTTCTTGATGACGAGGCAGTCGAGGAAGGGCAGTTGTGCACCGGACTCCATCTCGTGGGTGAACTGGATGTTCGGGTGCACGGAGTTGAGATGTGCCAAGAACTCGGGGATCCTGTCCGCTCCATGCTGCCAGACGACGAAAGTGTCGTCGACGTAGCGGTACCAGCAGCGGGGCTTCAGCGGCGCCGAGTCGATGGCTCTGGTCTCGAAGTCCTCGAGGTAGAGGTTGGCCAACACAGGGGACAGCGGCGATCCCATCGGTGCTCCGGAGACTTGCTCGTAGAACTGGCCGTCGAACATGAAGTATGTGGACTTCATGCAGTGACGGACCAGCTCGAGGACGGAGGGCGGCAGTCTGCACTTGTTGCCTGCGATGTCTACTGCCTCGTCGATCGGGATGTTCGTGAACAGCGAGACGATGTCAAAGCTGACCAGTAGATCGCCCGGGTCGAGCCGGAGGTCGTGCAGGAGGCTGACGAAGTGGGCCGCGTTCTTGATGTAGGATGGAGCTGTCTCGGAGTCGGGCTGTAGACGCTTAGCAAGGTGTTTTGCTAGAGCTTGCGTCGGAGAGCGTACCGCGCTGACGATGGGGCGGAGAGGCAGGCCTGGCTTGTGAGTCTTCGGAAGGCCGTAGAACCTCGGCACTCTGGACGAGTTGTCGCCGGGCATCAGGCGGCGCTTGTCGCTGTCATCCAGTGAGGAGGCCCTGATCAGGTCCCTGGTCTCCTTCTCCAAGGCGAGCGTCGGGTCTCGTTTGATGATGGCGTATGTCGGGTCGTCCAGGAGAGCTCTCAGCTTGGCGTGGTAGTCTGTCGTGTCGAGGACCACCGTGCTGTTGCCTTTGTCGGCGGGCAAGATCGTGACTGCTTTGTTCTTTCTCAGCTCACGTACCGCCCGCATCTCTGCAGGAGGTACGTTGCTGGCTGGGGGCTTGGCTCGACGTAGTACAGCGGCGGTGTCCTGGCGGAGCTGCTCTGCCTCGGCGGAGGGTAGAGTCCGGATGGCCGCTTCCACGCCGCAGACGATGCGCTCGATGGGCAGGCGGGACGGAGCGACGGCGAAGTTGAGTCCTCTCGCTAAGACTGAGCGAGCTGCGTCGGAGAGGTCGTGTGAAGACGCGTTCACGACGACTCGGTCTGGGTCGATGGTGCGGCCTGATGGTCTGGCAGTGGTAGGGGCACGAGCCAGGAGCGCGTCAAACTTCTTGCGTTGACGCTGCAGGGCTATTTCACTCTTCTCCAGTGCAGACCGGTGCGTCAGTAGATCAATCCGATCGAAAAGTGGAGGTTCGAGCTCGCTGCTTAGCTTGAGGTGCGTGTGGTAGAGATCGGTGGTCAGCTCGTCGATTCTCTTGTATGTCCGGGATATGGTGTCTCGCAGGAGCGCCATGCCAGCTTTCTGCAGTATCCGGCTGGTGTTCGGCGACCTGGTGTGGAAATGAAGGCGCAGGAAGTTCGGTACTACTTCCTGTCCTCGGCATCGCATCAGAAAACTTAGATCGCAGAGAGTCTTCTCCTTCTTGATGCGAAGCTTCTCAAACTTTCTCGTTCGGTGAAGTGTGTCCTCCCCGTAGAGGCGGTAGATGATGTCGTGGACGTTTTCGGAACCATCTTGTAATGACATGGCAGTGGTGACGGTTTGTTCCGTTGGAGGTGCTGGAGGTTAACGTTGGAGGTTAATGTTCTTATCATCAAGAAACTCTTCGAGTGAGTAATATGCTGCTTTTGAGAGGAGTGTTTTAAGAGAATTTTTGAACTGATTGATGTCTTTGGCTTTTTTAATTCTATTTGGAATTTTGTTGTATATTTTCGAATGTATGTATGCTGAGTTTTGTTGTATTTGTTTTGTTCTTTTGTATTGAACATGGACCTGTTGTGATTGTCTGGTATTATGTGTGTGGATGTTACAATTTTGGGATTGTTTATTATCATTTAAGTAAGTGTTGATTGAAGATCGAAAAATAAATAGGCTGTATAATGTCATTATTTTGTGTTTGATAAAGTGAGGTTTACAGTGAGGTTTAGTGAAGGACCCGTCGTCCATTCGATTTTTAACTAGGCCCAATAATATTCTAATCGCTCTTTTTTGTAGTTTAAAGATTTTATTGAGGTTCAGAGCTGAAGATCCTCCCCAGAACTCAATACCATACCTTATGTGAGATTCAAAGTTGGCATAATAGGCGAGCTTTGCTGTTTTTATGTTCGTTAATTTTTTTATTGTTTTCAAGGAGAAGCAGGCAGAGCTTAGCTTTTTGGCTAGTATATCGCAGTGCCAGTTCCAATTGAGAGATGCATCCATTGTTATACCTAGGAATTTAATAATTTGTACTTTTTGTATTTCTGTGTTTTCTGCTAGATTACGTATGATTTTTATTTCTGTTTCTGTTGAGCTTCCCGGATATGTTTTAAGGTTAAAGTTCTTGATGCTATTAAAGTGGATAAAGTTAGTTTTATTGGAATTTAAGATCAGTTTATTAGCATTGAACCATCCTTGTATTTTTGCGAGTTCAGTTTCGGCTTTAAGTTGGAGAGTCTCAAGGGTTTTTTCGCTTATAACTAGGCTCGTGTCATCAGCAAATAGCTCTGAATTTTCTATATTGTATGGTAGATCATTGATGAATATAGTGAACAATAGTGGGCCTAATATGGATCCCTGGGGGACACCACATGTTACTGGCTTCGGTTCGGATAGATATTTTATCTCATCCCCCTTTGTATTAGTTGATTGAATTTGGACAATTTGGCTTCGATTCTCTAGATATGATTTTATTAGTTCATGGGACTTTCCTCTAATTCCATAGTGATGCAGTTTATCAAAGAGTATTCCGTGATTTATGCAGTCGAAGGCTTTCGACAGATCACAGAATATTCCTAATACTTGCATTTTATTTTCTAACTCTCTCGTGATTTTAGTTATTACGTTATCGATTGTGTGAGATGTCGACTTGCTTTTTCTGAAGCCATTTTGATTAGGTGAAAGTAATGATTCAGATTCAAGGTATAAGGACAGTCTTTTATGTATTATTTTTTCGAATATCTTGGACAAGGCAGGGAGCAGAGAAATGGGTCTATAGTTAGAGATTTCCCCTCTGTCTCCTTTCTTGTGGATTGGAATTATTTTCGCGATTTTTAGTTTCTTTGGGAACACTCCTTGATTTATGCACTCATTGAAAATGAATGCAAGTGGAGTTTTGATTTTTTGAATACATTTTTTGATCAGCGATATTGGAATGTCGTCTATTCCGCTAGAATTTTTTGTTTGAAATTTATTTACTATTTGCTCTATTTCCAGTTCATGAGTTGGGAATAGGTAGAAGGAATTTATAGGTGATTCTGGAGTCTTGTTTAGGTATTCGTGAAATGTGCTCGTACTATTTGCTGTCAATGAGCGAGTGATTTTTTCTGCCATCGTGGTTAGCTCGTGGTTGAATATGTTTGAGATAAGTTGTTGGTCTGATATTTTTACGTTGTTGACTACAGTTGTTATATTTTTCTTTGTTTGTAAATTCATTTTGTTGTTAGTGTGTTTTTTTATTATTTCCCAGACTTTCTTTGATTTGTCCTTGCTATCTCTAATTTTTTTGTTTATATCCTGTTTTTTTGCCGCTTCTATTACTCTCTTGTATACCTTTTTATAATTTTTGTAGTAGTTATTATTATTATTATTATTATTTATTTTAAAACACATATATAACACATATACACAGGATACATATTATTATACATGCGTTTACTGGCAGTGGGAATAGAGCAAAGCCCCGTAACAACATGTGCCCCACTGCCAGCTTGAGCAAAAAGTCACAGATACATTAAAAACACATTAAAAAGACAACCATAAAGATAAATTAAATATATACTTATCAAGAATAAATAACAAAATCGTGCGTGAGCACCCGTCGATAAAAACTATTGTTGACTATTTAAAATTCGCAGCCGTAAATTTAGTTTAAAATCATTAATGTTAGTGCAGTCTTGTCGTAAACTAGATGGTAGACTATTGTATGAAGCAACAACTCTGGTGTAAAAAGCATGCAAATATAGATCCGTACGTGCAAATGGAGGAATCAATCTTCCAACATAATTATGTCTTGATCTAGAGACATTGTTAATTGTAACACGCACATAAGGATCAAGGTCCACAAGGAATAAAAGCATTTTTTTAAAGAAGATTAAATCAATTTCATTCACTAAATTCTCAATAGAGAGTAGTGAACACAAACGCAACCTCTCTCCCGAGGACACATCCCTTCTCTTAGTAATGAACCTTGTTGCCCTGTTCTGCACTCGCTCAAGTTTCAACATGTTTGACATTGAGGTAGGATGTCAAACATGTTGAAACATGTTGAACATGTTTAACAGTTTGTAATGAATGATTTTGGATACTGCAGAGTTAGTAGATATAGGCATTGTAGGTTGTTACAGGAATTCTTTATACCCATTGAAAACCAGGATTGTTTTTTGAATCTATTTTGAACTGATACTTTCTTTTCAGGGAAGCTGGTTTGAAAATAATCTATAAATCTAGTTTCAAAATTATTGAATTGTTCCTCTGCATTCGCTGTGTTGTATACTTCATTCCAATTTTCCTGATCTAGTTTCATAATAAATTGGTTTAAGTTTCCTTCATTAAATTGTCGCTTAAGGATAGTGCGATTTTGTTTGGGGTGTTGATTGCGCTGTAATTTCAGAGTAATAGGGAATATGCATAAATTTTAGTTGTATTTTTTTTATACATATATAGACCCCAATAGCTTATGTATTTTTTTTTAGAATTTCTACACTCGTATTTTTTAAGTTATGAATTAATTAATTTGGGTTGTTCAAATCTCCCTCTGAAATGACATTTCTTGGGTAGCCATATTTGTGACGTCACGCGGTAGGACCAGGCTTGGTGGATATCTGTCAGTGGCTGCAAGAGCTGAAGATGGCTTTGATTCCGGTAAAAAAATCGTTTTATAAGTGGTGTTTCGTGCCCCTGTGCACGAACACAACTGTTTCATCGCCAGAAAAGATATTTTTCAATGTTCCCAGAGAAAAATCTAAACGTCATAAGTGGTTGAAAGCTGCAAAGCGAAACATTGACGACATAACCACAAAATCGGTTCATTATTGTTGTCAAGATCACTTTACTGTAAGTCTTCATTTAAATTGCTTGTACTTTATATCACAGTTTATGTCACATACAGCGATGTCACTAAAAATATTATGTATTCTTCTAGATTAAAACTGATACCGTGAATTGGATGAGAGTACAGCTAATGCCTGACACTTGGTTGAAGTTGAAACCCGATGTTGTTCCTCATATTTTTAACTGTCAGCTGACAAGAAAGACAGCTCATGCAAATGCATCAAGATCTGCATTTATGAAAAGACAATCTATAAGTCTCGTAAATGAAGCCATTGAACAGTCAACCCAACAACATAATGAGGAGAGTCTCAATGTCATGACCAGCAACATCCACGATGATTTTGATGAAGACGGTCATGTTGATAATGAAGCAAATGAAAAGGAAACTGTTCACCCTGAAAGTATGTGTATTTATTACTATAGCTTGCTTTGTTCATGGTCCCAATTCAATTATTTTTATCTGTGACATTATAGTAATATTTTGCTACCAATTACAGGACGTTTCGCAGACAAAGGAACTCAGTGCCGAACAAGCTACCGCAGCAGGTCAACAAATACAAATCCACTACACTTTCCAAGAACATCTACCAGCATTGCGTGCTCTCCCATTAAATTCAGCAGTGCTGATGCTCAGACATCACCAATAAAAAGGAAGAAAGTGTTCAATGTTGATCTTTCACAAGGCCGAGAGAGTGAAATTGGAATAGATGACTGTGAAACATCCGCTTATTCTAGTGAAGAGAGCAGTGCAGATATCTCAGACTCTCAAAGTGAAGTGGATTCGGAAGAAGTTGCGGATGAAGAAATCAACAGGCATCGTGTGATAAGTACAATGTTGTTGGTAGAAAGAACATCGCGAGTGTACCTGGGGATCCCCGACGACTGCAATATCCTAATCCAAATGCTCACTAATAAGCTACAGTGCAGAAATGCTAAGAGAGATGTCTTGCTAACGCTGAGAAAAATTAGGTTAAACGAATCTTTCAGAATATTAGGCTTAGAATTTGGCATGTCATTTAGTAATGCTACTAGAATATTTCAGCAGACATTGATAATTCTTGCCAAAGTACTCAGAGATTTCATTATCTGGCCAGAAGCCCGAGTGATTAAAAACAATCTGCCAATTCCATTTCGTTGCCGGTATAATAAGGTACAGTCCATCATTGATTGCCTGGAAATAGAAATTGAGAAGCCAAGTGATCCTGTCAAGCAATCACTCACCTGGTCAGAGTACAAGAAGGCCAATACTCTAAAGTATCTTGTGTCTTCAACTCCTGATGGTGTAATTAATTTTGTATCGACTGGGTACGGTGGCCGCATCAGTGATGCTCTACTCGTTGAAAAGTGTGGCTACCTTGATAAACTTTCTACCGGAATGCATGTCATGGCCGACAGAGGCTTTAAGCAACTTGAAAGAGCTTTGGTGGACAGAGGATGTGTTCTAGTTCGCCCTCCAAGTGTATCGAGTAGTGAGGCAAGTAGTAAATCAGATGTTATGCAAACCAAAGTAATTGCTAGCCTTCGAATTCACATCGAACGAGTAGTCCGCCGGATCCGAGAGTTTGCGTTCTTAAAACCACACTCATGCATTGACATTCACTCAATACATTTAACTGACGATGCGATAACTGTTGCTGCAGCGATTTCAAATTGCCAAGGTCCGCTAATCAAGTGACTTTACAACATGGAAATCAGTAACTGCTTACAGTTTTTGGCACATATTTTAAATTTTAATTGTTTCACCTGATTGTAACTTTTGTCTAGTTTTTAAATAATAAACCATCAGAGATCTGCAGAGGTACTACATAAAAAGGTGCGTTCACACGGCCTTTCTGTTTAGAGCCTGCATGCATACAGTGCGAAGTTCCGGAATTAACTGTATACCTACATAGGTTACACGGGAGTATTAATTTAACAATTTAGAATGTCTCGAAAGTTTGAAACGTTTATGTTAATCGTCCTTTAGACATTTAATCATGCAATAATGTAGTGGGCTGGGTTAAAAACATTTTAACTCACTTGATTTTCAAGAGGGAAAGTGTTTAATTGCCAAGCAGCTTGAAGGTGTGGTTAAAATAATTAACAATTATTCACAGGATGATCACTTAATCTTATATTTGTTTTAAGAAGGTTCATTAAAACTTAGACATTAGTTTTTATCAAATGTTCACTTCAGATCAGTACCTATTCAAGTCACACAAATTAGTTAAGTCAGTAGGTACTCAGTACAAGGTCAACAGGTCAGAAACCAAATCAGTGAATATTTCAGAGTGATCGGAGACTGTATAAACTCAATGGTGAATGGACACGCTCATTATTTTAATGTAGCACTAATACAATCAGTCCCATGTCCGATTCTTTATCCAATAACGTAGAATCACAATGCACCGCTAACTTTAACTTGAAACAATTACGTTCAAGTTCGTTCTCTGTAAGAATAATGATCCGCAATGCGGTCGTGTACTACTGTAGTCCAGCGAACGTATACATACACATGGAAATATCAATATAATAAATACAAAAAATATGTGTAATATGACTGTAGATAAAATAAATCAAATTTATTGATTTTTTCTAGGTAATATTTTCTACTCTTAAAAATTGTGTATTTGACATAATTTATACAATTTTCGTAATACAAAGAAGAAAGTCTTGCCTTTGATATTTGACAGGGCAGTGTTCACATGAACGACCAATGAACGACATAAATGATGAAAATTTCCGAAATATCCTAACAGTGAACGAACTACCACGACCCTCAGCAACTGCCACGCTTGACGTTCTGTCACTTTAAATGCTACCCAATGATCCTGCTATATTTTCAAGTTCAAGTTAGCGGTTACATGATGAATGAACCTTTATAGTACCTACTTGTCTTTTGATTTTGAAACCTTACAGCAGGTGGACACAAAGTTGTACAGTGTTACACTATTAAAAAAAAGAAATGAATATTCCTAACATTCTGTGTAATTTACATTTACTAATCATCCATTTACATCTCCTGATCATTCATTATTAGCATTGATTAGCCCTGCAGATAATTAATTTTCATAAGAATTAGAAGATGTAAAATAAATTGGAAAACTATTCAATCACAGATATATCAAATTGAATTCATGATCAATAATATAATATTATTCGTAGCTATAATACGAATATGTAGGCAGGTATACCAAATTAATACCATTGTTAACATAATAATAATATTATAGCGATCATGAAGAGGTAAAACCCGACTAAATTAATTTAAAACATAGGTAGGTACTTAATATGGTACCTAGGTAGGTACAGGTACTACTCGTGAGCTGACAAGTTTCTTGAACTTTATTCCACACCCTTTACTAAAATTGGAAATACATTTCTAACCCAAAATGATACAGCATTTGATATCACTTCATTTGCGAATTTCTCATCATAGTGCACGGGATACAAAGTTACCTCTTCTGTTTTTTCAAAATCAGGACTAGCAACACAAAACAGTGCTTCAGTCTTGTTTGAAAATAACATCTGTAGATGCATCTGAGCCAGGTATTTAGGATGCACTTTCTGGTTTTTAACATAGTTTAATACAGTTTTTGCAGATGAGGGGCACTTTATTTCAAAAACACAATCACTGCTGACAGCGTCGGGTGAAGCTCCCAACATTGGATATTTGTTGTTCAAAAGCAGTCCCACTTTCTCCAATTTCTTTCCAACAAGTTTCTCCACAGCCTTCTTGACTTTTGATTCAAGGTGTACACCTCTCAGCATGGCTTGCGTGCTCTTAAACTTCTTGGCACCAAGCAGCACCTCCACGAGGGAACCATCTTCTTTCTTGCATCGTGATGCTTCGTACAATTTTGAAGCAGTAATTCGAGCATACCTCAGATGGAACCACAGGCTACTTTCCGACTGCTCAAGTGTTCTCCTAGACGCTGATTCTAAATCTGCAGATAGCAGTTCATTAGAGCAAAATGTTACAAATTCATCTACATTCTTTAAATTCCCACCTTGATCGATGTAATCATACAGTAACTGGTCCATCGATAGAGACTGAATAGGGTCCAGCTTCTTGCAGTGCTTTAGGAGTTGGCTAGAGCTAGAACCTGCCTGTTGAACAAACTCTTGCAGAAAGCTGCCATCCGACACATGGTTTGGAGGCTCTCGAGAGTTGCCAAAATCTTTGGCTTCAACAAACTTGATTGAAGTTCCAACTCTGGATAACTTTGATTTCTTCCAGTAGCATATAACTTCAGTGGGAGCCGGCTCTTCGCTTCTTCTATGGACCCACGTCAGAAATGCTATAGCATGTTTGCACCCACCTTTAGATGCAGCACAATCGAAGCACTGAACTGACACAATTGCTCTTTCTTTCTCATTCACTATGAGACTAACCGCATAGCCTTTGTGTTTCACACGGTGCTCCGGACAAACTGTACCTTTCATGAAGCACAGATGTTTCGCTCTCTTTACTTGGACATATCCCACAGCTGAGTCCCCATATGAATCTCTGCAAGATCTGTAAAACAAAATGTTATGTAGGTAACAGGTTTGGTTTGTTTATTAATAAAATACATTTTACCTCATTACATCACTTCTTCTAACAGTATTGTATGTATTATTATTGTATATTCATTGTATTATTGTTGATTTATTATTATTGGGTTCTGTTCCTGGCTGTTTTTGGTGTGTGTGGTTTAGTATTTTGTTATGACAGCAGCTAGAGCTAGGTTAGGTTATGTTCCAAGTAATTATCTTACCTTGCTGCTTTCACGCCTCTCATTTCAGCTCTCAAGAAACTGTCGCTTGTAGAAAAATATTTGGCAATCATAAAGGAATCAACACGAGCAATATTATCAGATTAGCACTTTTTGTACCCATTTTCCGTCATCCTGAACTTGTCAAGTTGCCATACAGCATGCCACAGCAAGCAAGCAGCCAAGCTGTGCAGTGCTCACCTAACGCGTGACGTCACAACCGGTCACAACCAATCAGAATGCGTTTTCAAATGAGATTGGTGGGATTCAAAAAATGAGAAATTAAAACACATAATTGAACCATTAATATTCAAATGACACTATTTTAAGTTGCGCCATTGGATTTCTGGTAAAAAAATCTATTCAAATCAATATACTAAAAAAATATTTGAGACTTTTGCATATTCCCTATTGATTGAGCATAGTGGTCCGAGAGATTGCTTTTAATTACCGCTGTTTCAAAGATGCTTTTGTGAAAGTTCGTTGCTATATTATCGATGGTTGAAGCTGTTAGGTGGAAGGGGTCAATTCTGGTAGGTTCATTTATAGTGAAAGCTATATTATGTGTTGCCATAATGTTTGTTAAGGCTGTTTGGGCTTTTGAGGTTTTAGAAAAATCAATATTAAAGTCTCCTAGTATAATAATGCTTTTACCTTCCTTGGAAAGGGATTGGATTATTGAATCTAATGATTTTACAAAATTGTCAATTTTCCCTGCTGGTGTTCTGTACATAGACATTACTATGACTCCTCTCGTTTTGGTTTCCTGTGAGGAGAGTTCAATTGCTGATATTTCTAGTTCTTGTTCTGTGCTAAATTTACTTATATCTTTCCTTTGTTTCACATTTTTAGCCCAGTTATTACTTACATAAATTGCTACCCCTCCATGTATTTTTTTGGTTCTGCTATATGAGTCGATTAGGTTCAGGTTTTCAATGTGAAGTTGAGTTATTTCGTTTTTTTTTAACCAATGCTCAGAAAGGCAGAGTATATCTACTGTCTTATTAATTTTATGTTGCTCTTCTAAGAATATTTCTAGGTTAGGTATTGAGTTACGGAGGCCTTGTATGTTTTGGTGAATTATGTTTAGCGGTTTGAGAGAGTCTAGGCAATAAGATTTTAGGATTTTGGGTTTTTGTGTACGCATACTAGTTCTCTTCTCAGTGGTCTTCTTTGTCTTCTTAATTGCTCCCTGGGCTTTCTCGGACCCGGACCGCGGTGTCTGCTTCCTCCCGTCCTCGGACAGCGGCGTCTGCTTCCTCCCGGTCCCTGACAGCACCGTCTGCGTCGTCTCGGACCCGGACAGCCGCGTCTGCTTCCTCCCGGTCTCGGACTGCGGCGTCTGCTTCCTCCCGGTCCCTGCCAGCAGCGTCTGCGTCGTCTCGGTCCCGGACAGTGGTGTTTGCTTCCTCCCGGTCTCGGACTGCGGCGTCTGCTTCCTCCCGGTCCCTGCCAGCAGCGTCTGCGTCGTCTCGGTCCCGGACAGCAGCGTCTGATTCCTCCCGGTCTCGGACAGCGGCGTCTGCTTCCTCCCGGCTCCTGCCAGCAGCGTCTGCGTCGTCTCGGTCCCGGACAGCGGCGTCTGCTTCCTCCCGGCTCCTGCCAGCAGCGTCTTTGTCGTCTCGGTCCCGGACAGCGGTGTTTGCTTCCTCCAGGCCCCTGACAGCAGCGTCTGCGTCGTCTCGGTCCCGGACAGCAGCGTCTGATTCCTCCCGGTCTCGGACAGCGGCGTCTGCTTCCTCCCGGCTCCTGCCAGCAGCGTCTGCGTCGTCTCGGTCCCGGACAGCGGCGTCTGCTTCCTCCCGGCTCCTGCCAGCAGCGTCTGCGTCGTCTCGGTCCCGGACAGCGGTGTTTGCTTCCTCCAGGCCCCTGACAGCAGCGTCTGCGTCGTCTCGGTCCCGGACAGCAGCGTCTGCTTCCTCTCGGTCTCGGACAGCGGCGTCTGCTTCTTCCCGGCTCCTGCCAGCAACGTCAGCGTCGTCTCGGTCCCGGACAGCGGCTTTTGCTTTCTCCAGGCCCCTGACAGCAGCGTCTGCGTCGTCTCGGTCCCGGGCATGTCTAGTGAACAGTTGTTCACAGTCTCGGGCATGTCCATCGGACTCGGTGTTTGATGTCCCAAGTCCCAGGATAGTAGGTCGTCGATGCCTAGTGAACAGTTGGTCATTTCCGGACTCGATGTTGGATGGATTGTTTCCTGCAGTCGGGAGAGGGCTGCTGTGGCTTCTGTTGCGATGTTTTGACATAGCTGGTTCTTACCACTTGGGTTGAGGTGGAGACCGTGTTTTGTGTAGCCTGTGCGGTGTAGATTTTTTGTTTCTGTTACTGTGATGAGAGGGAATTCTTTTTTGATGTTATTAATTTTTTTGTTTACTTTACTGATTATTCTGTTTAGCCATGGCTTGTCATGGCGGTATGGTAATTCTAAAAGCATGGTTTGGACTTGGTGAGTGTTGATCTTTATTATTGCTCTTCTTAGGGTGGTGATGAGTGATTTTGCATCCTTTTCTGTGAAGTGGTTAGTTACGTCATTGGTTCCACAAGCTACGATCACCATGTCTGGCCGTAGTCCGGATGTTGATGTTGATGACATTGCTTGGTCCAGGATAGATGTTACTTCATAAGCTGGGGCACCAGGCTTCATTATGCATTCCACTGTTGTATTCCACATCCTTTCTTCTATTCTCCACGCACAATCTCTGACATGGCTGTCTCCGATGAGCAGTATTTTGTTTCCTGATTTAGGGGCCTTGGTGTTGGTGCGTGGCTCGGGTTCAGTCTGGATGGATGTTATGTCATGTTGTTGTTCGTTGTTGCGTGTAGGTATGTGCAGGGACCGTGCGGGTATGTAAGATCTTCCACTCCTCGGAGTCACATCTGGGTTTGTGTTGTATATGTAGACATTTACATTTATGCCGGTCTTGGAGAAGGTGTTATGAATCAGGTTTCTAATATCTGGCCACTTGTGCTCATCCAGACCACATCCTATCTGTGGCATTGCTATTGAAGTGATGTTGTGTGTGAGGCAGTATTTTCTAAGGTTTTTAATTGAGATTGCAATATCTTGAAATGCAGGTTTATGATAGTATTTTTCTTTAGTTATTAGATGGATGATAAGCCTGCCATTATGGTTTGTGGTTGCCAGCTGACCTACTTCCTTATTCTGGTTTGCAATCTCACACTTATCTCCATAGTTTTTTACGATCTGTGCTGCAACACCTTGAGACATCTTGCAGTCTTTTGATATGGAGTGAATAAATGGAATATTTGAAGGTGCAGTGAAAAGATCAGCATAATGAATTGTGATTACATTTTCTGGTTTCTGGCTAAGTTGATCAGTCATCTTGATAACTCTGTCTGAGAACGGTGCTGCACTCTTGTGGTGAAATTCTGTACTGCGGCTGCCATCTTCTCTGAGCGGTGCTGCTACCTTGTGGTGTGAATCTTTACTTTGGAATCTTTCTCGATTTGTTGCCTCCATCTGGGGTTCTTTGAATGAACTAATTTTTGTTTGGTTATGTTGATTGTTATTTTCATCTTGTTTCTTGATTAATGATCGTATTTCAGTTAGTTCTTCTTTTGCTTTGTTGAGTAAATCTTCTAGGTAAATTATATGAGTTTCTAGTTTACTTTGAAGTTTACCCACCTCCTTTTTCGGCGGTGTTACGGCCTTTTGCTCTTCAGAATGAGCTGGATTCCACATGGTAAATTTATTTCACTTAAAAAGTAGGGTAGTGTACAGTAAACACTAATCAAATTACTTTAACTCACAGAATATTATGTTAATTCACACAAAAGTAGCCGTTTAGCTGGCTAGATAAAGAATAACTTTGAAATGAACAGTACAATAGTGCTAACACAATAGACTCTTTCATACGGACGCCATCTTCCTTGCAGAGGAGAGGAAAATCAAGGAGATAATGGTTGTCGAAAAACTCCAAATCAGAGACGCAAGAAGAACAATTGTCGGGGAGAACGGAGATGCGCAAACTGCGGGAAGGACGCACACGATGGTGATGGATGTAATTCCCAGCCCGTGTGCGTCAACTGCAACGGCCCCCATGCAGCATCCTCTCGCTCATGTCCTAAGTGGGCAGAGGAGAGGAAAATCAAGGAGATAATAGTTGTCGAAAAACTCCAAATCAGAGACGCAAGAAAGAAATATAATGAGACTAAGCCACGACATAAATTTACAACCTCCTACGCTTCAGCTGCAGCCAACACTCAAATGTCTGCAGAACAGCGAAAGAAAGATCAGGAGAAGGAAGATAATGAAAAGACTGAAATAAAAAACATGATTAAATCTCTACTGGCAACACAAGAAATCTTACAAAGGCAAATACTTGAGCAGTCCGCCCTGATAAAGGAACTCGCGACGCAACTGAAGCTCCGAGCACCCATTGAAACTGAAAAGCAACCGACCCAAGATAATGTTGTGGTAACGGATGAAGCTGCAGTCCAGCCAAACATTGCCGCTTCACAACCCGTCTCCCAACGTAAAACGACCACACAAGCGAGAGTGAATGCCCCTAAACAACAGCCACAGTTGGACAGGGGCAACAAGAAGAAACGAAAGAAACAAAGAAGTGGAGACTCGAATGCATCACTCACTGACGCCGGCGATAAATCGCTGCCCAGTGGAAGTGATGACTTAGAGGACATTTTAAATGATATTCCAAAACGACCAGCTCCACATCCACTAGCACAATTATTAAGACAACCTACTGGACAGTAGCGCATACCATTTTAACAACCCGACTATGGACATCGTCCAGTGGAATTGCAACGGTTTTAACGCACACTCGGAGGAGTTAAGAGTATTAATATCAACTTTTAGACCCTCTTGCATTAGTTTGCAAGAGACACGTTTTAAACCAACTGACAATTCTACCTTAAGAAACTATTTCCTTTACCGAAAAGACAAACTTTCATTCGAAAGAGCAAGCGGTGGAGTAGCACTAGCAATCCACCATAACTACTATTCAGAAGAGATTGACATAAATACACCCCTGCAAGCAGTAGCAGTCAGGGTGAGTAGCCCCTGTCCAATGACAGTTTGCAGCCTGTACCTGGCACCAGGTGAGTTAGTGCATGAACGAGAACTGACCACTCTCATCTCGCAATTACCAACACCATTCATGATCACCGGCGACTTCAACGCTCACAATGTACTCTGGGGCAGCAACCAAGCTGACTCCAGAGGGCGCCTGGTTGAGAAGATCGTAACTGACCTCAACATGATGATCTTAAATACAGGAGATGCAACGCACTTCAGTTCAGCATACGGTTCCCTCTCGGCCATTGACCTGACAGTTTGCAGTCCAGGTGTTGCTCTCTTGTACGAGTGGAGAGTGCATCCGGATCTTTGCGGAAGCGATCACTACCCGATACTCATAACACCTATCGAACCTCCTCGACCACAACCACTACAAAAGAAGTGGATCCTGGCGAAGGCTGATTGGGCACACTTCGGCGAACTGGCTGTCTTCCAAGGGACATCTACCGATGTACAAGACCAAGTGACGGACATCACAGACACGATCACTCGAGCAGCAGAAGAGTCCATCCCTCGCACATCTGGGAATCCCCGGCGCGTGCCTATTCCCTGGTGGAATGAGGAATGTCGAGAGGCGATTCGCAAACGCCGCAGAACGCTGGCGATATTCAGAAGGTTCCCCACACAAACCAACCTTGCAGCTCTGAGACAGCTCAGAGCCAAGGCCCGATATACCGTTAAACAATCAAAGAAGAACTCCTGGAACGACTACATATCCACAATAAACTGTCATACTCCATCATCTGCTGTGTGGAACAAGCTCAGCAAGATAACGGGAAAATTCGCTAATGCTGGTATATCGGGTCTCATGGCAGGTGGGAACCTTCTTACCTCTCATGAAGATATCGCCAACGCCCTGGCTACTCACTTCACCGAGGTGTCCAGCTCCAGGCACTACTCCCCGACATTCCTCCAAATAAAGACCAGGGAAGAAGCAAAGGCATTATCCTTCAAGAGCCCTAATACTGAAGAGTACAATCTACCCTTCAGTTATTGGGAGCTGGAATCTGCAATCCAGGAGTCGCACGACAGCGCCCCTGGACCAGACCTTGTACACAACCGTATGCTGAGAAACCTCTCACCTGACGCTATGAGACACGTTTTGACGGTGCTCAATGACATCTGGATAGGAGAATGCTTCCCAGATACATGGCGAGAGGCGACGCTCATTGCCATCCTGAAACCAGGCAAGGACCGGCTCCAGCCGTCGAGCTATCGCCCGATCTCCCTTACGTGCTCGTTATGCAAGATTATCGAGAGAATGGTCAACCGTCGACTCGTTTGGGTCCTCGAGAGGCGGAACCTGCTAGCGTCTAGCCAATGTGGTTTCCGTAGAAACAGATCGACTCTCGATCATCTAGTCAACTTAGAGTCAGCAATCCAGGACGCGTTCCTATCCCGACAACAACTTCTATCAGTCTTCTTCGACCTTGAGAAAGCGTACGATACTACATGGAGACACGGGATCTTAAAAACGTTGCATGAGTGGGGATTCAGGGGCCACCTGCCCTCCTTTATTGTGAATTTCCTTAGCAATAGGAAGTTCCGGGTTCGAGTGGCAGGTACCACCTCATCCCTACAAGTCCTGGAAAACGGAGTCCCCCAAGGGTCCGTTCTAAGCTGTTCCCTGTTCCTTGTCGCGATAAACGGAATTACATCGTGCATCAACAGGCCGGTGCAGCACTCCCTGTTTGTTGATGACCTGGCGATATTTTTCAAGGCAGCCAAACTGAGCTCCGCTGAACGCCAGGTCCAGTTGACTGTCAACCGACTAACACGCTGGGCGGACGACAACGGATTCAGGTTCTCAGCCAGCAAAACCAGCTGCATCAACTTCCATCGTATGCGAGGCCTGAATCCCAAGCCAGCTTTGACAATGTCTGGGACAGCAATACCCTGCGTGGATTCCGTCAGGTTCCTGGGCCTCTGTTTCGACAGCCAGCTGACTTGGAAGTCCCACGTGCAGCAGCTGAAGATCAAATGCACTAAGACACTGAACATCCTCAAAGTGCTTAGCGGTACATCGTGGGGCGCCGACCGAACCGTGATGCTTAGGCTATACAGAGCTCTAATTCGGTCACGCCTAGACTATGGCAGCATTGTATATTCTTCGGCAAGGCCTTCGGTGTTAAAGACCATAGATCCGGTGCACAACGCGGGCATCAGGCTGGCAATAGGAGCCTTCCGTTCCAGCCCGGTGACCAGCCTGTGTTGCGAGTCAGGAGAGCCACCTCTTGCTATCAGGAGAGATTACCTCCTCAGCTGCTATGTAGCAAAGCTAAAAGCAATGTCGACTCATCAAACACACGGCACCATCTTCCGCCCTGCATATGAGCTGACCTACCTGAAAAGGCCAACTGTCACGAGACCTGTTGGTATAAGGTGGAGCGAGCTGCTTCGAGAAACCGATCTCTCTCTGCCTACCATCCAGCAGATTGGTTTCAGCGTAGTAGCTCCCTGGACTGTGCCCAGACCTAAGTGCCTTCTGCACCTGACACAGTTCCCAAAGTCAACGACTCCACCTGCCATGTACCAGCAAATGTTTTTATCCATACTTGACTCTTACCCTGACTATGCGAAAGTGTACACTGACGGCTCTAAACTGGACGACGCTGTTGGATGTGCGTACGTACTCGGTGGCACGCAAGTGTGTTTCAAGCTAAACTCACTTTGCAGTGTTTTTACATCAGAGATGTATGCAATCCTCAAAGCCCTTAATTTTATAAAAACTGACGAACGAAACAGATTCCTTATATGCTCAGACTCCCTTAGCTCACTGCAAGCACCCTATCCCAAAGACCATCTTGTACAACAAGTACATGGTGCTCTGCTTGATCTACATTTTCAAGGGACAGACGTTTTGTTCTGCTGGGTCCCAGGCCACTCTGGGATACCTGGAAATGATCGAGCAGACAAAGCAGCAAAAGAAGGAGCTCTAAAGAACTGCACAGATTACCGATCTGTCCCAGCATCCGACTTAAAACTTCTATTCAAGAGAGAGTCCGTGAAGATGTGGCAGTCTTCATGGGACACTCTCTTGGATAACAAACTAAAGGCGATTAAGTCCCACGTCGGCCCATGGCACTCGTCAGCACGTCGATCTCGGAGGGAGGAGGTCGTCGTCGCTCGACTCCGTATAGGACATACTCGCTTGACTCATGGCTATTTAATGAATAGAGAGGAACAGCCACAGTGTGACACCTGTGATGTTCCTCTCTCAGTCCTTCACATGCTGATGGACTGTGAAGAACACCGCCAAGCACGCCGTCGCTCGACTCCGTATAGGACATACGCGCTTGACTCATGGCTATATCATGAATAGAGAGGAACATCCACAGTGCGACACCTGTGATGTTCCTCTAACAGTCCATCACATGCTGATGGACTGTGAAGAACACCGCCAAGCACGCCGTCGCCATCGTCTCGCGAGTGATCTCAGCGAGGTGCTCGGCGACGATGATAAATGCATTGACAAGCTAATAGACTTCCTGAAGGACACTGGGATATTCGATTTTATCTGATCACGTACAGCACACGCTGTCAGAAGTTTTTATCATTGACAAGTAGTTAGTTTAGTTTTAGACGAGCCAGGGTCAGTATTTATAAAAACGGCACCTGGCTCAATACGACCTCAGTTTTCACTGTAATACCAGCTCACATTTTATCTAGACTTGACTCACTATATTAGACTGATTTGACTCGCACTAGCGTAATATCTAGTTGATTTTAACCAATATGACTTGATCTAATACACCATGACTTCATTAGCGATATGAATAAGTTTTAATACAACACCTTTGTTGTATGACTTGGCTTGTAGCCGCGTCAGTAACCTCGGCCGCTGACAGCGTCCACCTTAACACCACGAGCAGGTCGTGGTGTGTCTTTGCCTAGTGGCTAGCTCAGACATAGCGTCGCCCTAGTACTTATTTGATCCATATCCACTTTTTCGGGAACGGAGAAAATCGAGTTCAAAGTTGATTTATTGTTCCTTGCTCAATGCCAATGACTTCAAGGACGTTTGATGCATGAATATTATGGAAATAAATCAGTTAATGATGTGCAGGCGAGAAAACCCTTTTTGGGCCCACAGTTTATTAGTAATTTGATACTTCCGGTTGGATATGGATGAAATGTTCTCACATTTTTTCATTTGAATTAAGAATGTATGTAAAATTTTGATCCATATCCATTTTCCTAATGGTTTTACTTCCGTGTTAGGGACACGAACTGAATCGTGCCTTCAATAATGAATAGTCAAGGCTTATATGGTTCTGAATGGTTAATGTAGTTTTCATTTTTATGTTATTTTCATTATTTTCGAATATTATTCAGTATAGTATCAGTAAATCTGGATAAAAGAGAATTTCACTTAAAATGGAACACAATTAAATTTTTACTTTCCAAATTAGAATTCGAAAAAAACTGTATTAAATTGATTAAATCACACAGGTACTGTCAGGGGTAGGTAGTTACACTTTTACTACTACAGGCTGAAAATAAAAGTTGACAGTATGTTTTCCATTGATTGACTTTTTATTGTTTTCACTCCAAAATATAGTACATTTCATGGACCATCAATCTCCTAATGAACATTAGGCTCTACATGAAATCATTCAGTTACCTAAAAAAGTGTAATTAAAATCTCTTCTTGGTAACTTGCAGGAAATTAATCCTGAACTGATATTGCAGAAATCAAATTACTTTATTGACTCAACAATCATGTAGGTATAAATAATAATTAATTAATTAATTATTGAAAAATTGTAAAATTAGACTAGGCAGCTGGTACCAAATATTTAATCACTGACAACGTACTGCAATAGTTACCATACACACATAATAAATTCTTTGGAGTTACAGAAGTAGGATGCAAAATTAATGTTAATAGTAAGTAGCTATTATAGCAGCTAATAGATAGTAGGTAATACAATAGCACAATATCATGGGCAAGAAAAACCATGGAAGTAAAACCCTGTAAAATGAATAATGAAAGGGTTTGATGTAGATTTGATTCAAACTTTCCCACTTACAAGGGAACATTCTGCTATTTGAGAATTGTTTTATAGAATACAACATCAATTTGAGACATGTACTGGAACATTGCTTTAATGTCCTTTGCCTTTTCTGCATTTATTTGCACTTGATCATTGATCACAGATGCTGAGCAAAACAAACTACTAGGAGATGTACCGCTTCTTGCGGTCTTGCCTGACCGTGGAGTTGCCTGTCTTTTTATTCTGACCGTGATTTCAGGAGCACTGAATGACAAACGATAACTCATATGGTGTGGGTAATTGGCATTGTATATCAAGTGTTTCACTTTCGTGTATGGCACTTGGTTGAACAAAAAGTAGGAAGAAATTTGCTGGAAATTAAAAAAGTCATTTGCCTTCATTTGAATTATTTTCAAAGGTGCGTTACCAGGCCGTAATAACAACAATTTTCGCAATAGGTCGACGGGGCTAAATATCTCAGAGTTGCGTAAGCCTCTTTCGATCTTGCTATGCACTGAATCTACTTCTTGAATCAACCCATGACCGGTTTCAGAAAACTTTTGCTCAATGATCTCCACGTTGACATTATCATCATTAAGAAAATGCTTTATGGCTGTTGACATCACTGAATTTCTGTTTTGGGGGACACATGAATCTGACCATAGGATTATTTTTTTTATTTGTGGGTGGGCTGCAGAAACAGTATACAATATTTTGCTTAGAGCACTTGCGATGTGATTTCCGGCCCTACCTGACATAGCCTCGTGCCAAAATGCACAATAGGTCACCCCATCAATACTGCAATGTGCTGTCAAATTATAGCAGTTGAATTTTCTGCGATAAAAAAAGTTGGAAATTTCGGCCTTTGGCAACGCGAACACGTTTTGCATGTCAAACGACAGCACTGCCGAATTATCATCACTTCGTGTTTTTGTATTCTCCCTGTCCAAGTCCCTTTCAATCTTTCCTTCTTGTTTTAACAGGAGGTGCTTCTCATGTTTCTCTTGTTCAAGTTGAGTTGGATTTGCTACATGTTTATACGCCTCACACAAATCGCATCTGTCTTTTTTGGGTTGAAAAAACCCAAAGTTAAACTTGGTGTTGAAAATATGTCTGTAAAAGCTGCTTTTGACTGGTTCACTATTAATAACGAAGTCGCTGACCAAATACATGTCGTACATCTTAGCAATGTTTAACCCTTGAGGAAGGTACATCTTAGTGGAAGTGGACCGACAATAGTGCGACTCAACACAAGGGAATGATTTGATGTGATTCTCTACAGCTGTGACAACATGGGGATTTATCACCTTCTTTACATGTTTTCCTTTTGTAGGCGTTGATGCAACACTAGTCACAACATTGAATTTAGTCTTAAAGAAGTAATATATTCTCGCCTTATCGATATCTAACAAACTGAGAAAAAATTCTCGGCACATACGAATCCTGTCTCCTGACAATTCAAAATAATACTCAAATGTATTTTTCTTTAAACTGTCACCTTTGGTTCTCTTTCTAGCTGCAGGTTTCATTACAACAAATTTGGCATAGAAATGAAGCTTTTTTTCGTCGCTGAGTTTCCAAAAACGACGAAAAATAATTTTTCGTTCCTCTTCATTGATCTGATTCATGCATTGAAAAGTACATCCATTTAAACATTTACACGAAGATGTTCGTGCCCTGTTAACTTTTCCGTCCCTGCCTTCATAGACCTCTCCACCTTCCCGTGCAGCTTTCTTCACGTTCCTCTTCCAAGATTTCGGAGTGCGCTTCCTCTTACGGGTTTTCCTGTAATGAAATTTATTTCAAAACATAATGTCTATCTAGATACAGAAAACACTATATCGACTGTAGGTACCCTAGTAACAATAATGTGGCAAGGGCAACATCCAAAATTCATTAAATAATCCTGATCCTCTTCCAGGTTCTGATAATATTTTTTAGTCTATGGGCCATAATTCAGATAAAGAAATGCAGATGAATCCATATGGTTTTATGCATGGTTTTATGGAGCACTATCTTGAAATCTAGAGGTGAAGGCAGGTAGGGACACCACTTACAACTACAACTATTACTTTTTACAACTTAGGTACCTACACTTGGTTGTGGCCACTTACAAGGTCACAAATTAACTCAGTAGGTAGCAGGTCTGCTCTGCTACTTGGCACATAAATGGTCTAATAGATTGATCTATCTAATTTTGCATTCTTGTGCACTTAGATTTAATTTTTGATTACTAATTTTTATCGAAGTGGCTATTCGCAAGCACATGAAAATTCACACAAAGATTATTTTATTCCTACATTTATTGTTGCTCTGTTGATTAATTTTAACACTGGGGGTTGTACCATAGATTAGACAATAAAGTATTGGTACGTCTATGGTTGTACTATTCACT
Organism: Leuctra nigra; assembly: GCA_934045905.1. Taxonomy (NCBI): domain Eukaryota; kingdom Metazoa; phylum Arthropoda; class Insecta; order Plecoptera; family Leuctridae; genus Leuctra; species Leuctra nigra. Next base: position 34,205,212 of record OW203767.1, on the reverse strand, counting down.
TAGGTACCTAGGTACATCACCAGTCAGTAGGTATTCTTAATTTCGTGTGAGAAGATCCTGATTGGACAGCTGTCATTCGTGAAAGAGACCCGGTTCGAGATGATCAGCTCACACATAGGCCGAGCCCATTTTTTTACCTAGATATTAAATCAAACTTACTCAACAACAGGAAGTTGAGTTTGATCAACTTCAGGAACGACTTCAGGAACGTCTTCAGGAACGACTTCAGGAACGACTTCAGGATCTTGATCATCTTCAAGAGATTCCACTCCGGACTCATTTTCTGATTCGCTTCGAGGTTGGACGTAGGTTTCATCTTGAAAGGAATCATCGCCATCGAAGTCGCTATGTGAACAAATACGTTAATCAGATATGTACCTAATTATCAAAGCCTAATTATCCATTGAGCATTTAAATAGATAAAAAGTACTTACACAATACTTCCGCTCAAACTGTTTGAGCATTCACTCTCTTCAATAATGGTATTTACTGATGGCCTGGTCACCCTCATCGATTTACGAACACTCGATTCTTCTGAAGAGTCAATGTCAGAGTCACTGTCCAATAACCTGTTAAGCAGAAATATAAATCAATACAAAACGTTTAATTAAAGACAGAGATTGTTAGGTTGTCTACTGCATTATTTTATTGCCCTGGGTGGCCTATTTAAAACATTATTTACCTATAAGCTACCTACATAGCTACGTTTATAGTCGTGTCGCTGCGACGGTTTCTTAAACTGTAAACCTAACACTAATAAGTACCTACATAGCAATAGGTAATGTAGTACTACGGTAGTAGTAGTTACTCTATGACCTACTAATACCTACTACTATGTATTTAATCCCTGCAAGGATCTACCAAGTCAAAATAAAATCCAGAGAAAGGAAAGAGAGGTTATTGGTAGCACATTGTCTACGTATTTTAACCAAACGATTCAATAATATGTATTAGTTAGGTACTAAGAATTACGAGCACACTTACCCCATCTGAATTAACTCATCCGGCAAATCCGGCTCTGGTGAAGACATTGTGTTATTGAATATTGTTTCAATCTAAAGAAAGAAACGTGCAACCAGGAGCGAAGTCATGTCCATGGATCACGTGACGCAGTACTCGCTTCCTATTGGCCAGTAATTCTGTTTCCTGTTGTTACGAGTGAGAATGCGGGAAAATGGATGTGGATCATAATAGCACTAAGTAAGTAGTTTGTGCCAAGGATATGACTCAAAGAAACACTGAAATCTTGTTAAAAAGAGAGAATTCTTAACCAGAGGTCTTGGATATAGATAGAATAAGCACTGAGTAAACAGAGAGTGGCTCTAACTCCAAAAAAGTGAAAAGTGGATATGGATCAAATAAGTACTAGGGCGACGATAGATAGGTCGATGGGGTTGAGCATAGAAAAACAATTAATTAAACAGAGTAGGAACTAGGAGACTACAAAGATGTTCGGCAGTGGTTACTCAGTACAACTCAATACTCAGAATTACAAAAGAAATAATCCACACAGGTGGTTTTATTATACAAAACCATCAACTCAAAAGAGTTACTGAACTGAACAGGCATAAAATAAATAGCACATGGTTTGAGTAGAAAAATGCAAATGGCCTCCGGCCCATGAAGTTACTAGATTGAACAAGAAAGAAAAGTAAATAATTAAATAATACAGTGTGGCAATGACAACACTTACCTCGAGAGCCTCCTCGACAGATTACTAAACACTAGAGTCAAAATGGGCTAGCACTTTGGTTCGAGAACCTCCGTGCACATTTACTCTGGTACCTTCTATACCTTTCTCATACGTATTCAAATTGTGGAAAGCATAAAATAGCTGTATAATAATGGAATTTCGAAATACAGATCTAAACAGAATAATGGTCTATCCGAGACGAAAACCGAAGGGAACGAACAGGACGTCTTGATCAGAGAACGCCCCTCAAGAAAACCACGAGGTTGGCAAAACGTCGGTAGCATGCAAGACAGTCAAACGCCTCAAACTCACAAACTGAATCGAATGAACGAAACCAGCTTGGCTCTACAAATAGACTAAGGGCAAGACTTCTTAGCAAAAACACAAATGAAAGTCTAAGAAAACATTCATAGACTAAAACTGAAAGGCGTAAGCCGTATGTGAATCTACTTTACCATGCTTCCCGGTTTACCCTGGCTCGCGGAGTTCACGTCCAAACCCCTCGGTAGACGACACGAAAAGACATCGAGGGAAGTTACATGATTTACGAGCAAGACAAAATATCATCCCTTACATTACATCCGGTAATGGAAAATTACCTGTACAACGTCAGAATGACAGCTCGCATCAAAACCTACAAGGTCGGACCATGTTACTTGACCGAGCAGTGGCGCTATCCCACGGCCGAACAGATAACTAACAGTAAAAGAGTGGGAAAATACAAAACCCAATAGGTGGAATAGATGTTAGGTAGGTAATAGTTTTTTAAACTGTTACAATTCCCCCCTTCTTCCTAAAGAAAATTACTCTAATTTTCTTAAGTTAGACAACAGGTTTCAGATCTTTAACATGCCATTTTCCAACGTCGCGCTGGGTTGAATCTTCAAGACGGTAGACGAGCAGAGAGATCTTCATCTTAACTTTGAACGGGCCGTGAAATCGTGGAGCGAGTTTCGCAGCGAAGCCTTTCGCAGCGTCCTCTTGGCGTGACTCGATGGCCTGCTTCATGCGGAGACTCGAAGACGACCTTCCTATCGGCCTCCGGCACCTTTTCCCTGACGAAAGTTACATGGGGAACAATTAGCACGGTAAACACTCTTCCTGCCGCACCCGGAACAGAACACCTTCTTAGGTTCCCGACAATCCATGCTTTTATGACCTTGACCATCACAGTTCCAACACTTAGAAGGCAAACCAGTCACGGTTTCGTTCGCAGCAAAGGAAACCGGTCGGTCACGTTTGACGGGTTCATACCCCAGGTCGGGTTCTAGCAAAAACTTCGTTGAAGGCGGGGGTCGGAACTGTCGTGCGTCAGCGCGTCCTATTTCCAATTGTTTGCAGAAACGTTGAAGGTCCTCCACACGATAACAAGTATGCAAGCTCAAACCTTCCAAAAAGTAGGGTTGAAGGTTGCGTCGAATAATATCCAGTTTCTCCATCTCGGGCATCTTCGGTGAAAGTCTGTTACATAAATTATCTATAACCGAGAAGTACAAACCAATGCTTTCGTTCTCGCCTTGGGTCCTTGCTCGGATCTCGTCCCTCAAGCGTAGGTCGTAGTCCGGAGGTTGATACTCCTCTCGAAGAGCGTCCACCAGTTGGTCCCACGATTCTAAATTGCGTCGAGCTGAGCGAAACCAAATCCGCGCCGGTCCCTCGAACAAGTCGATCGCTTCATGCCACATATCGTCCTTCGATGTATGTCGAGCATCCATAAGGTCCTGTACATTCTCAAGAAATGCACTCACACTGGGAGCTTTTCCTTCACCTGAAAACTTTTTAATACCCCAAGTCGAGACTGGTCTCTGTTTCGGTCGTCGTTTAATAACCGGTGACACAGCTGTTTCGGGATGATTCATCTGAAAAACACCCATGGCTTCCACTAGAGTATTAAACCGGGTTTGAATCACTTCAAGGTCATGAAGTACAGCGTTCTTCTCGGTGGTAACAGCATCTGCATCATTCGTTACTAACCGCAGGCGTCTGTCAATGAAATGGAATTTCAAGTCAATGAATCTCTTTGTATCATCTGCCCCTTCATAAGTCTCAACGAGATCCCTTATTTCGACAATTTTAACCCTAATCAAGGTTAACTCAGCAAGAGAATCTGCCTCAGTCATCATGAATGAACAATATTATCGAAAAGTATGGTTAGTGTGCGATACACCGCTCACCGTAGTTCGAGTCGCAGTCGTAAGCGAAGAGAAGTCAATCGAAGCGAAACGATGCTCGTAACTCGAAGTCTTGAATTGTAGTTGAAGTTCGTGGTTCCCACGTTGTAGCATCAATTGTAGATTGTAGCTCGGGCCCTCACGTTGGCTGCGCCAATTGTAGCCGCGTCAGTAACCTCGGCCGCTGACAGCGTCCACCTTAACACCACGAGCAGGTCGTGGTGTGTCTTTGCCTAGTGGCTAGCTCAGACATAGATAGGTCGATGGGGTTGAGCATAGAAAAACAATTAATTTAACAGAGTAGGAACTAGGAGACTACAAAGATGTTCGGCAGTGGTTACTCAGTACAACTCAATACTCAGAATTACAAAAGAAATAATCCACACAGGTGGTTTTATTATACAAAACCATCAACTCAAAAGAGTTACTGAACTGAACAGGCATAAAATAAATAGCACATGGTTTGAGTAGAAAAATGCAAATGGCCTCCGGCCCATGAAGTTACTAGATTGAACAAGAAAGAAAAGTAGATAATTAAATAATACAGTGTGGCAATGACAACACTTACCTCGAGAGCCTCCTCGACAGATTACTAAACACTAGAGTCAAAATGGGCTAGCACTTTGGTTCGAGAACCTCCGTGCACATTTACTCTGGTACCTTCTATACCTTTCTCATACGTATTCAAATTGTGGAAAGCATAAAATAGCTGTATAATAATGGAATTTCGAAATACAGATCTAAACAGAATAATGGTCTATCCGAGACGAAAACCGAAGGGAACGAACAGGACGTCTTGATCAGAGAACGCCCCTCAAGAAAACCACGAGGTTGGCAAAACGTCGGTAGCAAGCAAGACAGTCAAACGCCTCAAACTCACAAACTGAATCGAATGAACGAAACCAGCTTGGCTCTACAAATAGACTAAGGGCAAGACTTCTTAGCAAAAACACAAATGAAAGTCTAAGAAAACATTCATAGACTAAAACTGAAAGGCGTAAGCCGTATGTGAATCTACTTTACCATGCTTCCCGGTTTACCCTGGCTCGCGGAGTTCACGTCCAAACCCCTCGGTAGACGACACGAAAAGACATCGAGGGAAGTTACATGATTTACGAGCAAGACAAAATATCATCCCTTACATTACATCCGGTAATGGAAAATTACCTGTACAACGTCAGAATGACAGCTCGCATCAAAACCTACAAGGTCGGACCATGTTACTTGACCGAGCAGTGGCGCTATCCCACGGCCGAACAGATAACTAACAGTAAAAGAGTGGGAAAATACAAAACCCAATAGGTGGAATAGATGTTAGGTAGGTAATAGTTTTTTAAACTGTTACAGGCTGGCGCTGATAACCTCGCTGTTGAGCGCCATTACCCATAATATCTCTCTCTTTGTCCTCTACAAATGCTTGGATATTATATTTAGTATAAATCCTTGTGAATGATGACTTAGCTGACTGGGATGTAAAGAGACACAAGCGACTCTCAGCGGTGGCCGATCATGCTCTGGAAAACAACCACAATTTCTCTTCGATAATACCAGAATTTTGGCATAGGGTTTGATTGTCTGGCCTCGTATGGTCCGGGAGGCTATTGAAATAAGGAAAAATAGTAACAATTTCTATAGAGATGCCAGCTTTGGCCTAAGCCGTGCTTGGGACCCTTTGTTTCTCAAGACATCGAGAAAAGAAAAATTGGAGGAAAAATCTGAAGTAGCAACAGAAGAAGCAACAGAAGAGAGAATGAACAAGCAGGTTACTACCTCAATGTGGGAAGGGCGACTTCGAGTCAGGAAATAAGTTTTTATTTGTACATATATTGTCTGTGGTTTATGCCTCTAGGAAATTGTTTTTTATTGAATACTTTGTTTAAAGTGTAATTGTTTTTCTTTTTGATGTAAATTTGTAAAGTTTTGTCCTGAGGAAGATTTTAATATAAAAATCGAAACTGTAGACAAAATAATAAATTATTTTACCAAAACATGACGAAATACTCCAATACTTTCAATTACTTTAATAATGATAGTCATGAATCTTTAAAAACATGTTTAACTTATTTTAATTTTCATTACAATTTGTATACCGTACATGTTAGAAACTATTAATTTTAACAACAAAATTCAACGTTTACGTCATAGAAGTTTTGAAAGACGTCGTTTTGCCAGATTATGTGCTGCTCGTGCTGTTGCCTTTTTAAAATCTTCGAAGAGGAAGAGAAAAAATACACCAAGATCTGTGTGGATGCAGCCACTGAGTCAAGTTTGGTGGGATGTCATTGTGAGTGATTGGCCGGATTCTCTATGGAAGGACAACTTCCGAATATCTCGAGATACGTTTAATCACCTAGATGTCTTACATAGATCGCGGTGGCGATCTATGTCCTATCCTCAACTTCGGAATTGAGAACAATCGCCCATCTGTTCGGCATAGGGAAGAGCAGTGTTTGTGAGATATTTCACGAGTTTTGTGCTCTTTTGGTACGACATATTATGCCAACCACAATAACTTTCCTTCTACCTCAGTAGAAGTGAGAGAAATGGTAGATGGTTTTGAAACTGTTTGGAACTACCCATAGTGCTTGGGATGCATCGATGGTTGCCACATCGCAGTCTCACCTCCACAGAAAGATTGCGTCGATTACCATAATTTTAAAGGATTCTACAGCACGATTCTTTTTGCTACATGTGATTTAAAATATCGTTTCACATTTGTCGGCGTTGGGGCACCGGGAAGAAACAACGATGCCCATCTCTACGCCAAATCCAGACTCTTCAGGATGCTACGAGACAATCCAGTTTATAGAGAATATCAGTTAAATATTGGAAATAGTATGATTCCAATGCATTTAATTGGCGATTCAGCTTTTGGCCTTTCTACTAGTATGATGAAACCTTTTTTTGATAATGGACATCTAGAAGAATGGCAAGCATACTATAATTACAGATTGTCTTCAACACGTCGATTAATAGAAAATTGTTTTGGAAGACTAAAAGCACGATTCCGGTGTGTTATGAAGCGAATGGAGTTTAGAATTGACAATACCAGTAACATCATCAAGGCTGCCTGCACTCTCCACAATGTATGCGAGGATCTGAACGACATAGTTTCGCCACATTGGATGCAAGATATTGCGGATGAACCTACTGAAAGCAATGTAAGCACAAGAGCAAATACAACTGGAGCTAATATGAGGATTGCCTTGGCCAATTACTTGTATCGGCAAGAACACAACAATTAGGAAAGATAACAATGTGGGTAGGCACAAAAATTACTGAATTAAATAATTTTGTAATATTTGATGTTCAATCGACATTTATTTATCTAATATTTTATTCAGAATAGCCGTCACGTTGGCCTGGAAGAGAGCCTGCCTGGCTGCCTGCTCTTCCGTAAGCTGGAAAACACGCTCATCGGTCTCCTTGGCCTGCTTGTTGGCCGTGCGTTGTTCCTCGATCAGCGACTCCAGCACACTATTGGAGTCGTCACCGATCTTCCGCTTCCTTGACGGAATCTCGGCCGAAGAAGAACTTGATGAAGTCGAGCTGGACGGCCTGGATGAAGAAGACGACTCCTCATTTTCTGTTGTTTCATTTAACTAAAAAATAAATCAAGTATTAATTGCAAATGTAATCAAATCATACACATTACACACATACTCTAACATGTATAGTGATGGCAAAATACAATTAAAACCATTTTATTTACAATTATTTGTATCTATTTATTTACCTACTTAATTTTTTATTTAGGTATTCATAAATCATGATAGAAAATGAAACTACTAAAAAAATTATTCCTTTTACCTATCTTTGCTGGAAGTAGGTTCTATTAAGCCTTCCCACCTCCAGATGACAAATTTATTCTGGTAATTTTATGTCTTGATGTCAAATGTCAAACTTGCGAGAACTTGCAAATAAACACAATCGCGCTGGGAGAGAATCGAACTCAAGACCACGGGTCACCGTCACACGGCACACCAGCCCAGCGGCTTAGCTCTGCCCTATCAAGCTATTGCAATTACTATTCACTAGTCTACATAACTGAAACCCATCCACCAAGTGGCACAGCCAATAGGAGACGAGTTGCCGTACCAATGAAATAATATATTCATACGGGGAAAATTCATAGTAGGATAGGTACACATACCTCTTGAAATATGAAGGGTTCGTTCAGTGCTTCACCGAGGGAATCGGAGAGCAATGTGTCATCGTTGGATGGCAACGATGACAGAAGTTAGTTTACCCTGACACAAGACGAGCTTTCTCGCGCCTGCAATATCAAACATAAGTTATTTGCTATGGCTTTTAGTTACGTAGTAGGTAGGTACAAGCGTAGAATTATTATCGCTGTACTCTATCTTTCTCTGCTCCATATAAAAACATGTTTATGATATGAGTCAGAGAGAGTGAGTGAGAGTGAAGTAAGAATCACAATTAACCGAACCTTTATTCGCAGGCGAGACAAATTTTAATGCTCTGCATGCAGCCAGCTAGATCTCAATAATTGTACCTAGGTACCTTGTTTGCAAGTATTTAGGCAAATAATTTATGAAGTGTCTCACCTGTACTCCTTTGTTAAATTTGCGATCTTGGTTTGAATATTGGTGTGGGGCCTCTCGTCTGGCGTGTCCATTGCGTCGGCCAGTTGTTTGGCCATTTGCATATACACTGTTTTGTTTCGCTTCACTCCTCTTAGCTCGACAATGTTTTCCTGCCAAACATGGATCAGCAACAAAACCTCGTGCTCCGTCCAGTTTTTATTTCTATTGGTTGTGGAGTAACTCATTTAAAAAATGTGATAACAAGAAAACGAAACGAAAAGAAAAACACAGAGATGAAATTATGAGGTTCGGTTATGATCGCGGCTGGCCTGATATGGGTCACATGTAAAGTAAGATGGCGGTGGATGTCACTTCGTATGCGTTGGAATTGTAAACCTTTAGAAGGCTGTGTATTTTTAAACTAGATGAAGACTTAATCCAGTTCCCAGAACTGGATTTACTCTCAACCTAGGCTAGATTTAACCGAGTTCTGTTCACATTGACAAAATAATCTAGATCAAACACTTAAACTAGATTAACTTTTATGATGTGAACATGGTATAAGGGGATAAATCCCGCTCTTTTCAAAACCGGCCTGAACATTCTTGATCTGGTTCGCCTCCAAGGCAAGCGTTAACTTTTTCAGAAGCCGAGGAAAAATGTCTTTTGGAATAGATGATTCGTGCCTTCCCGCTCCTTTTTTCCAAGCTAGAAGTATCTTTCTCCATTCCATTTTCACCGGACGAAAAAAGGCTACGTTCAATGGTTGAGTTATGTGCGTGGAGTTGGCTGGCAAAAATACAAATTCTATTTGATGTTCACTGCACAATCGAATTGCATTTTCGGTCAGATGGCTAGAATGGTTGTCACCAATCAATACTTTACGACCAATACTTCAATCAATACTTTCAATACTTAACAATCGATCAATACATTGAGGTAAGGTATGGCAATTGTTTTGAGCCAATTTTCGAAACATGTGATGTCGAACCATCCGGACTTACTCCGGTTATACCTTGCTCCGGCCGGGCCCTCAAGCGTCCACGACGAATACATGTAGGGCCTTATACACTACGTAAGTAGGCGGCTGCAGCATACATCAGTGACGTTGCCGTTTTACTAGAGTTCACTTCTCTATCAGGATACCCCCCGACGGCTGTCACCTTATCGCGGTGGTGGGGTTTGTGTTGGCCAATGATCCATTGCAGCTACGCCGGCGAGCATATGCTCATGTGTAAGGGTTACCCATGCCGGACAGATCAGTGGTGAGGCCCAGACCAAGAGCAGCCAGGGTCGGCCTAACCATGCCCTCCCTTGAATTTGCGCTCCCCACGGGCCGGCCTCCCCCCTCGAGATGGTGATCCCCCTGAAATCGGGTTCAGCCGGCCCGAATCCTCACACCCCCCGGTCCGTCCCCATTCCGGCCTGGCCTTCCCACCAGTGCTGGACTCCCCCGGATCGGGCCCGTTAGGTCGACCCCCTCCCCTTGCCCTCCAATAATGATCAACAAAGTTAAATATATCAATTAATGTGCGCAATATAACTTGGTCGTTGACGCGCCATTAAACCAAACTAATCTAATCTAATCTATCAGGATACTTTGTCCCTCTCTTCGGAATAACTTTTTTACGGCCAGGGTCATCGGAGAGATTTGTTTCATCGCAGTTTACAATGTTTTCTGGTGGTAAATCCTTCAGTGACTCCGCCAGACGATCGAAATAATCATTTATCTCTTCAGGATTTACCGCAGCTCTGTTACGTTTAATGTTCTGGCATAGTCGAATGGATAGACGATGTCTGTGGCGGTGCAAAAACGATTTGGCGAACTCGACACCAGGCCCCCACCAGGACACCAGGGATCCTTGAACTTGGTGCTAGTCAGGCCCCTTCTGTCCAAGTATGCTTTGATGATACATCGAAGATCATAGCTGTCCATCGAGTATCCCCAGGAAGAACATACGATTAATCTATCCGCAAGAAGTTCCTCAACTTCGGTGCCTAACGTGGTCTGACCGCCGTGTGCAGGGGCATGACAGTGAAGTACAGTGTTGCCTTTTCTTCTGCCCAACTCTGGGTTGGCAACTAAATATTGCTCCGGCCGGCTAAAGTCGAAGAGGGGCGTGGGTGACTGGTCCAAGTGGTGATGGCTCGGGAATGTGATACAAAATATAGAATTAGTACATGGATGGAATAGAGGGGTATATTCGACAGATAACCAGGTGATTAATGTTACACCACTCAGGAACAACTGAGGGTCAGTATATTGAAAAATAATCAAAGTGAAATGGACCCTAATGGCCGTACAGAGTGAGAATTAAATCTTGACAAATCAAAGATTACCCAAGTTTCAATGGTAGGTAATGAATATAACAATGGAATGTACAATTCGTACAATCAAATATTCCACAAGGTCAAATGCCTGTCGTGGAATGCGAGAGATGGCAGACCCAAGGTCGAGCCAAAAATACATAAGAAATACACTATTCAAATTACATGGAAAAATACACTTGAAATAATAATACACACAATATGAAAGTACTTACAAAAATACGCTAGTGAAATGCTAGCCAAGTTCCAGACACATACGTGATCTTCACGGAGCACTTCTATCAAATTTAGATAGGTTAGGGTTACAAAATAGAATTTAGAATAGGTTTTACAAAACTAGAAGCGGCACAATAAACAACCAGACTTTAGATAGACCTGAACGGAAATAACGCCCATGCAGTCGGATAACATGTGCACTGTTATCTCCCTGACAAAGAACAATGAGAATACATAAATCTCAACGAAGTTAACGCGATCGACGAAAGCAAGATATAAATACTTCAAACTCGAATCAGCTAAGTTTAATGTTTTATGGTTGAGAGGAGAAACCAAAGAACCCAGATCCACAAGCGTGTAAAACATTAAACAACTCCCGGAGGATTCTACTCACGCTCCCTTGCGATACCGATCCGTCGTCTCCAAAGTCTGGTGGTCAAAAGGCACCGATCTCTCGTTACAATCCAGCAATTGATCTCCGATCGATCAAAATGTGCTTTCGAGAGAGAAAGAAGATCGCTAGTCCATCGAACAGACAGAGACAGAGCGAATATGGGGCGGCCTAGCTAGAGCGAGGAGTCTCCAACCCAGCGCCTAGATAGGTCGCCTCGAACCAAAAGCAACGCATAAGCAAAGACCTTCACATGTGAAGGGCGGCAGGCCGGGGCGCGTCTTTCCATACCCTAATCGAGCCCAACTCAATACAACTGTTTAGAGACTAAAGAACTGAACTAAATATTTTCTAGCAATTCAAATTATGTTATGTCGTCCTTCAAATGACTTCCTACTGTAAACTCTTAGTACCTTAGGTATAGTTACCTAAGCACCTAAACACCTGGTACCTGTTTTGTAACACAAAAACACTTATTAGCAACCATCTTAAATTGGTATATTGGACCTACAATAAACCTAGCTGACAATATTAGAGAATCTATTCTGATCAAAACATTCGTTGGTATTATTGCGAAGTTCAAAAGTAGATGGTACTTTTGCGTAGGCAGCTATGGGGTTGACCTGAAATATTGGTCATAATGTAATTTTCATGATTATTATAATTATTGATTAAACCCAACCACTTCTGCTCATTTTGTTTCGCCTTGCTTATAATCAAATGCATTTTTGTCTCGTGTCCGATTTTGTTACCCAGAAATTTCTATCTCCTTATAAAGTGTTTAAATCTACTTTCCGAACAATGTTCTTTATTTTCAAACTGTCAACATTTACGTGAGTAAAACCTCCAATATTGCGGAGACACCTCACTTAGCTGCTTCATTATGAATGGGAGTGTTAGAATGTTTGGTTATACCAAATAGATTCGGCGTTAAATGCGAGTAAAATGCAAATTTTCAAATCAATTTGAGTTGGGCTCGATTAGGGTATGGAAAGACGCTCCCCGGGTTGAACCTGGTGTACTCAGGAGGGGCATGGCCGACTCGCTGCATCGGCGGCGCTTTCCACCTCGGGTCTTGGTTCCACTTGCCCTCTTTGCCGGTGGTGGTATGTCCCCTGTAGATGTTCGGCTGCCAAAACTTATCTGTGTAGATTCATCGGATGATTCTGCTGATTTAGCATCTGAACTGCCATCGTTGTCATTGCCAAAATTAAACTGCTGGTAGAGCGAAGAATTGCTTGTTGCCGTTGGTGAGCATGATGGACGCTCTTCATCAATCACATTGGAAATGGGATCTCTGTCTTCTTCCACCGTACTTTTCAGAAATGACATTGTTTCCATCAGGTACCAAGTCTTCTTCTTCTTTGCCCCTGATCCACTCCTTGCGGCAGTTTTTTCATCCCGTAAATGTCGCATGTAGCTATCTCTAAGATTTCTCCACTTCTTTTCACAAGTATAAACTGAAATAGAAGAGGCATGGAAGGATTGCATTGTAGAGAGTATACAGAGAGGTAGGGAGGGAGGAATGGGTTCACCCAAAGAACACTGAAAGATTGGAATGAACTAAGTAGGTACCAGAACAAGAGAAGCAGAAATTCCCCTCATTTTAAGAGGCGAATATTGAAGACATGAATAAAAAAGAAACTGCCACCCCGCAAAGAAGTGCAACTGCAGTGAAAGAATAATACTAAACATATTATGTACCTAATTATATAGGTATAGGTAGGTAGGTATACTTATCTTCATGTTTGAAGACATAACAAAAAATACCTTTGTCCTACTGAAATAGCAAATCACCATTACCTTGATCCCCTTTGACTAAATTTCTAGGCGATATGAATGAGAGATGATGAGGGCAGGCAAATTAATTGTTTCAAAACAATAGCTATAGGAGTACCTATAGGTACCTACATACCTACCTACCTACTAACTAGGCCCAAATCTGAATAAGCAAAGAAATGCAACCCTACCACTATGGGGTCGAGATAACAGAAAATGAAATTGATAAATAAGAGGCAGGAAAATTTGCGTGCACGTGGTACCTACGATAACCGCCAAGTAGAAAGGTACTTATGTATACTTACCATCAAGATTTAGGTTTTCTGACACATCTAGCCACGCCTTATCCTTCACTGGCCGTTCTCTGTACGCGACAAGTCCCGTATCAAACAGGCACGGCTGTTTCCTTACTTCTCCAATCAGCATTTCAATACAAATATCGTCCATAATTGAAAACAATCTACTAGCAAACAGACGTCAGACAGTAGGTAAAGGAAGGTTAGGTTTGTTGTTGGTTGTAAACAGTAAACACACGTTTTCGATTTTCTACATCGATGTATCGATATATTTTGTGATAACTATATGTGCGCTCGTAGTGGTAGAAACTTCAAACAGAGTTTCCCGCCATAACGCAAAACATCTGACGGATCCCGCCGGAGAAAGTTGAGATTGATCCAACGTTTTTGTCCCACTGTCCGTTGCGCCGTCCGATTTTTTGGGGGATTGCTCTGATTGGTCGAGACGGGTCACGTGGTCGTTTTCGTCGGACGGTGTCGGACGTTGACGGAAGATGACGGATCATGGAAAGGCAGCTTAAAGCGTTGGCCGGGTAGTAGATTGTTATGTGAACACATTTCGACACATTTTCGACGGTGTTTTCCAAACGTATGGCTGCTCTGCCGGGGCTTCCGTTTCAACTGGCTCCACCTGTAAAGAACTCACATTTTATATTGAGAATATATTTCCCGACCGAGTGGATTGTAGAGCTAACGTTGCTATATAGCTTAATTATATGTCTTGGTAGCAGGTTGTCTATATTATTAGCATAGTGAGAGTTGTGCTTACACATATCACCTCCTCGTCAACATTAACGCCATCGAGGACATCCATGCCATGATCCTTCACCGCCGTTGTTTTCTGCTCCCTCTTGTGTCGCACTGCATCCCGGGACGGCAAGACCCCCTCCCGCACAAGCACATCGCCCACGACAGCGACGGGTCCAAGGAAGGCGACGAGCCTCTATTCCAGCGGTGTTAGTCTGGTCATCGTCAGCGACCCGGAACCCGTCGCTCTCATGTGCACATTGATGTCCCGGGCCTTCTTTCTGACATTCGACTACCAGTCCGTCCAGACCTAAAATATATTTGGTTTTAGAAAAAATATGTGTTTGTTAATTGTCAGTAAATTTAGATTGCAATATTTTCTGTTTTGTTTGGAGGAGCCAAGCCTGGCCAGCTAGCTTAGGAGTCCGGGCCCTAGTAAATGGTGGCCTCGCCACCCCCCGACCCAACTCTTGGAACCGGGAGAAAGATTATTATTATTATTGTAATATTGCCATTGTAATATTACCTTTTGCCACTGCATGGATGTTTTTGCAGGACCAGTAGCATCTGCGTTGAGGTTCTCCATGAGGGCAGTCCACATCATTTGCTTCCCCTGTGCGCCAGGGAAGCGATTGTTTGCAAATTCAGAGTGGGTGTCCACGTGTTTCAGTAGAAACACGTACTGGGGTGTCCACGTATTTCAGTAGAAACACGTACTGGGGTGTCCACGTGTTTCAGTAGAAACACACTGGGTAGGCCTTGTTCGCGATGATCGGTAATTTATGAAACGGATTTGTTTTCATAAATGTTTTTTTTTCTTTCCCCTGTGAACTAACTAGGAAAACGCTCTGTGTAACGCGTTGATGAGCGAGCACGGATATGCGGAACACATCGAACCGAAATTCTGTCTATTGAAAATGTAATTAAAAGCCAATAATTCTTTAATTTCGTCACAGACTGGTATGAAAATCTTCAAAAATTCCAAAAATATTGGTCCCAATAAGCATGTAAAGTTTTAAGTTGATCGATTGAACCTGAAACTTTATGATTGAATGGTTCCTTGTTAATTTTCAAAAATCACAGGATCTTGTTCAAAAACTATACCTGGGACCACTCATATGATATAAGTTTGTTTACACAATATCAGATGATCTGTTGATTATTAGTGTCATAATTATGCGTTTGAAAGTTTCTGTTCTAACTACCTTCGAACATTGGAACTGAGGCGTCAATGTTGCCGTGATCTATAGCAACAAGCAAAATGTCCATAAAATGTCAATAACTTTTGGATTTAAACACAGATTTGTCTGAAAATCGTCAAAAACACAGATAATGTTGGTCCCAATGACCATGCAAAGTTTTAAGTTGATCGGTCAAACGGTTCTAGTTTAAATTTCAAAAATCACAGTAAAGATAGTTTTAAATTTTAACCAATGGGAAGATTTGGCTGAAACTTTGTATGATTGGGTAAAATGTTAGTGGTAATGACTTGTCAAAATTTCAAATTGATGAAACAAACCAATCGAAAGATAATTTTTTTTAAATTTGAACCAATCACGGGGTCCCGTTCAAAAACGATCCCAGGGACCGCATAGAGTACGTTAGTATGTGTACAAAATTTCAGATTGATTGCTTGAGCGGTTTGACCTGGGGTGTGACCACAAAAAAAAAAAAAAAATAACACAGAGAGAAAGTGTTGTAAGAGTACCGTGGTGACGCTCGCTACGCTCGCTCAACTAACAACACCGTTGAAATGGAAGATTGAATGCAATGTTTTGTACTTTCAACAAAAGGCTCTAAATGAAACGGCCGTTCGGAACTTCAAAGTTTGGAACGGCTATATGTGAATCGACTTTGAGGAAATTGGAAAGTTGCAAAGAAAATTGTATTGAGTCATACTAGGAAAACGCTCAGTGTAACGCGTTGATGAGCGAGCACAGAACATGCAACATCCCCATAGAAACGATGCACGACACGGCAGAAGACGATTTACTCTGCAATTTTTCAATCTCCATAATACACTGGATGAATAACAGATCCATTGTGTCGTGAAGTCTTACCTACATACCTTCTCTAGAAATCTCTTGTGACATCCCATACTAAACTCGTAAAATTACAATTAATACTTGCCTGATTGGGCTTACAATATGTAAAATTTAATATTAAGTTGGTCTTGATCACCATGCAAAATTTGAACTTAATGTGAACATTTTTATTGTCGACCAATCAGAAGACATTATTTAAACTTAAACCAATTAGAGGATTTGGCCTTCGTACTGCATCCGATTTTATGCGCTAGCTCAAAAATGCTTTCATTTTACTGTACATTGTGGATAGCTTGGCTGCACTACAGGCCTTGCCTTGGAACAGAAGCTTAAAGAAGGCAGGGATGACAATTTAGTATACATTTTTCAAGATTATGGAATAAAATGACCTTAAAATGACAAAACTTTTGAAAATAACGACAGATTAGACTGAAAATTGGCAAAAATACCTAAAATGTTGGTACCAATGACCACGCGAAGTTTTAAGTTGATCGGTCAATCTGTTCTAGTTTAAATGTCAAAAATCACATGAAAAATGGTTTTAAATTTGAGCCAATAGGAGAATTTGGCTGAAACTTTTTATGATTGGGTACAATGTTGGTTGCAATGTTTTTGCCAAATTTCAAATTGATTGATGCAACCAATCGAAAGATAATTTTTTTTAAATTTGAACCAATCACGGGAGCCCGTTCAAAAACGATCCCAGGGACCGCATAGAGTACGTTAGTATATGTACAAAATTTCAGATTGATTGCTTGAGCGGTTTGACCTGGGCTGTGACCACAAAAAAAAAAAAAAAAAAAAAAAAAACACACACAGAGAAAGTGCCATAAGAGTACCGTGGTGACGCTCGCTACGCTCGCTCAATCATATCGTCGTTAAAGTGGCAATACCGCGTAAGTCACTTTTGACAGATTGTTCAGGAGGCACATAAAACTGTTTTGTTAATAGTGCTATATTAATAGCACTTCTAAGATTTTGATGTTATCAAAATTAAAGTAATAATGTTTAGAAACAAATTCTATATGCATTGTCACTTTAAAATCCAAAACAATTAAAATAAAACACATACGCGGTTTTACTACTTTTTTTCAATTACTTACGCGGTATTTTGAGGTTATTTTCTGTGCTATAAGCCTGACTCTAGCTGTCAAGTTCAATCATTAAAAACAAAAATCCAATCATCTGTCATCTATAGTTATGCGTTTTAAGTAACGTGAAGAGATTAAAGACATTCATTATCTTGACCTAAAAAGTCTCAGACTGCAGGGTGTTTGGTTTTGTAATACTGTCCTACAACTTCACGAAGGAATTCAAGGAGTATGGCTTCCAAAAATCAATATCAATCTATGCTGCTACTTATTTTATTGTATTAGGTATAAAATAACAATACAAATTATTATTAATATTAATCAAGTACATAATAGACATAATCACGTCATGATTCACAAATTCAGTCTACAAATCAGATCCAAATCTCTCAGTCTGTTCATCAGTCTGATTAAATTACAAAAATGAAGACTGTTCAAGTGACGATTTTGGTTGCTTGATAATGAACCTATAATTATTATCAACAAGTGTTGCTTAATTAAAATGATCTCATGCATGACGTTACAGTTTAATAAATGATTCACAAGTACACAAATTGGTTTAATTTCCTTATCGTGGAAAAACATTCAATTTAAGAAAAATATTATTTAAGAAATAAAGGTTTCGTCATAGAATGCGGTTGCAGAGGATGGAAGCACACTCCAAGATTCATGGACATCATTACTACATTCATACTAGTAGAGACGGTTGTCTCACTCCTATACCGATAGCATTGACCGCAGTGAAGCCTTTTCAGACCCTGTGATTCGGGAAATCTGGTAGGATCCGGTGATGTGAGCGACGTCTATAGCGTGAAGAAAGAACTACTTGATGACTAATCTCTGACGATTGCTCAACCGCTAATAGACAACATAATAAATTATCTAGTTAGCTCTGCCTTTCAAAAATTTTCATATGCAGTACCGTGATCCAAGTATCTATTAGGGCTATGATCCATTGTTGAAAAACCATAATAGATTCTTGGATCACGGTACTACATATGAAATTTTTTGAAAAGCAGAGCTAAGTAGATAATTTATGATGTTGTCTATTCATAGTTTGCACTTGATGTTGCTAGCACGTACAATAGCTGTTTTTGGACGATAGGTATTTAATAGCTATAAAGTTTATTTCATAGTTTAATTGTAAAATGCTGAT
The DNA here is from genome assembly GCA_934045905.1 of Leuctra nigra. Taxonomy (NCBI): domain Eukaryota; kingdom Metazoa; phylum Arthropoda; class Insecta; order Plecoptera; family Leuctridae; genus Leuctra; species Leuctra nigra. Next base: position 34,186,752 of record OW203767.1, on the reverse strand, counting down.
ATAAAACAAAAGAAGATCGAGCATAGCATATAAATGCTACGACGGCTCAATGGGTAAATTTAGCAGTTAGTTCATATTTTTACCACTAGTAGCTGATTATGCGCTAACGATGCCGGGATACCCCAATATTTCTCATTTCGAAAAGGCTTCACGTTTATTGGTGGAGTGAGAATAGCTCTGCTGTAGTGTAAGTGTATACATAAAAAAACACTCCGTGTAAAAATACCAGCCAAGTCTCTTACTCTAAAAAAAACAGAAGAAATCTAAAAATTCAGCACTGAAAAGTAGTGTTATCAAAAAAATGGCCAAGTCAAAACTATTCAAAAAATGCTTGGCGCATCGTACATATAAATAGTATAGAATTAGGCCGGAAATCAAATATACTCATAATATATACATAAAATATATCTATAATCCTCTAAAAAAAACGATGCGCCAAGTATTTTTTGAATAGTTTTGACTTGGCCATTTTTTTGATAACACTACTTTTCAGTGCTGAATTTTTAGATTTCTTCTGTTTTTTTTTAGAGTAAGAGACTTGGCTGGTATTTTTACACGGAGTGTATTTTTATGGGGATATCACTCTTTTTTCAGTTCATTCTTACAACTTGTAACATTATATTGTGGCACTAACGGTTATAATTCCTTGAAAAATTTGCCTTTGTGACTTGGTTGCTAAGAAGTTGTTCTTGTTACTGTGTATATGCTATAAATAATATGCTATGAAGTATAGCGAAAGTTTCGTTCCAATCGGTCCAGCCGTTCTCGAGTTATGGCATCACTTCCGGTTTTCAAAATGGCGGTTGACATCACTGCCACCTAAAATTTGTATCTATAAATGTAATGTAACATTATGAGCCTTCTGAATATGTAGTTATTGTTATAAGAGATGATTTTAGTCAGATTTTGCATTTTTATGACGTCATTTCCGGTTTTGGTTACAGTACACTTCAATTTTGACTATTGATATTTTATAAAGAAGACCGTCTGAATCGTTTGACGCACGTTTCGTTTCGTATCGATCGATTCATCCATTTCTGAGATATGACGTCACTTCCGGTTTCAAAATGGCGGCACAAAAAATGTGTAAGGACAAGGTATCATCAGACGCCAAAAGTGCACATGTGGTAAAATTTTCAGATCGATCGGTTCAGCTGTTTAGGCTGTGGCGGTGACAGCAACGTTTCCTGATATCTGAATCATCATCATCATCATCATCATCATCATCAGATAGCTTTTAAAAGGGGTGTAATTTCACTGTTTTCACGGCCCTCTAGCTCGCAAATGACATAGCATGTTGTTCCCAAATTTGGTATAGGGGGTGGGGTGGGCCATAGCTCGAAATAAAGATATTAGGCAACAGTGTGAGATTTCCCAATTTTGAGATCCAGTAGGCCGAAAATGCCATGTTGTTGCTTACAGTAAAAGTGTTTGGTCTGCTCCTTAGTTTATTAGGTAGTAACGGTATGTTGAGTGACTGTGAGTGTACGGTACGACTTGGCTGGGTGGAGCGACCGCTCCACCATATCTATATATATCTCTCTGCCGTGCACACTCTTGAGTTCCTGCAAATGTAGCCACTTCCTTTGAGGGATCTTCAACCGACTCTGGTAGAGTTGGGGAGCCGTTGCAGATGGATCTATCTTCTGAAGACGTTGTGGCAGCACCTCAAAGTCATCATCGCAGTTCAGCTTGTATTTAATGACTTTATCCTTAGGGTCATACAGTATGACCCTGAGGTCGGTAACTGTATGATCCCCTGCGAGCTTCCCCGGCCGAATCGATTGATAGATAGAAATGTTTTTGGGTGTGTAGTCCTTGAAGTAAGTGTGTTGATGGTATCGAACTTCGTATGGCATTGGTTTCACACGAGCAGCTCTGGAGATGTCTGCGTACTGCTGTGGCAGGTGAATTTCCTGACGACGTAATTTACATTCGATAGCGCTGTGTACTGAATCGCACTCCATTTGAGTATGACCTTTTACTAAATACTTCTGTGTTATCTGTACATCATGCTCCATGGCTAACCTCAGCAACGCATTACTAATGATTGAATTCCTACTTTGATACGTGCATTCATCAGAATACAAAATTATTGGTAGCTTTGATCGTGCAAGCAGTGTTGTTAGGTTTTTTATAACACACGTAACAAAAGTTGAGGCGACCAAATCAGCTGCAGTCTCATCAAACCAGTCCAGTGTGGCCTCATGTGTGGCAAGGTTATACATGGTAAAATTGTTGACAGCACGTTTGGTCTTGAAATAAAGAGCACTTGCTTTCAGGAAAGGTGCCAGCTTTACTGCTTGTAGGTCCATTGTTAGAACATGGCACTTCCCGCGGATAGCACATTCCTTATCATTCGCTTTTTCCAGTCTTACGCGATTCTTTTCTTCGACGTGTTCATTCCAAGCGACATCGCTCACATTGCCACTACTGTGGCCAACGCAAGTGTCGCATTGATCCTTCTTGGGATTAAATATTCCAATGTTTTGTTCAGCAAAAACTTCGTCAAAAGTATGCCTAGAGAGGTAAGCATTACTCTCAGTTTTACACTTAGATTGGTATAAGGTGTATAATTCATACTTTGAAGTAGTTGCTGTCTAAGTATAGTTTACTGGAAGACTTTCGACAGTAGTGTGATGGCAATTTTGGAAGTAAGGAAAGGAATTTTACGAGTTCTTGCTTCAAGAGCTGCTTTGGGCCTTCTCGAATTTCACTTGACGAGTTTAGAGTAAGCTTGCTTGCTACCAATCCATGAGTAGCTTGTGGAAACCAGTACCTTACGGTCCATTCTTTAATGCCAAGTGTATTGAGAAACATCTTTTGGCAAACAGGCCTTCGTGTATTATCAACATTTAGGTGATAAAACTTCGAACACCCTCTCCTGGAAGTGGAATCATCTTCAACAGAAGTTGTTGCTATTCCCTTGCATACAACCATGTTGCATACATACACCTTCCTTTGATCGCAATTCATGTCATGCCAAAATTTGTTGAAAATAATTGACCTCTGTTCTTCAGTTATTTGATTACATTCCTTGCCTCTGTCTTTTTACACTAGTTAGAGGTGCAATTTGGACCAAGAACCCGTTTGACACGCATAGCATCTTGTGAAACTTTCCGTCGGATGTCCGCCGATATCCCAAATACTCCTGACCTTCCATTTGCAATTTCTTGCTTTCATTCCTTTTCCATTTGGCATTAATTGCCTTTTTCCTTCGCTTCCTACCCTCTTGCATGTCTCCATATCCAGCAAGATCATCCTCGGAATCATTTGAGGCTTCGCCGGGCTCGTCGGGGTCGTCGGGGTCGGAATTATCATCCAAGTATTCAGGGTCACCATCAACCTGATTTGGAAATAAATTATCAGGAATTAAATCATTTAAATCAATTAAATCACTCATCAATGCGTTACGCTGAGCGTTTTCCTAGTTATTTTTATTACTTGCGGCCAGTTTTTGTATAACTCTTGCTTAAGTTCTTGATAGGTAGTAGGCAGGGTTGGGCAAGATACTTCCGTATCTGAGATACGAGATACAAGATACAAGATACTCCCAAGAAAGTATCTAAGATAAAGATACAAAGATACTTTGACAAAAAGTATCTCTAGATACAAGATACTTAACTATCTTAAGATACTCAAGATACAAGAAACTTTGAATGAAATTGGATTGTAGGATAGAAGGTTACATTATGTCGAAGAAACAAGTTTGTGTAATTGTTGAAAAAATAACCAGCAAAGGCATAATTTTTAATTATTTTGTCAAGTATAATTACCAGTTACAATATAAATAAGGAGAAATGAATTAAAATTGCTAGTATTGAATGGAATGTATAAATTAAAAATTTTCCTCGCTCAAATAAAAATGTCGACCATTACGATAGTGACACAACACTACCAAGTCACTGCGTTTCTTTCACTTTGTTTTCTTTTAATAAGACGAGCATCTCGAACAATTTGTCATTTAGGCGACGACGGTTGGGTGAATGTACCTATAATTCCGGCGAATGAGAAAAGCCGCTCAACAGGTGCCGAAGATGGAAGTATAACATTGTATCTTCGAAATACTTTAAGAACCGCAGGATATGACTTCAGCATATCTATATTTGTCCTGGAATCCTTAAAATAGTGTAAAACTTCAAAATTCAAATTGATTTATTTTTCAACTTAGGAGCAGGTACAAAATAAATTACAAAGTAGATAAGTTAAGTTGTATGTTACATTGCAGGCCTCCGGTTGTTGAAGTAGTAAGATTATGAAGATTATGTACAATAATAAACTCGGATTTAAACCTAGCTGTAACTAGTCATATAGTTAATTTTCAAGGCCTAATCTACTGTACATAGTTTAATATTTCTTGCATCTGCTTGTGGTCTGGGAAACTTTCAAGCAGCTGGGAAGGAAGATTATTCCACAGGCGCGTAGCTCTGCCGAGGAAGGAGTGCAGTCCAACGTCGGTGTTGTAACGCTGAAGCTGCAGTTTGAACTGATGGTCGTTCCTACTCAGGCGCAGTGCTTTTGACATGAAGTTCACAAGATCTGTCCAAGCAGGTTCTCCGGAGAGTACCTTGAACAAACATCGTAGAGAAGCTCGTTGACATCTTGTTCGTAGATCTTCCCATTTGAGGCTCCTGATTGTCTCCGATATACTTATATCAGGTTTCTTCAGGGACGGGTTCCATCGTCGGTGCTTGTTGATGACGTACCGTGCAGCTTTCTTCTGTACCTTGCTTATTTCCTCTGATAGTGATGATGTGTGAGGGTCCCAGACACTGGAACAATACTCCAGCATTGGTTGAATTAAACTAATTGGTAGGCATGGGCTTTGGTTTTCTTCGTAGCACCTCTCAGGTTTCGCATGACGAAGTGAAGGTTTTTCTTAGATTTGCTAGTCATCTGAGTGATGTGGTTTGACCAGCTTAACTTTGATGTTAAAGTTATACCAAGATACTTGCAGCTATCTTGCCTGTTGAGTGATGACCCATTTAGCGAGTAGGTTGAGTCAATGATTCTTCTCTTACTGAAACTTATTAGTGTCGTTTTACTTACATTAAGTTTCATTCCATTGTTTTCGACCCACTTCTCCAAAGTGCTCAGGTCTGTTTGGAGTATCACGGCGTCATCAGTAGAGTTAATTACTCTGTATATGATGCAGTCATAGCGAAGAGTCTTGTCTTGGATGTAATGCCGAGCGCAATGTCGTTGATGAACCCAAGGAAGAGTGTTGGCCCAAGAACCGACCCCTGGGGCACTCCTGACTCGACACTTATCGTGGAAGAAACGGATTTGCAAACTTGTACACATTGGGTTCGCCCAGAAAGGTAATTTTCTATCCAGTGAACAACATCCATATCTAGACCAATCTCCGATAGTTTGTCCAGTAATAAATTCTGGGGAACAACGTCGAAGGCCTTGGAAAAGTCTATTAGGATAGCATCGACTTGGCCACCCTTATCGATCTGTTCTGCAATTTCCTGAGTGAAGCTAACGAGAGATGATTCACATGAATGACTTTTACGAAAACCATGCTGGTTCTTGAATAGCCAGTCGGAGTTTTTTCATATGTGGTGAATGTAGTTGGACACCAGACGCTCGAAGATCTTACAAACAATAGACGTTTTACTGATCGGCCGGTAGTTCTGTGGATCTGAGCGACAACCACTTTTAAACATAGGAGTTACATTTGCTAGCTTCCAGTCATCTGGTAGGCATTGGGTGCTTAGAGATAGCTGAAATATTGTGTCCAAGTATGGGACAACAGCACTGGGGGCCAGCTTGAGATGTTGAGCTGGGATGCTGTCTGGACCAGGTGATGTCCTAGATTTCAGTTTTGTGATGACAGTTTGGATGCTTCTTCTTGATATATGGAAGGGGACATAGCTTGTCTGTTGACAGGGTTGTTGGCTGATGGTTCGATTATTGATAGACCACATTGGATTTGAGTTATAAATCTTGCTGTATGCCTTGTTGATTGTGTTTGCTTTATCCTTTTCACTTGTTGCGAGAGAACCATCTGGTTTTGTCAGCGATGGTATGGTGTTGAAATTTCCTTTCTTGGAGTTAAGGTGTTTGTAGAAGCGGTTCCAGCTATTGCCATGGTTGGTGGTATCCAGTAGATTTGATTTGTAGTTTTCATATGCAGCTTGTTTGGCTGCATTTAGCTGTCGAGTGAGGGCCTTGAAGTTACTTCCAGCTAATTTTCTACGAGGGTAAGCTTTGCGGCACTTAAGTTTTAGTTTGTTTATCTGTCTTTTGTAACACACAGGGTCCGGGTGTATTTTACGAGTTGGAACGAATCTTTCCCGAGCTGTATTTAACAGTACTTTGAATGAGGACCACATGGTGTTTACGTCGCCTTGTTGTTCAACCTAGTTGTCAAATGAGCTGATTAACTCGTTAGCGAAGCCTCTTCGGTCAGATTTCTTATACATCCATGCATAATTGCTAACTGGCAGTGGAGTCCTGGTTGCAGGGATGGACAGTTCGACCGTTATAATCTTGTGATCTGAGAAATCCTCTTCTACTCTGCCATTGTGAACTGCTTCTGGAGGGCTTACAAGAAGGGCTTATTCAACCAATTCGGTTGAATTCGCTGTTGGGTCGGTTGCCGCACTGGTATCGTTGAAGTGGAAGTAATTATCTTCCTCAATTGGAGTTAATACATCCGTTGTTGTAGTACTACCGCCGTGAACATGCATCACATTTTCTGCTGCATTTACCAGCATTGTCTGGATATCTTTGGCACTAGCGAAGTCGGGCAGCCACCGCATTTTGAAAAGTGGATGAGAGCAGGGTGAGTGGATTAAGAGAACACATTTCTCTTAAACTTTCACTCAAAGCACTATAAATTACTAATTGTCCACTAACTAACTTAAACTAAATAACTAACACTAACTTAAATCACAAAACATAAGAACTAACACACTAACTAAATACTCTTTAATATAATAAATATAATAATCTCTTGTGAAATTCTCTCTCATTGCCAAAATTCAACATTTGTCATTCGTTCGAATTCCCACTATTTTCATTGGCGGTACGAAATTCAAATACTCGAATCTCATTGGATGATGTGTTCGAAATATTACCGGAAATGACGTCATATTCGCTCACGAGATCTCGCCTTGGCGCGAGCGATACCGTGGTCGATGAGATCGTTCACCACACCGTAATCGCACGATAGAGATCTCATCGGACGAACCCCACTGCGCAGAATGTTATCCACATTTAAAACATATGACTGATTCAGGAGATCAGACGTTATTCAGGAAATATAATATCAATCATTTGCATTTATTTCTATGATGACGCAGACTCTTGAAGGGCTAACTTAAGTATAAACATACCTGTTCCTACTTCAATAGTATAATATACAGTCTACAGTCTGCCGGAAACACTACCTGGACTCCTGGTATGTCCCCAAACACCGAAATTATCTTCTTCGAGAAGACCTCCGGACTTGATTTAATTCCAAAAGGAGCCTGTTAAACCGATATCTACCGAATGGCGTGTGGAAGCAGCACAGGTCCGCGCTAGCTTCATCCAGCTGAATCTGCCAAAATCCATCTACCATGTCGAGTGTCGAGAACACCTTCATCCCAGCCCTCTGGACTGCAACATCTTCGGTCGTCGTGCTGACATGATGCTCCCTCTTGATAGCGACGTTCAGGTCGGTTGGATCTAGACAAAGACGCAATTTACCGTTTTTCTTTTCTACCACAACCAGACTGCTAACCCAGTCCGTGGGGTGGTCTACCTTGGACACTATCCCAGTCTTTTCTAGGTGACTAAGAGTTTCTTTCAACTTGGGTTGAAGGCCAAAGGGAACTTTGCGAGGTGCATGGATAACTGGTTTCACCGTTTCATCAAGGGTAATATGATGCAAACCTGGCAACCTACCTACACCTTTAAAGACATCTTTAAATTCCTCAATAACTTCCTCTTTGGTCTGACTTACATGAACAGATTCTACTTTCTGTAACAAATTCATAGCCAAACATCCTGAAAGACCTAGCAATGCATAAGAGTCTACAGCTGATATAACAAACTCAAGGGGTAACCTAGTCACATTATTGCATGAACAATTTAGATTCACTTTACCCAGAACCTTAACTTTATGTTGTCCATACGACACTAACACCGTATTGCTGCTTTTCATTGGATCAGGATACTCCAGTTGTTTGAACAACCGCTCAGGCAGAACATTTACCTCTGCCCCTGAGTCAAGTTTGAACTTTACTGTTTTTCCACCTAATTTAATATTAGCAAACCATGCCCTGTCCTTGTCCCTCTCCACTGTACTCACGGACGCTCCATCAAGCACAGTCACCAACGACAACACTCGTTCACCATCTTCGAATTCTTCACCACCCGAAGCTTCTTCTCGGACCTCCTTGACACGTCGCTGACCCTCGTCTTGCGTCTTCTTCTTAGGACAGAACATCTTGAAATGGTTCAATCCTTTGCACGTGTAGCACTGCCGACCCCACGCAGGACATTTCCCATATTCATGCCCTCGACCACAGTGCTTGCAAGTCGCTGAAGAACTCGTAGACGGTTTCACAGCACTCGGAGTCTGCTTCTGCGCTCGTCGAACCGCATTTACTTCATGTTCGGGTTGCATGGCTAGCATGTGACGCCTGCTAGTCTCCTCCGCCCGACAAATCTCAATGGTCTTGTCTAATGTGATATTCGGATCCGTTCTCAGCAATTTAGCTCGTAACTTGTCATCTCTTATGCAATGAACAATGCGATCACGAACTAACCATACATATTGTTGTCCGAATTCACAGGTTCGACCTCTTGTTTTCAATCTTATCAGAAAACTGTCAAAGGTCTCGCCCTCTTTTTGACGAATGTCAAAAAAATCATACCTGTTTACTACCAGGTTCTTGATAGGTTCGCAAAAATCCTCGAACTTTTGAAGAATTACTGCATGCTTGGTCTTGTCTTCACCTGGGCCAAAGGTAAAATTGTCCATCACCTCTTGTCCCTCTTCCCCTAGCAAGTTCACCAGTATCGCAATTTTCCGCGCATCTGATTTCTCGTCTAGTCCTGTTGCTGCCATATAGTTCACGTACGACTTTTTCCAACTTTTCCAATCAATTGACTGTTCATTCTTCATACGAAGAGTCGCCGGTTGATGAAAGCCGTCCATTTTCTATATGCCGCGTCCGACCGCGTGCGTGCACTTCTTCTTATCAAGTTATTTACTGTTCCCGATGTTACTCACTGCGTTTTTTTCTGCTGATACCATGTTACGTATTTGTATATTACGTTTAAAGATTCTATTAATTACAGAACACAGTTCAATGTTGTAAGAATCACTTTATTAGTTTATTGAGTACACATCTTAGATACATCGTAGGCGGCCATTGCGAACCGAACTCGAGACTACGTCACATCAGTGTTACCAACTGTTTTAGAAACACACTAGATAGAACAAGGTCAAATACATCACACTGGGTATTTACTTGTCTAGCGTCTATTTAATAGACTAGGAAAACGCTCTGTGTAACGCGTTGATAAGCGAGCACGGATACGTGCGACACCTCGAACTATAATTCCTTAAAACACGGCAATAATATACTGAAGGCTAGAAGCATGATTCACTAAATTATATAAAAAATAACTGCATTTGTGTCTCATTGCAAGTTAGTTACAGACACACACTCATGTGTATTTTTTGGAGCATTTAGGTGTGTATCAAAGGGATTTATTCCAAATAATAATTACAGAAACAAAACAGATAAATAAACAATACAGATCAATACAGAGATTGAAACTCACAAAATCAACATGACATAATTTAAGAAAAAGTATTCAAACAGTTACTTGCCGTTCCGTACAATAGAGCAATTTCATATTACCCAACACATTGTATTGTAACTATAAATATAACGTATTGACTGAATAAATAAAATAATTCATAAACGTAATTTCATTTATCAACCAACCAACCAATCTATTTATTTCTACAATCAAGCAGACATTTCGCCGGTCTACAAATAATTTGCTTAGCATTTAAAAGGATTGAAAGTAAGACTGCATGTTAAAACTTTTATAAACAATCAATACCTATACTATCGGTTAAAATAAAATAAAGACTATAACCTCGCAGGTATTGCTATAACTATACCTATTTAACCGTAAAACGTATTCTAACAATAATCTATAGACAGCTGACTGCTTCCGAGTTTGTTTTGAATGGAGCGCATCGGGCGGCCGCAACGGACTCCTCGAACCTTCAATGCTATTTATATGGGAAAACACGATTTTTTTTATTTATGAAGGAATCTTTCTCAAAAACTATACAGGTCTAAGTTAGTATGAGATGAAGGTGTGTGCAAAATTTCAGATCGATAGGTTGACCGGTGCGACCTGGGTTGAAGCGACAAAAAAAACACACACGGAGAAAGTGCCGCAAGAGTCAAGTGGAGACGCTCGCTCCGCTCGCTTAATAATTTATAAACTTACTATTCCTACCTCTATATTATGCAGTTTGCATGAAAAACGTTCAGGGAAAGCCCTACTTGTTTATTAGCAAACAATTCAGCTGGTTACTTACTTGTCTAGCGTGTATTTAATAGATAATTTAAAAACTTACTATTCCTACCTCTATATTATGCAGTTTGCATGCAAAACGTTCAGGGCAAGCCCGACTTGTTTATTAGCAGACACTTTAGCTGGGTACTTACTTGTCTAGCGTCTATTTAATAGATAATTTATAAACTTACTATTCCTACCTCTATATTATGCAGTTTGCATGCAAAACGTTCAGGGCAAGCCCTACTTGTTTATTAGCAAACAATTCAGCTGGTTACTTACCTGTCTAGCGTGTATTTAATAGATAATTTAAAAACTTACTATATCTACCTCTATATTATGCAGTTTGCATGCAAAACGTTCAGGGCAAACCCTACTTGTTTATTAGCAAACAATTTAGCTCGGTACTTACTTGTCTAGCGACTATTTAATAGATAATTTATAAACTTACTATTCCTACCTCTATATTATGCAGTTTGCATGCAAAACTTTCAGGGCAAGCCCTACTTATTTATTAGCAAACAATGTAGCTGGGTACTTACTTGTCTAGCGTTTATTTAATTGAGCGAGCGAAGCGAGCGTCTTCTTTTGGCTCTTTTGGCAAGGACCTCTGTTTTTTTGTGTTTATTTGTGTGTTTTTTTTCTGTTACTGACGATATACAAGTCACAGTTTTTCTTCGATCAAGCTGAAATTTTGCACACATGTACTGACCATTTCCGGGCGTTGCAGACCCTAATTTTTTTGAAATCCCTTGATTGGTTCAAATTTAAAAAAAAAAAATCTTTCGATTTGATTGTTTGATCAATTTGAAATGTTGACAAGTCATTGCCACTAACATTTTACCCAATCAAACAAAGTTTCAGCCAAATCCTCTCATTGGTTAAAATTTCAAACCATCTTTACTGTGATTTTTGAAATTTCAACAAGAACTGTTTGACCGATAAATTTAAAACTTTGCATGGTCATTGGGACCAACATTATCTGTGTTTTTGACAATTTTCAGACACATCTGTGTTTAAATCCAAAAGTTATTTATATTTTACGGACATTTTGCTTGTTGCTACGGATCACGGCAACATTGACGCCTCAGTTCCAATGTTCCAAGGTAATTAGAACAGAAACTTTCAAACGCATAATTATGACATTTATAATCAACAGATTGATCTGATATTGTGTACACACACTTATATCATATGGGTGGTCCCAGGTATATTTTTGGAACAAGATCCTGTGATTTTTGAAAATTAACAAGAAACCATTCAATCATAAAGGTTTAATCGATCGACTTAAAACTTTGTAAGGTTATTGGGACCAATATTTTTGGAATTTTTAAGATTTTCATACAAGATTTCGGTTCAAGGTGTTGCGCGTATCCGTGCTCGCTCATCAACGCGTTACTCAGAGCGTTTTCCTAGTAGATAATTTATAAACTTACTATTCCTACTTCTATATTATGCAGTTTGCATGCTAAACGTTCAGGGCAAGCCCTACTTATTTATTAGCAGACACTTTAGCTGGGTACTTACTTGTCTAGAGTCTATTTAATAGATAATTTATAAACTTACTATTCCTACCTCTATATTATGCAGTTTGCATGCAAAACGTTCAGGGCAAGCCCTACTTATTTATTAGCAGACACTTTAGCTGGGTACTTACTTGTCTAGCGTCTATTTAATAGATAATTTATAAACTTACTATTCCTACCTCTATATTATGCAGTTTGCATGCAAAACGTTCAGGGCAAGCCCTACTTGTTTATTAGCAAACAATTTAGCTGGGTACTTACTTGTCTAGCGTCTATTTAATAGATAATTTATAAACTTACTATTCCTACCTCTATATTATGCAGTTTGCATGCAAAACGTTCAGGGCAAGCCCGACTTGTTTATTAGCAGACACTTTAGCTGGGTACTTACTTGTCTAGCGTCTATTTAATAGATAATTTATAAACTTACTATTCCTACCTCTATATTATGCAGTTTGCATGCAAAACGTTCAGGGCAAGCCCGACTTGTTTATTAGCAGACACTTTAGCTGGGTACTTACTTGTCTAGAGTCTATTTAATAGATAATTTAAAACCTAATTGTTATGTATGGATCGATGTAATGTTATGTAGTCGATGTAATGTTGTTTTTAGAAGATATACTTTATTAATAATTTAATAATAATATAAGAAATACATCAGCCGCCATTAGTGGCACAGGCACAGACAAGAATGTTCGTAGTTCTCTGAATCACCAACTACCTCTGTCTTGAGCAGCACAGGCCACATCCGGGTATTGTCAAGTTGGTGTTACTGCGTATGGCGCCAAAAATTCGAACTAATTTTAAGCCAGGACATAACAATCCCTCCCCCCTAACTTTAAGTAATAAGTATTTTGAAATACTATTCAAAAATTAAGTAAACATTTTAAAGACGCTCTCCTAAATTCAAGCAATAAATTTAAAAACACTTCAAGATTCAAGCCATACACATAAACACTTTTCTAAATTCAAGCTATAACTAAAACAATTCACCTTAACTTTCAAAGCGAATGGAGGGGAACGATGCCGACGAAACACCGGCTTCGTGCCCGGGTCCAGTTCCACGTGCACTGGCTCCCCCGAGTAGGTCCCTAAACCTGGCTCGAACACCTCGGCAGGTCCTTGCAGCTCTCCTGGCAATTCCAATGGCCCTTGTACGTGATGAACATCACTGCCAACTGGAATCTGCAGTCCTAACCTCTCAAACCAGTCACGCCCTAGAAGACTCGGGCCATTGGACTGCATGAGAAACATCGGCAGACTTGCCGACTTGCCCTCGTACTCTACCTTCACATGCGCAACCCCTTTAATACGTAGTTCATGTTGCGACCATGTGCGGATCAATGAGTAGATGTGTTCAAAACAGGTGGGTTCTCTGCCCATGTAGACCAACCTACCAGAGAATGCTGGGACCCAGTGTCTAGCTCCAGTGTAATTGGCACGCTATTCACCTGGACCTCCACCTGGTACACTCCTGATTGACTATGGCTACTCACATGGTGAAAGTAGGACACGACATCGGACGACTGAGCTGCAACGTTGGAAACCTCTGCCTCGAGATGATGGTTACTCGATGCTTCCTCCGGAGCTTTACATACCTTCGCAAGATGACCCGCCTTCTTGCAACGGTGACAGACTACAGTCAATTTAAGCTTGCAGGTGTTCGCACGATGGTCCGGGTCGCCGCATCGGTAACATGCTCCTCCTACCTGAGCCTTACTTGTAGTTGCAGGTGCAGGGTAGGTCTTCTTTTTAGCAGTCGCCTTCCGAGGTCTGGCATTCTTCTGTCCGCTCGTAGAATGTAATTTGTTCAACACCACAGCATTATTGCCACGCAGCTCTTGGACATCCTTATGCGCAGTCTCCGCCGCAAGAGCAACATCCACAGCCTTCTTGAACGTAATATCGTCACCGATGGGCAACAGCTTCGTTTGCAGAGCTGAATCTTTGACGCCCGATATTAGTTGGTCAAGCAGATTTTCGTCCAGCTCCGCAAACTGGCAATGCTCCGCTATCTTCCGGAGAGCGCTCAAATATTCCATGATGGACTCACCCTGCTTCTGCTTGCGCTGGTGGAATTTGAATCGCTGTACCCTCTTGCTTGGCTTCGGACAATACCTGGAATTGAGTAGGTCCACAGCCTCGGAGAATGAAAGTTCGGCTGGGTTCCGAGGAGACGCCAATGTACGTAAAACAGCGTACGTCTCCTTGCCAATACAAGAGAATAAGAGTGCGCGCTTCTGGACGTCCTTGGTTACCGAAAACGCCGCAAACGCGAACTGCACAAACTCGACGTAAACGTCCCAAGGCTCCGTGACACTGTAGTGCCCAATCGCGTCCAACACTCCTCCAGATCCAGCCATCTTCTTGTGAAATTCAATTTACCTCGTCGCCAGTTTGTTATGTATGGATCGATGTAATGTAATGTAGTCGATGTTAATGTAGTTTTTAGAAGATTTACTTTATTAACAATTAAATAATAGTATAAGAAATACATCAGCCGCCATTAGTGGCTCAGGCACAGACTATAATAAGAGCGGCTAGAGGCAGAAGGTGCTCCCAAGTTTACATTGCGCAGTAAAGGATGCGCGAACGGTACACATGTTTTTATTTATATAGTGGTTACGAACGGCATTCAGTATCGCCGTCCTGGTGGCGCAATGGACTGTGCATTGGCTTACGGTACAAGGGGTCGCCGGTTCGAAACCGGCCGTGGTCGTACTTTTTTTATTTGAAATTTTCACAAGTTATAATTCTGCCCAACCACAGAGTTATTTTTTTAAGTTGCCCAGCTTTAATTTTCGTCAGTTCGACTTTGTCTACCCATAGAGAGTTTTTTCCTTCGTCTGCCTAGTAAAACTTATGCGGGCGCAATTGGAGCACCTTCTGTCTCTAGCCGCTCGTGACAAGAATGTTCGTAGTTCTCTGAATCACCCAACTACCTCTGTCTTGAGCAGCACAGGCCACATCCGGGTATTGTCAAGTTTGTGTTACTGCGTATGGCGCCACAAATTCAAACTTATTTTAAGCCTAGGACATAACACTTACTATTCCTACCTCTATATTATGCAGTTTGCATGCAAAACGTTCAGGGCAAGCACTACTTGTTTATTAGCAGACAATTTAGCTGGGTACTTACTGGTCTAGCGTATATTCCTTCAGTCCTGAATTAATTTCCCCACCAATGGACTGCCACCTTGACGCGGTGGTGGGGCTTAAGGGGCCGCATCTCATAACGAGTGTTGGTCCCAACTAAGTGCAGTCCAGGGTCGACCTAGTCCCATGCCCTCCCCAAATTCGCGGGCCCCTCGGGCCGGCCTCCCCCCCTCGAGATGGTGATCCCCCTGAAATCGGGTCCTACCGGCCCGAAGTCTCCCCCCCCCCCCCCCCCCCCGATCTGTCCCCATTCCGGCCTGGCCTTCCCACCCGTGCTGGACTCCCCCGGATCGGGCCCATTAGGTCGACCCCTCCCCATGTCCTCCAATTATGTTCAACAAAGTTAAATATAAAATTAATGTGCGCAATATAACCTCGTCGTTGACGCGCCGTTAAACCAAACTAATCTAATCTAATCTAAAATATCTGTTTGCATTTTCTCTTTATTTATGCTATAAAGATAATATAAAAAAAATGTATTACAAAATTACAAAATATATCACAAAATTACACATGTACATTCGGTCTCGGTAGATATAAAATATAACATTATTTTTATTGAAAATTTGAATTTTATGAACTTAAATTGCATATTTACTACTAAAAAATGTAAACTAAATTTTTGTATGTAAATAGAATTACATATATTGATTAACACTTACTTTCGGTGAAATTCTACGAAGCAATTTCGACCCTTTACAAGGCAAAGATGCACTTTACACTTATCACAATAAATGTGTGATCGTCCTTTTGTGCATTTATCTTGCTTGCATCTTGTTGCTTCCTTCTTGTCGTCAATGAGAGGCATGTGATCGACGTTATCATGTTGGACGTCCCTCGACGGTCTCGTCTCACCGCGTCTCCGCCGCGACGGAGGTGTTGGTGTCGAGCTGCTTGGCCGCCCTCGTTTCCTCACGTTCACCGGCTGGCCAACTTTCAGCAGCCCATCGGCGACTCGAATTCTGGAATGTAGGAGGTCGAGGATCTCCTTGGCTAAACGGCAGTCTCGCTGGTATTCAATCCAGCTATTCACAAGCGAAACTTATTCAAACACCCTATAATTATGTGGAGAGCAAAAAGAGATTTCATCTCAATAGAGTTGGTGCTACGAAACCCTATAAGACCTTGCTGAAGTGCATAAATATTAGTGCACTCAGTCATCGTTACCGATGGAAACGTACTCCAATGGGGTGAGAACATGATGATCGTTCATTTCAACGTCACGTTCATTCCATTGAATAACTGGTGGCACGAACGGACGCCTCCTGTACTAGATTTGAGATTTGTCAGTAATAAAATACAGCATACTCTTCATCAGATACTTGACCATCACTTTCAATCCCATCTTCATCGCTTTCGCTGGAATCGTTCTCTTCCTCATCGTTAGGTTTCCACTGCGGCAGACGTTGATGCTTGATTCTTTTGACGTGAAGGCCTGCTAGTGTCTGCAACGGGCACTACAATCTCTTCTTCGTCGCTACAGTCAATTTCGGATACATTACCATCCTCCAACAAATCTAAAATACTAGGAAAACGCTCCGTGAAACGCGTTGATGAGCGAGCACCGGAAACGTGCGCAAACATAGAACCGAAGATGAGTTAACACATATACCTAGAAAACATAAATAAACGTTTTAACGTTATTAAACCTAGATTAAACGATAAACAGTTCTACCTAGTTTATAAAAGGAATGAATCCAACGTTCCACAATTATAATAAGACAATGTAATGTTTTGAACTGAATGATTTAAACCTTTAAAAAAATTATTAACCTTCAAGGAAATGTCAGGCTAGACAGAAGCTCAGAAACGGAAATAGTCCAACGTTTACACAAGTACCTAGGTAGTAGAAGACTATTATGAAATATCAATGTTCTGACAAAAACTCTCGATAAATAATGTTCACCTGCTATACAAGTGGAGAAACTTTACTAAAACCTTCACAAAGAACACCAAATTGCCAAACACATTCAACGAAAATAAGCAAAATGCTGGAGAGGTTTAAAATGACGACGTGTGATCACAAGAAGAGAACAAACGCCACTCTGAAACACACAGGAAGCACGGCCATCAGAACTATACGAATTTACGAAAAGTCAATCAAGGTCATTAGTTTTGCGAATAATCAAAATGATTTGTTTAGAAATACGTTCCATATTGAATTATTAAAATATGATCCATTTAATCAACGTGAAAGTATCTGCTTTTCACTGAAAATTGAAAATAGCATCTAAACACACTTGTACCTTAATCAAATCAGATTCAGTTGCAGTGGAAAAACATTCATTTTTAATGTTTCATTTCTGATAGCTATTCAAAATATCAATAAGTTCATACATTCTTAACTGATTAGTATGTAAATTTGTAAAATAAGAGACAATGTTGGTCCCAATGACCATGCAAAATATTAGTTTGACCAGATTTATCGAAGACCGTTTTCATTTTTCAGCCTATCAGGAGATATTTATTTTACCAATGAGCCAATGAATGGATTTCAAAAAAATTTGGGTCAGCAAATAGAGAAGGTTGGTTTTACATGTGTGCAAAATTTCAGATCGATCGGTGAAACGGTGCGACCTGTGTATCGGCTATTAACAGCAAAAAAAAACACAATAAAAAAAACAAAAAAAAAACAACAAAAAAAAAGAGGTCCGTGCCAAAAGAGCCAAAAGGAGACGCTCGCTTCGCTCGTTTAATTACTTACATCCAACCATTGTCTCCGGCTCTTTAACATTTTTATACCACGCGGACCTAAAAACAAAATTGTGTGGTTAGAATATTTGAAATTGCAACAATGTATATAGTTTATGTCGTGGACGTTTTCGGAACCATCGGGATATAACAGTCATCGTATTGTTGTGTATAGTCATGTTAATGTGAAGTTTAGTTGCGAAACAAGTGTTAAAATGTAACTTATTTACTTGAAGGAAAGAGAAATTCATAAAAAAATTAATTACATGAATGAATAAAGTAAGGTTATGTATCAAGATTTATTTTGCCCATTGGGACCAGATGTACATGGCTATGTACAACCATACATACACTGAATAATAAGCTGTTTTATATTGAAAATCTCGTAACTTGATGATGTATTAGCTTCATTCAACCTATAATAACAAAATCAGAATCAGTACGATTCCAAATAAGACATCCAAACATGAATAACAGCTCAATCAAATGTCAACTCACCGGCAATGTTGGTGCAGCCTTGACCCTCTGTTATTTTGGTATACATGTTTCTCAGTTTATCCACTAGATGGCAGCAGGAGGTTGAAATATACGTAGTTGGTATGTAAAGTTCGTTCACGATAAGAATATCACTGACGTTTTAGTCGATCACGTCGTTCATTGGTCAGTCACTTGAACACTGCCCTGTCAATGGCAAGACTTTCTTCTTTGTATTATTGAAATTGTATAAATTATGTCAAATACACAATTTTTAATAGTATTAAATATTATAAAAATTCAATAAAATTGATTTATTTTTATCTACAGCCGTATTATACACATTTTTTGATTATTATATTGATATTTACATGTGTAGGTATACGTTCACTTGACTACGGTAGTACACGCCGCCATTACGTCTTGCTATTCTAATCGTGAATGAACTTTACGCACTGATGTACAAACCGTTTGAAATGGTGTAAAGTGCCGAGAAGTAATTATTATTAATTGTTGAAAGCTATGTACATGGCTATGTGCACCAGGTCTGAAGGGGTTATAAGCTTACTATTCCTACCTCTATATTATGCAGTTTGCATGCAAAACGTTCAGGGCAAGCCCTACTTATTTATTAGCAAACAATTTAGCTGGGTACTTACTTGTCTAGCGTCTATTTAAAAGATAATTTATAAACTTACTATTCCTACTTCTATATTATGCAGTTTGCATGCAAAACGTTCAGGGCAAGCCCTACTTGTTTATTAGCCGACAATTTAGCTGGGTACTTACTTGTCTAGCGTCTATTTAATAGATAATTTATAAACTTACTATTCCTACCTCTATATTATGCAGTTTGCGTGCAAAACGTTCAGGGCAAGCCCTACTTGTTTATTAGCCAACAATTTAGCTGGGTACTTACTTGTCTAGCGTCTATTTAATAGATAATTTATAAACTTACTATTCCTACCTCTATATCATGCAGTTTGCATGCAAAACGTCAGGCAAGCCCTACTTATTTATTAGCAAACAATTTAGCTGGGTACTTACTTGTCTAGCGTCTATTTAAAAGATAATTTATAAACTTACTATTCCTACCTCTATATTATGCAGTTTGCATGCAAAACGTTCAGGGCAAGCCCTACTTGTTTATTAGCAGACACTTTAGCTGGGTACTTACTTGTCTAGCGTCTATTTAATAGATAATTTATAAACTTACTATTCCTACCTCTATATTATCAGTTTGCATGCAAAACGTTCAGGGCAAGCCCTACTTGTTTATTAGCAAACAATTTAGCTGGGTACTTACTTGTCTAGCGTCTATTTAATAGATAATTTATAAACTTACTATTCCTACCTCTATATTATGCAGTTTGCATGCAAAACGTTCAGGGCAAGCCCTACTTCTTTATTAGCAAACAATTTAGCTGGGTACTTACTTGTCTAGCGTCTATTTAATAGATAATTTATAAACTTACTATTCCTACCTCTATATTATGCAGTTTGCATGCAAAACGTTCAGGGCAAGCCCTACGTATTTATTAGCAAACAATTTAGCTGGGTACTTACTTGTCTAGCGTCTATTCAATAGATAATTTATAAACTTACTATTCCTACCTCTATATTATGCAGTTTGCATGCAAAACGTTCAGGGCAAGCCCTACTTGTTTATTAGCAAACAATTTAGCTGGGTACTTACTTGTCTAGCGTCTATTTAATAGATAATTTATAAACTTACTATTCCTACCTCTATATTATGCAGTTTGCATGCAAAACGTTCAGGGCAAGCCATACTTTTTTATTTGCAGACAATTTAGCTGGGTACTTATTTGTCTAGCGTCTATTTAATAGATAATTATAAACCTAATAATCCTTCCTCATAAATATATACTTTTTGCAGGTGAAAGAATGTTAAAATAGTGGCACACAAATTCTAATTTTGCGAAGATAAAGCGTTACAATTTCGCCAGAGAAAAGCGACTGCCCAATCATCTCCCGGCATGTTGTTTTTAAGCCCAGTACATTTTTTCCCATACTATCCGATGTTCTCTTCTCTAAGAACCGCACATCTATTTTGGTGAACGGAAATCCCCAGGTAATTATGTTAATTGGCTCAGGATGATAAATGTTGAGGAGAGATATCGAAAAGTTACCATTACTGAAATATTACCAAGATTTTTTTTGCTTTAATTTACTACTACATGTAGACATTTTATATTTTCCTAATTTTGGATTTGTATATTCCATTCTTTTACCTCTACCTTCTTATATTTCTACTTATAAGTAATTTTTATTGACCAAAGAACATGTGGCCAGCTCAAACTTTAACTGATAATTTTTTCAACAGAAAATAGTATCTTGTAAAATAATATCAATTTCCTTTGGACTAAACACTTATTATAAACGATTCAATAAAAATGGTTTGTGTTTAGTCCAAAGGAAATTGGTTTTATTTTACAAGAAAAGTATCCAAACTAAAGAAGGAAAACGTAAGTTATTAATCAGAAAATATAGTATTTCAATCAAATGTATGAATACACACATATAGTGCCGTAATATTTTTCTTCCTACATACTTTTAATAGCAATGAGAACGTGAATAAGTCAATGATATAAGGAAACAAAAAAAGATCTGACAACTCTATCCCGCCATTAAAATAGCATTGCGTACTCGGAAAGTTTAATTTTGGCGCCATACCAATCCCACACGCCATCTACAGCGCATACGGCGGCGGATTTATCGTCCTATATTTGAAATGCCCTATACTACAATGTTTTCTATAATCGATTTGGCATCAATACAAAATTGTACCAATTTGGGCAAAACAAGTGAAACTCAAAGAATGTAATTGCTCGACGTAATGTCTTTTCCGGAGTCCACTAAAAGTCCACAACATTTAGAGTCTGGCCATTTGGCTCTGAACTTGCTAGAATTATTTGTGATTTCTCTTCAATGACT
Organism: Leuctra nigra; assembly: GCA_934045905.1. NCBI lineage: Eukaryota > Metazoa > Arthropoda > Insecta > Plecoptera > Leuctridae > Leuctra > Leuctra nigra. The sequence goes on along the minus strand of OW203767.1, from coordinate 34,165,405 downwards.
TGTCTGTTGATTACAGGAATTGAGCTTTTCCTTTTTCAATAGCTTCTTGTATTGTCAAGTCCATTTCCATTGCCCTCGACAAAGTTTTCTAACACACCATATTGCTGCAAATGAATGTCATATATATTCCCTTCGGGGGATGCAACTTAAGAACGGCACTCCGGAATGAGTACCTATATCCAATATGTATGCTATCTAGTCACCACGCGTCGTCTCGCTTGCCTAATCTAAGTCCGTGCTTCGAGATGAAGGGAAATCTTATTTCCCGGCGAAAATTAAAGCTGGGCAACCTTAAAAAAATAACTCTATGGGTGGGCAAACTCAAACATGCAAAAATTCCAAATAAAAAAACTTGCAGCGATCTGGAATCGAACGCGGTTCCACTGCATGCGGTGCAAGCGTGTTACCACCGTGCCACAATAGCGTTGCAGCGCAGATCTGCTTTTGGACCTTATGCACCAAAGTAGCTAGCTTTAGAACGTAGGGACCGTGCTGCGCATGCGCGATTGTCCCTTGGTGACGGCGTAGCATACAAATTGGATATACGCATCCGGGATTGACACAAAACCACGGCATTGTTCTTGCTGGCAGGGTATTTTTCTTTCTGTGGTTCTTCTTTTGCCAGGCCCATCTTCATATACGAAGATTGAAAACCACCTCTTTTGAATATTGATTCAGAAAACACCTCAGTTACCTCTCGCCTTCCATTTAGTTCCATTTAGGTTCCATTTAGTGGTTCCTGCCGCCATTTCCGGTACCGTTAATTTGTTTATTCATTTTTCACAATTGAGTTTCAAAAAAAATTGCAGAATGAATACGCAGGAGCTAGTTCAGTTGCAAACGGTACAGGCGTTTTAGATATATTACGTCACTTCCGGTTTCAGGAATGGCGGCCGAGAACACTGCAACCTTGAAATTATAATTTGTATTGTCTATGTTACAATGTAAGTTACTTATGTATGTATTTTAAGTATAATTTGTTGAAATAAGTTAAATATTGCGTATTTATGACGTCACTTCCGGTTCAGAAAATAAGAAAATAATTATTTTTTTATTGATACTTCATATAGATGACCGTCTAAATCGAATGGCGCTAATTTCGTTCTAATCGATTCAGACGTTTTTGAGATATGACGTCACTTCCGGTTTAAAAATGGCGGCACAAAAAATCACAAGAGGCAAGGTATCATCAGACGCCAAAAGTGCATATGTGGTAAAAATTTCAGGTTGATCGGTTCAGCCGTTTAGGCTGTGGCGGTGATAGCAACTTTTTCGGGAATCATCAGAATCATCATCATCATCATCATCATCATCTGAAGAAGAAAGACGTGTAATTTCACGATTTTCACTGTCCTCTAGGTCGTAAACGGGACTGGTTGTTGTCGCGTGATGTATATGTTGTCAGGTGGGCCATAGCTCAAAATTAAGACATTTCACAACAATGAGAGATTTTCCATTGTTGAGATCCAGTAGGCCGAAAATGCCATGTTGTTGCTTACAGTAAAAGTAGTTGGTCTGCTCCTCAGTTTATATTAATAGGCATTTACGGTATGTTGAGTTACTGTGAGTGTACGGTACGACTTGGCTGAGTGGAGCGACCGCTCCACTAGATAATAATAATAATGATGATGATGATGATTCATCTTTCAATAAATTCCGCGGTCTCCGCCACAGCCTAAACGGCTGAGTTGATTGACCCGAAATTTTCACCACATATACAGCTCGTCTGCCTGATGATACCTTGCCCTTATAAATTTTTTGTGCCGCCATTTTGAAACCGGAAGTGACGTCATATCTCAAAAACGGCTTAACCGATCGGAACGAAATTTGCGCCAATCGATTCAGACGGTCCTCTTTATGAAATAACAGTAGTTAAATTAAAGTTTTCTTATTACTGAAACCGGAAATGACGTCATAGTTATTGAAATCTGCCTAAATTCACTTCCCTTTATATAAAAACCAACTACATATTCAGAAGTCTTATAATGAAATATTAGTATTTATATACAAATTAATACAATGTGTAAGAGCTTTCAGCCGCCATTTTGAAAACCGGAAGTGATGCCATATCTCGAAAACGGCTGGACCTATTGGAACGATGCTTTCGCAATTCTTCATGGTATATCACTTTAAGTATATATTTAGCTCCAAACAATATTTTTTTTAGTAAATTATTCGGAAATGGCGTATATTTTAAAAAGAATTAGCCATTGTTGCCCCAAAAAGTTTTACAAGTTGTGTAAATAAACTAAAAAAATAATTGATATCCCCATAAAAAAACACTCCGTGTAAAAAAAACAGCCAAGTCTCTTCAACTAAAAAAAAATATTATGAAATCTAAAAATTCTGCACTGAAACGTAGTGATATCAAAAAATGAGCCAAGTCAAAACTTTATTTGAAAATTAAAAAATACTTGGCGCATCGTTTTTTTAGGGTATTGTAGGTATAGGTACTATAAGTATATGTATTTATATCTAGCCTATACTTCTAAGCTATTTATATACACGATGCGCCAAGTATTTTTTAATTTTCAAATAAAGTTTTGACTTGGCTCATTTTTTGATATCACTACGTTTCAGTGCAGAATTTTTTAGATTTCATAATATATTTTTTTAGTTGAAGAGACTTGGCTGTTTTTCTTACACGGAGTGTTCTTTTATGGGGATTATATTTAGCTGTAGATATATCAACATGTTGCGGGCCTTTTATTTATAAAATCTACTTATTAATTCGACTTTTCTTCACACATGTTATGTAATAAGAGATCGCTATGGTCACATTATATTCACGTTGTGTTTATGTTTAACAAAATCACTTTATTATACTGTATTAGTCTATTATAAACATTCACCTCAATGATGACATACGTATAGTGATTATTAGAAAGTATGTCATTTTGCAGCATGTCCGATATTTTACATATCTACTTCATAGTCTGCAAAATGTCTCTAGTTTGTATCTATAGCCACAATTTAGTTTTATTTTTAGATTTAAAAGTAGTTCTTAGTCATAATATGCACATTTATTTACTATTTTGTATTCTGGAGTATTTATGCCGCATGGCATGCCCCGACACAAGCCCAGGCTTATAGGGGTATGCAAATACAATAATCCAACCGAAACGTGTAAACATTTGAAAAATAAATCATCTTGAAACTTAAAATTTGAAACTTGAATGTAAAACGTTTTCAAAGCTCGAAATTTTTACATGGCTCTTATGGGGAAACTAATTAATAATTTAATTTCCTACTTTATTATAATTTATGTTTAATCCGCACCAACAATTTCAACAGAAAATCATTGATTTATAATCAACTAATATTGAATGCATTGAAAACTTAAAATACTCTTGTCACCGACTTAATTTCTGAGATAATGGCATTTAAAAGTTTGAAAATCTTGATGGCCATTCAAGATTCAACATGGGACAACTGTACTAGTCAAAACCACTGCTGTATTCTTAACAAAATTATTTAACGAAAATGTTGTTAAGAAATTCTTCATTATATCATATCTCACATATTACATTACAGACCTATGTTTTAAAGCTTAAACATGCGTTACTGAATTAATTTATCTCATGTTATAAATATAGTCATTCAAAGCGATGGTTCATCATCCTTAATGGCTCTCAGAAAAATGCTTCCTCTTTGGCCATAACACACAGAGAAAGTGCCATAAGAGTACCGTGGTCTTCGCTCGCTCAATGACAAGGACAATGACAACCCTAGTAAAACGAAAAGATCACCAAAGCATCACCATAACGTCGCAATAAGATAACTTACATCACCAAACGATCGCCAAAAGTAAACCTAGCATTACCAAAATTTTTGAGCAAAAGAATATACATTACCAAAACATCACCAATTTACACCATAAGATAACCAACAAACCAAAGCATTACCAAAGCATTTCCAAATGTAAACCACTAATTCGGTCTTATAAACCAAAAGATCGTCAAACGATCACCATGGTTTGCAAGAGAAGGGTAAACCAAAGCATCATCATGGTAATGCTTTGGTAATCTCTCCTTGTAAACCAAAAGATCGTCAAACGATCACCATGGTTTGCAAGAGAAGGGTAAACCAAAGCATCACCATGGTAATGCTTTGGTGATGCTTTATAATGTAATTTTCTCCTTTAGTTATCCATTGTGCTCCAGTGCCCATTAAGCTAAGTATTGTAATTCAAATTTAGGGTAGGGATGGGCGATTCTATTTTCATAAATATTGATTTTTGCATTGATTTTCTGCATTTCGATGTATCTGTGAATCGATTCTCCCAGACTGATTTTCACGATTATGCCATTGAGTGGAATGTTTTCTTACATTTGATAAAATAATACGCGTTAGAATTGATTCTACTTTTGGCTATCTATTTTTTCAACTATCTGCATTCTGATTAATCACTGAATTAAAAATATTAATAATCGCTGGTTGTGGGTTTGAATTACATATTGGTAAAATCTTAATGATTTGCAGTTGATAACAGTTAATCCAATCTATGCTTTTACTGTAGGTATAACCAATCACTGTCCACTTCCATTTCACAAACATGATTGGGGCTAATTGACTTATAAATATGCAAGTCAGTTTAATTGTCAATATACCATTGTAAAGTTAATAAACTACAAATATATCGGTACATAAATAAATACGTATTCTGTAGGTAATTATCAGAGCTGGGCGATTCAGTCCAAGAATCGATTGAGTGATTTACAATTAAAGGAAACAGTTCTGATCTCCTGGGCAGTGCTAAACACAAGATTCAATTCGAGTAGAGAGAGAGGCGTCTATGAGATACCGTCGTTGAAAATATTATTGCAATAGTTATAACAGCAGACTCGTTCAGGTTAGAAGGTATAGAAGTCCATGGCACAGAGCTAGCGCTGCGAGATGTCACGACGAGGGTCCCGGCTACATTCTTCGTCGCAGTCGAATAATTTAATTTCGCATGTTTGTTACAGCTGACCAGTTATCTTCAAATATCTGGTTTAAATGTGCATACGAATGTTAATTAAAGTGTAATAATGAATTAAAGTTTTGAATTTTGTTTGTAATTATTCGTTACTCTTTGGTGACGTTTTGGAAATGCTTTCGCGATGCTTTGGTAATGCTTTGGTGATGCTTTGGTAATGCTTTCGTGATGCTTTGGTAATGCTTTGGCGGTGCTTTGGTAATGCTTTGGTAATGTTTTCGTGATGCTTTGGTAATGCTTCGGTTTTTTGTAGGTTTTCATGGTGATGCTTTGGTGATGCTTTGGTAATGCTTTGGTTTAATTTGGCAATGTTTTGGTAATTATTTGGTAATGCTTTGGTGACGTTTTGCTATCCATGCATGAAAATTGGTTTGCTTTTGGCTTGCAAAAGCATCACCAAAGCATCGTTTTGTGAAACAAATGAACCTAAATGGTGATGCTTTGGTTTGCTTTTGGCTTATTTTTGTCTATCTTTTGGTGATGTTATTTTTCTACTAGGGAAGGTACGTATTGAATGTGGAGATTTTATTCTGTCATAGATGTTTGTGCCTAGGATATCGTTTATGTCTTCATATTAGTCCATGGAGTTAAACGAGAACGCGCCAATGAACAGGGCCCCATGAATGACAGTGTCTGAGCTAGCGCCTGTGAGCAAGCAACCAGCCGCGCACACATGTAACACAAGTTGCCTACACAGCAGGCTCCAATGAACAGGGCCCCATGAATGACAGTGTCTGAGCTTGCGCCTGTGAGCAAGCAACCAGCCGCGCACATATGTAACACAAGTTGCCTACACAGCAGGCTCCAATGAACAGGGCCCCATGAATGACAGTGTCTGAGCTTGCGCCTGTGAGCAAGCAACCAGCCGCGCACACATGTAACACAAGTTGCCTACACAGCAGGCTCCAATGAACAGGGCCCCATGAATGACAGTGTCTGAGCTAGCGCCTGTGAGCAAGCAACCAGCCGCGCACACATGTAACACAAGTTGCCTACACAGCAGGCTCCAATGAACAGGGCCCCATGAATGACAGTGTCTGAGCTAGCGCCTGTGAGCAAGCAACCAGCCGCGCACACATGTAACACAAGTTGCCTACACAGCAGGCTCCAATGAACAGGGCCCCATGAATGACAGTGTCTGAGCTTGCGCCTGTGAGCAAGCAACCAGCCGCGCACATATGTAACACAAGTTGCCTACACAGCAGGCTCCAATGAACAGGGCCCCATGAATGACAGTGTCTGAGCTAGCGCCTGTGAGCAAGCAACCAGCCGCGCACATATGTAACACAAGTTGCCTACACAGCAGGCTCCAATGAACAGGGCCCCATGAATGACAGTGTCTGAGCTTGCGCCTGTGAGCAAGCAACCAGCCGCGCACATATGTAACACAAGTTGCCTACACAGCAGGCTCCAATGAACAGGGCCCCATGAATGACAGTGTCTGAGCTAGCGCCTGTGAGCAAGCAACCAGCCGCGCACATATGTAACACAAGTTGCCTACACAGCAGGCTCCAATGAACAGGGCCCCATGAATGACAGTGTCTGAGCTTGCGCCTGTGAGCAAGCAACCAGCCGCGCACACATGTAACACAAGTTGCCTACACAGCAGGCTCCAATGAACAGGGCCCCATGAATGACAGTGTCTGAGCTAGCGCCTGTGAGCAAGCAACCAGCCGCGCACACATGTAACACAAGTTGCCTACACAGCAGGCTCCAATGAACAGGGCCCCATGAATGACAGTGTCTGAGCTAGCGCCTGTGAGCAAGCAACCAGCCGCGCACATATGTAACACAAGTTGCCTACACAGCAGGCTCCAATGAACAGGGCCCCATGAATGACAGTGTCTGAGCTTGCGCCTGTGAGCAAGCAACCAGCCGCGCACATATGTAACACAAGTTGCCTACACAGCAGGCTCCAATGAACTGGGCCCCATGAATGACAGTGTCTGAGCTAGCGCCTGTGAGCAAGCAACCAGCCGCGCACATATGTAACACAAGTTGCCTACACAGCAGGCTCCAATGAACAGGGCCCCATGAATGACAGTGTCTGAGCTAGCGCCTGTGAGCAAGCAACCAGCCGCGCACACATGTAACACAAGTTGCCTACACAGCAGGCTCCAATGAACAGGGCCCCATGAATGACAGTGTCTGAGCTAGCGCCTGTGAGCAAGCAACCAGCCGCGCACATATGTAACACAAGTTGCCTACACAGCAGGCTCCAATGAACAGGGCCCCATGAATGACAGTGTCTGAGCTAGCGCCTGTGAGCAAGCAACCAGCCGCGCACATATGTAACACAAGTTGCCTACACAGCAGGCTCCAATGAACAGGGCCCCATGAATGACAGTGTCTGAGCTAGCGCCTGTGAGCAAGCAACCAGCCGCGCACATATGTAACACAAGTTGCCTACACAGCAGGCTCCAATGAACAGGGCCCCATGAATGACAGTGTCTGAGCTAGCGCCTGTGAGCAAGCAACCAGCCGCGCACACATGTAACACAAGTTGCCTACACAGCAGGCTCCAATGAACAGGGCCCCATGAATGACAGTGTCTGAGCTAGCGCCTGTGAGCAAGCAACCAGCCGCGCACATATGTAACACAAGTTGCCTACACAGCAGGCTCCAATGAACAGGGCCCCATGAATGACAGTGTCTGAGCTAGCGCCTGTGAGCAAGCAACCAGCCGCGCACATATGTAACACAAGTTGCCTACACAGCAGGCTCCAATGAACAGGGCCCCATGAATGACAGTGTCTGAGCTAGCGCCTGTGAGCAAGCAACCAGCCGCGCACACATGTAACACAAGTTGCCTACACAGCAGGCTCCAATGAACAGGGCCCCATGAATGACAGTGTCTGAGCTAGCGCCTGTGAGCAAGCAACCAGCCGCGCACACATGTAACACAAGTTGCCTACACAGCAGGCTCCAATGAACAGGGCCCCATGAATGACAGTGTCTGAGCTAGCGCCTGTGAGCAAGCAACCAGCCGCGCACACATGTAACACAAGTTGCCTACACAGCAGGCTCCAATGAACAGGGCCCCATGAATGACAGTGTCTGAGCTAGCGCCTGTGAGCAAGCAACCAGCCGCGCACATATGTAACACAAGTTGCCTACACAGCAGGCTCCAATGAACAGGGCCCCATGAATGACAGTGTCTGAGCTAGCGCCTGTGAGCAAGCAACCAGCCGCGCACATATGTAACACAAGTTGCCTACACAGCAGGCTCCAATGAACAGGGCCCCATGAATGACAGTGTCTGAGCTAGCGCCTGTGAGCAAGCAACCAGCCGCGCACACATGTAACACAAGTTGCCTACACAGCAGGCTCCAATGAACAGGGCCCCATGAATGACAGTGTCTGAGCTAGCGCCTGTGAGCAAGCAACCAGCCGCGCACACATGTAACACAAGTTGCCTACACAGCAGGCTCCAATGAACAGGGCCCCATGAATGACAGTGTCTGAGCTAGCGCCTGTGAGCAAGCAACCAGCCGCGCACACATGTAACACAAGTTGCCTACACAGCAGGCTCCAATGAACAGGGCCCCATGAATGACAGTGTCTGAGCTAGCGCCTGTGAGCAAGCAACCAGCCGCGCACACATGTAACACAAGTTGCCTACACAGCAGGCTCCAATGAACAGGGCCCCATGAATGACAGTGTCTGATCTAGCGCCTGTGAGCAAGCAACCAGCCGCGCACATATGTAACACAAGTTGCCTACACAGCAGGCTCCAATGAACAGGGCCCCATGAATGACAGTGTCTGAGCTAGCGCCTGTGAGCAAGCAACCAGCCGCGCACATATGTAACACAAGTTGCCTACACAGCAGGCTCCAATGAACAGGGCCCCATGAATGACAGTGTCTGAGCTAGCGCCTGTGAGCAAGCAACCAGCCGCGCACACATGTAACACAAGTTGCCTACACAGCAGGCTCCAATGAACAGGGCCCCATGAATGACAGTGTCTGAGCTTGCGCCTGTGAGCAAGCAACCAGCCGCGCACATATGTAACACAAGTTGCCTACACAGCAGGCTCCAATGAACAGGGCCCCATGAATGACAGTGTCTGAGCTAGCGCCTGTGAGCAAGCAACCAGCCGCGCACATATGTAACACAAGTTGCCTACACAGCAGGCTCCAATGAACAGGGCCCCATGAATGACAGTGTCTGAGCTAGCGCCTGTGAGCAAGCAACCAGCCGCGCACACATGTAACACAAGTTGCCTACACAGCAGGCTCCAATGAACAGGGCCCCATGAATGACAGTGTCTGAGCTAGCGCCTGTGAGCAAGCAACCAGCCGCGCACATATGTAACACAAGTTGCCTACACAGCAGGCTCCAATGAACAGGGCCCCATGAATGACAGTGTCTGAGCTAGCGCCTGTGAGCAAGCAACCAGCCGCGCACACATGTAACACAAGTTGCCTACACAGCAGGCTCCAATGAACAGGGCCCCATGAATGACAGTGTCTGAGCTAGCGCCTGTGAGCAAGCAACCAGCCGCGCACATATGTAACACAAGTTGCCTACACAGCAGGCTCCAATGAACAGGGCCCCATGAATGACAGTGTCTGAGCTAGCGCCTGTGAGCAAGCAACCAGCCGCGCACACATGTAACACAAGTTGCCTACACAGCAGGCTCCAATGAACAGGGCCCCATGAATGACAGTGTCTGAGCTAGCGCCTGTGAGCAAGCAACCAGCCGCGCACATATGTAACACAAGTTGCCTACACAGCAGGCTCCAATGAACAGGGCCCCATGAATGACAGTGTCTGAGCTAGCGCCTGTGAGCAAGCAACCAGCCGCGCACACATGTAACACAAGTTGCCTACACAGCAGGCTCCAATGAACAGGGCCCCATGAATGACAGTGTCTGAGCTAGCGCCTGTGAGCAAGCAACCAGCCGCGCACACATGTAACACAAGTTGCCTACACAGCAGGCTCCAATGAACAGGGCCCCATGAATGACAGTGTCTGAGCTAGCGCCTGTGAGCAAGCAACCAGCCGCGCACATATGTAACACAAGTTGCCTACACAGCAGGCTCCAATGAACAGGGCCCCATGAATGACAGTGTCTGAGCT